>OU342694.1:10630000-11255000 GCA_910589285.2 Mythimna ferrago | reverse complement strand
AAACATAGGAATCGGTCCTATTCTCATTTGGAACGCGTAGTACTAACTATACTGTTTATTCCGGGAAATATGTTCCTTACCATAGAAGTATAAAATTCCCTACGCATAAAGTCCGTCTTTCAAGCGGGTATTGCCCCTGGTTAGAGGTCCTTTTGTAAATAAATCATTCCTTAAAACTGTAACTTATTTATTAGCCGTCAACAAGCATTCGTCTTCATGACTTAGATACTAGCTTTTACAGTGCACTGAGACAACCTTTCACTGGCGTTTTCGATGGTAGGTTCCGTAGCCAATCTCATCCAGCTGTTAACAACCACCATGATAAACATCCTGTACCATTTGTTCTGTGTCTGGGTGTAATTTATCTATAATATGTATATATTTAGAAATATATAAGTATCTTTATCAGTTGTCTAGTACTCATAACACAAGCTCTGCTTAGCTTGAGACTAGATGGCGTTGTGTCATAGTTGTGGAATATTATATTATATTATTAGATTATACCTAAGTACCTACTAAGCGGATTTGCCTAAGTGGAAGGCGATCACAGAAAAACATATAAGAAAAATATTCTATTACTCGTAGCTTTCATCCGCAGCTTTTTATCGGTAAAAATTTTTGGCATGGCATAATCAGCCTTCTAATGTTCCCACTGCTGGGACTCAGCCCTCCTCTCTAGGAGAGGGAATGGACCGTAATCCACCACGAGGGCCCAGTACAGGTTGATACACATGTCACATGTCTTCGATGTTTTGGTTCTAGGACATGCCGGTTTCCTCACAATGTTTTCCTTCACTGTTTTGAGAGCAGTGGTGATGAAATAAATTACACAAAGTAATTCGCCTGGTTGGGTTTAAACCCGTGAACTGTAACTCGTAAATCGGGGCCGTTATTACTCGGCCACCACTGCTGTCATCGGACCAGTACTTTCAGAGATTACCTATTACAAACAAAAATAAATAAATAATAAAAAAAAACTCGCCTATGTACATGAACTTTGTTATCCACTTATTTTGTGTTGTTTTAGTGTACAATAAAGAATTAAAGAAAGAATCAAACTTTACCTCTTTATAATATTAAGTGTAGATTTCCTGTTCCAGACAGGAAATAGAACTTAAAACATATTCTATACATGTGTCATTTTTCATCCAAATCTATGCAGTCGTTAAGACGTAATTACGCAAAAAACTTAAGAAATTAAAATAAATTACAAATAATTTACCTAATTTTTCCAAAAGAATAGCGGAATTACCGCGCTATATGACAGTACTTAGTTAAAGACTAACTGAGCCGACGTATGCTACGCATTATGTTTTTTTTTTAAGTGGCAAATCATCCAATGAATTCTTCCGAACTAGGGCAGAGCGAAATAGCGTTTCAGACTTTCACTGACTAAAATCCACTCCTATGTTCCTTCTTTGCCTACTTTCTAGGGCTGCAGGGTTCTCTTTTGCACAACACATTGCCTCAGAAGGCTTCGACCCTGTTTCCGTCCTCCTGACCCTGTTTCCGACTTTTCGGCCCTACATTACTGCGTCACCGAAGGACACGACCACCTGCCACTCCTCCTTGCTTCAGACCATGGCCTGTACCAAGGCCCGGAGCAAGAGATCCCTGCCGCCGATCGCTCCCACGAGGACACGACGGTGCTATGCCTAAGCGGGGCAAACCTTTACCGTGTCCTCCGGGCGATCCACATAGTACTGACTCCCGGGAGTACGGCGAGCACCTATGTTATCTAGACTATTGAATTCGCTTGAAAACATATAATAGATTTTATTGAGGATTTTCGAAATAAACCACAAATTGTTTCTCTGAAAACAAAGTTTTGTTTTATTCAACATGCTTTTACAGTATAACAATTATCGTTTAACTAAAATTACACTTTTATCTCACCTGAAAACAAAGAAACGACATTTAAAGTTCACTAATATCGCCTCCTCAATTATATCCCTTTAATTATCTCTCTACAAGTTTTTATAACAATAAAATGCACAAAATAATCTAAACATCATCTGTCATTGAATGATACGTCACCCCGTATCCACAGCTTAAAAATTAAATTAATGAAATGTCATTTCCAAGGAGGTCATTTCATTACATCTCCCCCCCATAGGAACGAAAATTCTAAATAATATAATACAAACAATGCACCTGCAAGTTATCTTTATACCTATTCGTTTTCTTCTACTTCATCGTCTGCCGTAACAGGTTGTAATTTTGTTATGTGGAATAAAGTTGATTCTGTTTTTCTGTTGCCAGTGTCAATCTTATAAATGGAGTTCGATATTTTCTCTATTATCTTGAAAGGGCCTATTTTTAATTCGTCTAATTTTTTCCTGTTCAGTCTATTTCCATTTTCTACATATACACTGTCTCCTATCTCGAACTCTTGTATTTTCCTATTTCTATCAAATATTTTCTTGTTGTACTTGTGAGATTTTATTGTATTCTCTAATGCTAATCTTCTATCAGCAATCCACTTGTCTTCCTTTTCTATTGTTTTAATTTCATTTGGTAATATACTGACATTTGTACCATCCAGTAAATATTTTGGTGCAAAACCTGTAACAGAATGGTCTGTTTCATTATATTTCTGTACACATTCTGTTGCTACTGTTGTCCATGTTCTCTTATTATTTTTCTCATTTATTTTACATCTTATTTTATTTACTATTGTTTGGTTTAATCTTTCGTTCAAGCCGTTCGAAAATGGCGTATTCACAGCTGTAAATATTAGTTTGATGTTATTTTCCTGCAAATACTGTTTAAATTCTTTTGAATTGATGCCTGGATATTGGTCTGTCAGAATTATTCCAATCTCATCTGTCTCGAGTACTTTCTTTGTTAGTTTTATAAAGTCACTTGCGTTCTGTGTTTTTGAAGTCACAATAAACGCATATCTTGTGTAGTGGTCTACTAAAAGGTGTAAGTATTTTTTTGTTGACCTAGATCCTCCAAAGCCACCTATAGTATCCATTGACATTATCTCAAATGGTTTTGTTGCTGGTCCCAGTTGTGACATTAACCCAAATTTTCCTTGACATCTTGATTTATTTTTTATGCATATTTCGCATGTTTTACAAATATTTATGAAATTTTTTGTTAGGTTTTTAGCTGTATATAGTGGACTTATTTTTTTCTGTAATTGTCTGATTCCAATATGGCATAAATCTTCATGCACCTTTTTTTATAATTTTTTTACTAAATTCTTCTGTGAGTATAATCTTTTCTAGTTTCTTTATTTTTTTATAATAGATTTTATTTTTATGTAGTAGATTTTGTTTCTTTTCTTTTATTGTTTCATTTTTTTCTTGGTCTTCAACTATATCTTTTATTTGTATTAAATTAACTATTTTTAATAGTTCCTCCTTGTTATCTTCTGATTCTAATACAGGGTTTCGGCTCAAACAGTCTGCTTCTATATTTTCTTTACCAGGTATATATTTTACTGTAAAGTCATATTGAGATAGGTAATATGTGAGGTCACCCAATTCTTCATCTGTCCTGCATTTAATATTCATGTTCTCTAGAGGTTTGTGGTCTGAGTAAATAGTGAAATGTTTTCCAATTAGCCAGTGTTGCCAGTATTTAACTGCTTCTTTCATAGCAATACATTCCAAATATATGGCCTTTTTTCGTTTTTGAGATTCGTTTAGTTTTTTTGAAAAATATGCCACCGGTTTGTCTTTACCGTCTAGTTGAGTCTGTTTTAATATTGCCCCGATACCCTCTAAAGATGCATCTGTAAAGATTTTTATTGGTAAGTCTTTGTCGAATATTTCCAACACAGGTTGAGAACATAAATATCTTTTTATTTGATTAAATGATTCTTCACACTTCTCTGACCACACAAACTTTTCATTTTTTCTTAATAAATTATGTAATGGGTCTAAAATATATACATACTTCTTGGTATGTATTCATGGTAGAAGTTAATTTTTCCCAAAAATTGTCTCATATTCTTTTGTGTCTTAGGAGTTGGAAAATGTCTTATCGAGATCAAATTGTCTTTTAGTGGTCTTACCGAATTGTTCTGAGTTACATGGCCGAGGTACTTTACTGAGTCTGAAGCAAAGTTACATTTCGTAAACTTCAATCTAAAGCCTTCTTGTATTATTGCCTCTAATACATTTCTTATGTGTTTTATATGTTCTTCAAAGGTGTTCGAGTATATCAGAATATCATCAATATAGTTTACGGAGTATCCTGTGAGATTGTGCTTTCTTAGAATATTGCTTAAAATTCTCTGGAAAATTGCTGGTGATGTTTTCAAACCAAAGGGAAGGCAGGTCCACTGGAAGTGGCCATCTTGTGTGACAAATCCTGTTTTATATCTATCTTCCACCCGTAATGGTATCGCCCAGAATGCTGAGTTTATATCCAGTGTAGTAAAATACTTACAATTTCTAGTTTTAACAATCAAATCATCTATTAACGGAAAAGGTTGAGCTTGTGGAACAACAATTTTATTTAGTTCCCTGAAATCTATACACAAGCGGGATTTCCTATTTTCACCCTTTTTTAATGCCAATGTCACTGGAGCAGCGAAAGGACTGTAGGATTCTTCTATTAAATTATTCTTTAGTAACATGGATATTTGCTCTTCAATTTCTAATTTATCTTCTATTGTACATCTGTATGGTCTTTTACTACAGTATCTATTTACTAGTAAATCTATGTGAGCTTCATAATCTCTAACTGTTCCTATATCATACTTGTCCTTTGCAAAAATTGTTTTATATTCCTTTATTATTTTCTCGATCTCAATTTTCTTTTCATTATCTAAATGGTCTGTCATACTTACAAACTCTTCTGTTTCTATGTGTTCATTAAAATTTATTGCTAATGTTTTTATATTCTTTTCTTCATTTCTGTTATCTTTAGACATTTCATCTATTTTATTTGTTCTTATCTTTTGTTCTATCCGCAAGTCCTCGTTTTGGGTTAGTTTGAATTTCTTTATCATATCCAATCCGATTATAAAATCATCAAAATATTCATTTTCTACTATGTATACATCCACTTCTTCTTCTAAATCAAATATTTTTATTTTTATTGTTATCAAGCCATCTGTTTTTTTCACACCATTAACCGTTTTCATATATGCTATATTCTCATTGTCCTTTTTTTCTTTTATTTTAATCAGTCTTGAATTTATTAAAGAGATCTGTGAGCCTGAATCATAAATGCCGCTCACTTCTAGTTTATTTTCTAATAAGAGCTTGATTTTGATTAATGGTGTACTTACTCGTTTTTTTTCTCAGTATTTATATCTACTTCAATAATAGAGTTGTTATTTACATTTCTGGGTTTAAAAACTTTTTCAGATTCATTTTTATTTTTCTTGAACCAACATGACTCTTCCGGATGATATCTAATTCCTTTGTCCAAAGATTCACAAGTGTTACATGGCTTCTTCTCATTATTTTTATTTTTATAAAGGAATGTACGACTCTTTATTGTACTTGAGTTTTTCTTGTACATCATACCTTCATATTTTCTTATCTCATTGAACAAATCAGTAGTGTCATTGAGTTCATCTCTGTTTAACCTATTTAAGATAAACCCAGGTAAACCTGTTGCAATAAGATCTATCATTGTTTTGGAGTCTATCGATTTGTTTATGTCTAGCATAAGCCTTTCTTTTCTAATAGCGTAATCAATTAGTAGTCCTTCTTTATATCTAAATGCGAGAGCATATGTAACTATGTCCCATCCTCGGTTTTTAAAATTTCTAAAAATTTGTCTTTCCATTCATTCCATTCAGCCTTTATTGTTAGTTTTATGGCCATCGAGCTATACCAATCCAAACAAGATTTTTCTAAAAATAATCTCAATATATCTATTTTTGTTTCATCTTTTGATATATTAAAGCGCTCACACTCCTTTTCAAAATTCTCAATCCATTGCATTGCATTAGGGTTCTTGCTTGTGAATTTTTCAATAATAAATTTCTCTGAAATATGTTTTAGGTTATGTTGATTTTCTTTCTTTGTCGTAGTTTCTATTAATTTTTCCAAGATATGTTGCAAATTGTCGTTTTTGTCTATAGGTTGTTTTGTGCTCATTTCTTCTAAATATTGATCTAAAAATTGCATATTACCTTCCTCATCTCTATATGTTTTCTTAAGATCTTCATCCAATTTTATCCATATTTTTCTACTTTGATGCCTTTTCTTTATACTATTTTTTATTTTTGAGAAAGTATTCATTTTGACAATATATGTATGATGAATCACCGGCTTCAGCTCATCAGGTAAAACATAACATTTTCCTTCTTCTGTAGATATTGAGGTTATGGCTAATACATTTGATTTGCCATCATTTGAAGCTATCATCGTAAACTCAAATTGCAGCCGGTCCATCTTCTTTTAGTTAACAAAAATGTCGTTTTATAATAGATTTTATTGAGGATTTTCGAAATAAACCACAAATTATTTCTCTGAAAACAAAGTTTTGTTTTATTCAACATGCTTTTACAGTATAACAATTATCGTTTAACTAAAATTACACTTTTATCTCACCTGAAAACAAAGAAACGACATTTAAAGTTCACTAATATTGCCTCCTCAATTATATCCCTTTAATTATCTCTCTACAAGTTTTTATAACAATAAAATGCACAAAATAATCTAAACATCATCTGTCATTGAATGATACGTCACCCCGTATCCACAGCTTAAAAATTAAATTGATGAAATGTCATTTCCAAGGAGGTCATTTCATTACAAACATATAACTTAGAAACATATTTGGCATACGCAAAGCTGTCTCACGCGTCCCACGTAATTAGTCTGTTTTCAAGCAAATTCAGAAGTCTATATGCTATGCGTGGGCTCAGTTGGCTTTTAGCTTTATCCTCTGTCTACTTATTCCATTTTAGGAAGATATTAGTACAGTTAGTTATCTGTAGAAAGATGTGATCTATAAGGTCTATAAGGCGATTAGGTAATAACATCTCACCCTGACCTCGAGAGAGCATCTCATAATAATACAGATTACGGCTCGAGGCTCATCGGACGTTCAATATTGGCACCAAACTTCATAGATTAGTCTGCAGGCACGTAATATTGAATAGACTGCAGTGCAATTTTCTCGTTTTTAGGGTTGCGTACCCAAAGGGTAAAAACGGGACCTCATTACTAAAACTTCGCTCTCTGTCCCTCCGTCTGTCTGTCACCAGGCTATCTCAAGAACCGCGATAGCTAGACATACATATTACCGGAACGGATCTTGAGCGCTGGCTGCAAGTTGCGCAGAAGTAAAATATTCGTTCTCTTTAGTGGTGCAAAGTGAGACGCGGGGGCGGGGAGTGTCAGTGATTGGCTCTCCGCGCCATCGTGTCATAGACGTCACTCGTGATTCGTTACATACTTTGCTGCATGTATGTAACAACGACGACGATTGGCTCGCCAATGTATGGAATGCGCAAAGCGATCCCCACTCTGACGCCGAGCGCTCAATATTCGTGCCGGTAGTTGTAGACAGTTTTTTATTTTTTCGATGGGAAAAATCATCCTATGACAACCCCCGCTCTTGGGCGGAGCGGGAGATAGTGCCAGATTCTTACTGACTAAAAAACCCATCCCGTTCCTTCAAGCTTTCGTACCGGGGCTCGAGCGCCCTTTCGGGTAACCCTGGCCCCAGTAGGCTTCGACCCGACTAGGCCCCTGCCGTTGCTGACAACTGAAATTTTCACAAATTATGTATTTCTGTTGTCGCTATAACAACAAATACTAAAAACAAAATAAATAAATATTTAATATTCCATATAACAAACGCAATTTTTTTGCTGTTGTTTTCTACGGACGGTACGCACTTGCCCAGTTTTTACTCATATTAACTTAATAAAGATGATTTATCAGTAAGCATCGAGCATCACTGGTTACCATCAGTAGAGATCGCAACCAAACACTAGTTTATATATTTTTTATTTAATTATAAAAAATTTAATTGAACCTACGTCGGTTTAATTTACCTATTTGATAATTGTTAAATTTTATAAATTTTAAAAAGAACTAAGATAATCTATGACATAGATTAACATAGATTCTATATACAATAGTGTTTTCATCATCATCATCGTCATATCAGCCGAAAGACGTCCACTGTTGAGCATTGGCCTCCCCCTAAGTGTCGCCACAATGAACAGTCTCGTATTCTGGTAATCTGACGGGGCCAAGTACAGTCGTGGTCCTGGAATGCGGAAGGCAACTGAAGGAACACAACTGTTTTATTTATAAAGTTTGTTTTTGAATGAAGTTATTTTAAGATTCTTACTTGTAACAAAAAAAAACTTGTAGAAAATAAATATTGTATCTTATAATAAAATAGTTTATAGACACTCCATGTTGGAGATAAAACCTTCTTGCAAGCTTCTTAAATTAAAGAAAAAATATGACACTTCTATTTGTCACTTGTCTTCACTTGTTTTTTGTAAAATATATTGTTCACACCGAAAATTATTAAAAACTAATTTGCATTGAGCATCCAGTCATTGATTTTCATCAGAATACACATAATTCTCGCACATGGTCCTTCGAGCCGGATGAAATATAATTAAGAAAATCAGCGATTATTTTCAAGAAAAAGAATAGAGACTGACTTCCACGCTGAATGGAGGTTCATGAGTTCACTGCTGGAGAACTGGATTGATTTCAAGCAAGTTAGTTAGTGGTGTACAGTTATAATTACGCTAATATCGTCACCCAACACTCAGGTAGTATATATAAGTAGTCATACTAAGGTCAGTACTATTTTATTAAATTACCAATTATATTGTGTTTGAGTAAAATCATTAGGTACTTTGTTGCATTGTGATTAGTATTTTATTCAACAGCAATGTTAAGTTTAAACTCATACTTTTAACAGTATAGTTAGCTATTTTGCTACATTATTAAACTTACATTATATTAAGCTGTAACTAATTACATAACTACTTAACAGTGGTATTAATTTTTAACAAGTATCTTGACATAATAAAAATATTTGAGTGTTAGATATTAGTACAAGTC
This sequence comes from Mythimna ferrago, assembly GCA_910589285.2. Taxonomy (NCBI): domain Eukaryota; kingdom Metazoa; phylum Arthropoda; class Insecta; order Lepidoptera; family Noctuidae; genus Mythimna; species Mythimna ferrago. The sequence continues at coordinate 11,245,983 of OU342694.1, read as the reverse complement.
ATTGTTATAAATTATAGTTAGCAGTCAGAAAGGGCATAGACTACAGCTAGGCGTATAATTATTGAAATTATATTGTTGGTTTTATTTTATATTCCTGTATCAATGCCAGGTTGACAACACTCGTCTCCCAGAATGTCTGAGGAAAGGGATTTAATTAAGAAGCGAGGCAGCTTCAAAGGTCGCTTGACTAGTTTCCTCAATTTTCTGGACTCATTCAAGGACAAGGAGCTATCTAGCTGTGATGTGTCCGAGTTGCAGTTGCGCATGGGCAAGATAGAGGCGTTGTATGAGCAGTATGATGAGGTACAGTTACGTCTAGAATGCATTGTTGACGACATCAACTTACAATATTCTCAGCGTTCCGAGTTTGAGTCTATTTATTATAAAACCTTATCTAGAGCCCAGAATATTCTGACTGACTACAATAAAGATAATAAATCGATGGAAAGTTGTAAATGTACTCGTGTTAGCATAAAACAGCCGGTTAAATTGCCAACGATTCAGTTACCAAAGTTTAGCGGATTATATTGTAATTGGCTTGAATTCCGCGACACCTTTACTAGCCTAATTCATTGTAATGATGACATAGACGCAATCAATAAGTTTCACTACTTGCGAGCATCACTTGAGGGAACAGCTGCTATAGTTATCAAATCCATTGAGTTTTCTTCAAGTAATTACTCTGTGGCATGGTCATTGTTATGTGATCGGTTTGACAACAAAAGATTACTGGTTCAGAATCATATAAGTTCATTATTTACTATTGAATCAATTACAAAAGAATCTTCTGTTGCCATTAAGAATTTGATCGATCAGTTAAATAAAGACTTGCGAGCTTTAGAGTCATTAGGGGAGCCTGTGAAACACTGGGATACACTTTTAATCTACATTGTCACACGAAAACTTGATCAAAAAACCTATCGTGAGTGGGAGGAGTGCAAAGGTAGGATAGACAAGGATGGCTTAATCACGTTTAACGCATTTATGCAATTCTTATGCAATCGAGCCGACCTCATCGAGACCCTGGAACTCCCCCGCAATCATTATTCGCAATCACCAGGTAAATCAGGTCCTAAGATCAAGTCAATGGTAGCACAATCTCCTATCAATTCTAGCACTGACTCAGCTTCTAAACCTTGTCCTAAATGTAATAACAACGATCACACATTAAATAATTGTCCACAGTTTCTCGCATTGAGTAACGATGACCGTCTCAAATCATTACCTAGTTATAAGGTATGTTTTAACTGTTTTCGTTCCGGACACTATGCTAACAAATGTAAAAAACCAGGCTGCAAACTATGCAAACGTAGGCACAACACATTAGTTCACGTACATTCTAATGGCACTGTATCGAATACACCTAGTGGTAATTCGATGAATAACTTGTCTGCTACGACTGAAACGAATAACGTAGCTTTATCCGCAAACATTGCATCTCCGTGTGGTCATACGCAACGAGATGTGTTGTTATCAACCGCTTTGATCAAATTAAGAGACCACAATGGGTGTGTGCATCTCGCTCGCGCGGTGCTCGATAGTGGTAGCACGTCTTCACTCATAACAGATAGGTTGTGCAATAAACTTAACTTAAAAACTAGCCAGGTAGATAGATCAATCCTTGGAATCAATAACGTCACTTCGCACGTAGGTAAAATATGTCGGGTTAAGGGTACGCCATTAGATGATAGCTTTGTATTCGAACTAAATTGTTTTGTTCTTCCGTTCATTACGAGTAGTGTTCCGTGTCGTCAGATAAATATTTCTGATTTCGACTTACCCTCGAATATTACTTTAGCTGATCCTACTTTTTATAACCCTGCCGATGTTGATATTTTAATCGGCGCTGATCTTTTTTGGGATTTGTTAGGATCTCAAAGACTAAAGTTAGGTACCGGGAAACCAATATTATGTGAAACCCGTCTAGGATGGATAGTTTCCGGTCCAATTACTCAGAATACTATCTCACTGCTGACGAATGACGTAAAATGCAATATGTCTAAAATGGTTGCCGACAGCGATGGTGACTGGGAAAACCTTAAGTCAGAATTGACAAAGTTTTGGCAATTAGAGGAGGTGAATGCGAAGTCTTCCAATTCTTATATGCCTGAAGAGAAATTGTGTGAAGACAATTTCGTTACAAATACGACACGATTGTCTGATGGTCGTTTTTGTGTTCGCATCCCCCTTAAGAAAGATCCTTCAATATTAGGAAATTCTTTTAATAAAGCTACACATTGTTTACATTCTTTAGAGCGTAAATTAAAGGTTAAGACGAACTTTAGTAGAATGTATCATGACTTTTTGTCAGAATACGAGTTACTTGGTCATATGACAAAAATTAATAAACCTAATTTATGTTTGGGTTATTTTATTCCACATATGGGAGTTTTACGCGAGTCGAGTACCACGACCAAACTTCGTGTTGTTTTCAACGCTAGTGCTTCTACTTCGACAGGAGTGTCCTCTAATGACCTACAGATGGTTGGGCCAACCGTACAGGACGGTCTATTGTCTATACTTCTTCGCTTTAGAGTCCACAAGTATGTTTTATCTGCGGATGTGGAGAAGATGTATAGACAAATAGTCGTCCACCCGTCGGACAGATATTTACAACAGATTGTTTGGCGTGATAATGTTAGTGATCCTATTAATGTTTATCAATTAAACACCGTCACGTACGGTACGGCCAGTGCGCCATTCCTTGCGACACGATGCCTTAAACAAGTAGGACTCGACTGTAGGAACCCTAAGATATCGGAAATCATCCAACATGACTTCTATGTCGACGACTTGCTGACCGGAGGGGATGACTTAGATGAAGTAAAGTTCATTCGCACTGAAGTCACCAAAGCGCTTGCGTCGGCATGTATGCCATTGAGAAAGTGGAAGTCAAATGATTCTCAATTATTGTCGAATGCTGTCCCTGCGTCATACGATTTGAACATTGGACAAAATGAGCCAGAAAAGTTGCTTGGTCTCTGTTGGCATATCGGCACTGATGAGATAGGGTTTCCTATGGGTCTGACTAAATCTTCGACTAGGTACACAAAGCGTGACTTGTTATCCGTCATTGCGCGAATCTTTGATCCCTTAGGTATGTTAGGTCCTATTGTTATTACTATGAAGATCTTGCTACAGAAAATGTGGTTAGATAAATTATCATGGGATCAACCATTATCTAATGAGATTTGTAAACAATGGGAGATTATTATTAAATCTTTACCTCTTTTAAATCATGTTCGCATTCCGCGACTTGTAGTCTGCAATTCATTTACGGAGTTAGAACTCCATATTTTCACAGACGCGTCTGAGTCCGCGTACGGTGCTTGCGTCTACATTCGCAGTGTTAATGCTAAGGGTGAGTACATGGCTCGCTTGTTAATGGCAAAGAGTCGAGTTGCTCCCATCAAGCCCACGACAATTCCGCGACTGGAGTTATGTGGTGCGGTAGTCGGTTCTCGTCTTCACGAGAAGGTGGTGAGCTCACTTCGAGTGAAGATCAGTCGGGTCTATTGTTGGACTGATTCAACCATTGTCTTGGGATGGTTACAGATGATGCCTACCAGACTTCAGCCCTTTGTGCGCAACCGCGTTGCTGAGGTTTTGGATAAGTCGGGTAACTCTACTTGGAGGCACGTCCCAACAGATCAAAATCCAGCAGACCTAATATCTCGTGGCATGGATATTAGTGATCTGCAGGAGTCAGATCTGTGGTGGAAAGGACCAGATTTTTTAAAACTAGATTCGTCTGAATGGCCTTCTCAAATTACGAGCCCAGGACTACAATCGTTACCGGAGACTCGACCTAAAATCATATTACATGTTGTAAACGATTCGAAACCTGAAGTTTTAATTGATTTTAGTCGTTATTCCAATTACACACGGCTCGTACGATCTGTTGCCTACGTATTACGATTTATTAAGTCATGTAGAAAGCATTACCCTAAAACCAAATACTTGTCACGTGATGAGGTACAAGATGCACTAACTCTTGTCATTATTAAGAGTCAGATTCAGTCATTTTCTGAATACCAATTATTTTTGAACAAAAAGAGTTTACCTAAAAAGAGCGCCCTTCTAAAGTTTAATGTTTATTTAGACGATAATAATGTAATGCGAGTAGGAGGACGTCTCGATAACTCTAATTTTGCTTATAGTAAGAAACACCCTATTTTATTACAGTCCACTCATGATTTCACTAAACTATTATTTAATTTTGAGCATAAAAGACTGATGCATGCTGGCCCACAATTATTATTAGCTTCCATTAGGGAAACTTATTGGCCAATAGGAGGTCGCAAGTTGGCGAAAGCCTGTTATCATAAGTGTGTTTTGTGTCACCGTATGAAGGGTAAGGTTGTAGCTCCCTTAATGGGTAACTTACCACGAGAACGCCTTCGTCCAGGTTATCCCTTTGAAAGCACAGGCGTTGATTACGCTGGCCCTATTATGTGTGCTAGTCGCCAGGGCCGTGGATGTAGGTTAGTAAAGGTGTATGTCGCTATTTTTATTTGTTTCACAACCAAGGCCATTCATTTGGAGCTCGTTGGTGATTTAACTAGCAATAGTTATTTACTGGCTTTGTATCGGTTTATTTCTCGGAGAGGTAAACCTGCTGATATTTCCTCCGATAACGGTACCTCATTTGTCGGTGCATACAACGACCTTTCCAAATTTTTAAAATTAAATAGTTTGTCCTTGGGTGAAAGTGCAGCAAACGACGGAATAAGGTTCCATTTTATTCCCGCCTACACCCCACATTTCGGTGGACTCTGGGAGGCGGGTGTCAAGTCAGCAAAGTATCACCTTCAGAGAGTGTTGGGAAATTGTAACTTGACTTTTGAGGAGCTGTACACCACACTAACCAAGATTGAAGCCATCTTGAACTCTCGTCCATTGACGCAGTTGTCTTCAGATCCTGCAGATTATACTCCGCTCACGCCAGGACATTTTCTTGTGGGACGGCCACTTACTTCTTTGCCGCAACCTGATTACCAGGATAGCTCTGCCAATTATCTGTCTCGTTACCAGAGGATCGAGCAGCTTCGCCAGCATTTCTGGAGCAGATGGAGCAAGGAGTATGTTGCAGAATTGCAACAACGCTCCAAATGGCGTTCCTGCAAGGATGGCTTGATGCTGAACTCCTTGGTGGTGATCAAGGAAGACGATCTTCCTCCGTTGAAGTGGAGACTTGGACGGATCGTGGCTGTTCATCCAGGAACGGATGGTATCGCCCGTGTAGCTGACATTCGGACGTCTACTGGAGTCGTTCGACGGGCATTCAACCGAATCTGCCCTTTGCCTGTGTCTTCAGAATCTGGTTGAAACCAATGGTTTCAACGCCCGGGGAAATGTTGGAGATAAAACCTTCTTGCAAGCTTCTTAAATTAAAGAAAAAATATGACACTTCTATTTGTCACTTGTCTTCACTTGTTTTTTGTAAAATATATTGTTCACACCGAAAATTATTAAAAACTAATTTGCATTGAGCATCCAGTCATTGATTTTCATCAGAATACACATAATTCTCGCACACTCCAGCTCACTAGACATTCAATGATTTAATATCAAAACTATGTTATCTATTAATTAATACCATAAGCCGTAAATAAACATAGATATTGCATATCAAAACCTAACAATAAATTAGACTATCACAAAGTTCACAGATAAGTAAATACCTACATATTTAGTTAACTTTCCGATATAACATAGTTACAAATACTAGATATAGAGTACCGGAAGTAGTTGGAAGGCCTCCATCATCATTGTTGTAAACAATAATTGTCATTGTGTATTATACACTAAAGACTAATTGTAATAAAAAAAAAAGAAAAATACATAGCAAGCAAAAATACATAAAAGATAACGGAATAATTGTGGCGACCTACCTTTAGTAGTCTTCCGGCTCTTTATGATGAAGAGATACTGGGTGATTTGACTATTTCCTGTCGAAATTTGTAATCAGTAATCTGTAAACATCTAATATTTCATGAAAATATAATAGAAACCACTTATTCAAGTGGGTTCCTGCAGAAGGAAAGACCCGTCCAGCTTCTAACATCAAATTGACCTTGGAGAAAAGATTACAATGTTTTAACAGGTGATCGAAGACGCTTAGACTGATACCTATACTACTTTGCGACATTGTCCGAAAGAGTTACTGAGACCTTGGAATGCAGAGCGCAGCTGAAGAAACACACTTGGGTTTTAGTCATTAAAAGTCTCTCTCACTCCACCCGTAGGAAAATTACTGGGGCCAGGGTTATCCGAAAGAGAAGCTCGGTCCCGGTACGATAGGCACGAAGGAACGCAACCCCGTTCCTTCCGCTTTTAGTCAGTAAGAGTCTGACACTATCTCCCGCTCCGCCCAAGGACAGGGCTTGTCATTGGATGATTTTTCCCACCATAAAAAAAAACCCGTAGGAAAATTTTATTTGATGATTTCCTCAAAAAGAAAGGCTTATATGCTTCCAGTTTAATATCCGCAGCAAGCCAAGTATAAGTCAGTGATATGAAGCGTAATATTTAATATCGATCGACGGATGAACTGCTATTAAAATCACTTTAGCCTTCTCAAGTTTTCTACAGTCAAGGTTGAAAACACTTTGAATTTTTTTATACTAGACTAGTGTGGTAGGTAGTATTTTTATTTTTTTATTGATATACCTAAGCTAGTGCTTGACTGTGATCCCACCTGATAGAAAGCAGTGATGCAATCATTGATGGTAAAGCGCTCTAGTTTATTAAGAGCCTGTTCACTCTAGCCTTGAAGACACCTAAATTATATTCATACGGAAAGACCGCAGCAGGCAAATTGTTCCAGTCCTTCGAAGTACACGGTATAAATGATGAGTCAAACCGCTTAGTCTGGACCGTAGTGGTGTAGAGAACCTTCCCTCATAGAGAGGAGAACTGTGTCTTAGCAGTGGGAACGATGCAGGCTGGTTATACTTCTTTTTTTTCCGAGGCTTTTCAGAAAAAATGGATTATTTTTATATAAAAAATATTAGTTACAAGGCACAGCAAAAATATGGATCTACAACGTTTCCATTACTTTTATCTACTCTGATAGGAAAACGTGACTTAAAAATGTATCGAACTATTTTTAACCCAATGTTTTGTTTGTGTCTAAATGATTTATATGTTTATAAAAAAAATGTTTAAACAATCGTTTAGTAATGCGGTTTTTGTATCAGAATATAAAATTGTATGCAGTTTCGTTCGATATTAAACGCGTCATTCACGCGATAGTGAAGAGTTGAGCACCTCTTCACTTCTTAGTGTCAGGGCACATTGAGACGCGACTCTGCGCAGTTTTCAAGATAACGGTGCAATATAGAACTTTATTGAGAATACAAAAAGATATACATTTCAGTGAGAGATTTCTGTATACTCGCAGTAATTTGAATTCTCTACCTTAATAGTTACATGTTAAAAAAAAAAACTATATAAAGACAATGAGCCTGATTGATCAGAAGACAGATCCAAAGGGCAATGGAAAGAAAGAAAGAAAACTATTTATTTGACATACACACTCGTAGATACACACAATGTAGTAAAAATAAAGGGCTATGCTCAAAGTTTTTTTGCGTGATCGCATCAGAAATGAAGATATATTTTTTTATTTTATATTTATATAAACAAGTGCTTGATTGTTCGATTTGTTGGGATATCCACAAGAGAACCATGGTTACCGACATAGCTCGAAGAATCATTGTTGGCAGAACAGATGGGCCGAAATGTTTTGGAGAGACGTCCACATTTTAGGCCATGGAGGTTATAAAATAGTAATTGTTCCGCCATCTTTGGAAGTCCGCCATTTTGGATTCAGAAAAACATCACTTAAAAGCGCATTTTCATTTAAATCAAACCTATGCATGATTTCAGCTCAATGGCTGGGAACAACAAATTTCGTGAAAAATCAGTTGCAAGAAGTGACCCATAAATACCTACTAAGTATGATAATTGGAAAAGATATTGGCGTCGTGCTCGTGAACGGGTGAGGCTGGTCATCTCTTAGCTGCCAGTGGCTTAATTCAGTTTTTATCTTTTAATTATTTTTTTATGTTTTTTTTTATTTTGATTACCTACATTGTGCTCATATAAGAAGCAACAAGAAATATGAAACCTAGCATTATAATATGTAACACATAATATGATATAAAAGAGTGTCCATCGAGTTTCTTGCACGTTCTTCTCCATAGAGGTCTACGCTTTGGAACGTGCAATTTAGCTTCACTTTTCTTGTATTGACCGACATTTGACTATTTAAAAGTGCCTGCAAATGGTCTATTTGAAATAAATGATTTTGATTAATTGATAAATAAAACCTTATAAAAAATATTCGGCATCCTATGATGGATGGATGGGTTCTATGTTCTTTACCATGTCCTGAAAAGAAAATAGGTAGGTATTTTTATTTTTGGTGTACAATAAAGAATCAATCTATCTATCTATCTATCTAGGTTTTTCTTTATTCCAGAAGTATGCTCTCGTGGGACTATTTTCTCCTTTCACGCAAGTTAAACCGATGGCAAAAGTCAGTTTGTTTTAAGGACAAATAGTACAGAAGATCGTTCAGTAGCAATATCAGTTTAAATGGTCGTTATCGACACTCAACAGCTGATGTAGGTAAAAGAGGCTCTTCAAGTTGAGTGTGTTCGTCGATTGGCGACCTAGGCAGTGGACATTTACATTTAGTACTAACATAGGTACTTAGGTATGTCGGCTTTGGAGGCCGATCGCAGTGGCAATCATTTCCAGATAACCTATTGTGCAAGCGATGAGTGTGTCATCATCATCATCATCATTTCAGCCTAAAGACGTCCACTGTTGAATATAAACCTCCTCCAAGTGTCGCCTTAATTAATGGTCCTGTGCGTCTCGCATTCATTGGATTCCCTCAACCCTTACCAGATCACTGGTCCACCTTATTATGATATAGATTTTAGATCACTTTACAACGAGGTGTGAGACAGTTTCTAGAGCAGTGTGGTCCACGCGGCTGCTGACAAAGAAAACGAGACGTCGTCTGTGCGGTTGCCACTTTGATCTGCTCGGCTCGAGCGAACTCAGATCAGACTCTGTCAAGCTGTGTGATGTAACCGCTGCCGTCCCGTTGTTAAGCTGGCTTCCGTACTATTAACTTCACCGACATTTCCGTACTATTGACTTCACTGACCGATATTTTTTTTTTGCGTAGCTCGTAACTACTCGTATGTTTACCAGTAACCCATTCGAGTTTTGAGCGCGTAAGAAAATTATAAACTTCCTCCTATATAACTCTTTCTATTAATGACAATTGACCGAGAAATCTTCTTCAATATATATTTCGTGGTTGTTTTACATATACTAGCATACATAGTATAATCAGCCTTATAATTTCCCCATAGCTGGGACTCGGATCTTTTCTCTAAAAGAAGGAGTGGGCCGTAACTTAACACACGGGCCCAGCGCGGCTTTGTGGATTGCGAATTTTTGGTTCTAGGACATGCCGGTTTCCTCACAATGTTTTCCTTCACTGTTTTGAGAGCAATGGGATGATATATATTACAAAAAGTAATACGGCTGGTTAGGTTTTTTTTTGGTGGGTAAAATCATCCCATGACAACCCCCGCTCTTGGGCGGAGCGGGAGATAGTGTCAAACTCTTACTGACTAAAAGCCCACCCCGTTCCTTCGTTGCCTTTGTACCGGGGATTGAACTATCTTTCGAATTAACCCTAGCCCCAGTAGGCTTCAACCCAGCTGCGCACCTTGAGGGAGCTGTCAGCAACAGCAGGGGCTGTTGCTGACAGCTCCCTCAAGGTGCGCGAGAACAGTGCGCGCCGTCGACGACTTGGGCTCGGTGCAGACGGTCGGACAGCTACCGGCTGGTTAGGTTTGAAGTCTAACTAAACCCAGACGAGCGCATTACTTTGTGTAAACATGCAACTAAACCCTCGTAAGTCGGGGTCGTTACCACTAGGCCACCACTGCTGATGCCACATCATTAAGTATATCCTCCTCCTCCTTGCGTCGTATTCCTCAATGCTGAGGGTCGTGACCTCCCTGCTTCATCACTTTACTTTTTATGGTATTTTTCCATTTATTCCTGTCTCTGGCGGTATGAAGGCGGTATACTGTGGAGTCAAGAGCGGCGCGGATCTGGTCAGACCAACGTATTGGGCTACGCCCGAGAGGCCTTTTTCCATCTACTTTACCAGTCACGATTAGCCTTTCGAGGTTTCCATCGTCTTTTCTTGCAATGTGACCGAAGTATTGCAGAATTTTGCGAAGACACTCGGATGACAACCGCGAGGAGATTTTTAGTTCGCGCAGAATAGATACGTTCGTCCGAAATGCTGTCCAAGGGATACGAAGCATTTTTCTCCAGCACTACATCTCAAAGGCGTCAATGCTTTTGCGATCTGCTGCCTTCAGCGTCCAAGTCTTAGCGCCATAAGAGAAGATCGAGAAGACCAGAGTCCGCACCAGTTTGGTTTTGGTCTTTACGGAGATCTTGCAGTCCCTCCAGATTTTGTGTAGCTGAGACATGGCGTTCTTAGCCATGCCAATTCTTCTACGGACTTCTTTGTCGCGAGAGCCATCGTTGCTGACATAAGTATATAGTATTGTGTTATATAATGACCTAACCAAACAAACTTATGTAATGATAAAGATGTACATATTATCACTTTATATTTTTTTATTAATTCGCAGTTCATCAATCTTCAACGATTCTTCGATCGATTTTTGCCCTAAATTAAGAATGTAGTGCCCTCCTAACGTCAAAATCAAAATATCTACTCAAATAAATATATCATCGCTTGAAGCTGACCAAGATCATAAATATCGACAGATGTTCCAATTTCTCATGTTACATAAGAATAATACGTATTATCAGATACCAAATCCCGGCAAATTGATCGCCTGGCCTTGTGATATTCAGACTGAATCTGCATTTGCATACTTATACATATGAGTATGAATAGTGCTCTTATGTTTAATATTATGTAGATACAATATACCTACCTAATGTTAGTACAAATACTTCATTTAACATAACTTCACGGTTGTAGCCAACAACGACGAAGTTAGAAGAAGTCTATGTTAACCAGGTGCCTTTCCATGACGTTTCAAAATGTCAGGCATGCAAGAGAGAGAGAAGGATAGAGCTATACATCTCATATAAGGAGCTACCATCTAAGCAGATCCCTTTAACAGTTTTCACATATCACATAAGGAAGCAAAGTATTTAAATGAGACTGCTATTAAAAAAAAATCTAGCATTAAAAGGAATACCAAGGCGACGGTGGAGAGATGAGCTGGATAACTACCGGAGGGCCTGGCCCGCAATGGCCGAGGACAGACGTGTGTTGAAAAGAGAGAGGGAGACCTTCGCTCAGTTAGTAGTTGGCCATAATTAGGCTAACTAACATACAATAAAACCCATTTTCATTTTGCCATTCCCAAGATTAGACCTAGAATTCTTGTCACTTAATCATTTTAAGATAAGATTCACTATACTGTAATTTTTTAATTAGATGGACCAAAACGACAGCTCCAATCAATCGACCTAATTTTTTTTTAATGTCTCAACACGGCTCAACTTAGTCAATATATTCAATAAATATGAAAGGATTTTTTAATTAGGAAAACAACTTTTGTTTTTACTTTAAATATGTTTTTTGTTCTCGGCTCGATATAATGTTAATTATTGTTTTACCTAATTACAGTTTACCAATTTATGTGATAGCGCATTATGTTTGGATATAATAATTATATAAAATATACATTCGGGATACAACATCATTTTATACTTAGTTAATAGACAAGCGAGAGTGAGAGCGATCTGCAATTAACTTGTAAAAATATCACAAAGTACATCTTTGTGATATTTTTTAGCTCTCCTCAACTAAGTGACCCTCAAAAAATCAGGAACCCTATCAAATTAGTCTCCCAAATTGGAGGTCTATAAGGACTCTTAGACCTATAGATGTGAACCAAGATTGTCTCGAGAGTGTTGCAAATGACCCTTGATGTATCCGCGACGGGATTCGCACCACTTGTGTCTGTTCCCGACGTCCTATATTGTTTGATAGCACATCTTCGGACACCGAAAGTCTCGTAGGATTTATGAGGCTGGCATAAATCTATACTGTGTGTCCCAACTTGATATTTGGTTGAACACTTTTGTAAGAAAATAGATGTAGGATAAAATAGTAACACTTTGTTTGCATAGTGTCACTTTGATAATATCCTTATTCGTTATTCAGATTGCTTAATTGTTAAAACAGCCTCCTTGCCTCATTGCCTGATGGTTTATCCAGTGAAAACTAAAAAAAATATATTTTAAATTACGTACTTGATAACATAAAAGAGTGGCCAGATGGTTGCAAAACAACGACCAAGATAACCCTGCTTGTTCAATCCTTGTAGACAGCAGTTGTAATCCATCAACGCCCTTGGTTGGGAGGCGCGTTTTCCCAACCACCGAACGTGTTGGCGCGTAGTTTACATCCGTGTAGTCAATCAAACACATCAAACTCTTTGATAGGAACGCTAATTTGTAACCGTCTGGTCAACCCTTAACAGAGTACGAAACCTGGCTCCTAAACTAGGCTTAGAAGCGGTTTCTTAAAAGTCAGCGGACCGGAATTACAAAACATAACAAACCTATTAAATTTTCTGTCGCCTCCATAAATATTTGAAACAATTTCCATCGCCTTTCCCAAAATAACTACCTTAATTGAACTCCCTTCGAAAACAATTAAAGAAGAAAAGCTCTTAAACACAGTATCCATTTACGCCCCATTCAAGTGATATTTTCCGCTATTCAAACCTCAATCGAAACTCGTCTTGTTTACTGCGTACCAACCGATTAGTTTCCTTTCTCTATGGTGTGCTGCAGTGTTTGTCAAAGTGGGGTATTAGAACCCCCAGAGGTGGTGCTATGGGTAGTATAGACATGACGGGATTTCCGTTAAAGTGCTTGGCTGGCTTATTCCCATGTTTTTTTATAAAATAGGTAAATTATTTTATTTATATTTGTATTAAAGACATTGACGCCATATTATGTTGTCATGTTATATTATAAAACTATGGATTAAAACGTTTTTATAAGTCATATTATTGACTAGCTGGCGCTTGACCTCTAACTCATCTGGTAAGTGGCGATGGAGCGCACTTGCGTAGATGTAACCGTTTCACTCTTATCTTTAAGACCACTAGCTTGTAGCTGTTAGGAAATACAAACTCCGTCAGGAAATTGGCTTAAATTAACATATTTTGTAAAACAGAAAAAGCATCTTTATTGTATTATTAAAACACAGTACCATTTTCCACTTACCAAATATAAATTCTCAATCAGTAAAGCGATATCGGTTGTCAAACTGTAAAGGGGTTCTTGCGATTATAATTTTGAGAAACAGTTCTCTATTGTTTACCATAGTGTCTCGTTCCATGATCATATTTTACGTCATCATCCACTCTGTTCTTGACCGTGGTTTATTTTAGATGCTGTGGTATTTGTGGGTTTGGCTCGCTTTGTTTGGGCTTCGAAGAATGCAGTGCTTTGATCTGGTGCAAGATTTGATGGGCGGAATCAGTCTTGGGATATTGTTGGTGAAGAGATGATTGTATTATGTTTTAGCTAGGTTTACATAACTGGCAAAGATAGTTCTTCAAAAAAGTCATTTAGTTTGGTTTTCTTGCATAAAAGATTAACAAAGATAGTTTTTTCAATCTTTGACGTATTCATATACGTCTCTGGTCGAAAAAATGCGAGCAAATGACGAATCAACGTTGATTATATCATGGAGTATCTGAATTATACTTAAAAAAAAAACCTTTAAATAAAATTCAGATTGTAATGTAATGGTAGTTTATGTTCAGCGTATTAATTTTATTTTATTACTCTGTGTTAGTTTCTGAAAAACATAATTATTAAGACCGATAATGAAAACCAGACTAATAAACCCGCAAACTTACTTGCAATAATATCTGATACTTTACTCTTTCATAACTTTTCTTCATAAAATAAAACTGTGACGTGAATGCAGTTTCTCACTGAAGAAAAATTGTTTTATGCGATTTGGCAGTTCGTCTCTTTACACTATTGACGTCAGAAAAATTCGCTTTTGTTTTATTTGAACTCCAATAAAATTGCTTTTCTATGTGTCTTTTGTTTGTAGAAAGAATAGCAAATAGTTTTCAGGAATATGCTTTTAGATTCCTACTGTTGAAATCACGAGTTTTGCAACTGAAAACAAAATACCGCTGTCAAAGTTAGACGATCAATCAATGTATGCAAAAGCATTGAATTAAAAACATTAACAAAAAACGTATTTTCTGAACAGTAAAACATATCATGGTGATGGATAGAGCCCAGCTCACATTCCAAACCAATCAATATACAAACACACAATATTTATTAATATTGATTCACCAATTTAAACGGAAAATAATAAACTTATTTGCATGTATTTATGCGTATTACAGGCCAAGCTTGTAAGATACAAAATCCTTCGGGCCAAATAAAGAAAAAAAGTAGAATATTCCAATTTCAAATATTAATTCTGCGAATCAAAGGAGTCTGTTCAACCTAAGGCGGTAACCTTCGGAACGGTAATACAGAAGGAAATCAAAATTGTAACATGAACGAACATTTTGGCAAAGATTTTCCATCATTATAGTAATTGCTTCCCAAAATGATTAATTCAATGCAGGATATTAGACATTTCTTCGATTCCTGTTTCAATTTTCCGACATTTAATCTTCGGGATTGAATATGCATAACACATGAACATAGAGCTACATTAGACCGACGCGCATGTGTACCACGCCACACGTCGCGTAGCGTAGATCAAGTGTAGCTCTGCAGGTCTAGTTTCCATATAAAATGTATGGAGACCGACGCGCCCAGATCGACGTGTGTGACACACGTCTGCAGCTAGCTTTACGCCTGCTCTTTCCAATAGATTTTGTGCTTTATAGTAACGTTACTTGACATCACGACTGACAAACGAGGTAACACTCGTAAGAACAGCGATAATCCAGTCGTCGAGTTATAACTTCGAGTCTTATATCGACACCGAGTTACCAGCCTTTTGGTTTTCTATTGGTTATAAGTTCAGGGAGTGTGCGTCAGAATTATATAATTTTATTCCGTCAAATCCGTTCCATCATCAGACTACTAGGTTTACAACAATGCACCACCGATACACGGTGGATATTCCACCCAAAAAGTTTTGTTACTATCTAACTTAATTATGCGTCTTGAATCTTTGAGGTCTTTAAGTCAATAAAGAATAAGTTGCTGGCTAAAGTAAGTACTCTGCCCGAACTGAGAATCGGGGATCGGGGGTCTTATTCACATAAGAAGCTCTGGCGAGTAATAGACAAAAAGTATAGTATAGTATGTATGTATTATGTATAATGGATATACAATGTAGAATGTACATACGTCAAAGTGGTAGGGCTTTTTGTTGGAATAGGTAATCTCATTTTAACATATTGCTTGCAGGTCTCTATAATATACCCTGGAGTAAGTACTATATCCTGGACTATTTATGTTCCTTGCTATCTAGCAGATCCACACCAAAAATTCATAAAAATCAAAATTCAAAAATTCTTTATTCACATAGGCCTACTAAAACGTCACAAGCTAGTACACGGTTCCAAATTGCTCGTTTCCTATGGAGAAGAACCGGCAAGAAACTCCATGAAATAAGAGCAGTACTACAGTAAAGGAGAGCAGTACTCCATACACGATCTTGATAAAGTATGAGCAGCTGTATGCATAATGATGATGACTCTAGAACGTCGTTGTCTGACCTGCGAGGGCGGACCCCCTTCAGAACTGAGTCTAGCCTCCACAAGAACGAGTCATCTGCATATTTTTTACATACACACATTGTTTTTATGTATGTGTTGACACAGAGTAACAATGTTATCGTAAAATATAATGGTAACCACGTGAGAGGAATAAGTACTAAAGTCAATTATCGTCCGATCGTATCGAGGCTTATAAATGCCTCGTAAAATGTTGATGCTATGGGTTCCCTACCAAAAGTATTTGCGGATCAATTTCTTTCTGCCTTTGTTTGAGCATTGATGAGGTTTTAATGCCGTCTTTTATATTTAACGAGATTGTTTTATTTGAAAGGAATCTTGGGCAGAATTGATAGCAGTGAAATTAGTTTCCTTATTTATTCATTTTTGTCTTAATTAAGTAGATTTCCGCGCGATTTTGTTAAACAGGGGCTTTACCATGACGTGATAAAATGTTCATCCTTACAACCTACCAAACCCAAGCAAACGCCAGCGTTCGCTCTCTCATTGTCTCTATTGTGTCTCTAATTAAGGTATTCGAAAGGTAGTAGTTCAGTTCAGACTGTAAAATGGATCGCGTGAAGAGCTCAAGGTAGGGGCTCAGCCTTATTTTTAACTAGATTATATGGTTAGTACAGACACTGAATATGGCATTCTAAATTAAAATTTTCCACACAATATTTTAAATTAAGAACCTGCTAATCAGTGTTTAAAAAATTCTTTTTTTTTTAACAAAGTAGATATGAGTACTTGAGAGGTAATAGTGTAGTTTTCTTCTTTACTAAGTTATCTCAGATTTTGTCTATTCTTAATTGGTACCTACATCCTTTTTTCGAATAACTACAAACCTTGTTCTTTAAGATTTTATAATGTAAAAATCTGTAGCTAATAATACACTTATAAACTACTAGATTTTGCCCGCGTCTTCGCCCGCCGGTAAAATATAGCCTAATAAAATATAGTCACTCAGGATTAAAGCAGCTTTATATCGTTGAAAAAATCTAGGCAATCGGACCAGTACGTTCAGAGATTACCTCAAAAAAACAAACTTTGCCTCTATAAAATATTTGTGTAGATAAATATTGTAGCTAACTGAACCCAACCTGTTGCAGAGTTAAACCCTGAAAACTTCACAATCCTAACCTACTTACTGAAGCGAAAATCTAGATCCTTCAGCCAAGTAGCGTTGCCTTAGTGAATATTAGATAAGCACCAAATTCGTGAGATTTCGCCGACCTTCCATCCCTTCACAATGGCCTATAAATTTTTATTAAGACTTATTATATCGTTGGAGGTTACTGCTGGGTATTGCAGACTAAGAACCAAGATGAGATAATAATTTTAGCAATTAAGTGCATTTTTTTATTACAAGCGCCTAATTTCTATTATACTAATTCTATATTTAAATATCTAGTATAAAATTTATTTATTGTGCACATTGTGTAGTCTTTTTATAACCCAAAAGTTGACTGGTAAAGAATGTGTTGCATTAAGTTCAACTATGACACTTCTGCCTAACCACCGCTAAGTTCATTTTTATGTCTTATACTCGTAGGTTCTTCATCAGATCTTAACCCAATTAAAACAAGTCATAATGGTCTCTTCCAAATAAAAACTTAATCATCCAAATTATTCTTTTTTTGCCGCAAATAACGTTGATCAAGATAAAAAAAAAACAAAGAGATAAAACATTGATTGAGTTGTTATTGCATGTCTATTTACGACATGCAAAAATTTTGCAGTACCTATTTACTGAGGGGTTATTTTGTCTCTTTCTTTTTCTGGGTTATTTTACTTCGTATGATTTTCACTGAACGGTACCACCTCAGTAAATTCTTCCTAGAAATAAAATAGTTTTAAAAACCAATCTATGGCTTGCGTCTAAAACTAACTACCCTAACCTTCTTTGAAGTCCGCTATAATGAACTTACCGGCTTTAAAAGTCAAGCCAAGATTAACCAAACTTACTAAGAACAACAAAAGTTGGGGCAGAAAAACAATGTTACGTTTACAAAGCATGAATATGATAATAGCCTACTGAATATTAATTAATAAGGAATTGGTATAATTTATTAGCTTAGTTATTGATATCAAACCTTCAGTTAATAAGCAATAAATGGTGAAGTTAAAGAGTAACTAAGAACTTGGGTCAAAGTGACGGAAAGCCGCTGTATGTATGAGGCGAAGTTTATGACTGGACGTAAATTACAATATCCCACCTTTTTATGGTGGGAAAAATCATCCAATGTCAACCCCCGCTCTTGGGCGGAGCGGGAGATAGTGTCAGACTCTAACTAACTAAAAGACCCACCCCGTTCATTCTAGCTTTCATACCGGGGCTCGAGTTGTCTTTCGAAACAATATCCCACCTGTTCTCACCAGTACGGTAGAGCTTGAAAGACGCCCACATTTAAACATAGGTTCACAGCCTCACCTCACCCAAGTTTCGCCACAACGAACGGTCCTGTGAGTCTCGTATTTATTAGATCCCCATGACCCTCATTAGGTCATTGGTTTACTTTAAGGGAGGTCTTCCATTATGCTGTCACCACTCCAGAACCTATCGTTTCCAATAATTATCTGTTCTAGGAGCAATGTGCCCTGCTTTTTATGTTCGGTAATTCTTCGAGCTGTATTAGTAACCTTGGTTCTCCTGCGGATATCATCATTTCTGATGCGATTAAGCAAGGAAACAACATTTCAAATTCCATCAGTTGTGCTTAAATTCCATGCAAGAAGGAGTCTATTCCTATGAATTTGTCTCTAATTCAGATTTTGGGTAGCTACTCAGAAATTTCTAATTGAAAAACCGAACTCTTACGTTGTTGTTTTCATTAGTTTTTTTGTCTCTTGCGCCGATCTTGGTAAACACCCTGTTTTTAAGGTCGCCCCCGTCGAGACTTATAATCCCAACCCTCAGTCTTCCTACGCTATATAATACAACTGAATATTTACAACTTTGTGTGGTGTTGTTGAGAGTGGGCGTGCAACAAATATTTCTATAGAGCGACCGCGATAGTCTTTCTAGAATACAGTCTCAACTCAGTCTACACACAGCCTAAGGGATAAAATAGGGCTTATGAAAATCTTTGAAACTTTCTATTAGGTAACGT
The DNA here is from genome assembly GCA_910589285.2 of Mythimna ferrago. Classification (NCBI taxonomy): domain Eukaryota; kingdom Metazoa; phylum Arthropoda; class Insecta; order Lepidoptera; family Noctuidae; genus Mythimna; species Mythimna ferrago. The sequence continues at coordinate 11,227,052 of OU342694.1, read as the reverse complement.
AGTTATTAAAGCCGTCTGGAACCTGGATAAAAACATTTAGGCAACTGGTATTATAACTTTTCTTCCCAAAGTTAGGTTTTGCCAATTATTTTGACGTCGACGGTCCTTCAAGATTTGTAATTTGATGACATTATTTTGTAGATATCTCAGGAATTAGGATTATTCAAATATTGATGAATTGAGGGTAAGATTATTGTGATTGAATCTAATATGAAAAGAACAAAGAAATTTCAACACAAGTGGTTTTGATCGAAATTATTTTGCAATATTAAATACTAGTTTTTTCTTGCAGCTTCAGCTGCGCACATAAAATATAGCCTATGTCACTCTGGAATAAAGCAGCTTTCTATCAGTGAAAATTTTAGCAATCGGATCAGTACTTCCAGAGATTACCTCCTACAAACAAAAAAAAACAAACTTTACCTCTTTATTATATTAGTGTATTTTGCATTTATACATATTATTGGGCATTTATACAGAATGCACATTGTTTATTTACAGTAAGTTTTTAGAATATGAATTATTGATAACAGTTCTAGTTGATGGACTATCAATTTTATCGGTCTGGCATTGAGTTTTAGGAACAGATATTTATACTTTCATAAAACAGCGAATATTTGTGGTGTGAATGATTTATTTGCCTCAAATTTTGATGTATTCAGTATTTTGGTTTAACGCCAATTGGGACGACCTAAATCAATCACAAATATTACTCGTATAAAAGCGAAAGATTGTGAGTGTGTGAATATTTATATGTTTATTATATCTTCATGCTCGAATGGTGGAACGGATTTCGATGAAACTTGTAACATACGTAGATTATGTCCTTGGAATATTTTTTAGGAAGAGATCGCTAGCTGCAGCTAGAGCTATAAAAAAATGTGGGATGTCTTTGTTGCCTAAATGGATAAATGAAATAATAAAACACAGTTATTCAATTTTAATTAAACCGACATTATAAAAGCGAAAGTTTATGAGTGTGTGTGTACGTTTGTACTTTCTTCACGCTCGAACGGCTGAACGGATTTTGATACCTGTAGACTATGTACAAACCTCTCTTTCTTACGTAAACTGAACATCAAGATCAGACTGTCGACTACCTGCATGCGCAGAGTACTGGAGTTCTTTGGCCGCATTGCCAGGAAAAATGGCCACAACTTTGAACAGCTCATCGTAACTGGCATGGTTGATGGCAAACGACCAAGAGGTCGCAACCCAAAATGATGGGCAGATCTGGTCCGCTCCACACTGGACCCCAAATGACACGTCGCACTTCATGACGCTAAGAACCGCCACAGATGGCGGCATACCATCAGTAAGAAGCTGATCCAGCGGGAACTTCACGACCCTCAGTAATTAGGGATATGACTCGAGGAGGAGGAAAACATGTCCAGGAGTAGCAAATAGGATATTTTTATTTTATGTTCCCTTAGGACATCTTTTTACTTACACGCCGGCAAAACATCTGACAGCTAGTTTTTTCAAATAATTACTACAGACAATCGAGTCAACCATCACTGGACTTAGTGTAGTTAAAATTAATCTTGAATGAGTTTAGATATTTTTATTTTGCCTTTCGTCATTATATACTTTACTTATCCTTCGCGTCTGCAACAGAGTCACTAATTAACTTTATATGACCTTCTATTAACATAACATGACATAATTAGCGTTATAATATTCCCACTGCTGATATTCAGGCCTGTTTTCTACGAAATGGAATGGGCCGTAATCCACCACGCAGGCCCAATGCGGGTAGGTATTTGACCCTGTATGATAGGCAGCATTACTGTGATCCGGCTTAATGACTAAGCCAGTGAAATTACAGGCAATATTTAATTTCTTAGACTTAGAACATACTGCCAAACTCCTTGAATTTATCTAATGTGAGCTTTTGATTCCGACATATACGTATGTATTTTTTATGTATTCATTGTGCGTATAGCTAAGGAGTAGAATTTTCTGCCGAAGTCTATTTCCTTATAGCTATAACCTAGGTAGGGTCTTTAAGTCGAGAGTGAATAGGTGTTGCTTCTAGCGTGCTTCATCGTCGGCCACATCATCGCTCTCCATCAGTTGAGATAGTAGTCAAACGCGAGCCTATACATAATAATAAAAAAGGGAATTCATCAAAAAACTTTTCCTGCTCTTTATGGATCGAGAAGTATCAGATCTTTACTAAATAAAACCCATCGGGGTTCTGTCTCTTGCCTGTTGCGTTCCAGGGGAGCGGTGACTCATACATGCATAGGTACTTCATAGTAACAAGCACATAAAATATTTTATGTATTCACATCATCGATGGCATCATTTACATCTTTTGCTCTAGAACCTTTCCCATAAACAGTTAGCGTCATTTATTAACAAACATAATGGAAAGGATGAAAAAAGATTGCATGTAGTGGATATTTCGTCTTATAAGACGATTGAAATGAATTTGCAGTGTGACGAGAATGGATTAAAGTGAGAAATGAGTATATTAGGAGAAGACTGAAAGTGACGCCAGAAGATGAAACATTGAAAGGTATTCGTTTAGCTTAGTGTGGTCACCTAAAGAGCAGGGATGAAACACACGTTACTAAAAGATTTACAAAAAGAAAAAAAGAAAGAAAAATGTTGTGTTGTTTCCTCAAATAGACGCACAAAAAAATACAAAAATTTTTTGGGCCATATGTGCACTGGACATAACTGTGTTGCAAATACATGAGTAGACATTGTGAATAGATGGAGAGGGAGAGGAAGGCCAAAGAAAAGATGGGTGAATTGTGGGAAAAGTGACTGATATAAAAGAAAAGGAAGTCAGTGATAACGTGACGGTTGACAAGACAGAATGGAAGAAAAAATCGTGTTGGACAGACCCAAAGTAACACGGGATAGTGATGGATAGAAAGATGATGATGATTAACACATGAATCTGCGTTTGGTTCCCATGATGGCTTATTATCCAATCCCTCTCATAGAGAGGAAGAATATGTCTCAGCCATGGGTACATTATTGGCTGATGATGCTTAGCATAGGACATGATGATGAGCCTTCAAAGCTTATACAGGACCATGATACTGGAGTAATTCCTAGTGCGGGCAATGCTTTTTTTTAATAAATAAGATAATATAGTTTATAAGCTGTAGAACGCTACACTTTAAACCCGGATGTGTTTTTGTTAGATCTTCGAATTTATTGTACTTTTTATTGTGAACTATTGATCAGTACTTTGTATTTGTATCAATTATGTAATTGGTGTATGTTATTGATTTTTAACATTCGATTCGAAAGACACATTGTACCAGGTTGTACCCAGAGGTTTACGAGTCTATTGTTCTCGAAAAAGTACAAACAAAAAAATAAAAACAACTTTACCTCTTTATAATTTTTTTTTTAAATTGATATTAGCTAGTCCTTGACTGCGATCCCGCCTGATGGTAAGCTGTGATGCAATCTCTGATGGTGAGGCGCACTAGTTTATTAAGAGCCTATTTACTCTAGCCTTGAAGACACCCAAATTATAATGTTATATTAGTGTAGATTTTCTTTCCCCACGGGTCCATGAGAATTTTTGGTGCTGTCAACAATAAAATATTGAATTACAAATAAATGTTATATTAAAGTGGTGTACAGAACAATTATTTTCCCTCACTCAAAAATAATATATTTGCTCATATATTATATTGTTTCATTTCGAATGAAGTTATAACAGCAATACTCATCACAGTGCCTTCATTATTTATCTTCGCTTAAGGGGCCGGCGACGGATGAATTTCCATACAAACGTAATACCACGCTCATTTGCAGTTGGAGCATATTTCCAACATATTATGATGATATTCTGTTATAGACAATATTTATCTAGGTTCCTACGTCGAGAATATTAGAAATATTGTTATTTTTAATACAGGAAAAGCCAAATGGCATGTTTTGCCATTTACGCTGTAAAAAAGTGCGAAATAGAATTCGCTTAAATTTCTTTTTGTTTTTATAAAAAAGAAAGACGTAGGAATCTAGATAAATATTGTCTTTAACCGAGTATCATCCTAATATGTTGAAAATATGCTCCAACTGCAAATGAGCGTGGTATTACGTTTGTATGGAAATTCATCCGTCGCCGGCCCCTTAACAATGGAAGATATTGGCCTAGATCGGGGCTTCTAGACGCCCCTCCCTGTATAGAACATAATTGTTTCATCTAAGTACTACTATGTTACTAGATATGTATGTTAATCGTTATGTCAAGGCTAAATTGATTTGGCTTTGGATATGGTTTTTTTTTATTGTGGTAAAAATCATCCAATGACAACTCCCGCTCTTGGGCGGAGCGGGAGATAGTGTCAGACTTTTACTGACTAAAACCACACCTCTGTTCCTTCTTTGCTTTACGTTCCAAGACACAGGGGTTCTATTTCGGACTACCCATGGAATATTCTATAGTTACGGTAACTCTTTTGTGTTCGATGTTCAGTGGGAAGTTTGATTTTATGTTTTCCATTAGTCGTCTAAAGTTTATTGGAATTATTTCACTTTGCCTCTGTGTTCTTCTATTCAGAATTATTATTAAAATGATAAATAAAAGATTGGGTATCAATAACATAAAAATTCTTATATTCACTGGACCATAGCTTTGGTATCCGTAGCTTATAAAGATTTTTATCAAATAACCGAGTATATTTTGACTTACAAGCATCCGTGTATTCCAAATTAACCACTTATCTACACTTAGGCCTCATAATCAATTTTTCAGAAAGACCAATGTTCAGCACGACATCTACATAACTAAAAAATCGTCACGAAAAATGTGCAAAAAGTTGTACCTCGGACTGAGGATAAGCATTGCCATACAGCGTGGCAATGCCGCCAGTCTTTTGGGCACATTACCAGTCGACAGCGATGTGGAAGAGTTTTTTGACGACATATTTATTTATTTATTAAAACTTCATGCAACACACAGGTACAAAGGCGGACTTAATGCCTTAGGCATTCCCTATCAGCCAACCTAGGGTGATGAAGAGAAAACTTGGCAGGTGCACAAAAAAAAAAAACAAAAAACGGATTATTAAGAAAAATAAGGATACAAATGTATATATAGAAATAAAATAGACACACATATATATATATTTATATAAAGTAGAAGAATATAGTTTGATTTTAGTTAGTTGTAATTAGCGTAGGGTTTTATTTTATTTTTTTAATTTCCTGTAATTATAGTTATTTAGTTGTAAAAAGTTGTAAGTTTTTGCTAAGAAAATATGTTATTATCCAAGATGTTATTTCGATTATGGTGCTCATAGAATTTGTGTCGTCATTCTCACAAAATAACTATTTGCAATCGAAACATGAGTAGGTAGAGCTATAATTTTCGTCAAATGACGTGGGTAAATGTAATTACATTAAATAGACCAAAGTATAATTAACTATGTATTGGAGTTAGAATTGAATTTGCTTAATAAGTAGTGTTGTTAGCTAGTAGTTTATAATACATTTGTCAATATAGACATAACTAGCTTTTGCCCGCGGCTTCGCTTGCGTACATAAAATATGATCAGAAATAAAGCAGCTTTCTGTCGGTGAAAAAATTTTAGCAATCGGACCGGTATTTTCAGAGGTTACCTCCTACAAACAAAAAAAAAACATAAAAAAAAACAGCTTTACCTCTTTATTATAATAATGTAGATTAGTCGTTGCTAGTGTATATATTATATTTATTTATAAATATCTGTGTAGTGTTAGATGGCTACTTCAACATAATTAACTTTGTAAACAAAAATCACTATTTATTTCCCTGACTTGCTCGTTTTACGGTTGACAACTGATTGCCCCTCAGAGCTAGCGTGCCACACTAAAAAAAACAAGAGTGGGATCTGAATAATCTATATCTATACTAATAAATATAATATAAAAATAATAAAGAGGTAAAGTTTGTTTTTGTGTTTTTTGTTTGTAGGAGGTAATCTCTGGAAGTACTGGTACGATTGCTAATTTTTTTTCACTGTTACATAGCTATTTTATTCCTGAGTGACATAGGCTACATTTTATGTACGTAGGCAGAGCCGCTGGAAAAAGCTAGTAAAGAATATAATATTTTAAATATGGTGACTTGATTGACCCATGTTTTAATTTTTTGTCGAATTTTAGCTGGATTATTAAATAATATAACTATACCATACATACACCTAAATAAAACAAAAAACTTCAAAGTAAATTATTTAAAATATGGTGTGAAAAAACGGTTGCGCATCGCTGCTACTATGGTGGAGTCGTCATTTTAAATTATGTGTTAATCACATTATTTAACAATACTTTGAATAATTTAGAACCATCCTGTTTCGTCTTGTTAGCGACAAGCTATTTAATATCTGTTTGGGAAGGAGTCTAGACTATGTTCAGACCAGCACTTCATTAACACATTCTACCTTGGTCACAGTGAAAAACTTTTTTCACTTGTATCAAAATGTACTATTATTTCATCAGGACGTGGCCACAGGTGGTACACCCACCATGTCAATAAATACTCCGTGCTCCACCATATATACCTGAACGTCTTAAAAAAAATCTATTATTTTTATAATAATAATAATATTCCATGTATGTGATAGTTGTATCACACAGCACCGTCTAGTCCCAAGCTAAGCAGAGCTTATGTTATGGGTACTAGACAACTGATAAACATACTTATATATTTCTAAATACATACATATTATAGATAAATTACACCCAGACACAGAACAAATGATCGTGCTCATCACACAAACATTTGTCCTGGGTGGGAATCGAACCCACGACCTCCGGCATAGCAGTCAGGGTCACTGACCACTAGACCAACAGGCCTGTCAAAAATAATTTATAGCAACTGAATGACATATTTTTCTTTTCTTACAGATCAGTATGGGCACAATATCCTCAAGTGCACCTGTAACCAGCAATTTATTCAAATCAAGAACATAACCGTATGTATTACTTATATTCTGAAAAGATCAGATTATTTACTATCTCAATTTTTTTAATGAATTCAATAATCGTTTTAGTGTTCTGTTTGGTGCAAATGTTGTTTTTTTTTATACGTATAGATAGGTATCTTATATTATATTTTAGTATATTTCCAAAATTGATTTTAAAGACTTTCAGGTACTCGTTAGTTCAATGTTCCAAAAATTGGAAAAGTTTTCACTCAGCCAGATCTACAGCGGAATTGTTATGAATTAGTATTTAAGTAACCTACTTTAACGACACTGTAACACCTAGGCGCTGCTGGCCTTTCTTAAGGAGCTGGGGTGGATCGAATGACATTGTCCCACCCGTAAGCAAAATATACTCTTTAGCCGTGAAATTGCGGACACCAGCAGGCTTACTCTCCATATTAATTTCAATTTCAATCTAAAGTCAATCCGATTGCAATGTCAATTTTGACGTTACGTGATTTGGTACCCTTGAAAACAATATTGTCAACATATACGATTTCACTTAGTTCTCAAAATGGTCACGCAATTTTGAACCAATTTGGCGCTAGCATTGAATTCAAGGGCACGAAACGTCACAATCTCATTGTCGGCCGATCGGAATTGAACTCAAGAGTAAGCCTGCAGCTTGAAACACAATACAATACTACCCACTTTGAATAAAAACCTTGTTACGAAGACATAAATCCTTCGGTATAAACCGATGAAATCTTCGTAGTGAGATAATTTACCATTTTTTGCTATCAATCATATACCTTTAACAAAAATCAACGGTCAACAACCGCAGATTCACCGTATACCATTAAAACGCTGACGAAACATGAACAACGCTCGTTTCCGTGCAAAAGAAAGATATAAGCAAAACTTTCTAATTTATTACAATAATGTAATTTTTTTTTTTTGTTTATCCACTAACTTCATCTAAACCACGCAACTGATTTTGACTGGGGCTGGCTTCTACCTCGGTCAGAGAATAAGCATTGCTATACAACGTGGCAATGCCGCCAGCCTTTTGGGCACACTTCCAGTCGACAGCGATGCGGAGGAGTTTTATGACGTCATATTTAGCTAAGCATTTAGTGTATATATTATTTTTAATTATTTAAGTTTATTTTATTGTTTAATTTGTTTAATTATTATTGTTAACTAATTTAAGTATTTTTTAAATTCTATGCAGTATTATAATTTCAAATTAAAAAAGAAATTATTGACTTACTACAAAATTTTGTTGAGATGTAGGGTTTTGCTTGCTTTTGTCAACGGTTATGCCGGGCATGAAAATAGAAAATTATCCTAAGAGTTTAACTCTTGGGATGACACGAAATCTACATTTATAAAGGATTAGAGACTCGCCCTTGCACACATCAGTGAAAACTATACGCACCAATTTTTCCCTATTATTGTATTGTCCGTATCTAAATCCGTTGCGTGGTATAGATAAAGTTAGTGGATAAACAAACAAACGAGGAAAGTGGTTTTTCTATATATACTACTAGGTTTTTCCTGCGTTAAAATAGAAAATATCATGGCCTGTGTCACTCAGTAACAAATAATAATATAATAAAAATAATAATATTTATTTATTTATTATAATCTTTATTGTACACCAAATAAACAAAAATACAGGACAAACATTTAAAAGAATAAGTGCAGAATGGGCGGTCTTATCGCACAGGGCAATCTCACCAACCATTCTAACCATTTATTTAAACTACGAGTAGCGTACTACTGCTGAAAGAATTTTTAAAATCGGTTCAGTAGTTATTCATTACAAACGAAAATGCAAATCTTTTCTATTTATAAAATTGTTATAGTAAAAAAGTATAGATAATTATACTTTTTAGGGTAGGAAAATTAAACATAACTTACAAAAAATACTTGGAATAGTCACCAAAGACTACGAAAACCGTCATAACCAAAAGAATCGCCAAAATTAAGTCTACCACTTAAGTTTGGCGATTCTTCGGGCAGGGCACACTGCCCGCAGAACAGATGGTCGATGGGGTCGAAAAGTTTTTGAGTAGTGTCGAAAGACGTAGCATTGAAACCACTTCCATAAGCTGAACCGATGACCTGGTGAAGGTTGCGGGAACCCGATAGATGGGAGATGCATAGGCAAGTCACCACAATGGTGACAGTTCAGGCCTATGTCAAGCTGTAGACGTCTTTCGGCTTAAATAATGATGATTAAAAAGCCAGCCTCTTGCCAAGTAAGGGTCAGCGCAGACAGAGAGCAGCGCAGCGGAAAGGATTTTATTAAGGCACCCGAAAATCAACTTTGAAGTGATTGAAATAAAGTGCATATTTGCTTAAACCTGACAAAAAATGCTTGTGTGTCCTCGAAAATACAGATGGCGCATGTCGAGGATACGCTTCCCGTATCCTCGATATGCGCCATCTGTCAGAAAATGCCCGAGACCGCGCGAGCATTATTTCTCTTTCTGCGCTGACCTTTACAGTTGGAAGAACACAGTGTGTTTTTAGTCAGTACATCTGACAGAAATCAAAAGACATAGGTATCCACGAAAATTACTACACGAGATAAATAAACAGTTTTCTGCTCTGGGTAATTTTTTATTGATCATTTTTAACTTTTGAATTGTATTTTAAATGAAACGTTGCCGTGAAAACTTACAGGCAATACACTGTAACTGAAACCAATTAATTATACTGGCTGATACAAAAATCTCTCCTGTATTTTCAGCTGAAAAATAATTTCTTTTTAATCATTTTCATTGTTTTCTCTTTTGTAGACAGTAAATCAAAATCAAATCCTCTATTATTTGTACAAACCATCAAAAATACCTTTAAATAATAGTGCATGTCAAGGTATCCACATTAGTATATAATAGGCTGCTATAATTACACCTATCGACCTTCCCATTTAGGTTCCATCATGAGAACGAACACCTGTCACAATGGTTGGTCGCAAACAACCGATCGTTGATCAATTCCCGACGGCTATATTCATGTGTGTTTAGTATTTATAATTAGTTTTGCTGTTGTTACATTTTAGCATGGCAATAGTGGTCATTGAACTTCCTCATATATTTATTTATAATTTATAATTGTGTTACATAGACGGGCTTAATGCAACAAAGCAATCTCTACCAACTAACCCTTGGGTTAAAAAGACCATATTGTGTTAAGTATCTACAATAAATAAATGTAAATAATATTAGATATTTGAAAGAGAATGAAATTCATATTTATAATTAAAATAGTAAACTAATAAATACTTGTGATCGATTTGGTCATTATAATTAAAAATTTCAAAATATAACAGTGTGATGAATGTCGTTTTCCGTGAATTTAAATTTTATTTATGTTTCTAAATAAATCTTAAAATATATCGAAATGTCAATGACCATTTTTTTTTCATGCTAAAATCAACCATTATAATGTCAAAATGTAAAAAAAAAATCTTCACTGCGAATATTTTATCTTGTCACATCACAAATGGGTCAATTGGCTATAAATAAACTTCATTGAACCATTTAATTTTTTGTGTACTAAAAATATTTATTTATTTAAACTTTATGTACAGTAGTAGTACATAAGCGGACTTAATGTATCAAATTCTCTAACAGTCAATCTTTGGGTTAAAAAGATAACACACACACAGACACAAATATGGTACAAATGCAAACCAAATGAGGTACCTACCACAACTTAGGAAAAATAACTAATAAAAAAAAAATAAAGATTAAGTATGATTGACAAGAGACCGGCTTTGTTGCTTAGTTTGGGCTTTTTGTTGAGACTGCACAATAAAAAACTAACTACTTACAATTATTTTAAAAATGCATACAATATATTATTTAAAAACATTTTCCGGGTTGCGCAAAAGTCAAATAAATGCACTGCATTATAACATTTGAGGTTTCTCATAACTACAAACAATTTTTCGCGGACATTTTCTCATGAAAAATTGCAGAAAATACATTTACAATGACAAAAGTTTGTCAAACCTCTGTTCAAAAATAGAACACAAAAAGCTGTGACGTAAACAAAGAGCCAACTGCCAATGATCGAGCAGTTATTAATTACACCATCACTTTGTTTTGTTTTTAATTCCGTACGGTCACTTGAAGCCGCCAGTATTTCAGAATGCACTTTATAGTGTTCGCTATTTGAAGTTGACTTTGGAAAAATGGAATATGAATAGAACTGTCCAGGTTTTCTTTTTTTGTGTAAAGACATGTACTAGTAATAATAAAAAAAATAGACAAAAATCTTAAATTAAAGATAAAGTCCACAGTTGGTCAGTAAACACACAACTTAAAAAATTGCCAATTTCTAAGCAGGATTTTATTCTATGTTTGAAACTATAAGTTCGTAAAATTAAAGCTATGTGGCTAGTATTTTAGAGGAAATGAGTAATCAGAAACGTTTATTTCAAAAAGACTAATTACAGGCACTTTTGAATTATCAAAATGTCGGTCAGTCAAACAAGTGAAGCTAAATTGCTGAGGGATCATAATAATTCAGGAAGGGTCATTACTACCTACATACATATGTTGATATACATTAGGTTATTTTAGCAATGGCTACCATAATTGAAAAATCCTCCCATTTAGTCAAAAACAAAAAAAAAATCCATAAAACAAAGGAAAAGCAGTTCCGACCTCCTCAAATATTAAAGACACCTAACTCAGAAGTTAGTTGGCGTGTTCATACTGAAGGTCCGGGAAGACAGTCGTCAAATTAAAAGCGCTTAATAATTGAACTAAACGGCACTTCGAACTTTGCCTAAAGTTCAAAAGTTTCGTACCTACTAGCGACCAGTTTAATAAACTATTTGGCACAAAAAGCGAAGTTACCCGAACTGAGTCGAGCTATTTGCGCCAAGTCACTTCGCTCGCCACTCTCTGGTATATTTTAGAAGTATACTTCAGGTACTTATGAAGTCCTTGTTAGGTTTTTGAGGGTACTTTGTAAAGGGAAGTTGGAGTAAAATATACTGTTATACACAGCCTTTTTAGGATAAGTTTTTTTTTCTGGATTCAAAGGCTCGACCGATATCTCACCTAGTAAAGTGATTTTGAGGTCGACGATGCAGCACGCTTGCCTAGAAGAAACCTTTTTTTAATGATAAAATTAGTGCTGGGCTATGATCCCACCCGACGATAAGCAGTGATGCAATCGTTGATGGTTAAGCGCACTAGTTTATTAAGAGCCTATTCAATCTAGCCTTGAAGACATCTAAATCATAACAGGACGGCACGATCGCAGGAGGCAAATTGTTGCAGTCCTTCGATGTACGCAGTATAAATGACGAGGCTAACAGTGTAATGACGGACACTCGCCTTACGTCAGGTTGTCCGATGGTAGGAAGGCAATGGCGGAATCAAGTCATTTAATTCTCGCTCACACTTTCCAAAATTCATTTTGTTCACTATTCATTTAAAAACTCCCAGGTAGTATCTATCAGGAAATAACAGACTGCGACAGGGAATTCCTTAGCTGTGCGCACAATAAATGTATCCCTAAAACATTTTGTTTGTACATCATTTCAGCCAAAAGACGTCTACTGTTGGACATAGGCCTCCCCCAAGCGTCGCCACAACGACCAATCCTGTATATCTCGCATCTACCGTATTCCTGCGACTCTCACCAGGTCGTCGGTCCACCTTGTGGGAGGCCTTCTAACGCTGCGTCTTCCGGTGCGCGGTCACCACTCCAGAACCTTTCGGTCCCATCGACCATCCGTTCTACGAGCAATGTGCCCTGCCCAGTCACACTTTAGTTTGGCGATTCTTCAGGCTATTTCGGTCGACGGCGCGCACTGTTCCCGCGCGCCTCAAGGAGTTGTCAGCAACAGCAGGGACCCAGCCGGGTCGAAGCCTACTGGGGCCAGGGTTAGTTTCGAAACACAGCTCGAGCCCCGGTATGAAGGCTAGAAGGAACGGGGTGGGTCTTTTAGTCAGTAAGAGTCTGACACTATCTCCCGCTCCGCCCAAGAGCGGGGGTTGTCATTGGATGATTTTTCCCACTAAAAAAAAAAGCCTATTTCGGTGACCTTGGTTCTGCGGATATCTTCACATTTCATTTGTGTGTACAAGTGAAATGTAAAACAAGTAAGGTAACGTTTACAGTAACGTAAGCAGACATTTTTAAAGTGCTCTGAAAATACAATATTTATTTCGAAAGACATTTTTATGCTACAGCGTTGTATGAATAAATTATATGAGAGAGAAGAAAATAATAATTTGAAGGTTTTACATGGTTACGTTGTATATTATTATACTGACTACATTCTTACTAAAATTAGAGGTAAAGTAGGTGAAGGGCTGCCTTCCTCTTTCATAATTAATCCTATTCCGCCTATTTACGTATCTATAGGCCATTCTTCTTTTCAAATCGATAGTTTCTTTTCCCTCAGAGTTTTTGGGCCGAACCACATTTCTTTTTTTATTATTGATAGGTTCGCGTTTGACCACTACTTACCTGATGGTAAGGGATGATGTGGCCGACGACGGAGTACGCTTGCCTAGAAATAAAATATTCAATAAGCTGTCAGGTTGTAGCTATGAGGAAACACAGAACCCGGCAGAGAATTCCACTCCTTAGCAGTACGCATAATGAATGTGTTTCCAAAATGCTTTGTACGTGTGGGTGGGATGTCGACCATGTATCAATGGCGCAATGCCGTACGTCTATTAGTCCGACAATGGAACGGACTTGGTGGAATGAAATTGTGCAGTTCGTGCAGTTCCAACGCACAGTCCCCAAAATGTAAACGATAGCAAACCGTCAGGCCAGCTACTCGGTGTCGATGCTCAAGACTTATATCAGCGTCAGTAGCGTGCCTACTGGGGCCAGGGTTATCCGAAAGAGCGCTCGAGCCCCGGTATGAAGGCTAGAAGGAACGGGGTGGGTCTTTTAGTCAGTAAGAGTCTGACACTATCTCCCGTTCCGCCCAAGAGCGGGGGATGTCACTGGATGATTTTTTCCCACCATAAAAAAAACGGCGTCAGTAGCGTTTTTAGGTCCTCCAAAGTGCTGGTGTATGGCACTCTAATAAGTGGGCTATCGTCTGGTCAGGAGCACCGCACTCGCACTGGGTGTCGCAGGGGTATAATTATAATCTGACTTTGTCAGATTGTGTTTGCAACGACCTACTTGGTTGCTAATTTAAAGTGTATCTATTTCGAAAGGATCACCAAAAATCAAGAATCAAAGCATTTATTTCAAATAAAGCAGGCGCTTTTGAATTGTCAAGAAGCCAATCAGTCTGTCAGAAGAATGATGCTAATTGTACATTCCAAAGCGACCTCTATGGAAAAGAATGTGCAAGATACTCAATGGACACCATTTTCATCAAGAAACTGAAGAAAAAGCTTGAGGGATTATAAAAACTGGACACTTTATATAAGCTGACAAAAATACAGTACGCTTCTAAAGTGATTTTAAAAATCCATCATCAATCTGAAAAATCGACCAAAACACTTTCAGTCGTCGACCCTTTTGTCTCAACTCGTCAGTTATACGGTTGAAGGTCAAATAGTCAATTTCCCCGGCTATTCCCCCAAATGGGGATGACGTAGCAAATAATAAAATTATGCTTTAACATCCTCCAAGTTTGCGGAACCATCCGCATAACTTACATAGTTCTAAAGTTTTTACGGTCTCTTGGGGGTAACAAATAAAAATTGAAAAATTTCACTGCGCGAGTTCTGGCTAAGTTATATTACTTTTATGATTTTTGAAACTGTCTTAGAAATAACTTGCTCGTAAAAATATATGAACGTCCAGTAGCTTTGTTGTTTTCTTTATTCGCTTGTTTTACTCATATTTTGAAGCGGTAAAATTAAAAAAACAAAATAGTCGTTATTTTTTTTCATATTTTGCGTTGATCTTCTTTTGAACCCATTGCCAAGACTTAATCAGTTAACTTTATAATAACAATAATAAATAATATTCCACAACTTTCACACCACACCATCTTGTCCCAAACAAAGCAGAATTTATGCGGTGAATACTAGATAACTGATAAACATACTTAAATTTATTTTTAAATATTTTTTATAAATTTATAGATAAATTACACTCAGACACCGAACAAGTGATTGTGCTCATCACATAAACATTTGTCTTGGGTGGAAATAGTACCATCGACCTTTGGCATAGTAGTCAGGGTCATTGACCACTAGACTAACACGCCAGACTAACTCAAGCTATTGGGGAACGAACTCAAAAACCTTTGATTTACTCTGTCGACCCGTTTACATAATATTTCGTAAAGCACCACAAAAATGTAAATATATGTATATTCCCCAAATCGTTATTTTCATACTTTTGTACCAACACAATGCGTCGTATTTTAAAAGCCCCCAACGATTTTGATGGGGGCCTCGGTCATAAATGACGAAACTTGGCAACATCCGTGTTTGGGGACTGATGGCAATAAGCTTTATTTTGCCCTTTTTTGTGAAATAAAAGGTGTCCCTTCCTCAAAATGTGTGTGCCTTTGAATAATTTTATTTTATACGTTTCATTTTTATTTGAAACCTTTATTTTTTTAATAAAGGGTAAATAAGAAAACCATCGCACATTTTACGAAGTTTACGATATGATATTATATAGGTAGAGTCTTTTTAATTCTAATCATGCATAATTCAACAAAGAGAATTTAAAATACAGAATAAAATGCCAGCAGCTTCTAATAAAGATATTTAACACGTTGTAAAATGCTTTAATGTAGAATTTCAATGAGACATGATATTTGAAATCATTTTCGTACTTGAAATTATATAAAAGCTCCTTTCTGTAAGCCATTTTGTAGTTTTTCTTTTGCTGTGTAAAGATTGGTGTTTTCTTTGATTTCGATATGAATCAATCAAAAGGTGTGTTGTTTTTCAATATCTAAAATAGACCTTCAAACATACCTATTTATATTCTCTCAAAAAAAAACATTTACCACCTTCATTCTTAGAACACAAGGGTAAAAAACAAAAAAAAAAACAAAGAAGCCCCGACTGATGAAATAGTAAAGAAATATATGCAGATCAACTGCAGTTAGTTTCAAAAGAAATCTCAGTATTTAATCAACTGTTTCTATTTTCTTACCGTTAAAAAAGACGGGCATAAACTAAATTAGATTTTCTGGTGATCACTGCAGTTCCGTAAATCAAATTCTTCCGACATTTTTAAGTTCGTTTGATGAAAATAATCCCGTGTCAGTGGAAGTCCTAGATCCGTTAATTGAAATTCTCTGAGAGACTAATTTATTTCTCTTTTTTAGTCAATTTTATTATTGTTTTAGTTGAAAATAAAAAAAAATAACTATATACAAAACGGTAAAACTAAACATCGTGAGGAAACATGTTCTAGAATTAAAACTTCAAAGACATGTGACATTCACCAACCCGCAATGGACATGCGTTGTGGATTTTGACTCATTCCCTCTCCTAGAGATCAGGCCTGAGTCTCAGCAGTCGGAACATTAAAAAAGGCTGATTATGCTATGTTTTATGCTATATATACTATCTAAAATATGGCGTCGAAAAACTTTTCCACATTGTTTTTGACTTGTATTGTATCCAAAAGACTGAGGGCATTGCCACGCTGTATGGCAATTCTTATGTACTTTCTAAGGTAAATGCTATCCCATAGATTACACGAAGTGTCAAAAGTAACAGTGTTTAGACAGATCTTTGTACAAAAATTAAATCTGAAATTGTGTCTAAAAAATTTTTAACTGAAATGAAATTACAAAATAAAATACAAACACTGACATAGCAGTACCTATATTTGAATTCAGAATTCAAGATAATAGTCAAATTAAGGTACAAAAAACTCAATGTCATACCTGGCATAGTTTAAGTTCCATTAGTACTCTTGAAAATGGCCACTTGAATCGAATGGCAACTTGAAAAGTCAACTTGTAATACATAACTTGCCGAAACATGAATGATATATTAAAATAGTACATTATGATACAAGTGTATAATGTTGGTGATTACCGCTGAGGCGGTATTTAGATCCGAGCCGAAGGCGAGGATCTTAAGAGAGCCGAGGACGGTAATCGCCAATATTCACGTGTATCATACGACGTTTTTCGACACACTTGAGAAGAAATTTTTGCAAATTAATTAATAATTGCTTTATCAGCAAAACTGTTTTTTTTTGTAGTATGGCGGCAAAAAATTGTTCTTTCTTCTTATGCGCGCGCATTCAAAATGGCGGCCATAGACTAGCTATAGAGTAGCTAGGCTGTTTGAATAAAAATATGAATGAGGTTGCTTATGTTTATAAACAGATTTTTTTTTATGAAAGGTTTTATTTATTAAACATGTAAAAGTTATAATAGTTCATTTAAACACAAATTAGCATTATTTTAAAATAAGCAAGCAAGACACTAATTTGTACTATTGAACGCAATACCTAATGTATTTTTTTTTCGAATTCAATGTTTGATTTGAGAACAGAGGTTTAACAAAAAAGGTTTTCACTACATTATTACACTTGTGCATAATGGTAATCAAAAAGTCACAGTATGGTTACAAGCTACATTATATATCTAAGTGTAGTGCAATTATAGTTACTTTCTGAGCAAGTGTGTAGAAATAGTACATTTGTTACACTAGGGGTGAAAGTAACCCATTTCGTCCCGAGAAGGAGTTGGCGGCCGAGCGAAGCGAGGTCGCTAATTCGAGAGGTTAAAATGGGTTACTTTCACCCCAAGGTAAACACTGTGCTTTTCATTACGAATACGAGGAAACTAAAAATAAAATAAAAAAATTGTAAAACCTGAGTCGTCGTACCTATGATTTGAAGTAGGTATCTTTCTTCTGATTTAGGCGGTAAAAGGTATTCCACTACTGCTTTAGCCTCTTCTCTTATGAAATTAGGCGTTAAATCACTATTTTAATCTGAAACATAACGTGTTAATACAAATCTCTGGTGTACGAAAATGTAAACAAAACTCGAAAAAACCAACGACTGATTGCCACTTTCCCGCCAAATTGTTTTTTTTTTCTGCGGCCGGCCAGCTATTCAGCCTCATTAATGAAAAATTTGAAATTAATTGTAATCTTATAAAAATAAAGTATTTTAAAGAAATAGTTGAACAAATAAATCACTTAAAATATAACATTATTTAATTAATAGGTACTTGTCTTTAAGTTATTTCAATTTTATATCGCGCTCTGATTGACTGGCTGTATGGAAAATTGGAACATGGTTCAATAGAAATGTGAAGAGAGAACTAGTTTTTTTTTTAATAATTTGACAGCTGTCAGTTGTAAAGTAAAACTCCCTAGGGATGAAAAGTATCACTTTCAGCCCGCTCCTCAGGCAACTTCAGACCTACTTTCAGAGTATGAGTAATGAAAAAAATATTTTGTGTGGATTATACCTAACCTAACCTAACCTTCTAAAATAATATTTTAAAATTAAGAATACAAAATTAAGTAACTCTAGTTTTGCTAATCCCCGATCAACTCTCAAGCTTAAAGACTTAAGAAATTACTTCAAAAGAAAATCTCAACTAACCCTATAAAATTTATGTTTTCAATTTTCCACTAAACTCCGTATTACTAAGTGAGTATACACCGCAGCGTAGTGAATCAAATTTGCCGGCACCTCTACGAGATGAGCGTCTTGCAGATTTAATATTCGAAGCTTTACTAAAATTGGACTAAACCGATTTGCCTTTATATTAGATGGGATCGTTGGCTGACTGAATTCACAGACCCATCTTACGAATAAATTAAATCAAGGTCTTATTGGTTCGGACTCCGGGCTGGGTGATGCTCTTGCATTTAAAAGTGCATTGGTTATTTTAGCAGACTTTTTTTTTTTTGAAGTGGGAAATCATTCAATGACTTTTCTCGCTTTAGGGCGGGGCGGAACGGCGTGTCAGACTTTTACTGACTACAACTCACTTCTATGTTCCTTTTTGTCTTGCGTTCCAAGACCCCGGGGTTCCCTTTCTGATTACGGGATATCATAGCGGTAATTCGTTACCGGATTTAGACAGGGGTGCTATTCTCTAAGAAAACAGCCTTGAGCGCAGCGCTGGCCGCAGCGACGAGTCGAGAGCGCAGAACATTGGATTAACAATTCAATGTAAAGGTATATTGGGTTGTTAATCCAATGTACTGCGCTCTCGGCTCGTCGCCGCGGCCAGCGCTGCGCTCAAGGCTGTTTACTTAAAGCAGCGGTTCTCACACATTTTTTTCAATGGAAAACAAAATATTTGACGGAGCCCTTAAAAAAAATTGTTTACGAGCAATGTTTACTTTGAATGAGTTATCATTACATAAAAATGTAATGCGAAGTATGACACTGCTTTTTATTTTTTAACAATTAACAAAAAAATTAATACTGAGAAAAAAAGTCTAGACACTTCTGGCTCTACCACGACCTCATAAGGAAATTGACGACATTAACTGAACAATTATAGAGTTGGAGGTATACTTTCTTCAGTCTTTAAACTTTCTTCCACATTATAACTAGTATTCACACGGAGCCCGGAAAAAGGCTTTGCGGAGCCCTAGGGTTCCGCGGAGCACACTTTGAGTATGGCTGACATAGAGAATAGCACCCCTGATTGCCGGTAACATGTATAAAAGAGAAACTGACTGACTGACATATCCAACGCACAGCCGAAACTACTGATACTAGAATCGTGAAACTTTGTATTGTTTCCTTTTAAGACGTAGTAGGCGCATACTTTTAGAGAACGTTTCAAAATTCACCCCCTGAAGTGGTTCCATTATCACTCGCGCGAAGTCGGTGGCACTAGCTACCTAGTCGGTACCACATAATTGAAATCCCTCACAAACGAACAAAACGTAATGAGAACTCAATCATTGTGCACACAGTTAAAGAGTGGAATTACCTCACAAAGTCTTTGTTCCTCGATAGCTACAATCTTTGATATAAGTCAAATATAAATAGGTACTTCTAGGCATGCGTGCTCCATCATCGGCCACGTCATTTGTAACCGTAGTCAAGCGCCAATCACTGATTAAAAAAACTTTTTAAGTTATACCTACCTACTAATACTTTTTGAAAATGGTTTTTGTTGTTAAAACACGATTACATGACTCAGAAACTGCTTATCACGGCTTTCTTTTGTTTTTCTGTTCAAGACTAAAAACTAATAAGCCGTGAAATGGCCTATATTCAATTCCTCAACTACGATTATCATAGCAAATTGACTGTGAGACAGAAGTTTCGTCTTCTATGATAGTTTGACCTTCAAAAAACTTTTCTGAAAAGAAAATTTTCTTGTTTAAAAAAACTTTGTCCTTTTTCTTTGAGTCACAATCCAATTATCGAAAATAGATTCGATGCGTTGATTGTTAATTATACCCGTCGCAGATGTTCTCGTTTTTTTTTTTTTTTGAAGAGCTTTATCACAATATGTAATTTTATTTTGTTGCCAACGTTAAGCGCGAAACTATTTCAGTCATTAGATGAAGGCCAAATGTTTTGCAGTCGTCATAATTAACGGTTTTAGGGTTACTTGTGTGAAAGTGAAAACCATGAATTTATTCAATCAGAAAAACTTAATAGGTATGCTCGTATTTACTGAAAATAATATTATGTACCTTCATATAAATTATAGTATAGGTATATAGAGTGTTTATTTTTTTTTTTTTGGCCGCGGTCTATGTCCAGTAGTTTCCTTTCGGCTGAAGCTGAGATCATTTAGAAAAAAAAGTACTTTTCAACTTTTATTCTAGTTTGTATAAGATTTACCAATTTCGCCGCTTAGAATAATATTGAATATTATTCCATCATTCTTCTATTCTTTAAGGTTTATTTCTAACAAAAATCACTTTTCTTTTCTAGACTACAGTATTCAGATTGAGTTTTTAAGTTTTTTTTTTTGTACTTATTTATAGGTAGTAAAATTTTCAATGCGTTATTTTCAGTATTCTTTTTTTTTAATTAAAAATTCAATTGTTTTCTACGACATCGTTCGTCGAAAATTATCCCACCGCCGTTCGTATGCGAAATTCAATTTAAATTAATTTTGTCCTTAACACGAAGTTGATTAACAAACACCCAAAGAACTATCACATTTTTGTTACAGAAACCTCGCCTCTAATTCTATAACATTATTCCGAATAACTTCCTCATTAGCCACTCGCTCCTGACCACTTGTAAAGCTGATTTATTTTATAACGTTCTCATTAGTTATGCGCGCACGCTATAGCGGAAACACTACTCGAACTTTATAGGAGACAGGCACGATTCAGGGTGCGTTTACACTGAAGCAGAGCGAAGTAAAAAAATATAGTTTAAAAAAACTAAAAAAACACGCTTTCATAGCATATCAAACTAAAAAGTGTAAAATAATTTTCAATATAGGTAGAAAATAATAATAATGAACGAAAAATATTAATATCATTGTGAAAAAAGCGTGGGGCGCTTTGTGCCATATTTTTCGTAAATCGAGCACCCCACGCTTTTTTCACAATGATATTAATATTTTTCGTTCATTATTGTTATTTTCTTATATTGAAAATTATTTTACACTTTTTGTTTAATATGCTATGAAAGCGTGTTTTTTTAGTTTTTTTAAACTATATTTTTTCACTTCGCTCTGCTTCAGTGTAAACACACGCGCGCGACTCGTTCGAGTTTCTCATGCGATAATAAGTATTATAGAAATGAAAATAAAGTTAAAATTCATATGACACTGAAACTGCGCTCCGCTTCGCTGCGCTTCGACGCTCTTTTGGTGTGAGTTGACCCTTACGGCGCATTCACGACTTCGGTCTTAGCGGCGAGCGGCTCGGCAGGCGGCAAAAGGGTTGTCCAAATTATTTTGTTTATAAGTTCGCCGCCGAGTCTGTCACACCTACACCGCTATCCGCGCCGCTCTGTTTCGTGGCGTCGCACTCATTCGCTCGTACTTTTGATCTCGCCGCGCCCCGCACCGCGCGCCGCTGCAGCGATCCGCTCGACAAAACCGCGCGCGTTTTCGCTATGAGCGGCGACTCGTGGCGTGCTCCAAACATTTTCATACTTTTATATTTCTTACCGCTCGCGCCCCGCACTTAGTCGCCGCTCACCACGGAATGGTCGTGAATGGGCCGTTAAACGGTGCGTCAGCGGAATCATAAACATCATAATGATGTTAAAAATACAGCATTCCTTTTATTATCTTCCACTACTAGAAGATGAAAATTGCAAAGCCTGTGCTGCTCTGTTTTACCACGCACCTTTCACACACCAGTGCTTGTTGCTCCATTTTATTCTACTAAAGTTTTTGTACTCGTATGTTTTTTTAATAGAAATCTACTTCAGTTATCCTTTCTACCTACCGAGCGAAGTTTTCGAATATTTTGATTAGTCAATTCATACTAGTTTAGTTCTGCTTAGCTCAGCTCCGCCTAACAGAAGCACACCAATACGTTCTGAATCGCAGAATGTTTATATATAGGTGTGCTCGGAAACAATGTTGTAGATTCCTTAACTACGGGAGTGTGACATTAAAAAACGGTATATTAACTAGTTTAAAATGTAGATAACTTATACTTTACGTGAAATCTAAAGTCATCTATACTAACATAATAAACAGGTAAAGTTTGCTTTTTTGTTTTTTTTTTTTTTCTAGAAGGTAATCTCTGGAAGTACTGGGCCGATTGCTAAAATTTTTTCACCGTTAGAAAGCTGCCTTATTCCTGAGTGATATAGGCTATATGTATATTTTATGTACGCGGGCGAAGCCGCTGGCAAAAGCATCTAATAAAATGTTACTATTTCACACTCAAACATCTGAATAGAATTATTTTGATATACGGGTTGACTAAATAGTATTCTAGAATAGTGGCATAGAAGACATTTTTAATTTCGGAAATACATTGTGTTATATGCCAAACCTTTCTCATGAATTATTCTGTCTATTGTCGAAAACCTCGTGAAAATCAGTTCAGAAGTTTTTTTTTTTGTGTTTATCGCGATCAGATAGATAGTTACATATAAATAACTACATAAATATACATAGGCCTAAATGGGCACTTATAAAACATCAAAAACTGGTGCACGGTTTCAAACGATCGTTTTCTATGGAGAAGCTGGTTGAATTCACAATATTTCCTTATTACAATATTGTTACATGTGAAAGAACAGTGTAAACCAATCAACATGTACCAGATAAGTAATAAAATAATGGAAAAGTGAGATAGCGGTCAAACGCGAACCTATCAACAATAAATAAAAAAAAAAAAAAAAAAGTGGATTGTAATAGAAAATAATGTATAAGTCTTCATAGTCTACAATAAGAACATTGTATAGGTACTCTGCAGATTCATTCACTCGCGCATTATAAAAAGGAAAAAAAAAGAAGCTGAATAAAACCCTATTTAATAAAGACTGAAGTGAGGAAAGTTTTATAATTTGTAAAGATGAATCCAGTATTCTTCGAGGGATAAGCCCTGAGAGTAAAACCGAAGTAGAGTGCTAGTGTAAAACATTAACTAAACGTCATTATTATTTGCGTTTCATAAATGATTTTGGATTCAGATAATTTTCAAAGCTCTCATTTAAACGCCTATTGTCCGATAAACTAAAATAATAATGATTTCAGCTCAATTTAACAATTGTTCTTACTTTTAGCGCTATTTGAAGAGCTATTTTCTATTCGAAATGGTTCAACAATAATGTGTTTGATCTCATCTCACTTTATAAAAGCAAAATTCTTGGAAACGATGGAAACCTTAATCTTCAGTTCTTTATTCTATTCACGTTTCAACCTAAATTCTTGATTCGTTTTAAGCCCTAAAATATTATAGGTTGTACTGGTAGCTTGCTCTCATTATCATAGAAAAAAAAATTTAAAAGGTCAGGTTATCTCAATAACCAAATGCCTTTATTATATTATGAAGAAAAATCGATACTGAACAAAGACCTATCAGGTAGAACTTTTTATCGTGCCTATAAAGATTAGGGACTTATCTAACCAAGCTTGTTCGTCTCACAGCACCATTTTAATGGCCCACTCGTAAAGTTTTGCAGGCGCGGCTTAACTTTTGATGGCTGGCTTTAATTTATTATGCCATGTGTTTTATTGATGCCAAAATAATTAACCATTTTGATTTCTTAAAAATTCGAATTGCTTTTTTTATAGCTGCAACTGTGAATGTAGACGTAGTATCTATGTACGTCACTATTTTTCTGTTCTAACTAAACCTAACACATTTAGCCAACAAACCAACTAACCAACCAAACCAATAAATTTTATTCTAATCTATTTTATTCTTAGGTTGCCGCGTCCGCGCGTGGTGGATTATGACCCATTTTTTTTTTTTCGGGTAACCCTGGCCCCAGTAGGCTTCGACCCGGCTAGGTCCCTGCTGTTGCTGACAACTCCTTGAGGCGCGCGGGAACAGTGCGCGCCGTCGACGACTTGGGCTTGGTCCGGACAGTTACCGGACGGCCGGACAGTGAGCTACCCATTGCTCACTGTCCGCAAGCCCGGGCCTACGGTGGCCGGAAATCGGGATCAGAATCCCGGCGGCGGCGATAACGCCGTTGCCTGATGCGTGCGGCCTCCTCCTTTGCGAGCATTATTGCTTCGCAGAGGTCGGCGACCGCCTGCCACTCCTCCTCGCTCCGGACCATTGCGTCAACCAAGGCCCGGCGCGAGAGGTCTCCGCCGCCGATCGCCCCCACGAGGCACGGCGATGCTCCGCCCAAGCAGGGCACACCTCGACTGTATGCTCCACCGTGTCCTCCGGGCATTCCGCACAGTGGCGACACCCGGGCGTCACTTCCGCAGAATTATGACCCATGGGCTCTCACAGAGAGGAGGCCTGAGTTCCAGCAATAGGAACATTATAAGATTGATTGTGCTTTTTATTATTACCTATTAACTTCTAATAGCTAATCAGTAGATAATTGATTCGCTATTAGGATTCGTATTCGTAATAACTTTTACAAGTGACTTTGTCTGCTTGTAAATAGAATATTACAATGCCTGTCTCTTACTGATGTATGAACGGAACATAATGAATGTTTCTGCAGATGAGTAGGTGGAAACGTAAATGTGGAAGCCAGATTTGAAGCATGATTGATTGAAAGAGATGAAAGTTTAAAATATACAACGTATGAAAAGGACAAGTAATTTATGTGATATACAAAAAATATACAGGAGGATGACTGCTCCACATGCTCCCAGTCAGTCTCTCTCTTGAAATACGTATTAGAACGTAATTAATAAAAAAGAAAAATCAATTATAGTTTATGGAAGAAATGAATGATTTTATTTGGCTCCAATCCAATTTTTTACAAAAAAATACAAATCTTTCCTCTTTATTATACAAGTACCTATAAGTATAGATATAAATAGATTTGAGACTCTCACAGATAGCGAACATTTTCTTATTTTCAAGAATACGAGGTGCAGTTTTTAATCAGAACCTTTCAGGGGTTGCTATATAACTTGTAAATAATCATAAAAAAATACTATTTATGGCCATAATAAATAAGTAACACTTGCTAATAAATATAACAGCCTCGTCGGCAGTTATATTTTTGAGCCGTTTGGGGTTGAAACTCTCGGGCCGTGGGGTCCGAGTGCTCATATGCTTTTTAAAGAATTGGCGAAACGCTTAATTGACGCTTCGCGTGACCCAAGGGCTGGCTTCTACCTCGGTCAGAGAATAAGCATTGCCATACAACGTGGCAATGCCGCCAGCCTTTTGGGCACACTTCCAGTCGACAGCGATGCGGAGGAGTTTTATGACGTCATATTTAACTAGGCATTTAGTGTATATATTATTTTTAATTATTTAAGTTATTGTTTAATTTGTTTATTATTTCCTAGCAATTAATTTTAATAAATAAGATATGTTTTGTAACATTTGCAAAATAAAAATATAACACTTGCTATTTTAGTTTTTTTTTATATGTTATCCAGAGTAGCTCTTAAAAATCTCTCAGAAAAAGAAAAAAAACAGAATCACCCATTGGAATTTATCGCGTGTTATCCACTATGACTGTGCATTAGTACAACAGCCTGAACGAGGCTTCGCGTATTTATTCTACGAATTTACTGATTTCCGTGAATAGGAAAAAAAATATTTAAAAAAATACCAACCCATTTTATTGTTCATTCGGGTCGAGAAACATTAACATAATTGACTAATGAAATTTTTTGCAGATTCGAAACTGCACCATAATTTCTGAACCACCGATTTCTATGGTAGAACTATTATTAGATGCTTCAAATATTCCGAATTCCATCTACCAATTTATGTAATCATCGATTACTAAACTGAACACGTGCTTCGACGAATAGTTTAACTGTTCAGTTTGCTTTCAGAGGGTAACTTTGTTAATAATATGTTGGATATGAGCAGCATTTTATGGCTCCTAACAATACATTATTGTATTAAATTGTTGTGTTCGTTTTGTTTTTGAACTGAATACTTTGTTTTTGTACCTTTGTTTTCTCTATTTATTTTTTTTTGAATGGTTGAAAATGAGTTGAAACTTCCTTTGTTTGATAAAAATTGGTTAAAAAACTGTTACTGTTTTATTTTCAGTAGACAATAATATAAAAATATAATTATTATGAATTAAATTTTGTAAGGTCGTTTTATATAAAAAATGTAAGTATTATAAACACTAACATTTGATAGGTGAAATTTAAAATCGCTTACCATGAAATACACAAGTGAATCTAAATTGTACCTGTGTATTTGATGGTAAGCGAAGCGACGATGGATCACTCTAGCCTAGAAGTAACCTATTCAAACCACAAACCTATTTCTAGTAACCTATTTCTACCAAAGACATTACCTACTTGAAAAAGTAGCATTCTACTTGTGAAATTTAAAAAATCGGTCAATAGTTTTTGAATTAATTTACAACAGACAAAAATATCCTTACTAATATCATAAAAGCGAAAGTGAGTCTGTTTGTTTGTTACGTCTCTCGCTTAAATGGCAAAACCGATTTCGATGAATTTTGGTACAGAGATAGTTGGGACCCTAGAGATGGACATAGGCTATTTTTTTTTAAGTGAGAAAAGGGGGAGTAAGTGGCGGGCGAAGCCGCGGGTAAAAGCTAGTATCTTATAAACACAAATCTTTCGTCTTTATAATATTAGTAGGTATAGATGGATTCTAATTAAAAGCATGAGTAGAACTTCTAAGGATCAATAGGCTACAACCCGGGAATCTTAAGTCAAGAGTGAATAGGTTTCTTCTTGGTAAGCGCGTTCCATCGTCGACCGCATCGTCGCTTTCCATCAGATGAGATAGCGGTCAAGCGCGAACCTACCAACAATAAAAAATTAGTATTATATTTAAAAGTTAAAATATACAAAATTATTAGTACAAAACTAACTTATGCTTTATTGAGCTATTTTTGTATTGGAGGTTTATGAAGAAATTAAAGGAGCATAATATATTATCATCCTGTTTTGTATTTCACCAAATATGTACAACTACGAGTAGAGTCTGTCTAAAAAGTCAAACGACTTCGGTAATTATATTAGAGTAAAATGAAATCTGATGTAGTCAACGCTGGTTCAATAATAAAGGTTGATCGGGAGATCTTGATCATTGATTAAATAGAAGAACCTTATAAAAAGTATTGAATATAAATATTTTTTGTATGATTAAATATTATACAAAAATTCCCAAGTCGTTTGATTTTGTAGACAGACTATATACTCAAACAATTGAATACACTTTCAATTTATTTGCTACATAGATTCACTTTAACTCAGTCTAACGTTGTATTTAGACATAGTTTCGAAGTCAATACCAATTTAAACTTGTGCGCTGCATAGTTCTCTATTCCTATTGTCGATCTTGTTAGTAACTTTATTGTTTTGGTCTAAATTAGTGTTCGCACAAGGTATTTGTTAGTAGTTGCTTAATAGAAATTAGAAATGCTGCCGTGTCTGCGAATCAAAGTTTGTGATCTCATGGAAATTATTCTGAAATGTTAATTTACAGTTCAACCAAATTGATTTAAACTTGGTTGTAGTAGTGGTCCAGTGTTAACGGTCAACTTACGAAATGTAGGTTGCGGGTTCAAACCCAGCCAGGCGCATTACTTTCTGTAAATTATTTCATCATCACTGCTCTCAAAACGGTGAAGGAAAACATCGTGAGGAAACCGACATAGTCCTAGAACCAAAATTCGAAGACACCCACCAACCCACGCTGGGCCTGCGTAGTGGATTATGGCCTATTCCCTCTCCTAAAGAGGAGATCTATGTCAAAGCAGTGGGAACATTATAAGACTGATTATTATTATTATTTTAATTTAAACTGACTGATAACTTCTGTAAATAAACGGAATGAATGTTACTAAATAACTCACTTTGATTCATTGTCATCATTACAGCTGAAATACGTCCATTGCTATACATAGCGCACGCTTAAGCACAAATAGACATAGGTAAGTCAAAAATTATGTATTTGAAATTGAACCCTATATTATAAATATTATGATGAAATTGTATAGTATTTCTTTTTTTGGGTTGGTTGTATATATAATTTAGCGTGCGATTACGTTTCACCTAAATGTTGCCACTTTGATAGGTCCTGTGTCTCGTATCCACGTTTTCGTTGATGAGCCTAGGCCCGGCGCCCACTATCGGTGGGCATCGGTGCGGCTCGGTACAGCTCGAGCGCTTTACGCCGGCTTCGAGCGGCTTAGGGCGCCTTAGAGCTCCGTCGGGCGACTTCAGGCGGCCTCGGCAGCCGTAAGCATGGCTAAGGATGCCGAGGCGGTCTTCGGGTAGCTCGGGTGGCATTTTCGGATCAGACACGTCGCAGAACAGTCATTTCGATCACCGCACGCGCCTTCATTATCGTATCGTACAAGTAGACGCAAAATAACTTGGCAGTCCTGAACGTAGGCTCTGCGAACTTCTGCGCATGTACATTCGTAAAGAAAACTGTTAATGGCATTTTTTTTAACCAAAATACTAATAAAAATGTCCTAATACCAAGTAAAAATAAAATAAATATCAAAACAATTTGAGACTAAAAGCTACAAAAATAACTTATGAATAAACACTTAAACAAAAACAAACTTAAAAAAAAAAACTAAACAAAAACAAAACAATATAATAATATCAGCAAGATGAACAATGAGAACTAAGTCCCAATCCACCATTATAAATACACACACATAACTGTTTTCACGGAACATTACGAGTGACTGCTCTACGATGTTTCTGCAGCCAGAACTATTCTTAGGCTACCCAAAATCAGCTACGGCGTCCTTAGGCGTGTTTACGACTGCCGAGGCAGCTCTCAGGCGCCCAAAGCCGCCCGAAGTCGCCCGAAGCAGCTCTAAGGCGCCCAAAGCCGCCCGAAGCCGGCGTAAAGCGCTCGAGCTCTACCGAGCCGCACCGATGCCCACCGATAGTGGGCGCCGGGCCTAATAAGCAGGTCTATGTGAAATAAAAATAGTATTTCAATGCACTATTTATTATGAAATCCGTTTTTTATCATCAAGAAATGTATAATAATAACAAAAATAGGGCTATACTTACTAGTAATTTTTTTTTTTATGATGGGAAAAATCATGCAATGACATCCACCGCTCTTGGGCGGAGCGGGAGATAGTGTCAGACTCTTACTGACTAAAAGACCCACACCATTCCTTCTAGCCTTCATACCGGGGCTCGAGCGCCCTTTCAGATAACCCTGGCCCCAGTAGGCTTCGACCCGGCTGGGTACTAGTAATTACCGAGACATAGGTTACCTTTACATATTATATATATATATATATATTATTATTATTAAAACCTACCAAACAAACAAACTCTCCCACCGCGTCTGCCTGTTCTCAAAAACTACTGAACAGATTTTCATGTGTTTTTCACCAATACCTCCAGGTACGTAAATATAAAAGATTAGTAAATAAATAAGAGTAAATGTGTTACTGTCATGAATGTTTTTAAACAAGTAACTAGGCAATAGAAATTTTTTAAAATATAAAACATTTCAAATGAATAACCTAAAAGAAAATGAACTAAGAAATAAGTCTGGACACTATGGATTAGCCAGTATCTAGGTACAATAGTTTAAATGTATAATAAATGCATATTAAATAGTAGAGGATAATCAAGAATTCCAAAAGTTTGTAACAACCGTGTGAAGATGGACCGAATTGCTTTACTAATAATATTGACAAGAGAAAAGATATTATGTATTTTTGTTTGTTGAAAAATAGAGAAAGTTGATAAATAAAAAAGGTTTAGGTGCATATTACAGTAGAGCCAAGCCAAGAATTTCAAAGTTTGTAACACACGTTCGAAACTAGAGCAAGTTGCTAGTCTATACCAATATCTAATGTTAAATAAGGAAGGCTTTGTATAAGTCATTTCTACCATCGGACAAGCCGACGCACGGCGAGTATTCACCCTTACGTTGTTGAAACATCTACGGTCCGGACTAAGCGTTTCGCCTCGTCATTTATACCGCGTACTTCGAAGGACTGGAACAGTTTGCCTGCTGCGGTCTTTCCGTCTGATTATAATTTGGGTGTCTTCAAGGCTAGAGTGAATAGGCTCTTAATAAACTAGTGCGCCTCACCATCAACGATTGTATCACTGCTTACCATCAGGCGGGATCACAGTCAAGTACTAGTTTATAACAGATAAAAAAAAAAAAAAATGTCGCAGCCATCGGGTTAAATTAGCCATCCAGTTGGACACCTAGGGCGTTCGTTAAACAGCGACATTCAATGAAATGGCTGAAGAACAACTAGCCATGTCGTTAACCGCAACGTTTTACCAGATGGCTGAACGCTGTGTATTTGTTTAGTTTAGTAGAGTGACGAGTTTATAAATTATATAAAACTACTTTTTAGTAATAGTGTCCACCAAGTAATAGTGAAATATTATTAAATCAATAAATAGTGGAACTAAATTTGAATCAGTTGGCTGTATCTTGATCAGATCAGTAATTTCGAAAGGGCTAACTTTCAATACGTCAAGCTGTTAAACGTTGAGTGATTTTAGTTCAAACAACTATCGGCCTAGGCATCCAATTGGATGCCGGCGTTTAACGAACGCCCTAGGGGTCCATTTGGATGGCTAATTTAACCACATGGCTGACACATATATTTGTTTGTTCACTAATAGAGAGAGTGATAAATAAGAAAGGTATAATTATTATAAAACCGTTTAATTATAGAAGAGGCAAGTCGAGAATGTCAAAGTTTATAACACCCATGAGAAGCTGGGCGGGTCGCAAGTAATTTATTAAGACTGATGATGGTAAACAAATAAGTCATTAATAATGTAAATATATTGTGTGAGGCACGAATAAACATTTTTGCTTTCTTTATTTCTGTAGTATTACTTTATAATGCTTTAACTATAATAAATGATTGAGCTAAGCTTAAAAGGCGTGCCATTCATAAAGCAATAATTAAAAAAGGAGTTAATTACTCTTTATAATGCAGTCGACTTTTACTAGTTGGGTACGTTGATTCATTATTTAAAAATGTTTGTTTTTTTTTTTAAGAGGTAAATACCAGCTTTTATACCTAATTACAAAGCCCTTTATAAAACTCGGCTTTGATAAATTTTCGTGGCAGCACAAAATTAACAAAAAAGCAAATTTAAGCGTAAAGTCATAAAATCGAGTTCAGTTAATTTTCGGAAACATAATTTAATCATTGGCGAAATCGAGTTAATAAAGTTTCGTTTTCAATAAATAAGCAGTTATTTACTAACTTTTCTACATTATTGTTATTAAATTAGTTTGTTTTATATAAAATTAGATGAGAGCAGTGATGGCCTAATGATAACGGTCTCGATTTATGGTCGATAGTTCAAACCTGGCTGGATTTGAACTATCGACCATAAAAGTGTATTATTTAGTGTTTAAATTTATTTCATTACCATTCCTCTCAAAACGGTGAAGGAAAACATTGTAATGAAATCGGAATGTCCTAGAACCTGAAATTTTTAAGACATATTACATCTACCAATTTGGTCTGGTCCCGTGTGGTGGATTACAGCCAATTCTCTCTCCTAGAGGGAAGGTTTCAGTCCCAGCAGTGCATTATAATAATGATTATGCTATGCTGCCTATCAAATATACATGAGCATGCCATAATTATGGCTAGGTTGGAACCTTCAACCTAAAACTCGTAAGTGTTATGATGGGCCAGCTAGTGGTAACAGTCCCGCTGCTACCTCTTGCTCACCACAGCTAGCGCTCTCTATGAGTATATTCTGTGTGCCAAATAAACTATTTTTCCTTCTTTTCTTTTCTTTCTTTATTTTTCTTTCTTTCTTTTCTTTCTTTTTTACTTCTTTTTTATTTCTTTTCTTTTGTTTTTTTTTTCTTTCTTTTTTTTCTTCTTTCACTAGCGATATTTGAATTAGCGAAATTAAAATGCATTAACGCACAATGTTATACTATCATAATAATCGGTTTTATCGCTTGTTATGAACTGATAGACTTTGTATTTCCATCCTCTATAAAACCATAAATACGGACCGCACAGAAGAGGTGTTAAGTTATTATCTTTACAATGATAATGAAGTGGATATCAGTCACCGAATTAATTTATTGAATGGACGAATCCTGTATTTCATAAAGTAGGGCATTACGACTGAAATGCAATTGAAGGAACACAGTTTTTTATGTTATAAACTAGTGCTTCACAGCGATCTCACCTGATGGTAAGCAGTGATGCAATCGTTCAAATTCACAAATTTATTAAGAGCCTAATTATTCTAGTCTTGAAGACCCCTAAATTATATCGAACGGGAAAACCACAGCAGGTAAATTGTTCCAGTCCTTCGATGTACGCGGTATAAACGACGAGGCGAAACGCTTAGTCTGGACCATAGATGTGGTACCCCTCGCACCGTACTTCGGGTTGTCCGATGATAGAAAGGTGACGGATTTTAAAAGAAAAACCATTTAGAAGGAATAAAATAAGTCAACAACCCAAGTTCTTTCTGATTATTTTTTTTACTGTGCTTTTCGGTACAATATTGGGTGGTCTACACTGTTTACATAATATATTTTTAATATTGTAACAACAACCACTTTTTATAAGAGTAACCATGGATTTTCTCGCCGGTTCTTCTCCATAGAAAACGACGAATTTGGAAGCGTGCACTAGCATCTGACTATTTATAAGTGCCCATGTAGGCAAATGTGAAATAAAAATATTTTGAATTGAATTTAAATGAATTTTAAAAATTAGTGGATAACCCTCAATTTAAAGAAGCTAATAATTAGAATAAGATAAGATTTTATACTTACTATTCCTTTCAGTAAACCTAAAAACACCCAGCCAACTTACACACCAATAGAAAAATGTCAATTTAAAATTTTCCAATCAACGTTCAAAATTTTTTGTAATTATAAACTATCGATTGGCATGACAAACTTTGTAGTTTTTCTCCATGAGCCTTTTAAAGTTTGGTTTTTCGATTAAAAATGACGTAAGTATGATCGTTGAAACTTATGAAACACGGTGCTTAGATTCTCAGAGAGGAGTTAAGTGCATGTACGCCGTCCGATAGTATCAAACCTCAAGTGGCTCAAGAATATGTCAGCCTAATTGAGGTGGTCCTTAAGCAAAGAACATCAGAAAAAACACAGCAGCCTATCGCTCCACTCAGGGCGAGAAGTTGTCGCTTTCAATCCTCAAACAGTAAAGTGCTTTAACTTTTCTTCTTCTGTATTGTGTGTATTTTAAGTCCATGAAATGGAAAACAAGTTTTTTCTACTAACTAGGCACATATCGTGACTCCGAGCACATATTATGACTCCTATGACAAAAAGTTGACCTACTTAGGCATAATCCGGTACTCAACCGCTATACCTGGAACTACTAAATCGAGCAATAGTAGGTAATGCTAACCTGTGGTAGACCTTTCTCCTAGAACGCATAACCGAATACGGCCAGTTCACGACTGGGGTCTTTGAAGGAACGGGGTGCGTTTTTTAGTCAGTAAGAGTCTGACACTCTCTCCCGCTCCGCCCAAGAGCGGGGGTTGTCATTGGATGATTTTCCCCAACGAAAAAAAAAAAGTGGTGAGTGGTGCGGCGAGCGGGGCCGCGTCAGTAAATGGGCGCCAGGCGCTATGGGCGTCATCTCGTGGCGTGCTTCAAATATTTTCACACTTTTGTATTTACCGCTCGCCGCCCCGCGCTTAGCTACCGCTCCCAGCGGCCAATGAACGGGCCGTTAAGAAAGTAAACACGTTTGCTCATGTTGAATTAGCAATTTCTAGCTTAAATATAAGTTAAATTTTCCTCAGAAAGTTTTCTTTACAGATTATTGATATCTAAAGTTAAAAATTAACACACTCGTATAAATTTAAAAAAGTCACATTGGTACAAGGCAAATGAAGCAGTCAGTTTTATGAAACTGCATTAAAACTGTAAAGTCAAAACTCGGCAATTCAGTAATAAACACGACGGCGTAAATTAACCGTCAAAATGAAAAAAATATTACATGTGTAAATTTTTAAGCGAAAAAGGAATGTATAATTTCTTCTTTAGCACAAAAATTCTCAGAATGAGAGCATTTCTATGGAAGGAAACATCTGTATGAAAAATGTTTATAAGGAATTTTTCTTTTATATACCAGCAGATATATTCAAATTTTTATTCAGATACGGTAGAACACAATAAATTAAAGAACGTAATTTTTTTTTTATTTAACGAGTCAGAAATCTATTCATTAATTCTGTTAATATTTAACTGCATACTTTCTAAATGACAAATCCAGTAAATCTTTCCACAAACCAGCAATAAAACACCGTTATACGCAAGACGGTTTGACAGCTGTCAAAAAATATTTGAAAATCGAAATTCCCAATAATAATAAGACTGGCCGAAAACTCGTGTCGAGTCAACATTCAAACGATTGTCAAATGCCTGTCGATCACTATCGGCTTTCTACGTTGACACGATTGAAAAGATTGATAAGATAACATAACAAGTGATATACTGACAGTTTAATCGAATCGGAGATATGTTTGATTTTATTTCTCTAATAGGTTTACTATTTGTTTTTCTTTTAAAGAAAATTATAAGCTTATGTAAGTATTATTTTAGCCTTTTCTAGTAATAAGTAGAAAAAATAGCCTTTTCTAGTAATAAGTAGAAAAAATAAACAATTTTTACTCTTGCAAGCATTACTCTTTTTGCTTTCAAATTATTTTTAACCATTATTTTAACTACCGCACATTGTTTAGGTATTACTGAAGACTATGTGACAAACTAGATAACAAATTAGCAGTGTTTGTAGGTTATTTGATTTCGAAATACCTAATTGCTTGATTGATAAATGCAATTAAGACTATACCGGTGTAGATATATGTACCTACTTGTATTAATAATATCATCAATATTATTATGTATTCATGTAATTAAAGATGACATTCCATTCAAATTTTATAAAAGTACTTCCAAACGCTTATGATCCTCCGGTTATTAAGTAAGCGAAGGATTATAGGACTAGACCAAAAAAATATTAGAGGTATTGGCACAAGAACAATGACAGGTTCTACTTTCGTAATTCAAAGTTTTCTTGGTAGAATTTAAATTTAGCCGCTAATCAGTAAAAACTAAACATGTCTAAGACACGTCGTTTCTCACGTATGTTAAATTGGTAAAAGAGTAAATGAAAGATTAAGAGAAGTTTTAAATATGCACCTAGTTACAATCGCCAATACTATGAGCAAACGAGGCTTGCTTTTGTATTGTTGACTAATAAAAGAAAACAAATTTAAATAAAAGTAAAAATTATTAGTACCTACTCGGCAAAAACCACTCCTCAAAAACAGTCGCGATGCATCATAAGAGCATAAAATAAAAGATAATGACTCTCATATAACAAACGCGGGTATTAAACCTACCGCTTTATCACAAAACGCTATCTCCCTGATATACCGTCAACATGATCGCGACTACTGAAGCTTATTAAGCCGATAACATTACTAGCGTCACTATTGTTAATTAATATATTCTAATGCTCCATTGACTAATACGTAGATTAGATTCGTAGGTACTAATTCCATACGGGAAATGATTTGGTTTCCTTCACACCACAAAGCAAGGTTCTCGGATAAACTACCTAATAGTATGGGTAGTTCGAAATTTGAACGGCATTGGAATTTGGAATTACATGACGATTTTGTTAATGTGAATTCTATTTCAAATTGTGCGCGGCCATTTGTACATAAAAAGTTTTGTTTTGGAAAATAACAAGAAAAATATTGTTGTTTTGAAAAAAATTAGAGGCACTAAAAGTAACTTTTCAGAATAATATTATTACATTACAGTTAGAAGTTAGCTGTAATTATGAAATATATCTCTTAAATAGATTTTATAAGCAAAACTGACATACTAAAAACCTCTTTAATTGCCAGTCTTATCCCATTATTGGGAGATTGTACTCGTCGCCAAATGTGTTTGTAATGGATCGTCTACACATCCAGTGTCAGCCTTCAGGTCTTTATTTACGAAGGAAATGATTTAGCCGATGCTAAATAATCTTATTAGGATAACATTATTTAGTGTTTTACCTCGTTGTTTATACCGCGTGCATCGAAGGTCTGGAACAATTTGTATGCTGCAGTCTTCCCATCCGATTTTAATTTAAGTATCTTCAAGATTAGCGTGAGTAGGCTCTTATTAAACGAATCCGCAACACCGTCAACGACTGCATTACTGTTTACCATCAGGTATGATCGCAATCAAGCACTATCAATTTAAAAAAAAAAACAGCAAAACATAGGAGCGCAAATCATAAATTCGTAGTATCTCTCTCTCTACTTGTCTTGTACAACGAGTAGACTTACAAATTCTGCGAAACAAACAGTAAATCAACAAGACTGCAATTATTCTATGAAAACGGATGAAGGAACAGATCATCCTAATCAAGTTCTGGTGATTGAAATATATTGCATTGTATACAAAAGCATAATTGAACAGAAATAAGATCTAATAAAACCTGCCATAAATGTCATTGATGCATTATTGATGGACTTAGTAAGTATAAAATTGAGTACTAACGGATGTCATACAAAGAGTTTCAAGGTCTCCTGCTACTAATACAGTTCTGTATGATTTATTTTGCCTTTCCGAAGGACAGTGTCAATGTCATGGCGACGATTTGTGTTGTTATTTTATTCAGTCTTCCTGATGAAGTGGTTAACATTGACCTGCCTCTTCTTTATTTGGGAAAATCTCGTTGATTAAACTAAAATTAATATCAAATACCATAATAGTTTGCTACCCCTTGGAGCAGTACATAAATCGAATTTCTAAATCAATGCAGTCTAAAGATTTTGACGCGTATTTTGATACTCCAAAACCTGTAAGGTATTTTCCCTTGTAGTAAAAATAGGTAAAAGAATGAATGAAAACCGTAGACTTGTAGTTACATAACAAAAAAATCTTGTTTACAATTCGGAAAAGTCTTCGACAATCGATTCAAGAATCAAACAATTTACAGGTAAGTTTATACGGAAACCTCGGTGCGCGAGTAAAACATGGACTTAACCTTTTTTATTACACTAAGTCTCATTATTTTTAAACATTCTAGGTACTAGCTACATACCTACTTATATAATTATACATTTAAAACAAACTCCTAAGTAATAAATGTATAGTTAATATATCAAAATTGATTGGATATTCTTAAGTCTTATTGGATAATATAGTAATAAAATATTTAAGTAACTTTATAGTCGGAAATAACTATATTACTCCAAACCGTACATTGCTGATTGTCACTTTTTTGTTTTTATTTCTATTTTCTTTTCCATCTGTCACCGGCTTTGTCGGTGATGAGTATTAATTAAGCGTATACTAATTTAAAATGTATTCAACACGATAATTAATCACTGTTTGACACTTTGTGGGCTCATTTGCAGCCTGAATTTGGTTTTGATTACAATTTGACGCTAATTATCTACAATACCAATTATCGAAATCACACGGTCGACAAATTAATTCATTTTTCATCTGTGAACACACTTATGCACTGATTTATGGTTTCATAAATCAGTGCATAATTTAGACGTTAACATTGTATGGATGGCAATTTTTCCAAAAAGTTACACATTTTTTGTTAGTATGTTCAAAATTATGTATACTTCTTCCCTAACACAAAATTCCCTTTCATCATCTGTGACGTAACTCTGTAGTTTATTTACTTTGATCTTCCATTAACTATCTCTTTAATCATTATAACTGTAATCCTTAATTAGAAATGTCTCTCTTAACTCCTAATCTGTTGAAGGTTGTTTATTATTCAGCCCATCTCGCTCAGAAGCTCTGGTCCTTTGGTCATATTAGATAGGCTTCTCGTATGAGCAGCATTATTTTATTCAACAAGTGGGCATTTGTTGCGCCAAATTTTCGTGGCCTGAATATCAAAGGAAGAACCTTTGAGTTCAGAAGGATGAAATACTTACTATGCCTTGAATTTATAGAGATTTCTGTGACCTTTAAGAATGTGAGTATAATGAAGTATTTATAAATCAATAAGTAACCGAGAAATACGTGTATGTTTTTTGTAAAAGATGGAAGACATCATTCTATTGTATGATATTCCTTACTAATTTTCCTTAACCAAATCTTTACAGACGCAAATAATTATTAGATACTCGATACCATTCAAAATATTGAAGATAACATTGACCTATATTCAGAACTAAATAGACAAGACGATAACAATTATGAAGGTCATGGATCTAATAAAATAATTGATAAACTCTCTTTAAATAACTTCAACGCTGAAATGGACGTAATTGACACAACTCATGGCAAAATAATTTTCCACAACATCATAAATGATATGCTAATGCTACGGTTACTTCCGATGACTGATAAGGAGTGTAAAAATTCTCGATCGTCGTTTGTTAAATGAATGTTTGTTTAATGATTAGAACTTGTAGTATTTGTGAATCAGCTGATCGTCAGCTGGCTTGAAATGTTTTGGAACTTTCGTATTATAGCATGATAATATTTTTTAGATTTTGATATCCATCAATAAAAATAACGATGACCTTTTTATACCTCTTTTCATCGATAAAAAATAGATAGATTTTTTATTGAGTTGGAGTAATGTTTATTACTAGAAATAAACCGAAAAGCGTAAAAATTTTAAACTTGAGATGCAAAAATCAAGCTTCAAGAGCTAAATTTTCAATAACACTTGGGAATTCGATGTCGTAAAGTAGAATATGGTTATAAATTATGTGAAGTGGACAAACAAACACTGCTCTAAAGTTTCAACAAAAACAACATAAAAACATACGGTCATACATTATCAGACAAACAAGGCCAAAGTTAAGGAGGAAGTGGTCATGAGCTGGTGAAGGAAACGGTTATGCAATTCTATACGGCATGATATGACACTATCTTTTTTTAGTGTCATTAGCATATTGTTTTGACGATACACAATAATATGATAGAAAAATTACTAGAATTGGAATAATTTGGAATAGTGCGCTTTCAAAAGTAGTAGTCTCTTGTTGCTTCGTCCACGTTTATCTTTATCATCATTATCATCTATTTTCAATACACATACTCGAAAGCTAGCTCTTATTCCTACCGCTTTTAGGCACGCAATTTACTATTTTCTGCATTAGTATGGAAAAGAGCTGACGCTTGCCCCCACCACAATTTATCACATTTACTGTGTCAGGCTAGACGATAAGCGACCCCTACGAGTCACGCATCAGTATTTTTTTTTCCTAAGTGTATTAACGTTGTTTGATACACGTGGCTTGTCCACTTGTATCAAATATACTACATCCTTATCCCAATTAATTAGCGGTTGATACAAGATGTTTTCTTTTCTACGTTGCTGTTTGGCGTCATCTTGCTAACCAAACATAATTTTTCACTTAGTCTATCCACTGCTTCTTTGTTTCTCTCCTACTATTATACCCAAACTTTTCGCACGATATTTTCCTCATTCGTATTAGATACGTTTATTGTATCTGGTTGTGTTCAATAGTTTCTCTCTATATTCAAGTCACTTAGAAACTAAATATTCTTGCATTTGCCATCTTATTATTTTTGTCATTTGACCCTGGCTGGCTAGTTTTTCGTCTCATACATTATACATGTATTATAATTTTGGATAGTTGCCTTGAATTTAGCTTAAAATTAAGATCTTTTACTTTAAATTTTAAGTTTAAAAGTTGAAAAAAAGTTGCGCTTTTTCCCATAAATGTCACAACGTTTCCAGTTTTAAAGGAAAGTGAGCTGATTTGGACTAAATGCTGCCCAAATATGAGAGTATTTTGAAATGGTTCTAATAAAATCGATCGCATGGTGAAAAACTTCAATTTATAAGGTAGTTTTAAATAAATTGTTTGAGTCTTTTTGTAGTTGGCATATATCAAATAGAATTCGTGCTCAGTCAATAAAGAGAACATGTATGCAAGTTAATATTTTTTAATCTAACAATAAGTCCAAGAATTATAATCAAGAAACACTTTAATAATATATTATTATCAGCATTTATTATGCCATCGAATGATGTCTAACTTATATAAGTGTACAAAAAGATCATAGTTAAAAATCATTGCTTTATATTGATTCGCAGTGATCGGAATAGGTAGGGCTATTTAGATTCATTGACCTCAAACATTGATGTTAATATGGATATTTCATGGGATTCCGGCTGATACTACGGGATTTCATCATCATCATCATCATCAAACGGGACTACGGGATTTAATTGAATTTAATTCTTTTGGTCAAATAAAAAAAAAAAGTATTTAAGTCAATATGCGACGTTGTAAATTTTATGTCAACAGCACGGATCTTGGGCGCTCGGCGTCAGAGTGGTGATCGCTTTACGCATTGCATACATTGGCGAGCCAATCGTGCATCGTCATTGAACAAAAGAAAACAATAGCGGGGTGTTTCTGGCGCTAGAGTGACGCACCTGTTTTTGTCTCTTTCTGCGCCACTAGAATTCAATTCTTTACCATTTATAAATTTACTAGATACTTTAAAACCAAATCCCGGGACTCGGGGAATATCCATATTATTCTAACCTATGGCAAGTACATAAAACAGCTCTACCTATTCCGATCTCTGTTCATCAGGATAATTGTGGATTACTGTGCATAAGAATCTATTACGAAAATATATATTATGTACAAAGCAATGGATAACTTCTTATCCAAAAATGTAAATGACACCTGAAAAATTTATTATCAGCATTAGATATGCCATTCAGTGACGTCCGGTTAATACAAGCGCACAGAAAGAGTATTGAAGAAAATCATATTGCTTCGTATTGATTCATCAAAAGAATTGTGATTTTAGTGTTGCTGTTTGTTCCTATTTGGGTTGTAGAACAATTGACAGTTCCGCCCACGTTATATGCCTTCTTTATATTTTAAGGTAGAATGGACATCAAGATAATGTCGGGCGGTTACCTCTGATTTTACATCCAAATCATCATCAATAATAATGCATTTATTATCATCGATGATGATTAAACGAGCATAATAATATTGTAAATTAACGTTTACAAACAAAACTCATAATAATCTGACATTAATTAGTACAAAGTGGTGGCATTGGTTATCGTTATTTATCATTAAAAAACAAAACTCTGGAAAAAGCATTTTTTCCCAAAACTCATCCGATGGATTTTATCTTTAAAAACTGCATACATAAGTTTTATATAGTTTACAGACTAGTAATAAACTAAGGAAAATAATGCACTTGGCCCAACTGCCATGAATGAATGGCCAACGTTCTTTGAACAAAGCAACTATTTGTTACTGTTAAGATAAAAGAACAAGTTTTACTGCAACCAAAAGTTAGAAAACTTAAGATTACATTTTGACCAAACAAAAGTTGGATAAACGATAAATTAGGAATCAAAAGAGAAACTTTCTAACAAGAATACTTACTAAACAAACATGAATGATTTAGATTCCGCTTCAAAACTTGGGAACAAAGACTGACCGCGCGTGTAGCTAACAGTTTTAGTGGCGCAACTTTCTGTTGCGAATTTGCGATTAATTTGATAGAAAAAGTTAGTGATGAAATGTTTCTGGTTTAGGCTTTGTTGTGGAATATCTTTGTCTTTATCAACAGAAATAGCCAAATAAGGGTATTTGTATCATCTGTATGCTAAAACCGCTTATTGTTTCAAAGACAATTGTTTTTATGTTTCATGACAGTATGCACGGTTTTCCTTTCGTAATTTCAAACTTCAAGCAGGCATTCGGCATTTCAACTGGATGACATGATTTTAGTAACCCATAGCGCTTGAGGCCCTAGCACGAACTCGATCGAACGTTATCCATTCAACGACATAAGCTGAGCTGTTAAAAGAATGGACTATATAGGGTGGATAGCTGCATCCCTCTTTCTCGCCCGCACGCCAGATATTTTAACACGTCATAGTAATAGCCCCTAGTCTCTATTCTACTAAACTTCTTTCTTCTTCTTCTACTTTTTCTCCTTTCCTGTCAAACCTATCCAAAGGTTGTCTGTAAAAATCGCTTTTAGCTCTAAGATCTCCTATTGTGTCACTCTATTAATTTTAAGCTGCTACAGTAATTTTATTTAAGGTTTATAAAAAAGAGTCTATCAATCTATCTTCTTAGTTCTGTGCATCCCTCATCTAGAAGTTTTCCGTGACTTCGATGATAACGGTTTAATTCTTTCGTCTTCATTCTGATCGAACGAGAAAACCTCACGTCGTAATTAAAATGCAAGATTACCATATTTCTATACAATTCATAGAGCCTCTTTAGTCATTGTACTCATTTGTTTTACTGGTTTTACTACATCAGGGATGGCGAACATTATGGCACGTGGCAAAATAATTTGGGCACGTCAGTGTAAAATGTACAACATTGATAATATTATAATTTGGTATAGCAGTACCTAAATATACTAATTTTCAGTTTTATTTAAATAAATAAACAAAAAACTATAAACTATATAGTTACGAATTTCGAGTTGCAAATTAAGAGTTAAAGCGTTTGGTTTCAAAGATTCCCCATTAAATTACTGTCAAGCTTCTTTGACAGCACGTCATGACCACCTTATTTTTTTTTTCATAATTTAGTTGCTACATCGTTGGTCTTATCTTTATCTTTTGGCTTTGAGTTTTGCGTAGTGTCCCAAAACAAAAGATGGTAGACAGAGATTAAGTTTTATCTGTGCCTGCGGTCCTCACTTTCGTGTTGGGTTTAAAGGGCCGTAACTTTCAGTTTCCGCAATATAATTTATGTGGGTATCAAAAAAATTTTTCTTTTGGTTAGCTACAGACACAAAAATGTTTTGTTAAAAACTTTTGCTTCAGTTGAGTTTCAGTTAGACCTAGAGTAATAAAATACATAATTAAATGCGTAACAGAAGCAGTGAGTACAGACGAAGCTGTTTTTAGATGTAAGAGCCCAGCAGAGCTAATGTCCGCTGAAGGCCTGGAAAATTTCTTAAAAGGAATCCCGTGATTCTAGAACGCAGGTGACTGAAAAACACAGGTGCGGTTTGAGTTACTAAAAGTATAACCCACAAACCCGCTCCTTAAAAAAAAGTGTGATTTATGCGTGACCAATGTCAGAATGAAATGACAATGACAATGTGACAGTGGACATTGTTCTATCTGTAGAGTAATTTACGAATGCCTTTAGCCTTGATTGAAGTTATACAGCTAACTCACTTAGTTATAATATTTTCAATGAAAGATAACGTGAAGAAACATCATATTTCTAAAGCATGCTCATTAATATGAGATAGTGACGTCATAACGTAGCAGTCGTCAATGAAATTATATTTGCATAGCTGTGCAAATCGTAGGTATCTTCAAGTCAAAAGTGAATAATTAATTATACTTCTAGACAAGCATGCTCCGATGTCGACCACATCATTGCTTAGCACCAGACAAGGTAACTGAAATATTTAAATAAGAACATATTTTTTATTCAAACTCATTCGTAGTCACATTAATCTTTATGACTATAGAAGGCGTCAGATAACCGTGGAATTAAGTTCATTGACCTTTTCCTAATATCTCTGCGTAGATACCCGAAAAACAAACAATCAATTGCTTTTCATTACTAGATCATGTATACAATCGCGATAGATGGCGATTCAAGACAGCTTTATGTCTTTATTTCCGTTTTGAAAATTAAGAATGTCAACAAAAGTAGGAGGATCAATGACCGTTATTCCACGTTTATCTGACGCCTACCATAGTGTAGACGCTTTTTGCCTGTTGGGGGATATAGGATCTTATGTCATATGCGGTAGTTACCAGTTACCTGCGTGAATTAAAAGTTGGTTTAAAAACCAAACTAGGTACTGAATTTGGGCCTTTCCTTTTCATCAACCGTCTTTTCACTTGCGTATATTTTTTTCATCATTGGTTAGAATTCTTCATATTACTCACTAGCTTTTGCCTGCAGCTTCGCCCGCGTACATAAAATATAGCCTATGTTACTCAGGAATAAAGTAACTTTCTATCGGTGAAAACATTTTAGCGATCGGTCCAGTATTTTCAAGAATACCTATCTCCTACAAACAAAAAAGAAACAGTTAGTAGATATGTAGAAGACCCGCTCTGGGTAGAGCGAAGATTTCAGATTTTACTGGCTAAAACTCATCTGTGTTCTTTCATTTGCCCTTTTGCAGTCCAGCGTCGCAGTAACTCTCTCGTCAAGGTTTACGAACCATTGAATAAAACAATACAACAACTTAATTTAAATAGCTTTCTCATGTAGAGTGTTTTCTAGTTGTCATGATAATAATTTATTAGTAAAACGCTTGTCTTGTTTTGGCCTGTCATCACATATTTCTGGAAGCGCCTCGCAACGTTACTTTGCTCATCAAGAAAGCAACGAGCCATGAATATTGTATTATCTCATACGATTTTAGACGTTATTATGTACGTAGTAAGTTGTTATGGCTGACATAGATATTTATTATTTTATTAATTTTTTA
Organism: Mythimna ferrago; assembly: GCA_910589285.2. Lineage (NCBI taxonomy): Eukaryota > Metazoa > Arthropoda > Insecta > Lepidoptera > Noctuidae > Mythimna > Mythimna ferrago. The sequence continues at coordinate 11,182,186 of OU342694.1, read as the reverse complement.
TTAGCAAAATTTTGATTAATGAACCTAGTAGACTGTTTTGATTTTACCTTTCCAATACCGTAATTATTATATAAACAATAGAAAGACAATGAGAGAACGGACGAGCGTTCGCTTGAGGTTTAATGAATTAATGAGGGATAATTATTTAACTTTTTTTTGTATTTTGAGTCCTACAACCCCTGAAACATTTCCAATGTAACAAAACTACCTAAACAAGAATTTCCAGTTTTAAACTAGTCTCAAGATAAATTCCAGAGGAAAACAAGGTCGATTGTTAGATTGTAGCAGATGACCAATTTTTCGCTTCAATGCGGCACCTGAACGCCATTTTTAACTTGCGACGAGACATAAATCGTAAGGAAACTTGAAATTTATATCATTTTTATATATATATTTAAGCCAGCCAATTTCAGTTACCATGGCTCTGCCTGAAACACTAAGATCAACTGATGGATATAGGTGGGTTTTAGCGAATAAATGTCTGATATGCCTCCTCGCTCCACCCTAGAGCAGAAGAAGTCATTTAATAAATGATATTTATTCGGTCAAGCGCGAACCTATCAACAATAAGAAAAAAATAATTTTGCAACTAGATTTACACATGAGAAGGATACACGTAAAACATATACACATGAGAAGGATACACGTCAATTTTTTTTGTCGGTTTACTAGATGAGGCCGGTTGATGATTCCCCATCTCAAAAAAAAGTTATTGTTTAAAAGTTGTGTTTATTGATTCGAATATTACTATAGTCACCTTGAAAGAGATTTTTTCACGAGGACACACTTGGTAGAATGAACATTCATATTGTATTTATAACAATAGTAGGTACCTATTACGAAACTCTATGTCATTCATCACGCTATTGAGTATGGAGGCAGACAGAATTCATTGTCCATTGTCAATAATTACATGGCTGTTGAAACTGGGACGGTTTAGTAAATTTATGTTTTGGAAATTAATTGGTGCGCCTGCTTTTCTTTTGTACCATGTTTTTTTTTTTTTAATAAATGAATACTCGTTGATACTAGTCTTAGATATGTATAATATCTATTTACTTTATTAAATTCGATTCTTTTATAAAATGTCACAAGCTTTTTTCATTGTTTCTATTAAACGTTTTCATCATTGAAACTTTACGGTTACTTTTTATAAAAAAAATATAGATATATAATATTTCTTATATTATTGCCTTATTAAAGTAGACCCATGAACTGATGAAGGTCGCGGGAATCTGATAATTGCAAAACGCACTGGACCGGTCGTTGTGGCGACGCTTGGGGGAGGCCTATGTCCAGCCGTGGACGTCCTTTGACTGAAACGGTGATAATTGTATTATTAAAGTGGACTTTAGATCTGGTGAGGGTCGCGGGTATTCGATGGATGCGAGACGCATAGGATCGGTCATCGTGGTGACACTTAGGAGATGCCTATGTCCAGACGTGGAAGTCCTTCGGCTGAAATAATGATGATGATGAAATTATGCCCAGGGTTAATTGAAAGGAACACTGGTGGACGTTATTTAGTTAATAAAAGTCAGACCCTCCTCACTTTACGCAACTGGAAGAAGTTAATTGATGATTACTCACCTCTAAAAAAATGCAATATTATTTGAACCAGCCATATTGTGCCTGAGATAGGAAGACGATTGGTTTTTACCCCGGCCTAACTTGCTCTACAAACGGTCAAACAAATATATGCCTGCTCGTCAAAAACATTTTCAATAAAGAAAGAAAAAAGAAAGAAAGAAAAATACTTTATTTGGAGCACAAACATAGATACTCATAATGTAGAAAAAACATGTTGAAACTTAAGATAACAAAAACCAAAAAAACTAACATTGGATGTCTCAAGTTTGCGTCAAAAGGTCCAGGGCCTCAAGTCTGCTATTACAATAGTGTCAGAATGGTCTATCATTGATGTCATAATTGTCGATTTTGACAAGTTTGGTAATCTACTAATATAATGGCGTCATTATGACTTTCCAATGGCCAACCACTGACACTCCATTGAAAAAAGTGACATTGAATGGTAATCTCGTACAAATGAATATTTGAAGTTTGCGGTAATCTACTAAAACTTTGACAATTTATTTGATCAGTGTTTTACCATTAGAACGTTATTGTGCAGTTATTGGTTTTAATATGCTCGAAATTATCATTCTACCACAATTCTATTACAAGACCATTGACCGATCAATGATCGATCATTGTGAATTAGCAGATTACAAACTTTTAGCAAAATGACAATTGGATCGTGTTGGAATGACGAATTTATAAAAATAGCAGACTTGGGGCCCTGTTCAATACTTACTGGTATTATAATCAAGCATGGATAGGTGCTATAATATTTGTTAATCGTTATTCATGTTTTAAGTGGCATGATAAAAAGTACATAAATTACCATTTGATTTTAGTTTTTCTGCTTGTAATTTGTCAACCATTTGCTACTGATTTATATCAAGGGAATTTATTGAAGGGCATTAAAAAAAATATACCTAGTTATTAAAATTCAACAAAAATTTTATCGATTAATCTTTTGATCCATGTAGGTAGGCTTAACTGATTGTAGTACCAACGTAATAATTAAAAAAAAAACAAACATTGTTTTTATCGATATTGTTTGGTTTTAGTTTTTGATAACTTAGCGTGACACACTTAAAATAAGCCTTGGAAATGGATGAATCACTTCCATTATGTTTTGACCTTATTAATAGAATAGACTTTATTTTCACAGAAAGTAGGTCTTTGTTACATTTGATGACTACTAATATCTGAAAGTAGGTCTTTGTTACATTTGATGACTACTAATATCTATCTTAACTAAGGCATGTAAAACACTGTTACAATGACAAAACAGCCCCGCCAACTAAGTTACGACCCTTTTGTTTCGATTCTCTTGCGTCGAACGCATCGAGTTGGCCACGCCTTCGATTTCCATGTCCCGACTACGTGACTAAGCATTAAGACGACATCACCACAAAGGAATTTAAATTAAAAAAAACCGAAACGCTCGTAACTTGGCTAGGGGGGCAGATGAAAGAGGTGTAACAATAATAATATATTATATAGGACTGAAACACAAACTAAAAACAAACACATTGGTGATGTGTTATTCATAGAATGACAATTTATTAAATGGAAATAAAGTCTTATAAGTCTTATAATGTTCCCACTGCTGGGACTTTCAAATCCTTCTAGAGCTATAGGGATGTAATCCATCACGTGGGCCCTGTGCACGTTGGTGGATGTCACACGTCTACGAATTTTTGGTGCAAGGACATACCGGTTTTTCGTCGGGCTCTACGCACGCCCAGCCTGATACGATAATTGTAATAAAAATGTGGCAGGGGACAGCTCGCGCTTTTTTCTACATTAGTGCGGAAAACAGTCTGTTGCGTGCCTAAAAGCAGTGGGATAAGAGCGGGTTTTCGAGTACTTCACCTACCTATATTATTTAAAAGCATCATTAGTTGGCTTGTAAATTCATTAGAAGGAATATTTTGGCTGTGATCCGAGATCGCCTTGACAGGTAACCTGAAATAACGCCTTTGCTAATTGAGTGAAATGTGAAAAATAGTATCGAGGTCATGTCAGTAAAGAATTTTCTTACTAAAATATTTTTTTTCTACGTGCCATTTTAAAAATGAACGTGTGCAGTGTTGGAAGGCCATGAGGTGGATCGATGACCTGGTGAGGGTCGCCGGGTTTCGATAGATGCGAGACGTAAAAGACGGGTCGTTGTGGCAGCATTTTAGGAAGGTCTAAGTTCAGCAATGGACGTTTTTCGGCTCAAATTATGACAATGAATTAAAAAATATAAGAGAGTTGGTGAGTTTTGAAGATACAACGACGTCAGAACTGTAAGAATAGTGTGTATTTATAAGTAAAGAAGTTCATTCATGCCTACTACAATCATAGAGTACCTACGAGTGTAGATATAGGCCAAATAGAAACTCAAAGCATTAATATCAATTATACCATTAACAGGCACTTTAGAATTGTCAATGTCGTTCAGAAGAAATGATGAATCAATCATTTTATGCGTTTCAAACACGAAGAAGGACGTGCAAAAACTCCACGGACATTTTTTTCATCTTAATTAGTATCTAAATAATCGTACATTGTTAATGCAAAAATTATACATATCTCTAAGTAGTTAAAATAATCTGGAGTAAAAAAAATATTCACACAGGCCTATTATAATGTTGAAAGTATGTGTGTATGTATGTTTGATAATCCATTATGCTCAAACGGCTGAACTTATTTATGTGAAACTAAGCACATGAGTATATCATATCTTGGAATAGGATATAGGATACTTTATATTCCGGGAGTACTCTCCCGTTGAATAATTTTCGAAGCCAGTTGCAGAAGCTGATAATTTATAGGAAAATTGTTAATTATGCAAAATAAAATCTGGAAATACTCAACCAATTGCAAAGAATTTTTGACTGAGTACAATGAAGCATTTTTTCCTCCAAGAAAATCACGTTCTTCTCAGATATAACATAGAGGTGAATCTGCAGTGAAAAAGTAGTAAACAATAAAAAAGCATAGCCCATAATCCGCATGCAAATCACGGTGTATTTCCATATATATTGCGTGACGAAAAATGGTAGTATTAATGTACCATGAAATAAGTTATGTGAAGTGTATTTAATAAAAATGTTATGACTTAGAACTGTTAATAAATAACGATAAAATAGGAAGTAGAGGTCAGTCAGTTACTGCACGGGGAACTTTTTAGCATAGCTTAGTAAAGCATAGCATAGTCAGCTTTAAAATGTTTCCACTGTTGGGACTCAAGCCTCCTCTCTAAGAAAGGGAATGAGCCGTAATTCATCACGCGGGCTCAGTGCGGGTTTGTGAATTTCATATGTCGTCGAATTTTTGGTTCTAGGACATGCCGGTTTCCTCACGTTGTTTTCCTTCACCGTTTTGAGAGCAGTGAAGATAAAATAAATTACTTCGGCCTTTCTAAGCTCCTACGGTTTCGCTGACATTATGTTGAGGCGCGCGTGGAACACTACGCTTTGTCGACGCCTCGGGGTCGGTCCAGATGGTTACCGTACAGCAGGACGGTGAGCTACCCAATGCTCGTCGCCTGCAAGCCCACGATTTTGTAAAGTTCAGCATATCACCTTCACAATAAATGTGCCAAATCACCTCCGTCTTATCTTACGTACTCAGTTATTCAGTTATCATTACTGAATACCAGTCATATGTATATAGGTATGTCTCATCGTAATAATAAAAAAAGTATATCTCTATATCAACAGGAATTTAAGGAGTGGTAAACCCCTGTAAGGCCATATAATAAAAAGTAGATACTGTAATAAAAGCAACAGTAGATACAATAAAATCATAAAGATTTGTCTGTTTGTGGGATTCACACAAAAGAGTATCATTGTGATAACCCGAAGATCAAGTAGGGGGGATCAAATTATAATAGTCACCAGTTAGACTTACTTCAAAGTTCCAGTATTGTCTCTTTTTTTTAGTATTATAGTAGTGTTTTGGTCTCTTTTTTTATTTACGAGGAAAACGCTCACTTTTAATTGTTTAAGTGTCTTGCGTAATTTGATTTTAATTAAAAGAGTTCTTTATCTTTGTCATCTCTAGATTAATTATGCCTAAGGTCAAGGAAGGTGTTTTTTTATTCCACTTCTACTGATATTTTAGTAGTCTGTGTTTTTTTTATCTTTGTTATTTTGACGCAGTGGTTGAGCGATTGGCTGCTGCTTTGCGTGTGGCGGGTTCGATTCTCGCACGGAACAAATAATAATCCGGAAAATCTATTTGTAAATATTATTTACAAATAGATTTTCCGGATCTGGGTGTCTTGTGTAGGTATGTGAGTTCACATGTTTGTGAATGCACCCGTGATTCAGGAGTAATTCTTAGTGTGGGCAACGTTTATTCTCAAAAAGAAAGAATAATAACTTGCCAATTAAACTCGTACTCCATCGTCCACCACATCATCGCTTATCATTAGGTGAGGTAGTGATCAAATGCCAGTCTGTCAATAATAAATAAAAAAATAACGAGCCTCTCCCCACTCCATTTTACTGACTGACAGACTTTTACTGGAACGTAAATAGCAACTAAAGAAACTTAGATTATGTTTCTTCAGTTGCCCTTCATGTCCCAGAGACTCAATGACTCTTGTGAATAATGCCGAAGCCCTAGCAGTCATCGACCGTGACAGGCCCCGGCAACCATACATGGCATCGATGTATCCCGGTGATACCCTCCCGTGAAACAATTTTTGAAGCGAAGCCGCTGGCAAATGCTAGCTTCTGGATACTATTAACACATGCTGACATAATGTTTATTTATACATAACGCACGTGAAACGTTAAACGTGACAGTTCAGATTTAACCCGTTCAGTGCGCTACAAGGTCGAATGCACCCCGTATGTTTCTTGACAACATAAGTTTTCTCTGCCATGCGAAGCATGTTGGTATAATGTAGGTACCAAAAATTACTATTATATATATTTTTTAGGGTTCCGTATCTCAAAAGGACAACATGGAACCTTTATAGGATCACTGTCTGTTTGTCAAGATGCTTTATATCGGTAACGCGTGAAGATATCGAGTTGAAATTAAAAGCATATACTCAAGTGTAAGATACTTTGAAGCTGTGAAAAAATCAATTGAAAAAAGCCAAGTCACGGCCGTTTAGGTCGCAAAAACATATTTTTCGAATCTCAAGGGAATCAAAATTCATAAGGTACTTCCCATTGACCTAGAATTCTGAAATTTGGCATGAAATAAGGTCTCATAGCACAAATATAGGAAAAAATCTAAAAACTGTAGTTACGTTACCAAAAAAAAAACTTTTATGGGCGATTTGGAAAAATCTTAACTCAATTCAGAATTTGAACTGTTTTCATAGGTAAGTTTGTATAAAACCCTCAGTTCACGAGTCCATTTCGCACTTTCCCGGATATTTTTTAATGTAGCCAAAAAGCCTTTAATTTCTTAAACATATCTAATAAGCCCGTTACTTCTATATTGATAGTTTTATACGAGGTCTTAAACACCCCGTACCACAGAAACCGAAATAATACAAAAAAAAAAATAAGTGTTGCTGTCGAAGTGTTAAAAAAATCATGGTCATACCATAGAAATAGTTGATTGGAAATAAATTGGCCTGACGCCAATACACTGTGTGATGATTAAATTAGATGGATGGTAAGAAGGGCCAAGTAAAACATGGATGGATGGTGTGACGAATGACATGAAGGAAAAGGCAGCGAAAAATATCATAACTGTTGATAGTTTGTATACATGTGTGTGTGTATATTTGTTACTCGTTCACGTTTAAACGGTTCAATAGATTCGGTTGAAATTGGACACAAGTGTTTACCATGCACTGGATGTATATGTCCTTGGAATAATTATTCTTCTTCCAAGCAGCAGAGACCGCTTTTTTTTTTGAGGTGGGACATAATTAAATGACTTCTCCCGCTCTAGGGTGAAGTGAGAAGGCGTGTTAAACTTTTACTGACTAAAGACACAGTTCAGAATTTAAAACAGGTCAGAACTTAAGATACATCTCAGAATTTATGACACAGGTCAGAATTTAAGACACAGGTCTTTCAGTTATCCTTTGCGTTTCAGGGACACATTATACTCTTTCATAGATTTACACGGCCCTAGCGATCATGTGTTCGGGTCATCGACGCCGACGTCCATTGATAGACGCCAGATGAACGTTCCATCGTTTGTATACTTCGCTCCCATTACTGCTTCGTAGAGGTGACCGCTTGCCATTCCCTCTCACGCCGGGCTATGAACTAGGGCCGGACTAGAGAGGTCACTCATGTGGGGCAGATTTTCATCGCATACTCCACCATGTCCTCCGTACGATTCGCAATAAAAAAGAGACAATGCATTATAAATCTTTCCTGTATTTCATGTTTTCATAAAAATATATCTTTCAATTCAAGTAATTGTCTGAGTACCTGGCAGTTAAAGGCTAAAATTGAAAATTTGAATAATGTCAGACTTTGCATAACTAAGTTTAGTCATTAGAAGCTTTTGTTTAATTAAACTTAAGTACTTGTTTACCTGAGGTTTAGTTGAAAATGTTGATCTACTCGTTCTTTGGAAAATGCCTAAAGTGATTATGTTTTCTTTTGTTGTTTTCGTCTATAGGTTCTGAAAACATTATTGTGTAAGTTTATTTACTGTTTATTTTATATAATGTATTATTGTGCTGATCCCATCTAGGTAAACACAAAAGCAAAAATAAAATAAAATTTACTACGGTCAAAATTATAACTGTTTGTACTTATAAATCAAAAAGGTTTATTATACCCTAGCTTTTTAAAATTTTCCATGAAAACATAATTAGTCGGAAAAAATGGACGACGTACACGTATATATTATGTTGATGGGCTGGAGATTCACATCTGCCCTAACCTTTGAAGTGTATCCTTATTGCTTTTTGACCCGGGGCTTCATTCACATAAAATGTTAATATTGGCACTTTAGATATATGATATGAAAAGGTACTTACGACATATTTTTAATATTTTCTCTATTATTACCAAGTTTTCCATCCACTAGTTACAACAGAATTCATTTACGACCTAACATTGTATGTACAATAAAAAAATAAAGGAAGAAATAAATTATATGATTTCGTGAACAACACAGAATTTGATACAAAAAACTGGGCAAATGCGAGTCGGACTCGCGCACTGAGAGTTCCGTGCAAACTACAATTCCCGAATGGAGTCGCGAAAATTTTTGCGAATTGGATTTTTTTTTTTTTGACGTTGGTAACAACAAGTTTATTGTTTTCATATTTTTTCCTATACCTGTGCTATAAAACCTTGCTTTGTGCCAAACTTCAGGATTCTGGGTAAACGGGAAGTACCCCATGAATTTCGATCTTTGAGAGTCAAAATATACGTTTTTTACGGCATAAACGGCCGTATCTTTTTTATTCGTTAACTTAGAAGTTTGATTTATTTACAGCTTGAAGGGACCGTAGACTTGAGTATATGGTTTTAATTTCAACTTGATACCTTCACGCGTTCTTGAGATAAAGGGTCTTGACAGACAGACAGATAGACAGACAGACGAACGGACAACAAAATGATCTTAAAAGGGTTCCGTTTTTTCCTTTTGAGGTACGGAACTCTAAAAAATAGGACAGAGTATCTGTTAAAGTCAGTTTTTATGATAATCTTTAGCGTGTAATTTGTCTAAAACATTTGAGAAGATTTAGTTCCACTTAATTTGATAGTTCTTTCGGTACTTATCTTATCGAATTTTAAATTAAATTATGGTAATAATATCTAAAGTTGATCCGTTATTGTGATCATAAATAAACCCGTAGTGTCTCACTGCGGGTCAAAGGTCCCTATTCTCTCCATTTTATTCTATCTTGGGCAATCTGAGCCTACCCCTTTAAGTATATCCAATTGCGTCGTCATCGACTTCAAAAAAAGAGGGGGGTTCTCAAGTCGACTGAGGAGTAGTGTTTTTAATTTTTTTATCGAGTACAGCAATATCTTCACCAAATATGTACAGACTTTGATGATGATTATTTTTTAGGTTTAGCATAATCAGTTTTTTAATGTTCTCACTGCTGGAATTCAAGCCCCCTCTCACCTGTTGGGCCCAGTGCGAATTGATGGATGTCATATGTCTTCGACTTTTTTGTTTCGGTTTCCTTACGATGTTTTCGAATAGATTTTTTAGGTTTGTAAGAGTATTTTTGCTGAGGTTCCATTTCAATTTGATGAACATCTGATGAAAGATTTGGCAGATAGGCCATTGGAAAAAAGCCCGTTTTTAGAAGTTACTGTGTTAGCAGTTCCATAATGCATTATATTACGAATGCAAGTATTTCAAAAGCATTAATAAACTGGCAATTGAGACTCTTGAATTTCTGCTATCTATTTGTATTAACCTTGACGCGTTGAATGATCTGCTGATCTGCATCGACTTTATGAACCGTAGTAATCAAAAGATGTTCTTTGTAGTTATTTTCGTCTATATAAATATCGTCTGACGCATTAACATCTTTTCTGTTAACCCATACAGTTATGCTAAAAGCTTTAGCATTGTATTCACCAAGGAGTTCGTCGAACTTGCGACCTTTCTGTCGCTGTATGATTTATGCTTGCTCATAAAAGTTGCCATGAAATGCGCCACGTCATGGGGAAATAGGGTAGCTGGATTTTAGTGTCTTATTAAAGTGAACTTTGATTTATAAATTATTGGAAAAATGTGTAAATGAATGTCCTAAATCATATCGAATTGCTTTATTGTTTGTTTTAGGAAAACCCTGGGACCTGTTACGCTAGGCAAATAGGAAATATAGGAGTGGATTTTAGTCAGTAAATGACACGGCCTTTCGTTCCATTCTATAGCGAGAAAAGTCATTGGATGATTTCCCACCTAAAAAATAAACCTCTAAGTGCCTACGTTCATTCATAAGAGATTTAAAGTCTGAATTTAAATTCAGACTAAGTCTCTACACTAATATTATAAAGAGGTAAAGTTTTTATTTTTTTGTTTGTAGGAGGTAATCTCTGAAAGTACTGGGCCAATTACTAAAATTTTTTCACCGTTAGAAAGCTTCTTTATTCCTGAGTGACATAAACTAGTCCCTAATATTTTAAATTGCCATATTGAAATAAGGAGATGCAAGATGTGGTTGACATTTCTCAAAAAATAAAATAAGAATTTAGAAAAAATAAGGGTTCCTAGTTGACTCGGAACCTTAAAAATTAGGGTGATCTTCTCGCTACAGTAAAAGGAAATATATTTTTCATAAATTAGACGTCTCTTTCAATAGCGTATAAAATCTTTGAGATGACTGTATCATAGATGGCAGCAACATTATGTAGTAGTAGGTCTAAGGCCGATTGTCACACATTAAACTATCATTTTTATTCATCGTACAGAGCTGTCCCACCGTAAAAAGTTACAATTGTCATAAATTGGTTGGAATGCTGTGTATGATAATTTATAATTAGTTATGTGAATATTGTTAAATTTTGATTGCCTTATAGAAAAATAAGTTTTTTTTTAATAATATAAAATTACGTTGAAATCAATTATGACAATAGTCAAAATCAAACTAGTCTAGACATTTAAAAAAAAAATTGTTTTATTATTATTTTTTCACTATTCATCTTCGTCATCATCATCATCATCATTTCAGCTAAAGACGTCCACAGCTGAACATAGGCCTCCCCAAGTGTCGCCACAACAAACGGTCCTGTGCATCTCGTATCCATTACGTTCCCGCGACTAACACCAGGTCATCGGTCCACCTTGTGAGGGATTTTTAACGCTACGTCTTCCGGTACGTGCACATCATCCCAGAACCTTTCGTTTGCTACGTCTTTCAGTGCGCGGTCGCCGCTCCAAAACCTTTCGGCCCCATACTATCCGTTCTACGAGTATTATGCCCTGCCTACTGCCAATTTAGTATGGCGATTCTTCGGGCAATGTCGGCGACCTTGGATCACTAACTACTCGTATTCACTAACACTTGGTCCACTATTATTATACCTTAAAACAGTTACAGGATTATGTCTGAATTGTGTTTCTTGATAAACTAAAAGTAACCTACAGGTTTTTAAATCAGGAGTGAGTATATATAAAAAGGAATCATTTGTTTGTTAGAGGTGAAGGAAAACATTGTGAGGTAGCCGGCGTATCCTAGACCTAAAAATTCGAAGATATATGAGATCTACCAATTCGCACTACGCCCTCGTGGTGGTTTACGGACCATTTCCTCTTCAAGATAGGAGACCTTAGTCCCAGTCTGATCAAGGCAGATTATGCTTATTAGTCTAGTCAAATTAGCAAAAAGATTGGACCTAATTCGTGTAGTTGTAATTTTTTGTGGAATCATTAGAAGACATGATTAGAAGTCTTCTCTGAGTTTGCACCATTCCTGTTATGTACGGAACATCGTTTAATATTAGGTTTTAACATTAAAGTCCAAAAATTGAAAAATTTCATAAGTATTTCGTTGTGGTAAGTTTAGATATATGTAGATACCTCTTTGGTGTATAATTACTTTTCACGAAAAAAGTGTGAGGTGTATGAAACACTAATAAATCATTATTTTTATTTTGCGGCTCAAGGGAAATTTAGCCAGTTGGTGCAAACTCATAATAAGCTTTTTAAAGCATCCTATACACCCAGTTATTTTTGCACCCTTTTGCACCCCTAGGAAAACAGCATTTTACAATATTTGTAGATTGTACTTCGGGGCAAATTAGTGTAGTCATGGATTTTTTAATATATAATGTATTCTATATATAAAACATTCGCACGTAATAAAAATAAGAAATATATAACTGGAAGTTTATGTAGAGTTAACGTGAATACATACTGCGACTCGTGGCACTCGGAGGGCGAACGCGGGGTCGCGCGGCGCGCGCGCGGCGGGGTCGAGAGTAAGTAAGTGCGTGCATGTATATGCGTTTAGATCATTTTTGTGGCAAGAAGCGATCCCTGCGCTATACAAATTAATAACTATAATTTCCTCTATTTTATTAGCTGTGTTGTGAAAATGGATTATGGAGTGTATTGCATTGTCGTCGTGACCTCCCGACCTGCCCCTGTATTAAGTATTTATATTATTATTTAACAAGAAATTATGATAATCATATCAATTCTCTGTCGATCTTTATTTCTTTCTATACCTCAAAAGGAAAAAACGGAATCCTTATAGAATCACTTTGTTGTTCGTACGTCTGTCTGTCAAGTCCCTTTATCTCGGGAACAAGTGCAAGTATCAAGTTGAAATTTAAACCGAATACTCAAGACTGTGGTCCCTTAAAGCTATGTAAAAGTAAAAACTTCTAAGTTAACGAATAAAAAAGATACGTCGCAAAAAAAAAAATATATATATTTCGACACTCAAGGGAATCATAAAGGTACTTCCCGTTGACCTAGAGCCCTGAAATTTGGCATGAAGCAAGTCTTAATTATATAATAAGTATAGGAATAATTGCTGCTGGCAAAAGCTTGATATTTATCGTATTTAAGTTAGTTGATACGGAACCCTCAGTGTGCGAGTCCGACTCGCCCTTACCCAGTTTCTTTTTGCGGCGCATTCCTAAAACTCCACATTTTTTATACTAATATTTTATTGTTCCTACCTTACCCGATGCCGTAGAATAATCAGCGCTGTCAGACGATTTATAGTTCTAAAGACAACCGAAATACAACTAATTTATTTGAAACTAGCTGTGCCCGCGAATTTGTTCGCGTGGAGTACAGGATTTTGAATTTATTTTTTCTAAAATAAAAGTAGCTCATGTTACTCCTTATTACATCAGCTACTTGCCAAAAAAAGTCCCGTCAAAATTAGTCCAGCCATATCAGAGATTAGCCCGGACAAACAGACAGACAGACAGACAAAATTGCAAAAAATGTTATTTTGGTGTAGACTCTGACCAACGAAAGATGGCAAAACAAAAAAGAGGCCGTTTTAAAAAAAAATTGAAGCTCTTCACCCTAGCTGTACGCCACTTAAACAGGGTTGATACGTTTGATTATTCATGAAAATAATAAGTATGCGATATATATATGATGCATGTTTATTTAACAATTAAACATGTGCTGCTTATTTAGCCACGATATTCAATGCCGCCAAAACTCAAGCATGTCCGTTCACTGTCAAAAGCAGCTGATCACCTTAGCACCTGCTTCTTAGAATGTATCCTTGGAGTGTATCGACCGCCTTCAGCTCTTGGGAGTTGAAATTTCCTTAAACTTTGGGCAGTTCATTGAGCACAAAGCTACGGTAGCTGCTAGGAAACTCGACATTCATGCAAAGGTTAGATGGCACTCAGTGGCAAATTAGCCATGTAGCAAGAGTAGCAAATGTTACAGACCCCCCCCCCCATTTTGGGGCCCCGCGCGTTCAGAGATCCCGCATTTTTGAACATAAAAAAAAACTAGTCAAAATATTGGTACTGCGTGAAACCTAAATACAGCTGATTTTTTCGGATGTGATGAGATAGTCACTTTACTTCAGACTATCCTGCAAGCAAACTACAGAATAGAAGATCTCTTAGAATTTATCCCATCATCGTACTTTTTACGCAAGTGATCTTAAAATCCACGGACTTATTGGTAAATAAAAGCCTTGTTCAAGCTTATTTTAGAAAGGGTAGCTTTAGCCAGCAGCTTCTAGCAGCGCTAGCTAAAACCACTTAATTTTAATATGTGTAGGTTAAGCTCAATCTTAATAACCCTAATAAGAATAAGCTTAAACAAGGTTTCTAGGGAATTACATATCTAGACATAATTACATAATTAGTCTATGTGAATATTACATTGCCTGTGCGTAGTGACATTTGGCTTTGAAATGTGGTCGTTCACAATGCGCCTCATCAGATGGTTTTAAGTAACACAAAGTGCAATGGAGAGGAAGATAAGCTTAAGTGGCAGTAAACTGGGTACATATATTGCTCGCAGAACAGATGATCGATGGGGCCAAAAGGTTCTGGAATGGCGACCGGATACCTGAAGACGTAACGTTGAAAGGTCTCGCAACAAGGGTAAGAATAACCTTTTATTTAGTAAGGTTCACGTGAATTCGATGGAGGCGTGATAAACTGGACCGGCCGTTGTGGTGACATAGAAAAAACCTTCGTATAGCAATGGAAGCCTTTCAGCTGAAATGATGATGACTATCGATGTTGGCGTGTTGATGAGAAAAATCACTCAGAAAGTTACTCCACTTAGAAATTTGCTAAATCAGACTACTTCAAAGAAAAATAAATGTTGCATCCTAGGTAATTCTAAGTAAATCTTAACTGTACAGCTTTTCTGTATAAATTCACAAAGGCTTCGCCATCAGCATCGAAAAGACTCCTTAATTCTGTATTACTTGTCAGAAGAAAACCTAAACGTCCTAAGCAAAATTCTAATCATTCGGGGTATGCAAAAAACGATCATCATCTAGGTTTTCCAAAAGTACTAAATTAATTAGTATCTTACTACTAAATTAATTGATTAGTAGGGGGCCCCTTGGTCCATGCCCTCGTGGGGGCGATCGGCGGCGGAGACCTCTCGCGCCGGGCCCTGGTTGAGGCCATGGTCCGGAGCGAGGAGGAGTGGCAGGCGGTCGCCGACTTCTGCGAAGCAGTAATGCTCGCAAAGGAGGAGGCCGAACGCATCAGGCAACGGCGTTATCGCCGCCGCCGTCGCCGGGATTCTGATCCCGATTTCCGGCCAACGTAGACGCGGGCTTGCGGACAGTGAGCAATGGGTAGCTCGCTGTCCGGCCGTCCGGTAACTGTCCGGACCAAGCCCAAGTCGTCGACGGCGCGCGCTGTTCCCGCGCGCCTCAAGGAGTTGTCAGCAACAGCAGGGACCCAGCCGGGTCGAAGCCTACTGGGGCCAGGGTTATCCGAAAGGGCGCTCGAGCCCCGGTATGAAGGCTAGAAGGAACGGGGTGGGTCTTTTAGTCAGTAAGAGTCTGACACTATCTCCCGCTCCGCCCAAGGGCGGGGGATGTCAATGCATGATTTTTTCCCACCATAAAAAAAAAAAAAAAAAGGGGGGCCCCTTGGTTAGCGTTGAAAAAAACAGGGAATATTCCCGTTTCTTTCAAATACTGTTGTTTTATTCAATGTAACATTCGAAACTTTCAAGAAATGGAACTATATTATATAAATTATAAATTTCATGTATTTTTCCAATAAAACCGAAAAAAAACCGGCCAAAAGCGTGTCGGGCCACGCTTAGTGTAGGGTTCCGTAGTTTCCCGTCCGTCACAATAAGTGTACCCACTTATGAGTTTAAAAAAATGCTTGCATATACGATTCTACTACAAACTTAGTCCAGAAATTATTTTGTAGAACCTTTTTGTCTTTTTGTACAAAAACTGTTCTTTCCATCAAGTTCAAAATGATTTTCCTAGAAAGTCCTTATAAAGTTCTACTTTTCAGATTTTTTTCATATTTTCTAAACTTATGGTTCAAAACTTAGAGGGGGGGACACGTTGTTTTTTACTTTTGGAGCGATTATTTCCGAAATTATTGACATTATCAAAAAATGATTTTAGTAAACCCCTATTCATTTTTAAATAACTATCCAACGATATATCACACGTTAGGGTTGAAATTTAAAAAAAAATCACTTCCCACTTTACATAAAGGGGGGGCTACCCTAATAAAACATTTTTTTCCAATTTTTATTTTACCACTTTGTTGGCGTGATTGATATACATATTGGTACCAAATTTCAGCTCTCTAGTGCTAATGGTCACAGAGATTAAGCGAGGACGGACAGACGGACAGACAGACACGGCGAAACTATAAGGGTTCCTAGTTGACTACAAAATCAAAATCAATCAAAATCAAAGCATTTATTTCAAATAGACCATTTATAGGCACTTTTGAATAGTCAAATGTCGGTCAGTCCAAGAAAAGTGAAGCTAAATTGCACGTTCCAAAGAGTAGGTCTCTATGGAGAAGAACGTGCAAGAAACTCCATGGACACTCTTTTAAATCATATTATGTGTTACATATAATGCTTGGTTACATATTACTTGTAGCTTCTATCATGTGAGCACAATGTCGATAATGAAATAAAAATGTAAAATAATTAAAAGATAGAAACTGAATTAAGCCACTGGCAGCTAAGAGATGACCAGTCCCATGTGACGGCACCCGTTCACGAGCATGACGCGTGCATCAGCTCAACCATTTTGAAGGGAACTGAACGACCCAATAACACGTGCCACCAACAGCGAGACATTTGAGTGAGCATGACAAACTCTCAACTGCCATGCTCGTAATGTCAAAAAAACAAAAAAGTTGTAACCTAATAAAAATGCTCCATGGTGCTTCACATTCACAAACTTGAAAAAAGTGCTTCTACATTATACAATGCAATTGTGTCTTTCAAATTAAAAAATAATAATATTAGTTTCCAACTAATCAACTAATTAGTACGCCCTAGTGGTACTGGAGCTGGACCAGCATTGAGCCAAGCATTTTTATCTTGAATATAATCCTCCAACTTATAATATGCTTGCCTGCATAGTGTGCGTTTAATACAAGATTTAAATTTCGTTTCATTGAGTTCTAATATTTGGGGTGGTATTTTATTATAACATTTCAAACAGTACCCCATGAAAGAAGAGGCCACTTTAGCTACGGAACCCTAAAAACGGAAAAATATGAAAAGAACCGAAAACTTCATGTTTGTTTTTTTCAAACGCGAACTTTTTTTTTAAATTAATATAAACTAGATGATGCAATCTGATGGTGAGGCGCACTAGTTTATGAGGCCTATGTCCAACAGTGGACAGCAGTCATTATAACGCCTAAATGGCGATACTTGGGGGAGGCTTATGTCCAACAGTGGGCATCAGTCATTATAACGCCTAAATGGTGAAACTTGGGGGAAGCTTATGTCCATTACTGATCACAGGTCATATAAGCGAGGGGAGACTTATGTCCAACAGTGGGCATCAGTCATTATAACGCCTAAACGGTGATATTTGGGGGAGGCTTATGTCCAACAGTGGGCATCGATTATTATAGCGCCTAAATGGCGACTCTTGGGGAGGTTTATGCCTAACAGTGGGCATAGGTCATTATAGCAAGAGGAGACCTATGTCCAACAGTGGGCATCAATCATTATAGCGCCTAGGTGGTGACACTTGGCGGTAGCTTATGCCCAACAGTGGGTATAGGTCATTATCGCGAGAGGAGGCCTATGTCCAACAGTAGGCATCAGTTATTATAACGCCTACGTGGTGACACTAGGGGAGGCTTATGCCCAACAGTGGGCATAGGTCATTATAGCGAGGGAAGACTTATGTCCAACAATTGGCATCAGTCATTTTAGCGCCTAATGGCGACACTCGGGGGAGGCTTATGTCCAACAGTGGGCATGGGTCATTATAGCGAGGGGGAGGCCTATGTCCAACAGTGGACAGCAGTCATTAAAGCCCTAAATGGCGATACCTGGGAGAGGCTTGTGTCCAACAGTGGGCACCGATCATTATGGTGACACTTGGGGGAGGCTTAACCGAAACAATGAATAAAACATTCGAAAGATTTCTATTTTGTTCCCAAACGATTTTTTCCGCAAAATTTCAATGCAACATGTGAAAAAACGGAAAAAAAAACACAATTTGTTTTTTTCATTGAAAGAAACAATTGTTTCTTTCCGGAATTTTCAACGCTACCCTTGGTCGAATTAGCAATAGACTCCGAGTCGGTTTAATCCGGCACTGACGGCGCTTTATACCAGGCCAACATCGAATGTTATACAAAGCACAGGTCCAATCATTTGTGGAGCCAGTGGGCCTTTCAATTAACACTTCCCTGGAATCTTTAAATTTGAATAAAACAAATTGTGTGTTATCGATTTTTTTTATTAATTTGGATGGACGATTGATGTCATTATGTATGGAATATAATATCGTTCAAATGTCCGCCGCTACTTTGCTAGATAGCGCGCATACGAAATATACAACTTTCCATGTCCTTTACTGTTTTCATTATTAGGAGTTTCATCTACTCATTGCCGAAACCTCCTGAAAAGTATAATACACCGTGTGAGTAAAATTACAATTATTAAATAGTCAAAAAGTATCAAGTTTTTATAATAGTAATTAAAAAACTAACCTAGAAATGATATTATTGTATCCAACCGTCGCATTTTATCTGCATGTTTTTAATTTAATTCACTTTTTGCGTCTTTAAATTTGTCAATTATATTAAATAGTAGCCTTTCCAGCGAACTAGTGATTGTTTATGGCATTATTTTAAGCAAAATGAGTATAATAAGATGCAGGAAAACAATTTTGACAATTCTTAATTTTTTTTAATGCTGCTTATATAACGTTTGATTAATAATTCGTTGTCTTCTTTCGATGGTCAAACTCTATGCACCGTATATATTATATATGCATGTAGTAAAAAGCAGTTACTTCAATATTACAAACAGATACTCCAATTTTATTTATATGTGTGTATAGAAGATAAATAAAGGACATGCTTGCAGGACACTCTCGTTTTTTTTGTTTAAACATAGACGGTTTTTTTAACTGTTTTTTTTTTTTTATAAAAACAAAATTAGGTTTCTTTACTTACACTTACTAACAGAGCATTTACAATCAGAAAGTACTCCTTCCTCGTAAAATACATCCCACAACACTCCTAGGTAATGACTACGCTTATCTCTTCTTGTCAGTTTATTATTCCGTGTCGCGCGCTTGTCACTTCCATGGCGTAATAGTTCTTTGGCAATTAAGACAACACTAGAAAAAAGTATGTTCCTTAAAAAAATGCTAATTTTTTATAGGGTGCAAATATAAAGGAAACCAAATTAATGTAATTGTGATTATTTTCATAACTACTTAAATTTCCCCCGAAGTACAGAAGCAAAAAAACGTGAAAAACTAATTTCCATACGTCGCACTGGGGTGCAAAATCAATCATGTACTTAGGTCGAAATGTATAACACTTTCCTCAGTTTACAAAACTACACAATTTTCCCCAATGCCGCAATGGCCAAAAATAACATTTTTATTTTTTTCTAATGCTGCGTTGGTCGAATTAAAATAATTAAAATGCAATAATGTAGGTTGAGGTTTAATATACCATAAAAAAAAAAATGGTGAGCACACCTATATTCTCTGGTTAGTTATGAGCAATAAACAGTTTTCACCCCCTTCCGTAGGGGTGCCAAATGATTTTTTTTTTATACTCTATTTTTCACTCATACAATACCATCAGAAACGTTTTTGCCTCTCCAGAGAATTTATTCCAATCTTTATTAAAAAATGACCTAATTTGACTAGACTATATGCTTAGAGGTATTCGCTGAATGCCACAGGCCGTATTTTATCCCAAAAAATTAACGGTTCTTGTGAAATTGGTTACAGAGGTGAAGCCAGAAGACAGGATAATTGCTCTCTATTCAATCCAATTTCCAGACCATCACAATCAGTCTAACTTCTTGCCTTGCCCTCTTCTATGACGCTACACCTTTACTCCTAAAAATACGTCAAAAAAATCAGCGCAATCATGGTACACTATCAATCAAAATCTTGTGACGCGGTAGCTGGTTCACGCTGATGGATCTGACCTAAATATTACTGGTACCTATTACGACTACACGTCATTTAGGTGAAGTAATAACTCGTAAGGTTGGTGACGATTGGTTTTGATAAAGCTCTTTGTGTGTTTGAATTGTAGATTTGGTAGTAATTGTTAGTAGGGTGAATTTTGTTATACAATTGGAAAATAAGTGTTTTAATACACCATTGTGAGACGTGGTCGCTCACAATGGGCCTCATCAGAGTGCTTAAAGCCACCAAATGTCATTGGTCTGGGCTATGCTCGGAGTTTCCTTGCGTGGTCACATTAGAAATGAAGATATCCGCAGGAGAATCAGGGTTACCGACGTAGCCCGAATAGTCGCCAAACTTAAGTGGCAGTTGGCTGGGCACATTGCTCGCAGAACAAAATGTCGATGGGAACGAAAATTTTTTGAGCGGCGACCATGTACCCATTAGAAAGCTTCCCACAGGATGGGCCGATGACTTAGTGAGGGTTGCGGCAATTTGATGGATGTGAGACCGCAGGACCGGTCAATTACGGCAACACTTGGGGTAGGCCTATGTCCAACAGTGGACGTCATTTGGCTGAAGTGATGATCATGATGAAAAAACATCATAACAGCTCTATTACGCCAATGCGGTGATAATATAAAATTCAGCTGTATTTTTTAATGCTCTTTGTGCTAATTCAGTAAACTTCTTCCTATTACTTCAGTAAGTCGCAGTGAAATAGGTTTACTTCAGTAGCAATAATGTTTAGCATTCTTATGGCAAGGTTTGGAGCAAACTTTTTCAAGGTTTTTGTCCTAGAGAATGTTTCTAGTGGTGTAAGCGTGGGACATAGAAGTGAACGTCAAACGTGCGAGCGAGAAAGAAGGAGGTTTCTATACACCCTTTATAACTATATTAATTTAACAGTTCAGGGGGCCGACCATAAGACCTTAAAGCAGTATTGTTTTAATATTACTTAGGCTTTTCGTACCATGACGCCTTCAAAACAACCTTATTAAAATATTAAAACAAGATTGTTTTCTTAGCGATTTTGTGACGTCACTCTTAAAAAGTTCATTCTTTTCGTACTCTGACGGAATTTTTGACCGCTAGCAGTATTGTTTTTACGTCAAATTAGCAGGAGTAAAAAAGTTGCTCGGACGCAGCGGATTTATTATTGTTTTCCAAATAAATACCATTTAAAGTGTTTTTTGTGACATATAAAGTATTTAAAACTTATTTCGATGTCTAAACGAGCCCAGTTAATTGTTTAATCTGGTGATTTTTGTCCATACGTGGGTTATTAATTTATTATTGTATTCTAGATGGCGTACATATAATATGATTTTTTTAGTTTTTGGAAGCAGATAACTCTGAATTCAACAGTGCACGAACAACAACACAAACAACAAGTTATTTCACTGGAATACACTGTTTAACTTTACCTTGATTCCATGACGTCCATATACAATAAGTTTCAAGGATTCGCACTTCGTGGGTTCAATTATCCGCTTCGAATACCAACCACTTGGAGACAGATTACCTACTCTACATATATTTAAGCACTTGAAAACTATTTTAATATTTCAAAATCGGTTCGCACTCAACAAATCAACACTGATAAGAATCTTGTTAATGTAAACATACGTTCCGAAACCAAATTCTGAATACGATTCACACTAACTTGCAACTAAAATTAAATGTTAACGTAGTCGCTCGCAGTTTTTTTGTTTTTTTACCGTATTAATGTTAATTCTTAAAAGTTATTACGTCCTTTTTATGAAAGTTACCTAAATCGTTTTAAAAATATATTTTATAAAGACATTTTTTAAGTTCAATGTATTCTATTGGATCACAATGAAGTAGCGATTCAAACAAACATGTGAAAGAGACAACGCTATACAGATCTATATAGCGCGTATCTTTTCTGTTTAGCAGGGAATAGACAAAATATTTAAAATCGTTCATTCTTTCCCAGCCCCTAGCAGGAATACAATCATACTGAGCGAATAAGTTCATGGTACGAAATGAAGTAATATTACTTTAAGATGGAAACAAAACGTTCCTGCAATAAGATTGTTTTATAAATGTTTATGGTTCGACCCCAGATCAGGTTGTTAAATGGAGCACGCTCAAGATTAGGTCTTTAGTCTATTTAAATCTTAAGTCTATTCAACTTCAAAAATATTTTAGAATCTGAAATCGCAGTACAATTTATTTTATTCGGATCATTTATTGTAATATCAAGGTTCTCAAAATTCAAATGGAATGGACTACGAAATAACTATTCTGAATGCCCTTTCCACTTATCTAGGTACTGTTATTGATGTTACTAATACTAAATGATTCAAAAGATTTAGAACGATGCTCTACATCATCTTCTAAAAGAATGAGGTTCTTTGTTTGCCTGTGTGTACTTTTTTTTTCATATACCTACATGTATTTATCGAATTTTCCAATCAATCTTATTTTGTTTGATTATAATTTTTATCGAGATGGTTAAACCGAACCTTCTTTATATTAACACTAGCTTCTGCCAGCAGCTTTGCTCGCGTGAAAGGAGGTTTCTCCATACAAACTTTGGACCGCTTTTTCATCCCTTTAGAGTGCAAATTTTGGATAATAGTCTCTAGTGCTCCCCTGCAAGCCTTGTGCCAAATTTTACACTCCTAATCCTAGTAATTTCGGCTGTGCGTTTATATGTCATGCAGTTTCTCCTTTTATTTTTACATAGATGAATTTCAATGTTATTCACATCACTTACGCGTGATATTAGAGCGTAAGATATCAGTAAAATATCATAAGTGGTACTTAACATTTAATTATTACCTAATTGTGTTGTTATAGTATCCTATCACTTGAGATTGGTACTAAAACTGTTATGTTGCGTCTCTCGTTACAACCAAATTGATTATGTTAATAGCCAACTACATACATGCTATGTATAGCGAGTTATCGTCTGTTATTTCAGCCATTCGCATAATGAGGAATGACAAATAAATTAGTATTCATGGCTAAATAAATTTAATAGGTTCAAACCTAACATGCTTTGAGAACTTCTTCATTCTTCTTAAATAAATGCGTCTCCCCTTTTATGCGTCAGTTAGCCTGTGGTAAAGTTGAAAATTATCCCAAGGGAACATACCTACCTACTCCCAGGATAAAAATTATCCTGTACCAGAATCTGGATTACCTGTATGTTTCATCCGAATCTGTTTGCCAATATATGTAAGTATATGTACAAACAAACTTTTATCTTTTTATTATTAATTAGTGTGAATGTATGTAATGTTGAATAATTAGTATAATAATGAAGACGTTTGACCAATTCAAACATCTTATGAACTTTCGCATTTCTTTTTTTTATTGTTAAGCTAGGTTGCGTCCCACTGCTAGGCCCCCTAACCCTAACCTACCCCTTCTTCCAAACCTCTCTATCTTGAGCGGTCATATTTTTACCTTCCTATAAGTTTATGATTTATAAATGGAGTAAAGCCCCATACATTTCTAGTAAAAATGTCTATTAAGACTTTAACTAAGGCTATGAAGCTAATCCTGCTAAAAGTAGGATACGTATCTTCAGGAATTGCCCCCTTACAAAGGTCGTTTAAGGACGTCTACAAAGAATGGACCTATCCGAGAAAAAATTAAACACTGTGGTGTTCACTAAAATCACTTGTTAGGGATTTAGGTTTATAGTAAATGAAACAACCAAATTGTCAGTAAGCAGGCAAAGCCTAGAGTGACGTCTAGTCGAGACCCCGGTTGGAGCGCTTCTAACGTGACGTCCTTCTTGACCCGCCTACATTTAATGTGTATCCCACATGTCTTCCTTTTTATAAAATTATTTAGATTTTAAGTGCAATTATAATATTTAGATTTTGAAATGAATTGCGTTTAACACATTTTACTATGTTTTGTAGTTAAACACAATTTGAGAAGTTCTAAAACAACAATATTCAATTTTTTTTTTTTTTTATAGACCTATAGAAATAGATAGAAGATATTTATTTTGCATTTATTTTTTTACTTTTACTCGATTTTTTTTTTATTTTGTTTTTTTTTCTAGATGAGGCCTGTGTTTCCTAGCTGACTGCTCTGAGAAGAAACACAGAAACAAACTCAGAGGTCAAAGTCTCTTTCAAAATCCACTGTAATGTAATGATCTAATCATTAGAACTGTGTATCTACACAGTTTTGTAGTGTCTGAGATGATCTTTTGAATAAAGAACCACACAGATTTGAGTACATTTAGCATTTGTATTAGGCTTACAAATAAGCCTTTAATAATGTAGTATTATTATTTAATTTTTTGAAGAAGCGTATCCAATGCTTCCTACTTTCTATATGCTTTAAATTGATTTAAATTGAAGGTGATGCTTCATACTCGGTGGTCTTATGGTGGTCTCTATTAGTCTGATGTTCCTCATGTTCTTTTGTCCAGTTCCGAAGGGGTGAGGCGTATCGCTGTTTTATTTTTATGTTTTGATTATTATTATTTTTTGTGCCTAACTGCTTATTTTGGAAGTATGGTACAAAGGTAACATAAATCGATTAATTTTCTTGTAGGCTTCTTTAATATCTCGACTTGGATATTTCTTAAGGTCTGATGTCCATCTATTTTTGCTTTGACTGTTTTTTAATTCCGGATTCGGAATTCAGTAGGTACTTATTAAAACGCTATTATTTCTCGTTTAATACTGTACAACCTTGATTACAGATTGACTACTGTTATCAGATGTTCTTTTTTTTTTTTTCTTTGCTCCACATTATGAGTTACTCTTGTATTGTGTGTTTACAGAAATGTAAATTTCCATGCACATGACTCTCAGACTCAGAACAACATCTGTAAGCCAATTTAAGATTTGCGCCTTCGAAATACAATACATTTTAACTCTATTAGGTATTTTGTTCTATTTAGAAGTTTTACGATTCCACTTGTGAGTTATAAGAATCAGCAATTGGTTTCTTTTACCTTAATATGACGCAATTATGTTATTTGGTTTCGATTTTAGCCTAAATTTAATATCCAATGAACTTCTAGTTCTTAGGTTTTTGTTCCTGTGGCTAAGGAATCAGTATATGACCTAAGCTTTATTAGTTTTTTTTCTATTAGTTAGTTGGATTTCGAAATAAGTGAGTACTAGGTACATCAATTAGTATTACTGGCTGGCCTTTGACTTGGATGTGCTCTGGCAGTTAGAATGTCATGCATGCTCACATATTTTGCTGATGATGACTCGGTTTCCTTCAGAAGAGTTGAGCTGAATTGTGCTAGTACACGAGTCATAGTTAGGACAGGTCATCTCGCAATTAGGCTTGTCATTTTGTAATTGCCATGATTGGTTTTCATTATTTGTATTTGTATTTTTAATACGGATATTTTAGATGTATGCATTATCGATATAAGTAATTATTTATTGATCCAAGTGTCCGTAGAGCTTCTTGTTTGTTCAAAATGCAAATTTGTATTGAATTCAAATCAATTCATGAATTCAATTAGATACACGAACTATACTTTGTTTTAGTCTGACAGAGTTAATTTTTTTACATCTGTCAGATTCTGTCTCCAAAGTTAACAGAACTATAGTTAGTTCTAGTTGGGTACGATTGTACGATCTCTTGTCATTATAGCCAAGGGATATTTTTTTTTTTAAACCCATTGATTTTTAGGGTTGAAAGTTGTAGTTAAATTATTCAATGAAATTGATCCAGAAAACATTGAATTTCATCAACATTTCCATGTGAAAGTCAGACTGACTTATTATTAACTAGTTTGAAACCTGATGGCACTGAAGTTTCAATTGATATAAAATATTTCATTTTTGTTTATTGTAACTTTATAGTTGTTTAAATACTTACGGGTTTCTGGAAATTATTTAACAACGCATCACAAATTAACTTAAAAGTGCTGCGAGTGTTTATTTCTAATTCTTCCAGTCTTTTTTATATTATATCACTATGTTGTTAGTAAAGTCAACAATTCCTTTGCTATGGCACTATATCTTTTTTAACTTTATTTTTTTATTTTTAGTTGGATGTATAGCATTTACTGATTGACTTCTTAAGTATTTATGAACTTTGACTTGAAACATGTACAATTGTACATAGAGTTTCTTCCCTATGGTACTGTAGATATCTTTTTCGACTTTTATTTTTTATGTATAACTTTGATTTAAAACATGTTTTTTTTTTTTTTTTTATCTGTTATAAACTAGTACTTGACTGCGATCCCGCCTAATGGTAAGCAGTGATGCAATCGTTGATGGTGAGGCGCACTAGTTTATTAAGAGCCTATTCACTCTAGCCTTGAAGACACCCAAATTATAATCAGACGGAAAGACCGCAGCAGGCAAACTGTTCCAGTCCTTCGAAGTTCGCGGTATAAATGACGAGGCGAAACGCTTAGTCCGGACCGTAGATGTTTCAACAACGTAAGGGTGGATACTCGCCGTGCGTCGGTTTGTCCGATGGTAGAAATGAGATGGCGGAATCAAGTCATGCAATTCCTGCGCAGACTCTCCAAAATGCAATCTGTAAAACACCGAAAGGCTGGCTACCCTACGCCTGTGATCAAGGCTTTGAAGATTGGACTTAACCAAATCTGGATCACCAATCAGCCTCTTCGCACGCCTTTCCACCGAGTCCAAAGCTGCCAGGTGGCACTTACGTACATAGCGTTTTAAGTAATACTACGCTAGTACTTATTATATTCATCTAGGTCTCACGTATCTGCAGATAAATACGTATACCATCATCAGCATTGATATTTTAGTATAATATTATTGATCATCAGGTATCCGGGATCACCAGAGGTACCCAAAAGATGAAATATTGTTTTATTTACAAGCCAGGTCCTATACAGTTTGTATAGCTCGTCTTTTTGCTATTATTTTTTTTATGCTATTAGGAATCAAATAGCCGTTGGATTTTTTTTTTTTTTTTTTTTTATCAATAAAGATCTTTAAGTTGGCAATTGAATTCAGATCAAAGCCTTTTTTAAATTTTTATAATAGGTTTCTTAAAACATTTTGTGACCATAGGCTTTGCTAGTAATACTTTAGAGCTATTTTTTTTTTTTGTATATCAAATAACTCTTGCACTTTATTACTGTATAGCACGTGACCATCAATTCCAATTGTTAAATTTTCATCGATGCAACGTGGCAAATTAGATAAGTAGGTGTGAACCTACCTACCATATAAGTGCTAGATGTTTTGTTTAGTACTTTGTTTTTTATATTTTTACTTTATTGTTATCATTTGACGAGAGGCAGAATTTTCTCTTTTATTGACTCTCGTTTCGCGTTATTCTGCAAATAATACTCAAAAAACCTATTTATGCCATTTGCATTAATTATAGGGCATTAACTGAATTTTCATCAATTGCTCGAACTTATAATCATTTTTGTGATTGCCACAATTTACATGACAGGCTTGATAGCAACCAAATTCATTATTGTTATTTGACAAGAGGTTGGTACGAGTCTCTTTATGCCATTTGCGTTAATTATAAGGCGAGCATAACTGAATTTTCATTAATTGCTCGAACTTTAAGTAATCACTATTGTGATTACCAATTTTCATGAAATGCATGATAGCATACAACTCATTGTTATTATTTGACACGAGGTTAGTGCCTTTTTTTCTTATTTGTCCTTGTTTTGCAGTGTTTCTGGAAATATAATTTGAAAACACGTTAGCAATAGATTTACAGGAAAGGTACTTTTATCACGTTTGTGATTTTAATTGCCGCATGGGCAACAGTTTTTTGTTCAGTGTCAACTCCATTATGGCAGGTACTTGTTGCACTTTGACTCTGGCTATCGTGGATTAGCTCAATGGCGGGATTGCTGTTTTTAAAGGGTTATGATTTTTCATTGTGATAATCTTCCATATTCTTTAGGGAATTGAATCCAGAACTAAATCTACAATTCAAACCATATTTGAACTAGAATCAAGAATTGTACCCACAATTCAAATAAGTTTTTTTTTTTTTTTTTTTTTCATCTTATTCTTGTTTTCAACTAAAATGCAAGAATAATATAGGTACACAACACATCGTTAATTTATTTATAACCCTGAATTGATTGTAGCCAGCTAAGATAAGAGCTCTATGGGCACTGTTCCTATAACATTTAAATAAACAAACTTTAGCTAGCAAGTCGCACAAGGGTCCATTAATAGGTACCTGCGCCGGAGTGCCGCGCCATGCTACTCAGCAAAACGGCCACTTGAAATAGAGATTGAAGAACCAACCACATCGGGGCGTTATAACGCGTGTGACAAATTCTTTGTTTGATGGATAAAGCCAGTGCAAAATGTATTTTATTTAATTAGCCTTAAGGATTTTATGACACTTATTTAGTTTTAACTATACAGTGATACCTAGCCAGGCATCATATTGCTTCGAAGTATCGAAGTGGTAATTGGCGTTAAAACTGGTACTTGACGATAATCACGTTGGCACATTTCATTTTGGGATCTAATAATATCTTTCGATAAAATTAGCATCTATAAGTAAACGTGTTATCGCTGGAAATTTTGATCGAATATTTTTATTTTGTTTCGATCATTTAACGAACACTCGTTGGTACTGATCATTTAACGAACTCTCGTTGGCACTTTTATTTTGATATTATGTAGCCACAAACGAATTTGGTCAACAAACATTGTATTTGGAATTTTTATTGTTTTCGAAATGTAGGGACATTTTGTAATTTTGTATGCCCTAATCACATTCCGATATAGTATACGGTACCGTTTATGTATTAAATGACGAAATGATTTCATCGATTTATATTGCGCATCTCTCAGCTAATCACTGACGCAGATTGCTCATACATAGCTAAATAACGACCAAAATATGGACATTTCTATGAAACTGTAACATTTACTGAATTTCAATTTAATGTATAAAACGGTCACTTATTTTTATTTTTTCTTTCAAAACACTTTGTGCTGTAAAATAATACTTTTCTTGCTGACCAATATGTGAAATATTTACAGAATTTCACTCAGGTAACGGTCACTTATTTGTCTTTTTTTTTTTTTTTTTTTAAACACTTTGTGGTGTAAAAATTAATTTTGTTACTGACCAATATCCGTAAGTAGTACATTATTTGAGTTAAGATCACTTTACTTACTGCGCTTTTACTCGTCGCCAATGTGGTGTTCACTAAAATCACTTGTTAGGGATTTAGGTTTATAGTAAATGAAACAACCAAATTGTCAGTAAGCAGGCAAAGCCTAGAGTGACGTCTAGTCGAGACCCCGGTTGGAGCGCTTCTAACGTGACGTCCTTCTTGACCCGCCTACATTTAATGTGTATACCACAAACACAATAGACTATACTGGGGCAATATAGGTAGAAGACAATAGCTCAGGCAGCTTCGCCTTACCCCGAGTTAGGGTTGCGACACATCAGAGGTATGAACGGCGCCGATACTACTGTGGCTGTATTATCGGTCGCAGTATTCGGTTTCCATGACACCTCAAAAGCGCCGAATAGTCGAAAATGCGATAGCGCGGCGGCGCCGTCTGCGCCGTGGGCGTTTCGTCAAGCTAGTCGTCAAGCGATATCTTTGTGGTGTGCTGCCCCCCTAGCCAAGTTACAACCGTTTCGCTTGGAGTTGGCCGCGTCGCCGAATCTTTTGTTGTGACCACGTAACTGAGCGTTGAGACGACGTCATTCCCGTACATTTGCAGCTTTCTACAAGCGTTAACTATTGCAGATTAGAAACTTGGCTAGGGGTACTGTTGTCGTGTTGTGTCGATTGCTCAGCAAAATGAATTTTATTATATTATAGAGGTCTTAAAAGAAGGAACATGCAACAGGAACTAATCGCGTCGCCAAACTTTCGATGATGATGTGTCGCTTGCTCATGAATGCGACATAAATTCGACTGATGTGTCGTATTCGTAAGCGTATTCAATCAAACATTCGGCGGCGTATGTTTCGCAGATGTGTCGCGACCCTTATATACGACAACCCGTACGTGACAAAAGTGAGTGCAGAGTACTAGGGTACCAGGAAAGTAGGAATGTGTTTTGAAAAAGGACACCTGTGCACAAAATTTTTCGTCAATGCGTCAAAGCAAGATTTCAGACAAAGGACTGTGAGTCTCTTGAAACGTGCAATGTGACTTTGGAGTTCTCACATTTAATTCTATTTACATAATTGCGATTTCCAAGTTGATAAATTCTATTTAGGAAAGTAATTTAGTTAAATATATTTAATTCAGTCTAAAGTTTTAGATAAGTTGAAACAATTACTAATGAGTACCTATGGAATTTCTGCGACTAAACATTTTCAAATAAAATGATTCTGAGAATTATGACAATCTCGCAATAGCATTGTATTCTCGCATAGAGACTGACTGCGGTCATAAAGGTAAAATTAAAAAAAAAAAGATTTTCCCTTAATAGCGATGACTCCTGTATCGTCAGTGCGTTCACAAACATAAACCTGGAACAAATATCTATTCTTATTTGCTATACAAATATGCCAGTATCTAGTTATTCGCTCATCCACTGCGCCAATCGTGCCGAAAAAAAACTAAAATATTCACAGAAAAATAGGACATTCCTTTTGATACAAGTAGAGAAAGTTTCTCATTGCGACCGCGATGTAATTCACCCGAGCCGCTGGTGAGGGCGTTATGGAGCCGAGTGCTGCAGTGATAAATTTTCTCAGTATCAAGTGACGTTTTTTAATAGGTACACTTATGAAAAATTTAATAAACGTGGGTTGACCGACGACTGGTGAGGGTCGCTTAGCGCCCAGCTTGATACGATAAATACAATCGATTACGGTGGGGATGAGCTCGCGCACCTTTCCACACTAGTGTGGAAAACAGGAAATTGCATGTAAAAAAAGTGGTTGAGATTAACGTGGGCTTTCAAGTAAATGTATTGAAAAATAATTTCTTCCCTTAGGTGCAAAATAGTGAATTATGTGTTTATAACAATTAGGATGCATATTACCTAGTATATCGTACTATAACAATCGCATATTACTACATACGTGATCAATTGCTCATTCATGCGTATATTTGCTAAGCGCCAATATTGCCGACATGACGTACGAAGCTAATTTAAGCAGTGACGGCAAATGACTTGCCTTGTTGTCATAATTAGTGAATACTCTATCGATGGATTTGGCTCTATCACTGCTGATAGTCATGAACAACTAGCGTCGGATTTTGGGCTCACAGCTCATAAAGACAGATATCCAGATAAAATAATTTATTAATTGCAACACGAAACGTACTCCAGAGATAAAACTGGGACGTGTGTCCAGTCGACCCATTCAAAATGGGACTGGGTCGACTAATAATCCCGCGGACCAAAATCGAGTGGGTCCAAATGACTACAAACCCGGATAAGCATTGCCATTTAGCGTGGCAGTGCCGCCAGTCTTTTGGGTACATTACCAGTCGACAGCGATGCGGAGGAGTTTTTCGACGCCATACTTTAGATTACTTTTTTAGTACTTTAGGGCTATTACTTTTATTTTGTAAGTTAGTTTTAATTAGGGTAAGTTATTTAACCTTTCAATCGTGGAAATTACAGACACAATAGAAAGACAATAGGTGCGCGAACGCTCGCTTGGGGTTTAATGAATTAAACATATTAATATATTAGTTGTATGTATTGAATTTCAATTATATTTAATATTAATAAAATCCTTAAATATGTTCTCCAAAGTGCAATTAAATATTATAAAAACTAAGCATTTAAACAAAAAATAAACAACACCAAAAAATAATAAAGAAAACGATAAAAAAAAAATACACTTTGCAAAAAGAACTAGACAAGCTGCGCCATAGTCAGTCAAAATGGCTGACCACTGTTACTGCACTCATACAATATAGTAGAAGTGTATGTACTGTATATAGTAGTAGTATTTAGTCTCATCTAGTAAAAGAAAAGAAAAACTAAATGGAGAAATTATAAGAAAGAA
Organism: Mythimna ferrago; assembly: GCA_910589285.2. Taxonomy (NCBI): domain Eukaryota; kingdom Metazoa; phylum Arthropoda; class Insecta; order Lepidoptera; family Noctuidae; genus Mythimna; species Mythimna ferrago. The sequence goes on along the minus strand of OU342694.1, from coordinate 11,150,142 downwards.
AGTAATAAGTAAAAATAGACTAGGAGTAGTCTTTCTGTCTTCATTTGCTTACCACCATTTTAAGTAAACAAGTGAAGATATAGCACGTCAATTTGATACAAGTGCAGAAAGTTTGCAGCCCTCGGCTCCATAATACACTCGCCTACGTTTTGTGTGGTTGCCGCCTCAGTCGCAATGACAAAGTTGCACGTGTATCAAAAGACGTTTTTCAATACACTTACGACTCGTGGTAGTTGATGCGCGCCTCGTGAGGTTCGATGCGCACCCAGCCTGATACGATAAACGTAGTAAAATTGTGATGCACGCGCACTTTCCTGCACTGGTGCGGAAAACAGTCAATTGCGTGCCTAAAAGCGGTGGGATAAGAGTGGGGTTTCGAGTACCTAAGTATATTGAAAAGATATCTATACTGGACAGTTGATGAAGAAATTGATAAGCTATTTTTTTTTTAAGTTCTTATGATCCATCCAAAGGTTATCAGGTAGATATCGCTGACAGCAATAAGACCGCTATTGTACCCATGGATTTATCTACTATTTTAGGTGAAGTTAATAGAGGGAAAGTATTTTTCCCTTTTCTTGATTGAAAAAAGGTCAAACAGAATAAAATGCAGCAGGAGTGATAAAAGCTGGAGGTATGTGACTTTCTCTATTTCAAAAACAATTTAAAAACATAAAGGATACTACTAGCTGATTCGGAAAACGTTATTCAGCCATATAAATTTTATCAAAGGAAAAAATGGGGGTAGGAGGGAAAAAAAAGCCTGCGACCTATTCTCAGACCTACCAAATCTAAAAAAAAAAAAAACTTAAAAATCGGTCAAGCTGTTTCGGACGAGTTCGGTAGTAAACCCCGTGACACGAGATTGTTGTATAATACATATTTAGGTGTTTGTTGTTGCGGGAATCCGATGGATGCGAGACGTACAGGATCGTTCATTGTGGCGACATTCAGGGCAGGCCTATGTCCAACTGGAGACGTATATCAGCTGAAATGATGAGGCCACTTTTTAATTGCTCAAAAAAGTAATTTGTGTTACCTCAAACCTTGTAAAGTCAAGATTTGACAAGATCAAACTATTCCTATGTTTTTTTCCAAATACCAGTTTCTTCTAACAAGAATACGCATTCACAAAACTACGCAGGCACCCTTTTTCAACTGAAATCCTCAAAGAAAAACTTCGAAACACTTGATCCCACTTGGAAAAGAAAAATATTAGTTTTTCATTTTCAATATAACATCCGAATGTATTTCCAATTGGTATTTTTCTTACCAGTGGGATGAGAAAAGAACAGATATTTTATATCAGTAGATAATAGAGATGAAACTCTCTGTTCCATGTTTCCCAGATATCGTAGAAAAATATGTTTCAGTTCTGTTGTCTATCATGTCTTCACGAATCACTTTTTTTGGTTGTGGAGCTCAAACGGTTTATTGTGCTTTTAGAACAAAAAAAAATAATATAACACTTAACTAATTAAAACTAAAATATTTTTTTTTTACAAAATCGTTATAAAACCTAATAAATACCATGGGAGAAGTCATTAGATGATTTTTTACTTCATAAAAAGAAATCCATAGACGGTACAGGGGGTTTATACCAATGACTTTTCTGTTAGCATTCCCGCCAAATGCTTAGTAAACAAGTTTTTAATGAAAATATTTTTTTCATAGCAAGCTTTTAATACCTATACTGTATAGTTAATATAATTAATACCTACTCGTCATGACGAATCATACGAGCTCAAACTCGATGGGGTTGTGTCATTTAACTCCCAAGCTCCTATAGCCACCTTCCGGTTCCATCATCAGATCAGCTCCATGTCATGTTAATTTTGCATTGTCATCTGATTTACACATGAATGCAAAATTTCAGCTCAATCGGTAGCCGGGAAGTGGATCAAATTTAATTTGTGAGATTTGATTACAGACATAATAATTACATATGTACATACAAACATCGGGACAGGTGAAACTAAATAAAAGCTTGTATAAATGTATGGCTATTATTGAAATAAAGAATGAAGTGGAATTGAAGAGGCTTGTAGTACTTAGTATACGTTGATAATGCTCGTATATTAGATTCAGTTCCATCACAGAATAATTTTCCTTATTACAGTTACTTAAGCATCTTAAAATAACCCTCAAAACGATTCAGTACTCCTCACAACCTTGTACCGTGATTCCGGCCAGGTGATTAAGTAGTATATAGGGTTATTATATTAATTAATTTGAGAGAAGTACCTACTCTGGCAAGCATTCATCAAAACACGCTCCAGAAGTAATTAATCAAAAGTAATTTATTGACTCCTACCTGAACATTAAATACATTTTAGTATCTAATTAATCTAAAATGGGTGTAACGCATTCCTGAGTCCGTTTTGATCGTAATACCAGTAGTCATCGTATGTATATTAGGAGGATGCGATACTACGTAAGTAATTACTAGAGATCGGAATAGCTAGAGTTTATAAAATTGATAATACTTCCACAAAAATCCTGGAATCTTAAACATGATGATTAAAACCCAGGATTTAAAAATTTTGATACCATGGCCTTAGAATACAGCATAGCACAGCATAGTCGGCCTTTTATAGTTCCTACTGTTGGGACTCAGGCCTCCTCTCTAGGAGATGGTGTGGGCCGTAATCCACCACGCGGGCCCAGTGCGGATTGGAATGTAGAGGGAAAGTAAAATGACACGTCATTTGGGTGGAACAGAGAGTCTCTGTTCCACCCCAAAAGGGAGGAGATATTAAAGGACCTTTCCTACCATAAAAAACAACAAAACTAAGTAACAACCTAGTTACTGATGGTCGATAAGACTAAAAGGTTCTGCACTGGCGACCACGTACCGGATGATGCAGCGCTGGAAAGTCTCCCACAAGGATCACCGATGACCTGGTGGGGCTCGCAGGAATTCCATGGATGCGAGACGCACAAGAGTGGTCGTTATGGCAACACTTAGGAGAGACTTATGTCCAGCAGTGGACGTCTTTCAGCTGAAATAGTAATGATGACGACGATCCAGTAACTGGGGTCAAATTGGCAGCCATTCCAAAACAACTGATACTGAGAAACTGATACTTAGAAAAAACTACTCGGTTAGACTATAAACCCTCAATAGATTTGACAACATTTTAGGAAGATTGATTATTATCATTATTTATTTATTTATTTATAAAAACAAAGGTTTTCCTTAGATTTACAAAAACAACGCGTCAACAATTAGTCATATAAACTGTCAAGGTCCAATTGACTCGATATAGTAATCCTTCAACTTACGCTTTATGTTTTTGGTATTGAATGAGCATCTGACGTCTACAGGTATCTGATTTATTAGATTAGGTATTGAATAATAAGCTGTACGCTTGCCATAAAAGTTATTTTTGCGTGGCACTTGAAGGAGCTTAGATTTAGCCTGCCGTGTGTTCACGTCATTTTTACCTTAACCCTTTTGATTGCCTTATTAAAACTATTTTGGTCTTAATATTAAACAGGTATTTCAATACAAAGTTTTTGTTTTGTATAAAGATTGTAAATTAATTATATGATATATGAATTGCATTGTCATCGTGATAACAAGTGATCAGCGATGGAAACCGGTTGCTAAGAAGCTTAGAACCTCTTTGCAGACATTATTTTGATTAATGATTATTATTAATCATACTCTTATTAGATCAGAGATATTAATGACTGCCAGCGACTTTATCCGCGTAACTACGACGACGCCGAGTTGCTAGCCTGTCGGTTTTCTACCGGTTGCATTTTGGGGAGGCTGCGTCGGAATTGCATAACCTAATTCCGCCTAGCCCGTCCCATCATCGGAACACCAGACGTACGGCGATGCGCCACCGGTACATGGCGGACATCCCACCTACACGCACAAAACGATTTGGGAATACATTCATTGTGCGTACAGCTAAGGAGTGGAATTCCTTGCCGGAGTCTGTGTTTCCTGATAGCTACAACCCGGGAATCTTTACGTTAAGAGTGAATAGGTTTCTTCTAGGCAAGTGCGTTCCATCGTCGACCGCATCGTCGCTCTCCATCAAATGAAAGTCAAAGTCAAAGTCAAAGTCAAAATCATTTATTTCAAATAGACCATTTGCAGGCACCTTTGAATAGTCAAATGTCGGTCAGTCCAAGAAAAGTGAAGCTAAATTGCACGTTCCAAAACGTAGGTCTCTATGGAGAAGAACGTGCAAGAAACTCCATGGACACTCTTTTTAAAACATATTATGAGTTACATAGATCTTGGTTACATATTTCTTGTCGTTTCAATATGTGAGCACAATGTAGGCATATACGCAGCAATAATAAGTTATTATTCTTCTTATGTAATTAAAAACAGAAACCGAATTAAGCCACTGGCAGACAAGAGATGATGAAATAAGCTCGAACCTATCAACAACAAAAAAAATAGATTTCTCCATTCGAACTTTGGACGCCATTTTATCACCATAGGGTATGGATTTTGGATATTCCTTTCCTATTCTTTATATTACGTCATAAATGGAATCTTTGTGCGAAATTTCAGGGGTCTAGATCCAAGGGTTTGAGTTGGGTGTTAATGAGACAGTGAGTGAGCCAGGACTTTGCCTTTATGTGTCGTGGCCAGATCTAAGTATTGATCACTTTATGATATGGCCTACTAAAACTGGCCAGATCGTTTAAACTTTAAGGGGCCGGCGACGGATGAATTTCCATACAAACGTAATACCACGCTCATTTGCAGTTGGAGCATATTTCCAAAATATTATGATGATATTCGGTTATGGACCATATTTATCTAGGTTCCTACGTCTTTCTTTTTTTAAAAGACGAAAAGAAATTTAAGCGAATTGTATTTCGCACTTTTTTAAAGCATAAATGGCAAAACGTGCCATTTGGCTTTTCTTGTATTAAAAATAACAATATTTCTAATATTCTCGACGTGGGAACCTAGATAAATATTGTCTATAACCGAATGTCATCATAATATGTTGGAAATATGCTCCAACTGCAAATGAATGTGGTATTACGTTTGTATGGAAATTCATCCGTCGCCGGCCCCTTAACATTTGATGATATTATGTCAATCTTCGTTCACAGTGGCCAACTGTTGGTCACGAAGCCAATCCATACATTTTTATGCCATCTTGACCTGGCTACGCTGTAATGCCGTGTGGCGACTGGCGTCCCAGTGAAGCACAGCCCTAAAACATTTGACTTCATAAAAAATATCAGTTTTATATACATAAGATTTCATCTACTTTTAGTTGTTTTGCCCCTTTCTTGAGTATATTACCCAAAACACAAAATAGTCCAGCAAAAACAGGAACAATATGAGCCTATATCTCCACCACCACTCTTTCCACCTTTCACGAGCCGAAAAATGGTTGTTTCTTCTAAGCAAGTTCTGGTAAAACTACAAAGATTATTTTATTAACAAAGATTGTGTTATTTGTGTTTCACATAGATTTGTTTTTATTTTATTCTGTAAGATATATATCTTATCGGCACTAGTTGCAAAATATTTCAGAACGATACAACTAAGCGCGTCTACATTTATGTGCCTTTTATGGTAACAAACATACCACAAAGTTTGTCGTAAGCTATGTATTTTAAGACACGGCTAATGCATTACAAATTCATATTCCAATTTCCGTTCTACTTGCCAAGCTTGGTGGAGCTTGTTCTGAAAACACTTCGACATAAGAAGTATAAATATACAGAATAATGAGGAACGAAAGAGTAAATGGATAATAATACACTTGAGAGCAAAAAAATCGCACATGGCTTGTAATTTCGTTTAATACTGTTTTTTTCTTAAATCTAAAGATATTGAGTACAAATTATTAAGCAAAATTGAAGCATACAAAGTTAGCATTACAAAAACACAAAATTAAGATCATTGACCTTCACGTAACTCACAAAAACCAGCGGTATACCGAATTCCGCAAATTCACCCATTTGCATTTCACTACTTGCACCTTTACCTGGAGCTACAAAAAGGGTGCTGTTTTGGAGTTTTAATCAGTTTCCGTTAACGTGATAACGTCTCTATTAAAAACAGATGGATTTACTGGAAAAATATGGATACCACGCCCGCAGAAGCCGTTCAAGTCATTGCCTTGCCCAAAGGAGGCCATAATCAAAATGAAGTTGCTCGACAGCTAAATTTCAGCAGCTTGCCTGTTCGTCTAGTATACCAGAGGTTTTAAGAGACCCGTGTGTATATTCGGCGACCAGGATATGGCCAGTGGCGCATAGGATCAGGGCGTGATTATCGCTTTTCTGTAACAAGTACTTTGAGAAATCGGCCACTGAACACGATTGAACTGACACAAAAGCTTCAAGAAGTTCCCAATGTCAGTACAAATCAGTAGACGATTAGAAAAAGACTGGGTGAAGCTGGCCTGACTACACATCACTTAGCAAATGGAACCAAATTGACCACAGCTCACCGACAAGCCCGGCAATAATTTGCCACGAAACACTTAAATTGGATGTATACCTAATGGCAGGCTGTTGTGTTTTTTGATAAGTACAGAATGACTTAGATGACCATGATGGATGCTGTAGGGTCTACAGAAGGTCATCAGGGCAAATTTAACAATGCTGCATAAGCGAACAAGTGGGTTTTGGAGGCATATTGGGGTGGCATAATTATGGACACTAAAACTGACATTGTATTCATCACTGGGCCAAAACTGGCCTGATATCGAGAGGGTTGACAGCTTTATGATACATCAAAAAATTGCTCGAAGAATATGTGAAGCCACTTGTGTGGCTTATGGTAGATTTTTTTTCCCTAATGCAGAATAAAACCAGATCGCATGTCGCTAGAACAGTTTGCGACTACATGTAAGACGTTGTAATCATTGCAATAGAGAGGACAGCTCGTAGTTCTGATCTTAACCTAATTGAGCATATCTGGAATGACCTTGAAAGAAGACTTAGTGCAAAAAGCCTGGCTCTCCACGCATCCAAGAGCTTCAATTTGTCATTGACTAGAAGTGGGAAGTTATACCCTAAGATTTTATGATAAAATTAATACGGTTGATGAAAAATCGAGTAACAGCTGTAAATAAGTCTAAAGGAGGGAATACACTTTACTGACAACCAGGATGACCAAGAATTTTAAGTTTGACTCTCATTCTTTCTTAAGTGAAATTTTGGTAATTTTTCCCATTTGTTGGATTTTGTGCTCTAAACCCTTTTAAGGATATTTTTTTACACTGTATTTCATATCATTAGAAAGGTAATTAAATAGGCTTTCAATTAGTGTACAACATGCTTTCAATAACTATTCACGTACATGATAAAAAGTGCTTTAACAAAAAGAGTTATGATGTGCGATTTTTTTGCTCTCGAGTGTATAATATTACACAACTACCACACAACGCCGTCTAGTCCCAAGCTAAGCAGAGCTTGTGTTATGGGTACTAGACAACTGATAAACATACTTATATACACTCGAGAGCAAAAAAATCGCACATCATAACTCTTTTTGTTTAGGCAGTTTTTGTCATGAATGTGTATAGATATTGAAAACATGTCGTACATTAATTGAAAGCCAATTTAATTACCTTTCTAATGATATGAAATACAGTGTAAAAAATATCCTTGAAAGGGTTTAGAGCACAAAATCCAACATATGGGAAAAATGACCAAATTTCACTTAAGAAAGAATGAGAGTCAAACTTAAAATTCTTGGTCATCCTGATTGTCAATAAAGTGTATTCCCTCCGTTAGCCTTATTTACAGCTGTTACTCGATTTTTCATCAACCGTATTAATTTTACCATGAAATCTTAGGGTATAACGTCCCACTCCTCGTCAATGACAAATTGAAGCTCTTGGAGGCGTGGAGAGCCAGGCTTTTTGCACTGAGTCTTCTTTCAAGGTCATTCCAGATATTCTCAATTGGATTGAGATCAGAACTACGAGCTGGCTTCTCTATCGCAATGATTTCAACGTCTTACATGTAGTCGCAAACTGTTCTAGCGACATGCGATCTGGTGTTGTTCTGCATTAAGGAAAAAAATCTACCACAGGCCCCACAAGCAGCTTAACATATTCTTCGAGCACTTTTTTGATGTATCATAAAGCTGTCAACTCTCTCGATATCAGGCCAGTAATGGCCCAGTGATGAATACAATGTCAGTTTTAGTGTCCAAAATTATGCCACCCCAAAACGCCTCCAAAACCCATTTGTTCGCTTATGCAGCATTGTTAAAATTGCCATGATGACCTTCTGTAGACCCTATAGCATCCATCATGTTCATCTAAGTCATTCTGCACGTATCAGAAAACACAACAGCCTGCCATTAGGCATACATCCAATTTAAGTGTTTCGTGGCAAATTATTGCCGAGTTTGTCGGTGAGCTGTGGTCAATTTGGTACCACTTGCTGAGTGATGTGTAGTCAGGCCTGCTTCACCCAGTCTTTTCCTAATCGTCTACTGATTTATACTGATATTGCAAACTTCTTGAAGCTTTTGTGTCAGTTCAATCGTGTTCAGTAGCCGATTTCTCAAAGTACTTGTTACAGGAAAGCGATAATCACGCCCTGGTCCTATAAGCCACCGGCCAGATCCTGGTCGCCGAATATACTCACGGGTCTCTTGAAACCTCTGGTGTACCAGACGAAAAGGGAAGCGGCTAAAATTTAGCTGTCGAGCGAGTTCATTTTAATTATGGCCTGCTTTAGGCAAGGCAATAACTTAAACGGCTTCTGCGGGCATGGTATCCATATTTTTCGAGTAAATCCGCCTGTTTCTAATAAAAATGTTATCACGTTACCGGAAACTGATTAAACCTCCAAAACAACACCCTTTATGTAGCTCCAGGTAAAGATGCAAGTAGTGAAATGCAAATGGGTGAATTTGGGGAGTTGGGTATACCGCTGGTTTTTGTGAGTTACGTGAAGTTCAATGATCTTAATTTTGTGTTTTTATAAAGCTATCTTTGTATGCTTCAATTTTGCTTAATTATTTGTATTCAATATCTTTAGATTTAAGAAAAAAAACAGTATTAAACGAAATTACAAGCCATGTGCGATTTTTTTGCTCTCAAGTGTATTTCTAAATACATACATATTATAGATAAATTACACCCAGACACAGAACAAATGATCATGCTCATCACATAAACATTTGTCCTGGGTGGGAATCGAACCCACGACCTCCGGCATAGCAGTCAGGGCCACTAACCACTAGACCAACAGGCCAGTCAAAGATTAGGTACTTCTAGGCAAGCGTGCTCCACCGTCGGCCACATCATCGCTTACTATCAGGTGTACTTACTGACAATCCTGTATATCTACGTCTCCTACACTAATATAATAAAGAGGTAAAGTTTGTTTTTTGGTTTGTAGGAGGTAATCTGTGAAAGTACTGCACCCCTAGCCAAGTTGATAAACTGCAATCGTTAACGCCAGTAAAAAACTTTAAATGTATGGGAATGACGTCATCTCAACGTTAAGTCACGTAGTCAGAACAAACGAATAGAAAATTCGTAGCCAATAGAAAACATCGTTCAAAATGATAGAACGAATTGTTTTCGTTTCTACAATGTTCAACGCTACATCCTTTGTTATACAAACGAACGAGCGGCCGACTTAGGCGCGTCAACATGGCTACCAACTTATCGTTTTCTACAATTGCTGACACCAAGGCGTTACCGATTAGAGAACGGAATTCGACACAAACTGGTTGTAACTTGGCTAGGGGGGCTGGTCCGATTGTGAAATTTTTTCACCGATAGAAAGCTGCTTTATTCCTGAATGACATAGGCTATATTTTATGTACGCGGGCGAAGCAGCGGGCAAAAGCTAGTTATATTATAAAGAAGTAAAGTTTGTTTTTTGTTTGTAGGAATTATTTTTTGAAAGTATTGGTCCGATGCTAAATTTTTTTCTCTGATAGATAGCTTCTTTATTCCTGTGACATGGGCTATATTTTATGTGGGCAGGTGAAGCCGCGGGCATAAGCTACTGTAGTATAATAGTAAACCTCTTATTAGATTGAAAAAAATATCGAAAACATATGTATCTTGTTACAGAGACATAAAATTACCTAAATTCTTCCGCTATGCTTCTTCTTCTCTCGAATCGATGGCTTTCCTTTCCCTCAAAGCTTTCAGGTCCACTAGGTTGCCATGTTTATAGCGGCGTTAGTGGCGTTTTTAGGTCCTTCAAAGTGGAGGTGTAGGGACACTCAGTTATTCTTTACAGACATCACAATTTCTATGAAAGGCATCTGCAGTCTGTATGTTCGCGATGAATATAAAAATGATTTTCATGCAGCTTTTACATATAGATTGTGTGATATATGAGAACGGTTTAGGTTATTACGCGAATAATATTAGAAATATTAGAATATTAGAAAAGAAAAACCAAGAATTACAAAGATTTCTAAAGGTAGGTCTCTGCTAGAAGAGACGAACACGAGCGGAACACGAGCCGAGTTCAAATTTGTTCAGAGTCACTCGTATCATATTTTACACCTTTGCGTGGCCGGCCCGCTCGTTAGTTTACTCATAATTTAAAACTATTTCTGATAACACGAGCGTTATTATTTGATGCTTTACGTCATGTATGAGACACAAATACCAACATAGCCTAACCTTGTCCTTTAGTGTTCTTGTCTACGAGTAAAGTGTCTACTGAAATAATTTGGCCATCAATCAACCCTGTTTTTCCAGTATCGATAAGGATGGTTTCGTCGTCAAAAAAGTTTTGTAACGTACTGAAGCATTTGTTTTTTTTTTTTTATCGAATGGGTGGATATGGATGAAGCTCTGTTGCTAAATAAACATTATATGGTGTTGTTTGCCGACGACACTTCTTTGATTTTTAAAATAAATAGAAGGATTTATAATGTTGGCGACGAAAATAATACCCTACTGCGGGTCCAAAACTGGTTCATTGCTAATAATTTGGTTCTAAATGGGAAAAAAACTAAATACATAAAATTTTCCTTACCGAATGTCAAAAGTAGTGATTGTAATATAGTATTGAACAATGAGAAACTAGAATTTGTTGATAAAACGGTTTTCCTGGGGATTACGCTTGACTCAAGGCTACAATGGGGTCCTCACTTAACATCTCTTGCAGCTCGGCCGCATATGTTGCTAGATTGCAAAGATTCAAAGCATTTTATTTCAAATACTATGAATATAAAAAGTCTTTTGATACTCGTATTTATTTTGTTAATTTTTATTTTGAGATGGGAAATCATCAAATACCTTCTTCCGCTTTGGTTGGAACGAGAGGGCAATCTCTTCAAAAATTCTCCAGGTCCCAGCGGGCATTGGCCCTAGTGGACCACTACGCGCCTTTACCAACTCTTGATTTGTCCATACCGGACAGGTGGAAGGCGAGCCACCCATTGCTCGCCGACGGCTGAGCCGCGAGGATATCCGTTCTGTGCTTCGCTAGCATTACTGCCTTGCAGAAGAAGGCGATTGCGTCCCATTCCAATCATGGCTTGAAACAGGACTGGGCGCGAGAGGTAGCTGCCGCCAATCGGCTCCACGAAAACTAGGTAGTCCTTTATCCAAGCAGGACATACCTCAACCCTATGCTCCACCGTAAAGCCCCAGGCATAACACAAAAATAAAGGTAAATAAAAAAAAGTTAAAATACCTTTTTCAGTGTGTTCCCGCTCCAGCTAGATAAGCTGGAGGGTCAATGTTTTTTGACCTCTTTACAATGAAAGGACTTTATTTCGTTCAGTCTGTTACAAAATAAATAATTACATTCGCCTGTGTAGGTTAGATGTAGGTGAATCCCGAATCGTATCAAGTAAAAACAGGATATTTTTTGCTACACTTTCTACAGTAAAAACCAACCACACAATGGATTAAAAAACCGCCTGCAAACAAAGGTAGGATCACAAAATAGATAGATACAGAAGTCAATGTCTATGTACTTCACTTTTCATACCTACGCTCAACGCACGGTCACCCTAGGGTTGCCACCCTTTCGCAAGATGCACGCTTTCGGGTGTTCCTATCTAAACTATTTACCTACGGACGCTTACCTACCTACCTGTTCTGTGTTTCATTAAAACAAACCATCAAAATACAAGCAAATAACAAACGAAATACATAATACACCATAAAAACAGCTTAAAAAACGATATACACCATTTAATGTTGAATTTTAACAACTGTTCATTGAATAGTTAAAATAACTTAGGTACTTTTTTGCTCAAAAAATGTTCACAGACGCGAGTTTGCACTCAAGCTCGCATTGAGCTGAATTGAGCCGAGATATCGTGTCCGTGAGCGGTGTCTATGTGTGCGTTGCTCGAGCGCGCTTTGTATGTAGATTGTCTTCTGTAACTATCTATTTTGTGGTAGTACCCAGTAAATCAACATTCTCTCTTACAAAGACATTTTCTTACCGAATTTCTTAGGTCCCCTGAATTAACTTACAATAAATCTTTCCTTTCAATTGACTTTATCGAATCTTATGTCATTGTACTCAACATACCCTGTTTTCTTTCCATTTCGAACCTTAATTGATTCAAACATGTATTTCAGCAAAGTAGAAGATTCTACAAAGATTTTATTTACGTTAATTAAATATAATTAGACTCTCATAATTAATTCATAGGTGCTTGATTAAAATGAGGATCAAAGTGGTTTTGAAAAGTTATTTTATTATGATGAGGAAAATTTTATAGGTGGTGTTGCGTAAGTGCTTACAGTTTAATATGTCTAAATAATTTTATTTAAATTAGAGAAATATTCAAACACAATTTAATGTTTCATATTTCGTTGGGGTACTTTCTAATTTTAATTGCTTTACTCGTATCCGAGAGAAATTTAATCTTCCCTGCCTGGATATAAAGTATCTTATTTCTTAATTCAGATTATTGTCTACCTGTTTTTTGGGTTGGATTAACATCAAGTAACTTTTGTTTTCGTAATGTACTGAAGCGTTTGTTTTATTTTAAAGGGGTTCCGTACCTCAAAAGAAAAAAACGGAACCATTATTTTGTTGTCTGTCCGTCCGTCTGTCTGTCTGTCTGTCAAGACCCTTTATCTCAAGAACGCGATTATTTTGATAATGTCAAAGTTTGAAGTTTTGAGGGGTTCCGTACCTCAAAAGGAAAAAAACGGTCCCCTTATAGGATCACTTTTTTGTCCGTCCGTCTGTCTGTCAAGACCTTTATCTCAAAAACGCGTCGAGGTATCGAGTTGAAATTAAAACCATATATTTAGGTCTGCAGTCTCTTCAAGCTGTGAAAAAATCAAATCTCTAAGTTAACGAATAAAAAAGATATGGCCTTTTATGTCGCAATAAAACGTATATTTTGATACTCTTAAAGATCGAAATTCATAGGGTACTTCCCGTTGACTTAGAATCCTGAAATTTGTCACAAAGCAAGGTCTTATAGCAGAGGTATAGGAAAAAATCTGAAAACAGTAAATATCTTTCTACTCTCTTTCAGTCCATCCAAAGGTTGTCTGTAAGAGATCGCCATGTGCGATAAGGCCGCCCATTGTACACTTATTTTGAATAATGTTTGTCCTATATCTTTTTTGTTCATGCGGTGTACAATAAAGAATATAATAAATAAATAAATATTGTTACCTACGTCACAAAAAAAAAATGTGGTTCGGAAAAATCTTTGAGACTCCATTCGGTAATTGTGTTGTAGTTGTTTGCACGGAACCCTCAGTGCGCAAGTCCGACTCGCAATTGCCTAATTTTTTTTATTTGAGCTAGGAAATCATCTATAATATGTATAATTTCCCTGGGTAGGAGCGAAAGAAACCATCAGACTTTTACTAACTAAAACCCACCTGTGTTCATTCAGTTGCCCTTTGCATACCAAGGCCTCAGTGAATATAGGTTAACCTACTTGTAAGCAAAATTGTCTTTTGAGTTTGAGGTCCGCGGTGATGCTTTCGAGCAGTACCGCAGACTTGAAATGATTCCACTTTACTATAAAGCAATGGGCAGTGGGCAGGCACAAAATAGATAGGTACACAAGTCAATCTACATACAAAGCGCGCTCGAGCAACGCACACATAGACACCGCTCACGGACACGATATCTCGGTCGCGTCTCGGACCACTCGTCGAACAGTTCTGGCTCAAACGCTCATTAGTGTGCGTCCACTGAGCGTAGGTATAAAAAGTGAAGTACATACATGAGATTGTCTTCTGTACCTATCTATTTTGTGGGGCAGGGCATATTACTCTTGAGCGAGTTTGTGGGTAGTGGTACAGTTTTTTTATGGAGAACAAAAAGCCGTACATGGTAAAGGTAACCAGTTAATGGTATTTTACATGAGTAAATATACTGTTCATTACCTTTACCAAATCAATTGTATCGCGTCGCAGTAATGACTCCATAGAGCGTCTCGTAGTACAGGGTAAAGTTGAGGACACCAGACCACGTGGTAGATCACCAATGAGATGGACAGACCAGATCAAGGCCGCAACTAAGTGCTTAGTATATGAATGTACCCGGAAAGCTGCAGTCCGCGATGAATGGCCCGTATTACAAAGATGATCACTTATCGTGATTCACAGAAAAAGACCTTTACCAAAAACAAACTAATTAGGTTATCTCAAATATATATTAAAAACTCAGCCTTTTCATGTACCAAAAAGAAACTTAATTGAAACTCAGCAAATGCCTAATCGGACTCGGCCAAGTTTTTGCCAAGCCCGCACACCAATTTTAGGCTACGATTGGACAAAAAAGTGACAAAAACAGCACCGTAATGGCCATGTTTTGACACAAAATCTATTGGCCTGCGGGAAATGAGATACGTTTAGCTCGCGAACTTTTTCTTTTTTCATACAAATGGATGTAAAAACGGCTCTTAAAAATATATGCTTTTAAATCTTCATTTCTATTGGACTGTGTCGTATTTGATGTTTAATTTGGGCCATGAAAAAGCAAAAGAAATACTGTAACGAGGAATTAAAATGAGTTTAGGAATTGACAATGAGAAGAGTCAATTAATTAAAAAAAAATATTGTAAAATAACAAAAATATGAGAGAATCGTTAAAATATCTCAACAAAATAACTATAAACAGAGCAACGGCTCACATTTAATATGAATTTTAAACATGTTTTAATTGTTTTTTAATTGTTGATATACTTATATTTCAATTTGAATTCGTTAAATATGATATTAACAATATAAAAAAAAAACTTCTCCATCATACTACTTACTCCTGGTATATAAAAAATATTAATAAATAATACGTTGGTGGAACCTCGTTACATCGTTTGGCCAAGCACGATATTAATGGCTCGAAATATAGAGGCTTTCCTTTAATGGGTGGACGCCGGGAATAATCGAAATATTTATTATTCATATTCTGTTTTTTCGGTAAGACGCTTGACATGTAATTTCAAGTTATTTTTGGTATTATACCTATCCAATAAAAATGGTTATATAGGCGTATTAGGTAAAGAGGATAGAACGTCTTTTAACGTCTTGTTAAAAGTTATTATTATTGTTTTTCACCTTGTATTTGATAGCCATTTAAACGTTGTAAAATATCAAACTTTATTTGTTTATTATAGTATTATTTATTTATTATTGATAGATTTTCGTTTGATCACTATCTCATCGATGGTAAGCGATGATGTGGCCGATATTGGAGCACGCTTGCCTAGAAGTAACCTAGTTGCTAAAAAACATTGCATACTCTACCCAAAATAATTTCCATTAAATACGCAACAGGGTTATGAGTCAAAAACTTATAAAGTCAAACAAAAAGTCAGTTTTTAGGATTCCGTACTTCAAAAGAAAAAATTGAAACCCTTATAGGATCACTTTGTGGTCCATCTGTCTGTCTGTCTGCCTGTCAAGATCTCTTTCAATAATGCGTGAAAGTATCGAGTTGAAATTAAAACCATTTACTCAGCTCTGCGGTCTCTTGAAACTGTGAAAAATTATACTTCCAAGTTAATGGAAAAAAAAAGATATGGCCGTATATGTTACAAAAACGTAGGTATATGTCGACACTCTCAAGAGAATCAAAATTCATACGGTACTTCCCGTTGACCCAGAATCCTAAAATTTGGCATAAAGTACAGTCTTACAGCACAGGTATAGGAATAAACCTGAAAACCTTTTTGCCTATCTTCGAAACTCTGGGACCCGAATTCTGGAATTGAACTATTTACATAGGTAAGTTAATACCGTACCCTCAGTGCGCGAGTCGCACTCGCACTTGCCTTGTTTGTTTTTTAGAGTATGGAAATACGTATTAGGTATTGCAAAGTACTTTACAAAGCACTTACACCAACGCTTGAACACAATCTTGCTACAAAAAACTGTTTAAATAGACATCCGTGTTTAATCAGTTGACATCACTGTTAACATGATTATAAATATTACTAATCTATGTATTACAGAAAAATAAAAAACAATTATATCATATTAATGATATAATTATTTTTTTTAGTATACAAATTATTTTAGTACACATAATGTACATAAAATACTTAAGTACTAAATAAACTATTTATACTAAAGCCTTACTATGCTCAGGCGTCAAAGTACTCCTCCACATCGCTGTTATCCGGAAATGTGCCCAGAAGACTGGCAGCATTGCCACGTTGAATGGCAATGCTAATTCTTTGGGCGAAGAACGAGCCAGCCCTCTGGTCACGTAAAGTGTCGATCAGTCATTATTAAAAAATATAAAAATGAGTAGAAGATTTTAGTTGTGCGCGCATCAATTAAAATATACGAAATCAAAGTAAATAACTTTTATACATTGAATATGTGTATAACTTTATAAATTACTTAGGCTTTGTTTCGTCACAATCGGTTGACTATATCGAAAGATATACTACATTCATTGACTGTTAGGTGGTACGAAATACGCCGAGTCAGCTAGTTTCTAATAGAAATCAAATTAAATTAGTTTATTGCTTAAATTTCCTACCTCAACGCTCCAAGCTCGTAATCACAATGTTAGTTATCAAGAACACGTTTTTTCATAATGTGACAATAAACAAATTACCTACTATTAAACTGTCAGTCAAAGGCATATGCAGATCAAATATCCTCCGTGGGTTCGTTCGTTTCTGAAAGGAAAACCAGCCCAGGATAAAAGGCAACGAAGGAACTAACAGTGTATTTTAGTCAGTAAAAGTCTGACACACCTTCTCGTCCCGCCCAAAAGCGGGAGACGTCATTCTATAATTCCCACCTATAAAAAAAGATTAAATATCATAAAACTTGCCAATTGATAGTTTGACGAGTTGTCTAGGGATCTTTCTCACACCGTGACGTAACCGCTCCGACTGACGTTTACAGTCACGCAATATGCATTATTTCAAGTGGCAACTGGCAATAGGCGAGCCACATTGCTCGCAGAACAGATGGCCGTTGGGGCAGAAAGGTTCTAGAGTGGCGATCGCGTACCGGAAGATGCATCGTTGGCGCGGCCTCCCATATAGTAGACTGATGGTCTGGTAAAAGACCGGTCTTTGTGGCAACACTTGGGGTTGCCTATGTACGTCTTTCAGCTGACATTATGATGATGATGATGATGAATTTTTCTACCACATATTAACACTTACAAAATATGATTTTCAGCATTCCAATATTCCCTTCTACGGTATAAATAACACCTCACATAACTTCAATCATTTCAAATTATTTACCAATAGACCTCAATTAATAGGTCAGTGGATTTTATCAATAGGCCACTTATGTCAGAGTGCAAATTAAATATTATTTCCAACACGCTTCGTTGATTTTTGCTGTTCAAACAGTTCGTTCGAAAATCAACCGACATTACATGGTTGGTTCGTTTGTGTGAAGATTTTTAAATAATAACGTATTGTGGTTTTGAATCATTTTGTTGTTGTAATGAAAAAATAAAGGTAGTATTTATAAGGAATACTTGATCCATGCTGTGGGACCATTCAAAAGAGCTACATGGCTCTAGAATGCAAAGGACAAATGTCTGATACGCACTCTTGCTCCAATCTGAGCGGGAGAAGTCATTTAATGATTTACCATCTGAAAAAAAATGCATAACATGTAACATAACACACTCAAAACAAACACTCCTAACTAAATATAATTATTCTCACAAAATAAATTAATTTCCAAACAGGAGACTGTGATAAATTTTTGCATACTTATTAAGGTAATTTAGGTATCTAACTAATATAGTAAAACATACTTTACTTTTGGTACTCAAGATTGACCAAGACACACCTCACAACATAATCCCACTAGAGAATAATTTTGAATCTAGTAATTTTTTAGTCAATTAATTTGATACCTTTTATCAAAATTTGGTCGTCTAATAATTCTCGTTGGTAGTTTTAGATACGAATATCTAGTAATTATAGTGGCTCTAGTTTAAAACTCTACACCTAAACTATGCTCTCAATGAATTTTATAACTTGTTTTGATATACAATAAATAATGAAACAAAATTGCTAGATTCTATTCAACTATAAAACATGGATATCATAAAACTGTAATAATAATTTGCCTCAAATCGAAACGATAGCTAGAAAATTTGTTAGCTATCTCATATTTTAACCATTTTTATTGGTTGTTATAGAATATTTTCCATGCCGTATCTCACTATCAATCATGATTTCCAGTCACGATAAATTTTGTATAAAAATGTGTATTTATGACAGTTATTAATGACCACTTTTGTTGTTTTACAGGTAACATCAACATCAAAATTCAATAACAAATTAATTAAGGTAAGAATCGACTACTTACTGTCTATAACTGCAACAAAAAAAAACACATATTTTAGTACGCCAGAAGAGCTTAGTTCGAACTCATCCCCAGTACTAACTCGCTCGTTTTTGTATATACATTTTAGCTGCAATGGTACAGTTTGTCGGGAAAGTGCTACGATGTAAAAAATAAAATTAATAATTAAAGACGCAGTGATAAGTCTTCCACAAGATGGACCGATGTCCTGTTGAGTGTTGTGGGCAACCTATGGACACAAAATAGATAGGTACAGAAGTCAATCTACATATAAAGCGCGCTCGAGCAACGCACACATAGACACCGCTCACAGACACGATGTCTCGGTCGCGTCTCGGATCACTCGTCGAACAGTTCCGGCTCAAACGCTCATTAGTGTGCGTCCACCGAGTGTAGGTATAAAAAGTGAAGTACATACATGAAATTGTCTTCTCTATCTCTATCATATCATCTATTTTGTGCTATGGATGCGAGACGTACAGAATCAGTCGCTGTGGTAATACTTGGAGCAGGCCTATGTCCAGTACACAAAACAAAATTCATTTTCCATTTCCAAAACTAAATTGCAAATATGACTTGCGAATATTAATATTAGATCTACCTATGTAATATTTAGATTTAATTAATACACTTTAAATCAATTTAACTTATTACATACACAACTAAAACTATAATTACAGTAAATTAAAAAAAAATAATAATAATAAAATGATAATAATCTACCTATGTGAATTAAAACCAGAACGGGTTACCCACTTATAACTATAATTAATAAACACTTTAATCAAAAGTTTAACATGCTAATCTCTATTAAAAAAAAAAATGAATTAAAAGCTTCTACAACAACTTCAGAACAGACAATTTGAAATCGACGAAAAAAAATGACTGTATCAAAATATGCAACCGCAAAAAAAAAACGATTAAAAAGATAGAAACAAGTTTTTTCTACCAAGTATCAGTCTCACAACTAATACAAATCTAACGACACCTCTCTAGGTAAAATGAAATGAGCCATTTTGGTTTTAGGGTGTGTCAAAGAAATATACGTAAACACACGAAAAACATAACACGCATTCTGGTACAGTCGGTTAAAAAAAATGAAAATTGGAGGTATTCCTCGTAGCGCTCCCGTTTTGAAACGCTCCCATCTAAGCGCTCCCGTTTTGTTCCTCCAAGCGCTCCCAAAAAGAGCGCTTCGAGGAACGATTAAAAATATTAAAATTTATTTCCTCGAAGCGCTCCCATGATTAACTTTCGGATAGAGATGGGACTATACTAACTGAAATTATCGATAATAAGTAGAACACATTGTTATAATATACAACTAGCGGCCCGTCCCGGCTTCGCACGGGTTTGGTAATTTTTTTTTTTTTTTTGTTTTATTGTAAATCCTTTAGTCCACCAAATAGATGAATATAATCTACCGACATATGTACCTATTCATATTTTTTTATTGTTTAGAAAGCTTATGATTTCTCTCCATTATGTTTCCCATTACTACCCCCCTTCCCCGCACACCTCAATGTTTTTTTCGGAAGTTTTTCGTAGAAATAAGGCAATGAGGTGTCTATCGTTTACGTCAATGGTAGAAATGACTTTCCTTGTCCTAGGCGGGGCGAGAGAGTGTCAGACTCTTACTGACTAAAACCACCTACTGACTAAAATCACCTGCTCTGAGCCTAAGTGTTGTTATGTGATAATTATATATATAGTTTTATTTATAACATCCTCTTTGAATACCTACACAATAACATTGGTCCTTGTATACACATAAGAGTGCCGAAAGCAAAAAGGTATTATTCTCTCAATTTCGTAATTTGGTTAAGCAACTTCGATGTCGATGATGCACACATGAGTTTTTAAAAATTATCGATATAATTCATTACTTCATGCTTTTCCCTATTTTTAAACGTGGGAGCGCTTCGAGGAAATAAATTTTAATATTTTTAATCGTTCCTCGAAGCGCTCTTTTTGGGAGCGCTTGGAGGAACAAAACGGGAGCGCTTAGATGGGAGCGTTTCAAAACGGGAGCGCTACGAGGAATACCTCGAAAATTGCGTATAAAACCACTTTGTCGCATTACCGCTTCATGTATGTTTAGAAACTTTACATCTTCTTTATTATTTATTGTATACACGACTTTTATAAAACAAATAAAATATAAATAAATTGCATATAGGGTGACTGGCAATTAGTGTACAATACTTAAACACGTGATTGTGCTCATGATAACAAACAATTTTTATTATGGGAGAAAAGCCGAAATCGCGAAAAAAATATCAGCTGTTCAGTTCAGTTCATTAGGCAAACATAAATATACTGAACAGCTGATTTTTTTTCGCGATTTCAGGTTTGTTCCCATAGTAAAAGTTGTTGGTTATCATGAGTACAATCACGTGTATCGTACACTAATTACCAGTCACCCTATATATATTGAATAACTCCTACACAACGGTACCACTCGGGCGTTTCTTCCGCACGAATTCGGTGCAGGAACCTCCCGAACTTACCATGTCCGGTCAACTGCGTCATCAGGACGCCGTGACGTCTTTCCAGCTACTCCCCAACGACTCACCATCATAATTATGGCGTGCCCAATTGTTACACACTTAACCTGTTGTTAAACACGCAGTGTTATATATCAAACCTGTGATGTTCTTCTGCTGGGAAAAGCCATACTTAATTGTTCCCGGTTTTGGGTCACTTCTTGCCCATTCTTAAGGAGTCTCCATCGTGCACATCTTATTTATGTACTAGCAGACCCGGAGTATACATACACCAAAATAACATTTTTTAAATTTTTGTCTGTCTGTCTGTTTGTCCCGGCTAATCTCTGAAATGGCTGGACCGATTTTGACGCGACATTTTTTGGCTGGTAGATGATATAATAAGGAGTAACATAGGCTACTTTTATTTTAGAAAAAATAAATTCAAAATCCTGTAGTCCACGCGAACGAGGTCGCGGGCACAACTAGTTATATGTATAGATTTGGTTCTTCAAAAATGAGTACACTATACCGACACATTGCCTGAACAACTCCACTGTACTGTCTGTCCGAGTGTTCTGTATTTGTCTGCAATCTTGATATCTGGATCTTTATTACAGATGTTCATTTTACGATATAACCTAATCCGAATACTGACTCCAACACGTTTTACTAAGTCCAACTAACATAAACATGGTCCAGGTAAACCGTATTCTACCGATATAGCTCAGATGTCATCTCGTAGACGTGTTCAATTTAACCCAACGACCCATGACATCTTCACCTTATGTATGCCAACGGTTGAGTTCACGAACTACCCTGGATCTAAAGTTTGTTGACTTGTTGAGGCCCGGGTTCGAATACTAATCGAGTTGATAAGGTTGTAATTAAAATCAATTGAAGCTTCCATATTGTAAGTTAAAATTTAAGACTGAAAGAAAACGAGAGATGGAAAGTAAGAAAGAAAACAAATCAAGAAAAGAAAGAAACAAATAAAGAAAACAAGAAAATACTTTTATTGGCGTAAACACAAAGGCATACAAACAAGTTTGAAGGTAAACACAAAATAGAACAAAAATAATTAGTGTAATATTTATAAACCAACAACATACCTAATCTTGTTTAAAAATTATTTGTATGAATATTATAAAGATGAAAGATTTGTATTTTTGTTTGTAATTAATAAAGCATAAAACTACTAGACCAATTTAAAAAAATAATTCACCAGTACATTGCTACTTTGTCACTGAGCGATATAAAATACCTATATATTTATATAAATTTTCCACATCTTCACGCAGGGAAAACTATTTAATACATAAGAATGCATGTGGTTTTTCGAGGCACGTATATGTCTTGAGGCAAAGGAGTACCCACCCACACCACACATAGCGTTGAAAAACCAAAGATGGTCCTATTATTATTTAAAATTATAACGTAATGAAAACCTATGGCAAGAGCTGGTAAATGATATACAGAAACTTGGTTTGAACTGTTTATTAATTTATTTCATACTAAACTTCCTTCTTCCTGCCCTTATCCCATATTACTCGTACTTGGGGTCGGCGAAACATGTCTTTTTCTTATTATTTGATACTAAAATAATCATTAAATAAAGAATGTATGTGGTTTTCCGAGGCACGTATACTCTGTGTCTTGAGCCAAAGGACTACCCATCCACACCTCGCCTAGAATTTAAAAACCATAAAGATCGTTCTATTATTATTTAAGCAAGAGCCTTTAAATTGAAAATTTTCATAAATTCTTTATTTTCCTCAAAACGTTCCTTTCGAGATTGACCACTAACAGAGTGAACAACTCCGAATTCCCTTTTGTGGTTTTCACAGGTCCGTTTTTCGAAAAAGGTACACATCACTTACACACAAAGCTACATTTAACAGGAATTTGTTCAGCTTTAAAGAATTTTAAGTAGATCCAGATGTTAAAAAATGTTCTTTTTTTTGGACTTTTATTTTGGTAGGTATATGTCAGTCCGATTTATCTGATTGTCTGTAAAAAAAATCGCTTTTAGCGATAAGACCACACAGTGTGACACCCTATTAATTGTAAGTTCCTGATGTAATTTTTATTTTTGGTGTACAATAAAGAATATATCCATCTATCTAATTAAATTAAATTCTAGAGTGAATAGGTTACTTCTAGGTAAGCACGCTCCATCGCCGACCGCATCGTCGCTTTCCATCTGGTGAGATAGCGATCAAGCGCATAACAACAAAAACAAAAATCTTATGATAAAAGTCTAAACAAAAGACAAGCTCCTTCACTGTTAGGGTTTGAGAGGATGTTATTAAAAATGCTGTAAATACGAATTTATACCATTTTTTTTTCAGACAGATTCTATTATGAATTAAATAAGATGCACTGAAATAAATGAAGTTGTTTGCACATTTCAAAATATAGATTTCCATGGAGATAAACATGTAAGGAACTCCACAGACACTCTTTCAAATCCATAAAATTAAATATCTTCTTCATCTTCTTTGTTGTTTCAATCTTACTAGAGTGGTCGTAGTTATCACAGGCTCAGCCGTTAGGGTATACCGCACAACTTCCCGCCACTTTGGCCTGCGGGCAGTCGTTCGGGCGCACTCATTCAATGGGCCGCCAACAGCCGTTTTTATTTGGTCAGTCCACCGCATCGGTGATGTGCCACGCGGCCTTGTACCGTCCACCTTTCCTTATACCACAAGGCGTTCAATGCTGTCACCTCCACGTCGACAAATATGGCCAAAATAATAATATAGGTACCTAGTGTTAAAAAACATGGTTACATCTTTAATGTAGAAATTATACATATCTAGCGGTCCCAACAGACTTTGTCCAGTCCGAAAGTTCGCTTTTTCTTTTAATCAGAATAAAACTTTGAGAACCCGATTGCGTGGCCACCTGTTGGAACCAATTATATTATTTTCGAACCATTCAGAGACCAACTCAAATATATACCTACACAACATTACATCCAAATGGGTCAAGCCGTTTAGGAGGAGATAGGTGACAAACACGTACGGAAGAATTATATGAAACCAAGGCGTAAGAACGATGTAGAAAGACGTGCTCGCTAAAAGCGTCGAGAGACTCCTTAACTATAATGGACGGTTTCACCCGATTGACATTATCTGATTTTGGATGGAACTGTAATGAGATTTTATGTTTTAAACTAGGCGTGACCTCTATAATACCCCTCAATTTACAAGAAGCATATCTTTAAGTCTCCAAACTTCGTCGAGAGACAGAAAGAAAAACGGTTATCCGTGCTCCACACAATCGTATAAACTAAGGGCCTGCGCACACTTGAGACAAGACATCGTAGACAAAACAGTTTTGTCGCAAACGTTGTAGATACTCCTGCGACGTCGTAGACAAGTCTGTCTAAGACAATCTTGTTTCAAGTGAGCGTAGGCCTTAATCTTAATGGTACGAAATTACTTAATCGAAATGGTTTTTAATCAGTAAAAGTCTGACACTATCTCCCGCTCCACCTAAGAGCGGGGAACGTCATTGGATGATTTTCCCACCGAAAAAAAAACGCTGGTATCTATTCAATGGTTTTTCATAATGTAGGTACAGTACCTACACACGTAAACGGTAACATAAACCATATTGATTAACGAAATAACAATGAAGCGTCTACTGATAGGAGAACCTTTGTCAAGGTACGATAATAAGGTCAAGACGTAATTTTATCGATTATACAGCTATAATACGACCGAAATATCGATTCGTCTGTGATACACGAAGAGGGTAAGTGTTTACAAAGTTGTCACATCAAAAATGCAACACAAGCAATTGTTTTTTTTCTTTTGAAGTTCAACTTTTCAAACTAGTCTAATGGTTTATTGACGAGGATAAATTTATTATTCATAGTGTAATCGCTATTGTGTTTGAGCTGCAATCATAAAGACAATAACAGTTCCGGTGTGTCATGAATATCAACGTTCCGGCAGCGATACAATGGATTTATAAATGAGTATGGAATTGATTTATTCTACTATAGACTTTTTTTTGCAATACTTTTTACTGAGAATCGTGCATGAGGTTGCGGTTTCGAAACTGAGCAAGAATCAATGCGATTTTTAGGGTTCTGTACCCAAAGGGTAAAACGGGACCCTATTACCCATTCAGACTCTGCTGTCAATTCTTCTGTCTGTCCGTTTGCCACCAGGTATCTCATGAACCGTGATATTTAGACAGTTAAAACCATAAAAATGTGCACCATTGGATCAGAACTTTTAGAAATTTCATCATACAAACGAATTTACCTCTTTACAACATAACATAAAGTTAGATTATCAAGTTTCCCGCTACAACAAGCTCTTGTAAGCTTCGCCTTAATAGATTTCCTCATCACAATATTGGTGATAAATAAAATTTAATTAACGCCATACGTGATTTGTTACAGAATTCTGTCACGTATAAATTCTATCGAGAAATCGAGCATGGAAGGAGTTCGAGCTTCAGGTTATGCCATAGAGTATGAAATCACCGCGTGGACAAAAAATTAAACTGTTTCTTCTATTAACATAAGCATAATCAGCCTTTTAATGTTCCCACTGCTGGGACTCAAGTCTCCTCTCTAGGAGAGTGAATGGGCCGTAATCCCCCACGTGGGCCCAGTGCGGATTGGTGGATGTCACATGTCTTCGAATTTTTGATTCTTGAACATGCTGGTTTCCTCACGATGTTTTTTTTCACCGTTTTGAGTGCAGTGGTGTTAAAAAAAATTACACAATAATGCGCCTGTCTGGGTTTGAACCCGCGACCTACAACTCGTAAGTTGGGGCCGTTAGGACTCGGCCACCACTGCTCATCCACTGCTGCTCATTCTATTAGTAGATAGAACAATAAGAAAAATTAATTATACAATACTATTTTTATTATATGCGAAAACCGGATATAGTCTGTTCAGAATCAGTAACTAAATCGATTCCAATATTTTTTACACCACGTTACATTTTTTCCGAAAAACATTTTTAAAAAGGCACAAGTTGGACACCATCAACCCTAAGTACAACATAGGTCACAACAGGTCAGCGCAAAACTGGGTGCGGGTGCAAAACAACCCCTGAATTGCCCGGATGACCCAGTGACCATGTATTTGTGGTGATTTGTGGGGACAACCAGGTAACAAACAAGCTTCTAACTTTGTATTAGTTATGTAATTTTGTACATAGATTCTTTACATAAAAATGCTACACATGTGTTTCGGGTTTCGTATATTCTAAAACGAAGTTGTATAAAGAATATAGCATAGATACCATTTATAGCAATATGGCCACCAGAGCGCCTCCTTGCTCTATGGTTAATGTTCCATGCTCTGCTTTTCGAAGCTCGTAAATCTCTGGGTATCCGCAACTTGACACTACACGAAACTGGCTTTTGGTCTGGCTTTGAGGGTATTAGGTATACTAGGTGGAAAGAAAATAACCGAGATATCGGAAACTGTAAGATCGTAAAGCAGGTTTACCTATATTTTCCGCCTCTATGCTTTATTTATAAGAACACTGACTATTGAACCATTGAAAACCTTCTAGAGGGTGCATGAATGTATTCATGAAAAAGAACAACTTTTGCGATGGGAAAAAAATCAGTAGGTACATTTATGTTCTCATTTCTCATCAAAATATAGTAAACAATTGATTTTATTTTGCCATTTCATTGTTGGTCTTTTTAATAATAATTTTGATGAAGTTACCCTGTATGCGGTTTCTTTAACTAGAGTAAATAGGTTACTTCTAAGCAAGCGTACTTCACCGTCAACCTCATCGTCACTTATCATCAGGTGATTATAATGGTCAAGCTTGCGCTGGCCCATCCGTAATAATAAAAAAAACGACAATACGAGTCGTTACTTGGACCTCGTTATGTATCAAGGAGTTGTCAGCAACAGCAGGGACCCAGCCGGGTCGAAGCCTACTGGGGCCAGGGTTATCCGAAAGGGCGCTCGAGCCCCGGTGTGAAGGCTAGAAGGAACGGGGTGGGTCTTTTAGTCAGTAAGAGTCTGACACTATCTCCCGCTCCGCCCAAGGGCGGGGGATGTCAATGCATGATTTTTTCCCACAATAAAAAAAAAAAAAAAAAAAAAAAAGACCTCGTTATGTAGAACGTCGAACGACGAGTTATTAATGCAGCCGTATTAATTTTGACTTTAAAGATGATCAGCAAATCAAATTGAATCACAGGTATATGATATTTTTGGAAGAAAAAAACTGTCGTCTTTTTTATGGATAGGCTCGCGTTTGACCACTATCTCACCTGATGGAAAGCGATGATGTGGCCGATGATAGAGCACGCATTATGCATAATGAAGCCAATTCTATAAACAAAAATACCTATATTGCAGCAGACAGACAACTATTTTGTATACCAATTCCTATCGACAAAAAAACATTTTGCTAACTCTGTATTTTTTACACAGGGTTTTTTGTCAGTTTAATTTCCACACATTCCTTCTTTCGACATAACTAAGCCTAATTAATATTCAGTCAACTAAGTGGACTAAAATGTTATAAGTACTAAAAACCAGCGCAAAATTGAAGGTAATTAAAATTTTTCGTTAGTAGAGCTGGGTCACAATTAGTGCTAAAGGGCACAAGGAGGCTTTAAAGTTCACCATGCAAAGCTGGGGCTACTAATTGACCCACTCGTCACTTTTTCTCTCATACATTCATTCATAACGAGTATACCGAGAGTATGGTCGGTGCCAAGAGTGATGCGTAATTATTTTTCACTGTAAAGCCCCAATAAAATATTTTGTACAGTCATATAAAGCGACGCCAATATATCTACACTTAATAATATACTAGTAAAGAAGAAATATTTGCTTTTTTTTGTTATTTATAAAATCAAAAACTGCTGGACCGATTTTAAAAATTCTTTCACCGTTATAATGCTATAATATTACTGAGTAACAAAACTATAAATTTTTTACTTTCATGCAGGCAAAGCCGTTGGCAGAAACTAGTATGAAATACACTCGCTTACCGCGTCTATCTGTGTATCCGTTATACACTAGCTAACTCTCCCTAACCCACTGGGACTCATCCTCGACAGCCGATGGAATTTCGAGGAGCATTTCCGACGTCTGGCTCCCAAACTCAACCGGACTGGGGCCGCTCTCAAGCGGCTCCTGCCCAATCTTGGGGGTCCAGACGCCTCCTGCCGGAGGCTCTACGCGGGGATCGTTCGGTCCATGGCCCTCTACGGGGCGCCGGTGTGGGCGCCGTCGCTGCGAAAGCGACCGGCGGGCATTCTGAACGCCTGCCAGAGGGTCATGGCAATTCGGATGGTGCGGGGATACCGCACGATTTCCTGCGAAGCGGCGAGCCTTCTGGCTGGCCTACCACCGTGGGATCTGGAGGCAACAGTCCTTGCACACATGCACGACATGCGCGTGGAGATGCAACGCCGGGGTGAAAGTCCTCTGCCGCGACAGGTCACGGCATGGCGGACAGAGCTCCGGCGGGATCTCATGGTGGAATGGCGTCAGCGACTATCGCAACCCCGTCATGGGCACGCCACAATTATGGCGATAAGTCCCCTCTTTGAGGCGTGGCTGGAAAGACCTCACGGCGTCCTTACCTTCCGCATGACACAGGTCCTCACCGGAAATGGCAAGTTCGGGAGGTTCCTGTTCCGAATTAAAGCGGAAGTGACGCCCGGGTGTCGCCACTGTGCGGAACGCCCGGAGGACACGGTGGAGCACACAATCGCGGTGTGCCCTGCTTGGGCGGAGCATCGCCGTGCCCTCGTGGGGGTGATCGGCGGCGGAGACCTCTCGCGCCGGGCCTTGGTCGAGGCCATGGTCCGGAGCGAGGAGGAGTGGCAGGCGGTCGCCGACTTCTGCGAAGCAGTAATGCTCGCTAAGGAGGAGGCCGACCGCATCAGGCAACGGCGCTCTCGCCGCCGCCGCCGGGATTCCGATCCCGATTTCCAGCCACCGTAGGCGCGGGCTTGCGGACAGTGAGCAATGGGTAGCTCGCTGTCCGGCCGTCCGGTAATCGTCCGGACCAAGCCCAAGTCGTCGACGGCGCGCGCTGTTCCCGCGCGCCTCAAGGAGTTGTCAGCAACAGCAGGGGCCCAGCCGGGTCGAAGCCTACTGGGGCCAGGGTTATCCGAAAGGGCGCTCGAGCCCCGGTATGAAGGCTTGTAGGAACGGGATGGGTTTTTTAGTCAGTAAGAGTCTGACACTATCTCCCGCTCCGCCCAAGAGCGGGGGTTGTCATAAGATGATTTTTCCCATCGAAAAAAAAAAAAAAAAAACGAATTGGATTTTGGCTAGGCTTTTGAAAGAACATTCAACAAAAAAAAGTTAGCAAAGCTGTAGCAAATCACTAGTCAAACATGAATTCACAAAAGATTGGACAACAATGTTCCAAAATCTGAGGGTAAAGTTATTTGTGTTAAATTTGCAAACTTTCCAAAAACCAAGACATCACTTGAACAAAGAGCAAAAGAAATAATGAGATGACAAGTTCAGTCTTCAAAACATTTCTTTGCATCAAAAAGAACATGAAATTAGAAAGATTTTTGCTTATTTAATGGAGCTAAACATTTATAAAGCTATTAAAGAAGATAAACACGTAAATACGGAGCAAATGGGTGCTATCTTTACTGTGGTCGTTAGAGCGTCTGCCTTTGATAGTGAAGTTAAAAGTGAATTAGATTTAATGTTTTTTTTTTGTTTGTTAAAATGGCGTAAGCTCAATTTTTGGAACGAACTTATTGCAGAATCAAATGTGTCATTTTTTCAAACATGCGTTTCAATCCTTGTTTGACGTCGGTGGCGCGCACTGTTCCCGCGCGCCTCAAGGAGCTGTCAGCAACAGCAGGGGCCCAGCTGGGTCGAAGCCTACTGGGGCCAGGGTTATCCGAAAGGGAAGCTCGGTCCCGGTACGAAAGGCACGAAGGAAAGGGGTGGGCCTTTAGTCATTAAGAGTCTGACACTATCTCCCACTCCGCCCAAGAGCGGGGGTTGTCATTGGATGATTTTTCCCGCCATAAAAAAGATCCTTGTTTGACAAAATATCATGTTGATTTTGCAGTAAGTAGTTTAGTGAAATAATAGTAGTTTAGTTGGGAATCACAAGGCGACTCTCGTTCACCATAAGCAGGGGCTTGTGGACGATCAGCCATGGATAGCTACACTATGCGGTAAGCTCGAGTCGACGGGGCTTTGTATTTTACGCATGTCTCAAACAGATTTCAGCAAGAAGAGCCCACTAGATTCAATGCCTGCTAGAATGGGAATGATGAAAAAGTAACAGAAAAAACACGCGTAGGTTTTATTCATTAAAATTTTGACGTGGCTCTTTTGTTTCAACTATAACGGAAGAAGTTCTTGGATGATTCCCTACTTCAAAAAAAGGGATTGAAACCTTTTGCATTTAATCTTTGATGCCTAGGTATAATTTAATAAGTACCGAAACCATCTTTGTACGAGTAATAACTTCTCCCGCTTTGGGTTCAGTGAAAGAGATTATCAGATTTTTACTAACTAAAACCTACCTGTGTTTCTTCAGTTACTCTATTCTTTCTAGAGCCACACTAACTCTTTCGAACAATGCCACAATATACCTATGATGTAAATGTATTTTTGGATATTTTGGAGCTTGACAACACAAATACCAGAATAAAAAGAATCTTTCTGTGCTGCCAGTTTACCGACACACTACTAATCGTTATTACTAATTATTTCTTTTCTACTTCTACCTACATACCAAAAACATAACAATGAAAAATACATCACAGACAGCTAATTGAAATTTCATTAGCGGTTTGTGCACGTTTCTTGGACAAGAAAAAATAATCTGTGATGGAATTTATACCTTCCCATATTTGCAGTGAAATAGAATACCTGAATGAATAATCTTACGATTCAACTTTAGCGTTGTGTATTTTTAGTGAGGCCCCCGGTATCAACGAATACTGACCAAACTCTGTCGTGTGGTTGAAGCCTGTTTGACGGACAGAACCGGATTATCTATCCCGGCCTCCCGGGAGTGTGGAACCGGCGAGAGATGTCGAGCGGTGTTCCGCAGGGATCGGTGCTGGGTCCGCTTTTTTTTGCATTCGTTTAAACAACGTTTTGCATGTTGACTTTCCTAGCGGTATCAGAGTGGAATGTTATGCTGACGACCTGGCGCAGAGGAAGGTTGCACCAGATGAGCTTGGCTTGTATCTGAATTGACTATCTATAAGCTGATATCTAGCAGATCCGGTCCAAAGATAAAAGCATTACTCCTTTTACGACCGAACTTGCGCTTGATTAAGTTTGACCAGGTGTTCCGACGCCGTGGAGTACGGTCTTACCTTTACCGCCAGGATTCTCAACTTTTTGTTCGCCAGCTGAGCCTTTGATTCAATGTATAGCCTATTGAGAGTGGATATTACCGTTACCCTAAAAGGACTATTATGATCGGTTATCGGCACTGTTACTCCTCGATATACCTAAACGATTAACATTTCTCTATGCCAATCGTGTGTCAGTAGAAGAACACCTAGATTAGACATCTATGTTTCAGAGTACCTATCACAGCACGTTTAAATGAAGTTAGATCTCTGTTAGATATCTATATATGTCCGTATTGTTGGCAGTGGCTCGAGTAAATTTTTAAAACTGTCAGTTATACTGTCTACAAGCTGAAATGTTTGTTTCTATTAGCCATAGTTGTTTAGACGGCTGATATTATTAAAACCGTTTTGTTTTCATTGGCTTTTTGAATTAGAGCAGATTTATTGAGTATATTAACTAATGCACTAAGATTAGGTTTTAATTGATATTCTATAGCAACATAATATGTATGTTTCAATGAGTAAGAGCTTCTGATTTATTTTTCGACTTGATTCTAAAAATATTTGGTAAACTTAAAATTTTTGATGTGAAAAAAATGTGAGTTCGACAGTATTTGCCTAATTTATTGAGAGATAGGCTCCTTTCCGATTGTTAAAAGATTGTTCTCTATCTGACTACAGACTCTTTTTTCTGCAAAAACTTTTCAACTGACGGGTACGGGTATTAAGTTAAACCAGATTTTCGACGTAGATAAAATCTATTTGACAAATCTGGAACCCTTTTCGGCCATTCGAAAGTCGTATAAATGTTGTAAAAGTGAGGGATTCACGCGGAGGCATTCTAGATGTATGTGAAACTCGGCGTCAGAAACAAAAAATGTCACGAATTTTTGTAATCAAAACCATTTTGATGCATGTACCTAAACTTTTTCATTGCAGCTCAGGTGAAATACACGCCATAGCTGAAAGCGTGGTCGTTTTGGAAATGAGAAACTGCAATAAAAAATTCTCACGTACCTATATACAGACAAAAAATCCAACTAGTTAGTACTTTATAAGCTTAAAAGTAACAAGTTATGTAAAAAAGAGTCCGTAGAATTTTGTTCATGCGCATTTAATTCATAGTAATGCGGGGAGCCGTCCGATGATTAGCCTGATACATCACCATGTTCCTGGCCTTGTTCAGTTTTATTTGCGGTTGGCGCAACATGTCTTTTTCTTCCATTCTGTCCTGTCACTCGTCACGCTAACCCTTTCCTTTCATATTATCTCTTTCATTTCATCCATCTTTCTTTGGCCTCCCTCTCCCTCTTCATTCATCCACATGTATACTCATAACTCTTTTACTAGCATGAGGTTCATTCCTTCTCTTCTCATGGGCATACCAAGACAAACGATTCCCTTTCCTTTTTCTTTTCTTTTCTTCCTTTCTTTCTTTATAGATTTTCGACTCATCACACATGTCTACATTCTGACTAGCCTTATACAATAAATATAATAAACTGTGGTGAGGCCCAACCGCCGCATTTTTCTTTTGTATATTAATTACATTATGTGCATTAGGTTAGTAGTGCATTTTTAATTGTTTTGGTTTTGTTACTGTCATTGCTTGAACGAATTTTAGAAGTCACGTTATTGCGTTAAATTTTTGACGGATCAACAATTTATTTCTAAAAACCGGTGTCTGATTTCATTAGTTGACCCAAGGTATTTGAACTAACAACCTGTCTCTCTTTACTAATCTACTTACCTTCATCCCTTTCAATAATAGGTACTTTAGGTAAAGCCATTACCTGAAACCCGAAATCAGTACCCATTGTTATCCATAAATTAGAACCAACACAAAGTAATAATAAACAGCGCCAAGATTTCTCGCTCAATACTGAAACCCAGGCGTAAATCTCCTACCCTTTTACATCAGTTTATTCATGTTCCTACCGTGCTTCGGGCGGCCATTACCGCGCAACCACTTATCGGCAGGTAACCCATTTGCGAGACTAGGCGCAGAATATTTTAATACTTCATTTGCAACAAGTGTGGTTAGTATGTTCGTAGCTTTATATTAATATTGTTGGAAGTGTGTTACTAGTTTTATTT
The DNA here is from genome assembly GCA_910589285.2 of Mythimna ferrago. Taxonomy (NCBI): domain Eukaryota; kingdom Metazoa; phylum Arthropoda; class Insecta; order Lepidoptera; family Noctuidae; genus Mythimna; species Mythimna ferrago. Next base: position 11,116,517 of record OU342694.1, on the reverse strand, counting down.
TAATATTGTTGAAAGGGTGCTACTAGCTTTATTTTAATGCTGTTGTAAGTGTGCCACTGGTTTTATTTTAATAGAGATTACGTGTATTGTGTAAGTTTTAATGGAAAATTAAGGTACTTCGAATATTATGTTTTCAAAGTGTATGATTTTATTAGCATTGATTAAAGTTGGGATTCCCTAACTTCACCCTTTCATTATTCCTTTAGGGAATATTGGCGTGCTGTTGTAAATATTAAAGTTGAGAATTTCTGGGAATCGCTTTTCGTTAAGCGTAATATGGAAACGTTCTGTAAGAAATTAAAGCTAGTACTACATTAGACCGAGGCACACGTGTAGTACGTCTGATATGTCCGTAGAACGACGTCGCGTGGCGTGGGTCTAGTGTAGCTCTACAAGTCTAGTTTCTCACGTGGGCCACTTACGCCGATCTGGGCACGTCAGCTTCCATACATTTTATATGACAACTAGACTTGAAGAGCTACATTAGATCCACGCCACGCGGCGCCACACAACCCGTTGCAACGTACAAATCAGGTGTGGTCCACGTGTGCGTCGATCTCCCTACATTTTATATGGCAACTAGATTTGTAGAGCTACATTAGATCTATGCCACCCTACGCCAGGCAACGTACCACTACGAACAAATCAGGCGTGGTCCACGTGTGTGTCAGTCTAGTGTAGTTCTTGCTTAAAAGTAAAACTACACTGCGCACACGTGTGACACACACGCCGATCTGGGCACGTCAGTCCATACATTTTATATAGCAACTAGACTGGTAGAGCTACACTTGAACCACGTGACGTGACGTCGTTCTAAGTTCAAATCAGGTGTGGTCCACGTGTGCGTCGGTATAATGTAGTTCTGACTTTATTCCTGGGGCCACGTTTTTTTAATGCATATCCAATTGTTTTCAACTGTATTTCGTCGATTCTAATCTAAGGAAAGAACAAATGAAACCAGATGTATGGTTTTTAACGTTTCCTAAGTGCCCGTGTATAGATACCGTCACGAAACTTGAGCGCTCGGCGAAAGAGTGAGGATCAATTTGCGCATCGTATACACCATCGAGCCAGTCACTGTAACTACAAAGATGTACTCCCAGCTCCCGCGTCTCACTTCATACCAGTAAATAAACCCAATACTTCACTTCTCTTTCAAGTCTGCGCGACTTTAAGTTCAAGTCAACGCTCAAGATCCGTGCCGGTATCTGTAAGTTCTTAGTTATGTAAATAATGTATTGTTATATTATTATTTGACGGGATTATTGTCAGAAAATCTTTTCTTCTTGATGGAAAATCATCTAATGACTCTTCCTGCAATAAATAAAGAGAGAGGGAGTGTCAGACTTCTACTGATTAAAACCCAAAGAGATGAAAGAGGTTAGAATGGCCTTGTGGGCGGGGCAGGCGAACCTCAAAATATGATCATGCTCATAATTGACACAACCAATAGCAAACTTGTGATCAAAGTATGCGTGGACTGTTAGTTGCGTAATGCGCGTTCGTGTTGGTGTATTGCCTGCCTGTAGTGGAGTTAAAGGGTGGGAGATAAGCGGCGACACTCGTTGTAGTACAATTACCGGCACGGATCTTGAGCGCTCGGCGTCAGAGTGGGGATCGCTTTGCGCATTCCATACATTGGCGAGCCAATCGTCGTCGTTGTTAGACACATGCAGCGAGCCCGGGAACGGATCATGAGTGACGTCTATGACACGATGGCGCGGTGAGCCAATCTCTGACACTACCCGCCCCCGCGTCTCACTTCGCACCACTAAAGAGACCGAATATTTGACATCTGCGCAACTTGAAGCCAGCGCTGATTGACAAATTGACAAATTGGAAAGATTTCCTTTCTAACCTCTTCCATCTTTTCTGAGCTAAAACCCAACAATTTGCGTTCTATGGCCGCAGTAACTCTTTCGATTCAGTTTCAGTCTAAAATTACCCCGTGTTTATGCTGATTTGATCTTTGTATTACGATTTATTATTATGCAGTAGGATTTTGCCACTGCAGTAGGAAAATTACAAGCCAGTATATAAGCCTTTTTGATACGTTTCTCAGACAATTTTCAAGCTGGAGTACGAATTTAGAAGGTATTATTTTTGAACCGGAGACAAATGAGGCTTCGTGTAGTTCCGGTCGCATTCGGCTGCAGTTCACCTATAGAATAGACGAGTTTGATATTAGGTACTTTCATGATAATGTTACCTAACCGTAATTAATAGGTAAGTAAATACCTAGTGTATAAAATATGTTTATAAAGTTATGAGTTTACATGTGGATGGAGGGGAAGAGGGACGCCAAAGAAAAGATGGATGGACTGTGTGAGAAGCGATATGAAAGAAAAGGGAGTTAGTGATAGCGTGACGAGTGACAGGACAGAATGGAAGAAAAAAACGTGTTTCGCCGACCCCAAATAAAACGGGACTAGGACAGGAAGATGATGAGATGATGATGAAATGGATGGCTGAATAAAATTTTAAAAGTATTTTACATACCTCATCCATCTGCACCACCCAAAGGTCGACTGGTAGAAGCTTAGATGCCTTAATGCATTAAGTCCGCTTTCGTACAGAGTTTCTTGTTAGTGCATAAAGTTTTAATTAATTAATAAAAATAAATATGTAAGTGTTATAATGCACACCCTTACACACCACAATTAAAAAATTAAGTTACAATCATAATTTAAGCTCTGAATTTTTACTTAAATACATTCATAATGAAAAAATGAGCACTACGTTCAAATCAAATCACAATATTTTTATTTCACATAGGCTTACATAGAGACTTAAAAATGTCAAAAGCTAATGAACAGTTCCAAAGTCAAAGTCAAAGTACTTTATTTGCCAGAAACATGGTAGTGAGGATGTTGAATTCAGTACATAAGTTCTACATGTTTCACCAACGATTGGTATACAAATATTAGTTAATATAATAAAATTGTCATTTAAAATTATTAAACATTATTTAAACATCCTACAACATTAAAAAAGACCGCAATTGAATAAAATATTATTTTGCATTTTTAACATATCTCAATTAGATAAATATTATGTCACTTATTTACTTACCTTGGGTTACTTGGGTTGTTTCCCATGGAGAAAAACTGACCAGAAACTCCATGGTTTTTCATATTGTTTTAAGAAATGAGTCATCCTAATAAGTAGTAGGCAAATAATCTGAGCATTGCTTACTATATTGGTAGCAAAGAGCTGAGCATCAGAAGGATTTGTTATCTAAGCACGCAAGCACACGATAAAAAACATTACCTTTAGTAAAATTTACTTTTCTGAACTATGGTTATAACTTCATTTTCTAATTAGGGTGTGTAAGGATGTGCGTTATTTTAATTCAATGTTCTACAGTTTAGTACAAATTGACGTTTTCTTCAACTCTGTCGCCTTAGCTCAGAAAATATTCTTCAAAATCTTTCATCGAATTGTACTTTCATTTTCGCGACACACCTGTCTGCTGCAACTTTATTTCTGTAACAAAACAACACAATACCTCATAGAAACCATTTCCTTCGATATTATTTTACAACCGCCATTTTCTTCGCAGTTCGAGCTGAGGAAAACTGGGCTGAAGTTTCGTTGAACAAATGACGATCGGTAACCGACTGCTTCCGACCACAGCCATTTCATATTTGTGTTTTGAGTTAGGGCGAGTATATTGGGCGGACAAGCCGAACAAATATAGAGTAGAAATTAAAGAAAAAATTGAAGAGAATTTCTGGATGGCAAAAAGGTTTGAGCAATCAAACATGAAGGTATTTCAGCTGTTTGATATAAGTACAGATGTATAGTAAAGGCTTCTTACTGTAGGTTAAACTTACAGTAAGAAGTGCAATAAAGTGCAGCGTTAAAAATAATATAACAATAAAGAATTTGTTTTTAAGGGCTTTTCGAAGGGCAATTCGACATTCACTTTCACTGTTTTTCATACAATCGCTCTTATGCGATTATGACGTTATTACACCTTTTTCATTAGATATTTTGGAAAAACAGTATTAATTAGGATTATTATCTATTGAAATGAATTTGTAAATTTATGTAAAATTATTTCAGTAAAGTAAAGACCTCTGAACATCTACTATTTTACCTGGACTTTGACACATCATAATATACCTACTCAAAAATTTAAAAAAAACATAAAAATATAACTATAGAAGCTTTGCAAAAATGAAGTTTCGGAATGACAAAAACTTTTAAGGATTTATTAAAAACACGTATTTCCTAGAACAAGTTTTGTGAAATACTCGAGTTAATCATTGAACTATCGAAAGCTAACAGAGTTTTCAGACGTTCTCTATCTTTTTTCACGTTGCCTCTTCATCGAACACGCGTTAGATGAAGCAACAAGTTTTAAAACCATGCTCAATGTTGACGATAAGCGAGTGAAAAAGGAACCTCTTAAGAACTTATTCTTTTACACACATAGTGATATCAATGTGAATCCGACAATAATAAATTCTAAATCCTAAGCACAAGCTCATATGAGATCCAATTGACAACTTAAACTAAACTTTTGATCACTCTGGTTGGAGCGAGTGAGGGTGTCAGAACTGGGGATGACCAGAGGGTTGCAAACCAACATCTCAACCAAGGTGGCCTTGCTAGTTTCTATGCGTGTAGACAGCAATTGTAAACCATGACCTTCAATGCCCTTGGTTAGAAGGCGCGTTTTCCCAACCATTGAACGTGTTGGCGCGTGTTTCATATCCATGTAGCGTCAACACAAACCAAACACGTGTACCAAGGTAGCCTTGCTCGTTTCAATCCGTGTAGACAGTAGTTGTAAACCATGACCTTCAACGCCGTTGGTTGGGAGGCGCGTTTTCCCAACTACCGAACGTGTTGGCGCGTGGTTCACATCTATGAAGCCAAACATGTACCAAGGTTATCTTGATTGGAACGCTAGTTTGCAACTGTCTGGTCACCCCTTAAGTGACTTAAAATCACCCATGTTCTTTCAGTTACTCAATGCGTTCGAGGGCTGTGGTAGCTCTTTCAAATAATCCTGCAATTTTGGCGGAAATTAATATTTATATGTATAGTCAAGAAACCGAGATATGTGCGAGTGATGCAGGCAAATAATGTATGTGATGAATGCGATCAAGGAACGTGTGTGAGAGATGCGAGCGATGAAAGCGTGCCTCTACTGCACTCTGTCCGCTTAAAGGTCAACAGTTAAGATGACATTTCAGGTGCTTCTGAAAGGAAGATTCGGCCCCAGTACGAAATGGAACAAAGGAACAGGAGTGGGTTTTTAGTCGGTAAAAGTCTGACACTATCTCCCGCTCCGCTCAAGGACGCGGAGATATTATTGGATTTTTTCACCTACAAAAAAAAGATGACATTTAATTTTTACCGTATTTTTTAATTTAAACCAATTTCCTGTGAAACACTCATCGAAAGAGCTTTAAAATTTCAAAAGCGTGTTCGATATGAGATTTGGTACATGTGGAATCCTGAAGGAGCGCTGGCTTGATGCTGCGTAAGCAAGCGTACGTGATCCACCGCCGCACCGCTCCTTTGATTACTACCACTCCACCGCGCACATGATGATTAGAAAGTAGCAGATTCTGAACTAATTTTGCTCTATTGGTTTAATTGGTGTATGGTGTTCTGATGTGAGGATAAACAAATAAATAAATAAAGCTGTAGAGCGTTCACAAGGCATCCTTTCACCACTTATTACATACCGTTTCACTGGTTTCACAGCTTCGCTATGGTAGAAACAATCATACACCTTCACGGGTCCAGCCCCCCTAGCCAAGTTACAACCATATCGTGTCGAATTCCGTTCTCCAATCGGTAACGCTTCGGTGTCAGCAATTGTAGAAAACGATAAGTGGGTAGCCATGATGACGCATCTGCGTCGGCCGCTCGTTCTACAATGTAGCGTTTGTTTATCAAAGGATGTAGCGTTAAACTTTGTAGAAATTCATTCTATCATTTTGAACGATGTGAACTTGGCTACGAATTTTCTATTCGTTTGTTCCGACCACGCGACTTTACGATGAGATGACGTCATTCCATACGTTTCATCACTTTTCTACAGCGTTAACGATTGCAGAATAACAACTTGGCTAAGCGTGGTGTTCTCATTTCATGCACCACCTAGCTACCTGACACTGACACTCTGGTGGAAATGCTAGACAATATAGGATTCAAAAAACCAAAGCTGTGGCATCTTTTAGTCCGAGTAGATTTTAGTCAATAAAAGTCTGACAGTCTCTTTAGCTCTACCCAGAGCGTGAGAAGTCATAAAAAAAATATGATAAATTTCCAACATAAAAAAAAACAAAAAATGAATGAGATATTGAAAACCACGTAATTCTTCGTTTTGTATCAGAAACAACAGTTTATCTAGATTTATTTACAGCAACCAATTAATTTATTACACAATTTGTGGAGATACACCATTTCATTTGTATTTGTAACGAGAGCTACATGATTCATTTCAATGTTAAGATTTTTAATTGAAAATACAATATTTCAGCGCAATTAATTTGCTAAGAGAGTTAATTTATTAAATTGTATTTCAATTTAAATGAAATTTATCTCATTTGGTTAATTAAACATAAAATGGTGTGATATTGCCATTTGTATTCGTGTTTGCTGTAAGCGATAAGACCCCCGTCGTACCCATAGATTTGAGTTTTGTTTATGTCTTGTTACTTTTTAGTGTACGATAAAGTCTATTCTATTGTATTCTTCTTTGATGCCCAAATGCGAAATAAGTTAAACAACAAATTATTAAGAGAATAACAAAAAATTGTGGCCCCATTATTACAAAATTAGTAAAAATAAATGAACTAAGGTAGTTGCTAGATAAATTAAGAACAGCGGTCATTGACTCTTCTAAACTTACTGATATTCTTAATGGAAATAAAGACACACAGCTATTACTATCTTATGCATTTTCTAGTAATGAAAAACCAACCATTGTTTATTTTTCCGGTTGGCAGAGACTTCAGGAAAACGTCAATGTACTTTCTTCTCAATTTATTTGGCACCTTGTATAATTATTACTTATCGTAGGTTTACAAGATAGGACCAAATCTTGAAGTATATTATAGAGATACTTTTCTTTCTTAAAAAGTCTCACTATAGAGCTTGCCACACGCCACCAAAAGGTAAAGAAACCAGTACAAGCTACCCTTTTGTTACATTAAAAGTAAAAGCGGTATACTGTACTGCAAGTTTTCATTCATCCATTCTCACTTTCAGCTTTTAAAAACCTCACATACATACCTAAAAGCAATGTAGTTATTGTTATACATACATTCGATTACTTAACACACACAATAGGTCACGTACGTATTTACAATAGGTACACATACAAGGATGAGGTGTGTTTATTTTTACACTTTATTTCAACACTGGTTTCCCAGCGGCTTCAGACTGTTTGATGTTATTAGTATAGCTTGATTGAAAACGTAAGATTGTAAGTAATTTTTGAAAAACAGATTTCACGTAAAACTAAATACACAGATTGGATATCGAAAAGATTTGTTGTGATTATCCGTTGAAGTGTGTAGAGGAATTTGGTTTGTATTCAAGCTGACTTGTTTCAAGTAGTTTTGAAAAAACTAAATGACCAGCTTTTTACCAAAACTAGTGATTTACCCCGGCTTGGCACGAGTACGAATTATACATAAACTTTGGTAGTTTAACCCCTGAAACCCCAAGCATTTAAATAGGTATAAATACGGAAAAGGTTGCTTATTTTCGAAATTTACAGACTACTTTATGAAGAATTTCTTATTTACATTCTTAGATACATAACCAGTAAATAAAACGCTCAAAATTTTAATAATCTACGCGGACTTTTAATAATCTTAGTGTTCAACCGAATCACGCGCGAACGCTGGCGTTTGCTTGGGGTTTGAGGGGTAATGGTTTTTCTAGAAATGAAAGTCACTTTAAAATTCATTGCTAAACAGATGCGGGGAGGTGACTACTAGCCACGATAGGCGCGGGTAGTAATAGGTAGCTTGCCGTCTGGCCGTCCGGTAATTATTCAGACCGAGCTCAAGTCGTCGAAAGCCAGCAAACCGACCAACACCCGCTAGCGTCACGTGAATTTTCTGAACAGGAAACTCATGGTCCTAGAACTCAAAGGACAACTGAAGGACACAGGTGTTGTTTTAGTCAGTAAAAGTCTAATACCCTCCCACTACACCTGTATGTAGAAGAAGTTATTGCCTGATTATCATAATCGTAATCATTTTGTTTGTATAAACATAGGTACTACCGATTACCCACTTCAAAAAAAAAATCATAGGATAAGTAGCCTTGGTATCTTTTATACAATTCTGCCATTATTTTTCTGCTGTTCTTGTAGTTTCATTAAAACAATTGTTGGCAAATAATATACTAATTAAAATAGAGGAAACAAATGCCAGAGTTAGCCTAGGGGAATTAAAGTGCTTCATATTATTGTACCTAAGTAAATGGTTTACTCATGTAAGATAGCCAACCTGTAATTAAAATATTACCTTAGAGATATTTCTTTGCCTATGTTCTTACAAAGGTAGATTTTAGTCAGTAAAAGACTGGCACGCCTTCCCACTTCAGCCTAGAGCGGGATAAAATTTTTGTTGGAAGATTTCCCAACATAAAAAAAAATACTTTGCATATTATAAAACAAAATTCCACCATTGCGTCTGTCTGTCTTGTTGCTCGCTATAAACTCAATAATATCTGAACGGACTTTTGATATGCTTTTAACAATAGACAGAATGATTCACGGGAAAAGTTTTAAGTATATAATAAAAACCTGTATATTAAAGGTCGTAGTACCGGAAGACGCAGCCTTGGAAAGCCTCCTTACAAGGTGGACCGATGACCTGGTAAAGATTGCGGGAATCCGGTGGATGCGGGACGCACAGGATTGTTCATTGTGGCGACCACAGACAACAGTGGAAGTCTATCGACTGAAACAAAAATTAAAATAAACCAGGCGATGTAGGGTCGGGTCGCTAGTATTGAAATATAATTAATTTTCACAGCACACACACAAATATTATAACAATATACTTATAAACTTCTAAACATTTTAAAAAACTTAACGAACTAAATTGTACACTAAAAAAAGCCCCTAACTAAATATCTCAAAATGTGGTGTCTAAAAATTCCTTCACATCGCTGTCGACTGGAAGTGTGCCCAAAAAACTGGTGGCATTGCCACATTATATGTCAATGCTTAATCCCTGACCGAGGTAAAAGCCAGCCCTTGGATCAAGCGAAGTGTCAACTAGTACCTAAGCGCGTACGTAAGCTGATTCATCGTAACCCTTATTGATAAAATCTTGACATTTCACCGTTTTATAAATAACCTGCCCTTGTCATTTTCATGACAATGAAATAGAAAAGCAATAGACTAAAAATGTTTGTTTTAATTGACATTTATGTAAGTATGGGGAAGACAATGTATGTTGGTATTTTCATTCATTCCATACATACACATTATGTTATGAATTGTAATAGTGTACAAATCTATGTAAATTTGGGTAGGAAATATGATTTTCACATAGTTACTTGTTATTTTGTTCTTTATTTATTCATTTGTTTTTATCGTTTCCACAGCTTTCGAATTTTTAAACGAAAATAAAATGAACTTTTAAAGAAGGTTTTTGGGTTTGTATTTGCAAATTGTTTCCTTGTGAATATTGAGATGTAAAGGTGTAGACCAGGTATTTTTTCTGTACCTACCTCAAGTTGACACTAAGATACAAAAAAATACGTGTAGATGCACAACTGAGTAATACGTAGAATTATTAAAATAGAAGCGATTTTAGCAGAATGTAGCTGAGAATTTAATTGTAGTATCGACTACCATACCGAACAAAACGCAAAAGTTTTTCGCAATTACCAGCAAAACGGTAGTACCAAGTCAGCCTACCGACCGTTACCGTACCGTACCGTTACCGTTACCGTCCGGTACCGTTTTGCTGATAATTGCGAAAAACTCGTTTTTGTGACCTTTGACCCTGAGCATTTTTTTTCCAAGTGTCGGATCTTTGTGGACTTCTGAGATTTTATTTAAAATGGTGTTTTGAACAACCCTACCAATTTTCAGCTGGGTGCGAATTACTGTAACTTTACCCCTATTTTTGGTCTAATTTGACTGGACTCTAATTATTAATATTTTCTAGAACATATTTTATTCACTTTTATTTAACATTTTTAAGGCACACAACTAATTAGTAAAATAATATGTAGGTATTAAGAACATTAACATACTTTATTCTAAAACGATCAATATTAGGTACATATTATGTAAAGGCTTCTTCTGCCTTTACTATTTGTATGACCTGGATATACATGTCTGTGAATGTATCCACGATATTGAAGTAAATAATTTCTATTGTGGGTCCAGGTTTTATATATGCATATATATCTACACTAACATTAAAAAGAGATAAAGTGTGTTTTTAAGCTATTGCATAGCTTCTATCGCGGGCCTTGAGTGTGAAGACCGAATCCAGAAATTTCGTAACGAAAATAACCTAACACCCCCCACTCATTTGTTTATTGAGCGTGGTGACCGATAAGAAAACAAATGAGTGAACAATCAATCAAAATTCAATTCAATGTGTGAAAGTGTAACTTCAATTAATATCAAAGAAAAAAAAAACAAAGGAAAAAAAAATACTGCATAAATAAAATAAATAATTAATTATAATTGCATAAGTTGATAAAAATGCTATGCAATAGCTTTACCGCGGCAGTCCCCGAGTGCCACACGTCTTTTTTTTTTGTTTCTTTATTTGAAGGAGGTAATCTCTGAAAATACTGGTCCGATTGCTAAATTTTTTTCACCGATAGAAAGCTGATTTATTCCTGAATGACATAGGCTATATATTATGTACGCAGTAGCCGCGGGAAAAAAACTAGTAATACCTATAATAAGTAGTACTTAAAATCCTTCTCGACGATACTTACAAAGAAAACCAAAAATTAAACGATAAATCAAAACTAAACAATATCAAGGAACTTCTGTGTAGCAACAAAGTCGTGAAACTCGTGAAACTTACAAAACTCTAGTTCACATTAATCAAAGTTAAAAGCAGCGATATATCAATTAGGAAAGTTACAAATTCGACCAAACTGTTGGCTTGAACAATAATTAACTAGTTACAAATGTCTTGGTTTGTTTAGATCTGGTTCAAGATATTTTTAGTGACCTAGTATAGTCGTAGACGAATAATGTACGAAATTAATTTCTTTAAGAAAACGTTGAGGTAATAGTCGGCGTTGCGTACAAACTATCTACAGGTCATTGAACTCGCTCAGCTGACGTTTTCTTAAAGAAATTAATTTCGTACATGCGTGCAATTAATACGAGTTTTAAAAAAAAGGTACTTTATTTTTTAATGTTATCTTTACAAATCGATAGTGTTTCGTGTACCGGATCGACCCTCCACGGGATTAAAACGATTAAAATTAAACAGTGTATGTATATATGTCGGCGGAGGATGCCTATCATCATTGAAGCTCTTTCCAAAGACTGTTTTGTGGGCGATGGCCGGATATCGAGCGATAAACAGACTATTCCAGATCACACAACTGAGTTATTATGATGCAAGCTTTAGATTTTCACTTCACACAACGAGCCGTGAGACAGTCCCCGAAAATAGACGATATTCGCACGGCTGCCGACAGAAGAAAGACCGCCCGGCTTGTGCGGTCGGCACTTTTATCTGCTCGGTTCGTGTAAACGTCAGAACGGATTCTGTCAAAGTGACATGTGTCACTTGTCACTTAAATCTTCTCAAGCTTCCGTACTATTGAATTCTCCGACACATATATATATATATATGCAATCGGCGACATAGTCTATCAACTTGATACTTAATTGTTCTTGAATGGATTCTCGATACTTTTAACCAACTACAAAAAAGAGGAGGTTCTCAATTCAATTTTTTTTTTTAATATAAAAGTCGATTGCTAGTTAATATAATCAAGTTTCCGCATTTTATTTGCACTTTAATATGGCGGTTGTATTAAAGTATTGCAGCGCTAGAATAGTTTATAATAAAATATCTGTAATATTCCAGTGTTTATAATGTTGACGATCCTAATCAATAATTATAAGAAAACTTCTATAAAATCAATTTAGTTAATTAACTTTTTTTGTGTGGTTGACTACTAAAAATAACTAAGCTTTATTGATAGCCAATACTGGGAAAAACCTAAACTCTCTAGGCGTATGTATGCAGCTAGAGCTTAGGTTTTTCCCAGTATTTACCAAACCCGTTGTAAACGACACGGTTTTTATTCCGCATCGACCTGTCTTGCTATAAATAACAGCGCTTCTGGAAGAATGCCTGTAATGATCTACTACCGTTTATTTATGTCCGGCTATACGAACAGACCGCTCTAACGAAACATGAGCGGTTTGGTTCAAGACGTATGTGGTAGCGGAGATAAATCTATGAGTTACATCGTACGTAACTTATAATAATATTCCACAACTATAACCCAACGCCCCATCTTGTCCCAAGCTAAGTAGAGCTAGTATTATAAGTACTAAACAACATACTTATATAGGCCCGAACTGTTTCGAAAAACTGATGGTGCGGCAAGGCGAGCAAAAAAGTGCTACCTTTTTTACTCGCCTTGGCACTGCAGTGCCTCCTAATTTCTAAATACATACAAATACATATAATAGAAAATTACACCTGGACACATTTGTCTTGAGTTAGAATCGTACCCACGACCTCCAGCATAGCAGTTAAGGCCACTAACCACTAGACCAACAGGCCAGTCTAATCTTAAAATATAGCGTCAAAAAATTCCTGCACATTGCTGCTGTCAGCTGGAAGTGTACCCAAAAGATTAAATAATTAAATATCTGGCCAAGCCAGCTCTTGGGTCACCCCGGTCTCATTACGTCAACCATCACACTTTTCGTGATTCACTTCTTTTTTTTTTGACATTCCCACCCTTTATATCATGAAATGCTTTGTTTCTAAGGTATATAATTTAATGATAAAACTGAAGGTAGGTACTGGCACTATATCATAAAAAAGTCGGTTAACAATGTATTTTATTTTAGCCATGTTTGGACTTTTTAGAACTATGTATTTTAGCCGTGTGTGTTTTAACTTTTTAGAACTGTCATGTTTTGCATTCTGGCTTTAGATGGTTTTTAGGTAGTACCTTACTATAGAATTTGCACAATACACTATTTAGGTTTTGCTGTGTAAATAAATAACAATAAAGCAAAAAGAAAACACAACTCTTTAAAAAAATATAGCTATATTTTTTCTATTTTTTAGATAATCAAAAAACAAAACCAATAACACAGAGTTCCGAAATGAAATATGTATTTTTTTAGTTTAAAAAAGTTTTAGGCATACAAAAGCTAGTATCTTATAAAGTTTCTATTAATATTTGCTTGAGGATGTCTTTGCGTAGAGCTTGTTGATTCACATGGAAAAATATATTGGTATACAACATAAATATCTCATTTGATCTCAACCTCAGAATTTTACTTCATGCCAAAGGTTAACGGTTCCATTACTCTTTGTTTTTATAGCAGAAAATCGTCTAATAAATTGTCCCTCTCTAGGGCGGAGCGGATATTAGACTTTTACTGACTAAATTCACACCTGTGGCCCTTTGCGTTCCAGGACCACGCGTTTCCCTTGCAAAAATAACTTATGTCCTTATTAGGCTTGATAATGCATTGTGGCGACGCTTGGGGGAGGCCTATGTGGCCAACAGTGGACGTCTGTCGGCTGAGATGATGATGATGATGATTTTAGGCTTCGGCTTTGCAGGGCCACTGCGATTTTGCTGACATCTCTTAAACCGCGTACAGACATCGCGAGGCGTGCGTCGCGAATGGTTCGTCTCGCATGCCTCGGGCTGTGTGGACGAGTGTGCTCACAGTGAGCATTTGCGTCATACGATCGTTGCGAATGCCGCCTCAGTACGAGTCGTGCGCTCCGTGTGGACAGACAGGTGTGGTTTGCGTTTTCTACTGACGAAAACTGTGCGTGGTGGTTTGCGTGCTTAACTTGAGCATGTGTCATTCGGGACGCACGCATAAATTTACCGTCGTATGTCTCAGGTTGAGGCAAGCCTGACGAACCATTCGCGGCGCACGCCTCGCGACGTCTGTACGCGGCTTTTAAGGCACGCGTGGAACATTACGCGCCATCGACGACTCGGGCTTGGTCCGGATAATTACCGGACGGCCGGACGGTGACCTATAACGAGCTAAGGCACATAGGTATGGTTTTAGTAGAAATCTGACACGTCCACACGATCTTGCCTAGAGCAGGCTGGAGTTTGTTCCCTGATAGCTAATACCTAGGGGTTTGTAAGGCAAGAATAAATAGATTACTCATAGACAAACGTCATCAGTCGTCAACCATATCACCGCTTACGCGGATAACCATCCTATCGGTATTTTAAAGGATGCATTTTGCAGAGTTTACGCCGGAATTCCATGACTTGATTCCGCTATCACTTTTCTACCATCAGCCAAACCGACGTACAGCCCTTACGTTGTTGAAACGTCTACGGTCCGGACTAAGCGTTACGCCTCGTTGCTTATACTACGTAAATCGATTATAATTTAGGTGTCTTCAAGACTAGACTGAATAGACTCCTCATAAACTAGTGCGACTCACCATCAACGATTGCATCACTGCTTACCATCAGGTGGGATTGCAGTCAAGCACTAGTTTATATTATAAAAAAAATGAACATCAGGTAAGAAAGTGGGCAAAAGCTAGTCAGAATCCACTCAGTCGGTTAAGCTTATGACTTACATAGCAGTGTTCGTTTCGTTGTTTTTTAAAAAGTGGAATTTGTTTATTGGCTCTTGATTTTTTTCATGAAAAGTGCAATAACGTGTAGCATCATCGTATGTCTACTTTTGTGTTTTGGAAATATTTGCTTGTGAATCGGTAATGTCACTGTGTTTAGTCAGCAATGTGACTGTTTCGTTAAATTATTCTAACTGCTATCAGTGACTTCGGCTTCGTGACAGTAGAAAATTTTCCTAAGGGGACATACTCCCGGGGTAAAAAATTATATGTCCTGTTTCAGGATATGGTCTGCGTGCCAAAATTCGAATTTTAAACTTCGATGAAGAAGTAAGAAACACATTTGTTACTTCTTCATGCTCGAAAGTAAGAAAGAAAAATAATCTATTTAGGATAGACTACTTATCACAATTTTCTACCTTCACGCGAGTAAAACTCCTGCTAGTACTAACGGAAAATATTATATTCAGTTTAAGATTTAAATAAACAGGTCAAGTTAAATATAACCGTTTAAAAATACCTCCATGAATCACACGAGTAAAGACCAGCTCTAAATATTTTTTTTTGGAAATTTCTCTTGAATTCGTCTGTAATCCCAACAATATGACGGCCACACTTTAACAGCTCCAATTTATAAAACTATCTAAATCCGACGGAGATATTCATCAGTTTCATTTACATAGAATTTTCTCTTAAGAGGCCTACACGAGCTAAAGGCCGCTCGCTCTCGGAGTGCATACAAAAAAAAGAGATGCGCAAAGACACAATGATTGCAAAATATGAAGCATTTTGACAGGCTTGTTGGTTAATGGTCAGTGGCCCTGATGGCTATGCCGGAGGTCGTGGGTTCGATTCACATCCAAAACAAATGTTTGTGTGATGAGCACGATCATTTGTTCTGGGCCTGAGTATAATGTATGTTTTTAGAAATAAGTATGTTTATCAGTAAGTTGTACCCATAACACAAGCTCTGCTTAGTTTGGGACTAGATACCGTTGTGTGAAAGTTGTGAAACATTATTATTATTTTAGCGACTTACTAAAAATTTACAGATTTGATCATAAAATTAAAACATTGTAATGCTTAACTTTGCTTTTAGAATTAGTTTGGTTTTTAATCGATAAAAGTTTTTTTCAAAGGCAACTTTGTGTTCTCTTTTCTATCGTACTAAATTAACTGTTTTATATTTTGAACACGCTATCTATATTTGGTACTAGCTTTTACCCGCGGTTTCGCTCGCGTACATAAAATATAGCCTATTTCACTCAGGAATAAAGCAGCTTTCTATCGGACCAGTAGTTTCAGAGATTACTAGCCCCCCTAGCCAAGTTACAATCGAATTCCGTTCTCTAATCGGTAACGTCTCGGTGACAGCAATTGTAGAAAACGATAAGTTGGTAGCCATGTTGACGCGCCTGAGTCGGCCGCTCGTTCTACGATGTAGCGTTTGTATAACAAAGGATGTAGCGTTAAATATTGTAGAAACGATTTTGAACGATGTGAACTTGGCTACGAATTATCTATTCGTTTGTTCTTACCACGTAACTTTACGTTGAGATGACGTCATTCCCATACGTTTCATCACTTTTCGATAGCGTTAACGATTGCAGAATAACAACTTGGCTAAGAGTGCTGGAGGTAATCTAATCATACGTTTACGTAAGGAGGTAATGTAACAAACAAAAAAAAAAAAAAACAACTTTTCCTCTTTGTTAAATTAGTGTAGAAGTGTAGATTAGTCCTGAAGAAAATCATATATATTTCAGATTCCGTTTACTGCAGTGGATCACTTGCTTTTAGGCATTGAAAAACTCGCGATTAGATCTATAGTCCTCTTAAAAACCGTTTAGTGATTTGATGAATGGGATAAGTATAAAAACCTTGATGTGATGGAAAGGTAAACATCTGGAACTAGTGCCAACAGTTGCAGAATTTCTTGAGAAAACTCCACGACGTCGTTGGTATTTATGTCAAACTGGATATTATGACAAATGTGAGTGGTGACCCAGTGGTGACGACCCCGATTTACGAGTTGTAGATCGCTGGTTCGAACCCAAGGAACATAGGTACCTAGTTGTGATTTTAGTCAGTAACATTCTGATACGCCCTCCTACTCTATACTCCAAGAGCGGGAGAAGTATTAGATTATTTCTAATGTAGAAAAAAATCCCGATGAATTACTTTCTGTAATTTATTTCACTGATCTCGAAACGGTGAAGAGAAATATCGTGAGGAAACCAGTATGTCCTAGTACCAAACATTCGAAGATATGTGATATACACCAATCGCACTGGGCCTGTCTGATGGATTATGCCCCTTCCGTCTCTTAGGGAGAGGACCTGAGCCTAACGGGGGGCCAGGGTTAGTTTCGAAAGACAGCTCGAGCCCCGGTATGAAGGCTTGAAGGAATGAAGGGTTTTTAGTCAGTAAGAGTCTGACTCTATCTCCCGCTCCGCCTAAGAGCGGGGGTTGTCTTTGATGATTTTCCCACCATAAAAAAAGTCCACAAATTCGCTTAATAGTAATTGCTACGTGATTATCTAAGTCTGCGGTTGCGATAAATCAAAAGAGTTACCGTGGTCCTACACAGCATAGGGTAGATGAAAGTCCAGGTGGGTTATTTTATTTAATAAAATTCTTACACTCTCTCTAGCTCTATCTAGAGCGGAAAGAGTATTTTGATGACTTCCCACGTAAAAAAAGCCGAAGCTAGACATATCTAGGTTTTTTTTAGCACAGTTTTATAGAATCTCGTCTGAGAGTCGTTAAAATTTCATAGTTTTTGCAACACCATCGTAAAAGTCTCATTGAGATATAAGTTCAGCTGTGTGTGTTTTGAAATAAAAAATAAACGCACATAAATACGAAAATAACTAAATACTCTTGTGTATCTAATAGTCCACGGGCTTGGAGACGATGAGCAATTGGTAACTCGCCGTTTGGCCTTCGGGTAAGGACTGAACCCGAGTCATAGACGGCGCGTAGTATTATTCCACGTGCAACTCAAAGAAATGTCAGCAAAACCGTATGGGCCACGGAAATTATTGAAAGAACAGGATAGTTTCCAGGGTCAAAATAATTACATTTTATTTAGTCCGTATTTTAGATTATAAAAAAATATAAGTATTTTTTCTTTTTTCGATTAAACAAAAAATAACAAAGATATAGCCCATTAAAGTTACGTATGACGTCACCCCGTGCGAAAAAATGCAGCACGGCGTGACATTACACGTAACTTTAATGGGCTATATCTTCGTTATTTTCGGTTTAATTTAGAAATAAAAAAATACTTGTCCTTGATTTTTGAATAATCTAAAAGACGGACTAATTACCTTTTTTACGACAGCTAGCCTATAACAGTGGTCTAAAACGCAAAAAGCGGGAAGGATTTCAGTCAGTAAAAGTCTGGCTTCTCGCCTCACCCTAGAGTAGGAGTGAGAACAGAAGTCAGTTGATGATTTCCTTACTCAAAAAAAGTATTTAAAAGTCCTCACCAGTATCAGGCCAATATTTCACAGGCACTGTTACTTACTTATCTGGATAAGAAAAACAAAGAAACGTCTGTAAGTACCTTAAACTATACTATACTATTTGAAATTTAAAGAAACCTTTTTACTGTCTGTTCAACCGAATTTAACATCTATTTCGAAGGCATAAGGATGGCATTACAAGCAAAAAGTGGTTACAATACCAACTATTTACTGCAGCCGCCACTAGTCATGCCACCAACGTAATAAAAGTCAAAATCGGTTGAACGGACAGTAATAGAATGTTTTCGTAAATGTCTAATGTTATTTTGAACAGAGTATAGATAAAATCAAAGTGTCTAACTCACACTGTCACTTCTGAAGGTTGATTTATTATTTAATTAAATAATAATTATAACCCCACTATTTAGATAATTTAATTACCTTGTGAAACGTTTCGTGTGAACTGACGCGTAATATTTCAAGTCATAGTCTCGTCTTTGATGTTTTCTGCGCGTCAATCAAACGTAGGTACTGCTTACTGTATTTTAGTATAATATTAATATTCTGATGTGACTGAATGGATGGTGAACTTATTAGTTGATTATGTTATATAAAAATGTGTTGAAAATTATGATTTTCCGGGATGCCTTAACAATTTTGTTTGTATTAACAGATTTTCGTTAAAAAAACAGAAAGGGAAGAGGCTTAAATCCGTATGTAATATTATAAAAAGTTAGGAAAAGTTTGTTTTTTTTGTTTGTGGAAGTACCTAATCTCTGAAAGTAGGTACTGGTTCGATTGCTAATTTTTTTTCCCGATAGAAAACAGCTTTATTCCTGAGTGACATAGGCTATATTTTATGCACGCAGGCGAAGCCGTGGGCAAAAGCTAGTAAATTATGAATTCTTTGGTATCTATTATACAAAAACCTCGTGTCTCAGTGTTTTATTAACGAACTCCCCCGACGTGACCGATTTTTATGATTTTTTTTGTGTTTATTTGGTAGGTCTGAGAATAGATCGTAGGCTATTTTTTTATCTTCCTACCCCCATCTCCACTATATTTTTTGGTAATTTATTTGGCGGAACAACATATGCCAGATCAGGTAATTATATTTTTAAAGAAAATAATCCACCGCTCTGTGTCTGTCCACGATAAACTCAAAAACTAATTAACGGATTTTGATACGATTTCACAAATAAAGTAAGTGATTTATGAGGAAGGTTCAAGTGTATATTATAGCAGAGAAAACCCGAGAATATCAAGGATTTCTGATACCCTTGTAAATCTAGGGCGGGTCGCTAGTTAATATATACAAATGTTATTTAACTACAGTACAAACCAAGTCAATAAACTTTCAATTGCACATAAATACAATTTTGCCGTCTATGGCTTCAGATAAGTACCTACTGTAATGAAAAACAAAGAAAATAACTGTGCGCAAAAATAAACGGTTAAAAGAGAGCAATCCTCTCTGTGACCTCTAATTGTATGCCACTTGTAATTATATTCTCCAGCAGACCATCAATCAATGAACGAGAAAGAAAACAAATGAGTATTTTTGTAGCCTCACAAAAGTTTATTGAACTAAACTAGCTTTTGTCTGCGGCTTCGCTCTCCTCAACTGACTACAATGTTTAATTCTACCCTACTCTACTCTACCCTACCCTACTCTACCTCACTCTACCCTACTCTACCCCACCCTACTCTACCCCACTCTACTCTACTCTACCCTACTCTACAGTATAATTAATTTAATATACCATTAAACAAATCAACCAGACAACTTCAAAATTTCAAATTTTCAACCATACGTCTTAACCATAGACAACATTACATTTAGCTGTCAGTTGCGTTTTGTTACCATTTTATGTCACGTTCCACGAAAACGAGTTAAAATAACGAGTAAATATAAAGTATCTCAGTATCCTATGTCCGTCTCCTCGTTCTAAGCTACCTCCCTACTAATTTTCAGCCAAAGCGGTTCAGCTGTTTTTGAGTAATAAATAGTGTAACTAACACGACATTCTTTTATTTGTATAGAATATAAAAGTAATGGCGCTTCTTTCAAATAAACAGACAAAGCATTTAAAAATGATCCTTTCATTCATTAAATTAAAAAGAAAAGCAAAGCAAAGCTCTCACATACTAAAATGTTCACATAAACTTGCAACTTAATAGCATTTCAAATCCCAATCTTAAAACAGTGAAATAAAGCTCAATTTCAATGGGTAGTAAAGTAACAGGTAATTTTATGCCCCGTAGTAAATTATACGATATATCTGTATAACAGTTTGGACGCGAATGTTATACAGAATTATGTTGTAAAATAGCCGAGTAAAGAGGCAAATTATGCTGAATTCAGCAGTGAAATACATCGTGTGAATGTAGCTATTTTCATAAACGTATGATGTAGATAACTTTGGTACTCAAAATGTTATATGGTCACGATTCAAATTGTAGCTGGCGGTTTTTGGTAGATTTTTATTGACTTGTTTTGATTTTTCGCAAAATGATTATTCCTTGTGGATATTGTTTTGTGGTCAATTGGTGCTGTTTTGTGTCTGACTTTCATCAGTGATTTGTTTTTGTAAACATCTTATTTATTGGAACTTGTTTTCTTAATAATCTTTTCTTTTTTTTATGCATTTGCCATGTTTTCACCACCTTTGGTTGACTGATGGAGAATGCCTAAAGTATTTAAGTTCGTGTTTGTATCTTTGTGTTGAATGAAGTTTTTATTTTTTTTTTCCCGACTGTAAGGATCCACAGTTCAGCAACAGTCAGGACCCATTAAAATAATCTAGACTAAAATCATTCTATCTAATGTGGGTGTCGACTGTTGCTGAACTGTGGACTGAACTTGTTTATTATTCTTTTCAGTTTTTATTTAAAGTATTTTTACGCAGTCGGGTTTTTTTGTTTTTTAAATTAATTTTCATTATTTTCAAATCAGTCATTCTAGCCTCTATAAGCAGATGTATTGGGTGTGGATTTCAGGATTCCGTAGAATGTGTGTGGTAATATAAATTTTTATTTGTACAGAAGACTTTTGTGTCACACTCTGACTAATAAAAAAATAAAAAATATATAGTGTCAATATAAGAACATTGTAGACTCTACGGATTCATAAATTAATTATCTATTTGTTAGGTATGATTAGCTGTTTGGTACATTGTTGGCTGGTCTACATTGTCCTCTCTATAAATATTGAGATATTTATACTTTAATATATTAAAGAGTAACCATAGAGCTTTTTGCTGGTTCTTATCCATAAGAAACAACTAGTTGATATCGTGCACTAGCTTCTGACGTTTTATAAGTGCCCACGTACGCCTATATGAAACAAAATATTTTGAATTGAATTGAATTTCAAGTATGACAATAAGTAGGTAGAGTTATTGAAAAAGATAAAACAGGATTATTTCTTACCTATTGTATCAGGTCTTCACATATTTAATTTCTTTGGTTACTATTCACTGTATTTCTGTTTCAGCCTTTTATGACTGAAAACCAGGTCAGACTATCATGACTAGTGATGACGGCAATATTGCTGTGAAGTGGGAATATTGCCCGAAGAATGAATATTGGTGGCAATGTTGCCAGCAATATTCCCATATTGCCAGCAACGGCACTTCTAATCAAGACACATCCTTGAATATGAAAACGTCTTAATACCTTTCTAGCCGACCTTCAGGTCGGCTTGGCATTATTAATTCATTAAACCCCAAGCACAAAATAGATAGTACAGAAGACAATCTCATGTATGCACTTCACTTTTTATACCTACGCTCGGTTGACGCACACTAATAAGCGTTTGAGCGGGAAATGTTCGACGAGTGATCCAAGACGCGACCGAGATATCGTGTCCGTGTGCGGTGTCTATGTGTGCGTTGCTCGAGCGCGCTTTTTATGTAGATTGACTTCTGTACCTATCTATTTTGTGCCTTAAGCGAACGACGGCGTTCGCGCATCTATTGTCTTACTAATGTGTCTCAAATTGACGGTATCTGAAAGGTTAACCTTTTGAATGTCTTAAGTCACGCAGTTCGACATAAGCAATTGTCTTTCTATTGTGTCTCTAATTACGGCATTCGTTGCGTTAATAGTAATTGCTAGATACGTACTTTTTCACAAAAGTGCGTCGTCATTCTTATTTGAATTTACCACGGCCGTGAAACGAAAAAAGCAAATGAAGAAACACGGGTGGTAAAAATCATCATCATCATCATCATTTCAGCTTAAAGACGCCCACTGTTGGACATAGGCCTCCCTCAAGCGTCGCCACAACGACCGGTCCTGTGTGTCTCGCATCCATCGGATTCCCGGATATATTCATTTCTAATGTGATCACGCAAAGAAATTCCGAGCATAGCCCTTTCCATTGTTCTTTAGGTGACTTTAAGCCTTCTTATGAGGCCCATTGTAAGAGACCACGTAAGATAAATAAGAATAATTAAGAATAATGATGATTTATTTGCTGATTATTGAGGTTGTCCTTGGTGTAGGCACTTATAGGTATATAATAATATAATATGATATTTCAAAACTATCACACAATGCCTTCTAGTCCCAAGCTAAGCAGAGCTTGTGTTATGGGTACTAGACAACTGATAAACATACTTATATATTTCTAAATACATACATATTATAGATAAATTACACCCAGACACAGAACAAATGATTATGCTCATCACGCAAACATTTGTCTTGGGTGGGATTCGAACCCACAACCTCTGGCATAGCAGTCAGGGTCACTAACCACTAGGTCAACAGGCCAGTCTAAATATGAATAATTATATAATTATAAATATAAATTATTATCAGGGAATTAGAAATGCGAGTTGTTGTATCGAAACTCAACCAATGGGTTGAGGCTAGAAAAAAGACTAAAGATATGAACCTCATTCCGGCCTCATCTCATCATCATCATCACCATCATCATCATTTCAGCCAAAAGACGTCCACTATTGAACATAGGCCTCCCCCAAGTGTCGCCATAATGACCGGTCCTGTGCGTCTCGCATCCATCGGATTCCTGCTTCACCAGATCATCGGTCTACCTTGTGAAAGGCCTGCCAACGCTGCGTCTTCCGGTACGTGGTCGCCATTCCAGAACCATTTAACCTCATCTAGAAAAGAATATTTGTTTCACGTAAAATATATTACAGTGTAAAAATAATTAATTCCACATATTTTTTTTACTTATTTTCACCAAGCAGAAATAATATTATATTCCAAATAGGCTTTATAAGATATACGTGTAAAAGTGTTATTGTTTATTTATTTTTGAAATATTTATATCAATGTTACCAAAGAAAAACTGTATGAGTATAACTATTAGTTTTTTTTGTGGTAATAATGGATGAAATCTATAACAAAAGTAGATTTTGGTTTTTTATTATACACCACTAATTTTTAATTAGTACAAATACTTAAAGGGCTTATTAGAAAAGCCCTTGTTGTTAAAATCTCAATAAATAATATTCATAAACAGCAAAGTTATTAGCGTTTGTTTTACCCCAAAATGTCTCTCAATTTATGGAAATATTGTGCAGGCTATTGATTAGGTATGAATGAATAAATGACGACTTAAATGGAAAAACACTTCCCGCAGTATTTTCTACTAGCAATTGTTATGTATGATTGAATCTATGATGAATTTACCTTTTCGTGGTCAATTTTAGGATATCGGTTTTTTCTACTTTTGAATACAAAAATATGATCAGTAACGGGTACAGATACAGCCCCATTCTTTTTTTTGTACTAATTAAAAAGTAGGGGTGTAGATACACTCGCGCTTGCCCACTATCTCACCCCGTGGTCGATGGTGGAGCACACTTGCCTAGAACTAATCAGAACTATAGCTATAAGGAAACAGATTCCGGCAGGGAATTTCATAAAAACGTAATCAAATTTCCAAGTCGGTTTCATCGGAGGGGCCCAGCAGGATCGAAGCCTACTGGGACCAAGGGTCTGCTTCTGAAAGGAAGACTCTGCCCTGGTATGAACCGCAGTGAAGGAACAGGAGTGGGTTTTTACTCAGTAAAAGTCTGACACACCCTTTCGCTCCGCCCAAGTGCTAGAGATGTCATTAAATGAATTTCCAACTACAAAAAAAGTAGATTTCATGAAAACAACACGTTTATAAACATTCCACTGTACAACAATTAAATTAAACGCACTAAAAGGATAAGCATGAACACAAATAGGGAAAACAAAAATAAGATACGGAAATCCTGACAAACATTTCAAACGCTTATCTACGAAGCTTCATAAAATCCACTGAAAATAATCGTCTAAGCTTGCTTATAAATGCTTCATGCTCCTGAAATGCTCTAAAACGAGCAAACATTATTTATTTACGGACACGTATTGTTAGATCTATCTTTGAGAATCTCTGAAACACTCGATTGTGCATATCTAATGAGAAGCAAATAAAGAGATATAAACCGAGGTATGATGTAATCTTTTTGGGAACATATCTTTTCGAGAACGTAAAAAAAAACGGTTATAATTGGGACATGTCGTTAAAAATCTATCAGAATTCTGAGAATTTGTTAGATTATCTTTTACGTTATGATTTCTTTTTTATAAAAAGAGGTTTCGGTATTTTGGTCATCCAAATTCTGATAATATGGTTAGATTATTCTTATTCTTACAGAGATATTTTTGAAGCAGTTCACATACATAACAGTAATTATTGTCTTCTTATAGTTGGCGTTGTACATTTAAAACTTTTTGATTCTTCTTCTTCCTGCCCTTATCCCATATTACTTAGGGTCGACGCAATACGTTTTTTTTCTTCCATTCTGTCCTGTCACCCGTCACACTATCACTAACTCTTCGTTCTTTCATATCACTCCTTTGGCCTCCATTTATAACTTTTTGCATTTATCTAAATTGAGCATCATATTACTTACGTCATTCTGTCAAACGCTATTAAACTGCGACGATAAAAATAAAAAAGTGTCACAGATAAATTAAAGTAGTCAGCAATTTTCATTTAATGAGGATCACCAAACTTATGTGGCAGTTTACAAGACACCCCTCTCGCAGAATGGTCGATGGGACCGAAAGGTTCTGGAGTGGCGACCGCGTACCGGAAGATGTAGCGTTCGAAGGCCACAATTTTCACAGATGATGTATTTATATTACAGCCATAACAACAAATACTAAAAACTTAAAAAATATTATAATTATAGTGCCTAATGTAGTATAGATAAATGTTATCTACGAATTCCTTCGTGCGCGAGTCGTCTCTCACTTGCTCGGTTTTTGTATAGCATAAACAGCCTTTCAATGTTCCTACTGCTGGGACTCAGGCTTCCTTTCTAGGTAAGGGAATGGGCCTTAATCCACTACGTGGGTCCGGTTTTTGTATATCTATATATAATTAATAGCTTGAGTTAACAGAAGAAATTACCTTTTATATAGATACAAACCTTCTTCAAAACTAATCCCTCACCAAATCTTCATTTCACTAAGATTTATAAAAAGGTGCAATTATATTTGCCGAAATACACTGTTCCAGCAAATCATGAAAATTTTATCAAACAGATTTGGGTCATGCTGACGGCTGGCGGTGGGCTAGACGGGAAATTTCATTTCACCGAGACTTAAATACGACTCGCCATTACGGCAGGTTTACGTGTCCATTTGCGGAGAAACGCTTGTTGAGCGATCTTTTAGGCGATAAACGTGGTGTGCGGGCTTTTGGTTTGTAACTTACTACTGATATTGTGTGATAGTTTTTATTTGAATTCTTTTTTTTGAGTAATATGATTGAGATCGGTGACCATACTAATCGCACTAATATTATAAAGCCGGAAGTTTGTGTATTTGTTTTTTTGGTACCTACTTCTTCACGCTCAAACGGTTTAACGGGTTTCGATGAAACTTTGTACATGGGTAGACCATGTCCGGATTCACCATGTCCGGGTAGACTATGTCCGGGTAGACCATGTCCGGGTAGACCATGTCCGGATAGACTATGTCCGGATAGACCATGTCCGGGTAGACCGTGTTCGGGTAGACCATGTCTGGGGAGATCATGTCCGAGAAGACCACGACTGAGAACTCATAGCATTTTTAACTCGGAAATATGTTCCTTGTGATAATATTCTACTTCTGTAACGAAGCCGCTGGCAGAAGCTAGCATATATACATTCAGAATAATTAACCCAACAGAATATTTATAGGAAAAAATAATTGGAACTCTAAGCTAATAGCAATAAACGGCGTTTGTAGGAACCTAATTGTAATAAATTCACTTGTCTACTTATTGCCTAACAGTCGTTATTGAAATCGGTCCTTATGTCCTCGAAAACAAATTCTAGCTATTTTGCAACATCGTCTAATATTAATGGAATATTTAGTCAACATTTCAGTTCATTTATAGTGGGATGGTATTTCCCACTGAGTTCCTTTTAACCAAGTAAAACCGGACTTTTCACTAATGATCCAAGTTTTTCAAATGGCTACACTTGTTAACGAAGTAGATGGTACCTCAAGATTAGAAGAGGCGAAAGCATAGAAGAAAAACCAGGTCTTCAAAACCTAAAGTCGGAATATTTAGTAAACATTTCAATTAATTAATTAAGGGAAGGTAAAAAAAAATTACTCTTTGAGTTCCACTTCTCTGTCTTCATCATTTCAATTGAGAGATGTCACCTGCTGGACGTAGACTTCCCCCTAATAACACTATAATTAACGGTCCTATGCGTCTTAAGAGTAACCATGGAGTTTCTTGCCGGTTCTTCTCCATAGGAAACGACCAATTTCGAACCGTGCACTAGCTTCTGACGTTTTATAAGTGCCCATGTGGGCCTATGTGAAATAAAAAACTTTTGACTTTGACTTTGACTTGCATCCATCGCATTCCCTTGAGTCTCACCAGGTCATCGGTTCACTTATGGGGGTCTTCCTAATACCTACAGCTTTTCTGGACAACCTTTAATTAACCAACCAAGTCTCCAACACCATTTTTTTCTTCCTCCTTCAAAATACAAAACAAATCTATTCGAATACGTCACATTTTTACCTACACCCGTAAACCTCTCAATAAGTGCTCTATAACAAAAACTAGTGTTGTAAACAACATAAATCTCTCAGACAATAACCACGTGGCACTTTTAGTGTAGTGTTGAATTTCTATGCGCGTTTACACGCCATTTATTAACGGGACTCGTAAACAATTAGTTTGGAATACAGAGCTCAGAATGCTGGAACTGCAGACGTCAAACGCTGTACAAAGCCTTTTCGAAGTATCGCCATGTCAACCATGTTCTGTGCGTATGGCATCTTCATTAGGTCATCGATTTACCCTGTGGGAGTACCAATACCTATGGCTTAATCTGAAAACCGTGTTAAAATTAATTATTAAATGAAGCAGCAATTAATATTTCAAAAAATAGTTTGCGATGATTGGGTAACTCCCTGTCTCTTTTGTACACGCGTAACCTAATGGCGGCAATGTCACATGTAAGTGTGAGCATCTTTTTTCTTTTAATTGATAGTTTCTATAATCAAAGAGTTTCTCCTTTCCTTAGTTTTCAAAGGTTTCTAACTTACTTGATTTTGTACGATTGTTTTTTTTAACGTGGAAACTTAAAGACATTCATTATATTACTTCCATTTTTCATTAGAAGGCAATTCAAAAAACTAAAAAATTTATATGTATTATTGTTTTTTATGATTATTTGTGTAGGTATTTTTTTCTATAAGCCTTAGTTACCTGATAATAAATAATAATAATTGTTATTTTTGCTTTATGATAGGGTTACTTTCTTATATAAATGATTTAAAAAGTCATATACCCAATTACGCTGAGCACCGGCTGTTATAACCATTGTCACAGAAATTGTTGTTATTTACTGACATATTTGGTTTGTAAACAAAGTTTTGACTATACCACATCTAGCAGTGACCACTGAGGACTCCAGGAGCTCTGTGGTGTCGAAGCTCCTAGACGCGAGTGGGCTTATATACGTACAAATTAAATGGTGATGAATGAGGCGTATTACTACAGCGCATTTTAGTTTGGGAGTTGCGACATAGTCAGTTTTCAAAGTTAGGTTAATATTACATTAGGAATATCAATGAAAGATATGGTAGTCGTTATTTTTGAACTGATACTGTTATTGGTTATTATTGTGCAATATTTGTAAAGGTCGACCCCAAAATAACAAGGGACAGGAGCAGGAAGATGATGAAGATGAATATTTGTAAAGTTATAAAATTATTAAACTTGTCTTTTTGTTACAGGTAATGCAACAGTTTACTTCCACACAAATCGGATTCTACGGTATTTAGAACATTGAATTCACCAACTAGGTATAATATTACCTTGTATAACTTAGTAATGTTCAAACTAAAACCAGGGGAGATATTAAAGACTATAGCATGTGTAAACAAGTTTCAGGTTTTTTTAAAAATTCTAAATATTTTTATTTCACATAGGCCTACATGGGCACATAAAAAAAAATCAGAAGCTAGTGCACGGTTTTAAATTGTTTCCTATGGAGAACAATCGGCAAAAAAACTCCATCCTTTGGGTTATTTAAAAAAAACTGGGCAAGTGCGAGTCTGACTCGCGCACGCAGGGTTCCGTATCGTGCAAAAAAAATCGCGCTTGTTGTAGCCCCTCTTAAATATTTATTTTATTTTGTTTTTAGTATTTGTTGTTAAAACGGCAATTGAAATACATAATTTGTAAAAATTTCAACTGTCTAGTTATCCCGGTTCTTGAGATACAGCCTGGTGACAAACAGACGGACAGACAGCGTAGTGTTAGTAATAGGGTCCCGTTTATACCTTTTGGTTACGGAACCCTAAAAAAGGTAGGTTCCGAATTGACTCTGTACCAAATGATAATAATTCAAGTGTGGATATAACCGCTTAATCCCTAATCAGACAGTGAGTGATTGACAGTTGGTACTCTAAGGCACGAGGGACACTTCCCTAGATGGAGTGGAAGTAATTTTAATTGACAATTTTATCCTGGGTAATGTGACAAATAATTTTAAACCCATTACGATCGTTTTGTTGTCTATTAGGCACATGAATCTGATATTAAGTCCTTTCAAGATAACTGTTTTGGGAGTAGTTTTAATTGAATTTTTAACCGACTTCGAAAAGAAGGAGGTTCTATGTTCGGCTGAATGTATGTTTTTTTTTTATGTATTTTCACCGATATCCGTCAATTGTGGACCGATTTTGAAATTTTTTTTTATTCAAAGGTTATGCTTCCAAGTTGGTCTCATTGAAATATTGTTATGATCTGATCATGAACTTTGAAGATATGGCACAGAACTCCTCATAGGATCACAGCAGAACAGTCGTAACAAGTAAAATTGCTTTGTTTATACTTACGTGTAGTCGATGACTGGCTGAAGGTAAAGGGGGAGGGGATGTATCGGACTGATCCGATGATGAAGCCAGAAGGAAAAAAAATAAATTAATGTAATCTAACCGTGTTTGGGATTATTAAATCGTTATGAGATGCTCTCTGGCTATAAGGTATTTAAGTTTGGCTTACTTAAAAGTGAAAAATAAAACATTTTACAAAAAAAAAAACAACCGACTTCAATGTTAAAAAAACACTGAAAAGTACAAAATAACTTTAATTTCGGAAGTCGATGTTAAATAACGAAGAGACAAAACTATTATAGAAACACCGACTTCCGAAATTATAGTTATTTTGTACTTTTCAGTGTTTTTTTAACACTGAAGTCGGTTGTATTTTTTTTTTGTAAAAAGTTTTTCAATTATTATTAATTTTGCAAATTATCCAACGCTCAAATCCAATCCATCGCTATTTCCTACTACATAATTTTTGTCGATGTTGTCCTGCCCAAAACCTAACTTAAAATTGAGGTCCCTATAACAGCGCTATCAAGAGTAGGAGAAGTCAGAATAATTTTCCTCCTTACAAAAAACTCACGATATAGGAGCTATTCCTAGTAATGCAATCGCAATGTATTTTAACCTTTTTTTGAGTATTTTAAATATTTATTTAACATCATAAATATTGTGTTAAAAAAGGAACACAAATCCCTTATTTTATTAAAACTAACTGAAACAATTTAAAAATAAAACATACACACACATTGGCTCGATCTTCTCCATCAAGCGAAAGATGCTCTGATTTCATGCTGTTTATCGTAAAATGCAATTACTCCTCGATCACGTCAAACAGGGACGTGCCTTACGTTTTATTGCTGTGCACCTATGTCACCAAGCAACAAGGTTGTCATGTGTCACATACGTAGCAATAAAATTGTCATGTCTCATCAGAGGGCACGGTAGTGCCTCCGCCAAGTCGAGCAGAAAGTCAAATAAAATTGTTTGTAAATAAAATTTCACCGATAACAAGTATTTGGTTGGACCAACTTAACTCAATTGGTCTGTTGATTTAGTGGTTGGAGGCCCTAACTGCTAAACCGGAGATCATGGGTTCGATGGGTGAGACCAAGACAAATATTTGTGTAATGAACACGATCATTTGTACCGTGTCTGGATGTAATTTATCTATAATTTGTATGTATTTATAAATATGCAAGTACAAGTATGTTTATCAGTTATCTAAACCTACTCGTAGCACAAGCTCTGAAAAGTTTGGGACTAGATAACATTCTGTGAAAGTTGTGGAATATTATTATAATTTTATTTATCAAAAAACGACATTCATCGTCAAAAAACGACCCAATAGTTATACTATTTTGTCGTTTTTTGACGAAGAATGAGAGACTTGGCATCATTTTTTAACTGTGAATGTTTTGATGGGTCTAATATATTGCTGCCATTTTACCTACTTACAAAGGAAACCTTACCATTTTTATGTAACAATGTAATATATTTTGTAGCGTAAATAGTTGATACTTTCTTTGTAGAACTATTTCTACTTAGTCGAACTTCGGACGTTCGGCTACCCCACTAAGTACTGTTCTTTACTTTAAATTAGATCTCGTGTTGAAACCGCTTTCTTTCAACTTTTGGAATGTAAATAGATACCAGGGAGTCAGACAATATATTTATTAAAATTTTGTGTACCAACTAGTAAAAAACAGTGTACAAAGGCTGACTTAATGCCACAGACTTTTTCCTAATACTGTCATGATTCTGATATTTTTTGTGAATGAATCGTTCATTGTTCACATTAATTTTCTTATTTAAAATCAAATAAAAATATCGTTGTTACATGTCTTACGAAAAAGTTAAGTCAAAGCAGTGTTTTATCAACACATGCCTGGGTGTCATCTAAAAGTTTCTGCTCACAGTTTTTTTCATAGAATTTCGACGTAAAAATAGCCCAGTACATAATCCAAATGTCAGCAACATTGATGGACAGCCAATGTGTGGAGAGGGCTACGCCAGTCCACACCATCTGTCACAGATGACGTATAGTGTCTCCACAAACGCGTAGAATTTATTATTGAGGCAACCTTTTTGACAAGCCTTTCTTCGAATTTCTGTTTGTGGAATTTTGAAAGGTGTGAAATTGAATTTTATGTGCAAATGGATTTTGCAGCGCTCAAATTTTAAGAGAAAATGGCTCGTGTGGTTAATTTTTTTATACTTTGTTCTGTTCAATGACGTGGGGTTATTGATAGGGTGCTATATAAAAAAATAAGAAAATAGTGGTAAGTGGTGTTATATCCTGGTACCAGTAAGTTGAGTGTTATTTTGTTTTTAATATTGATTTGATATGACACCTGATTTTTGATGTTACAGATTGGTTTACTTCAATGTATATTAATACGACGACTTAGATTCAAACAATCTTATTTTCTTTTACAAGATCGATGATATTTCAATATTATGAAGCTTTCAGGGATATTCCCAATTCCACAAGTACTTAAGGGTTATAGTCCCTTGAACCATCTGGCCAAAATTATGTGGATGCACCTCTCGCACCCGCCTAGGCGGCAGTACGCAAATCTGTGCATTTATTTGCGGCCAACAGCGCCCGGAAAGCGCACGGCTGACCTTTAAATCCATTTTCTTTGCGAAATATTAATTGATTTACATATGCAATGTTCACTTTGAAGAATATTTAACCACCAATTTTTATGTGTAAAAATGTTTCTAAAGATCCAAGCCGTTTCGAAGGAGTAGGGAAAAGTTGCGAAATTGATAAATATTTTTTAAGACAAAAGCATTAATAGCACGAAAAAATCAAATGTTGATAATGTTGTTCATGAATCTATAATAAACATATATTTTTTTCAAACTTATTAACCTGGCCGTTACCGAGAAGTAGGCTTCAGAAAGTCACCGTTTTATGGCACTTTTCGGGCGCTTGGGCCTTAAAACTGCATAATATCACCAATATTCCAAACATTTTGCTCTCGTTCGTGAATCTCCCTTTTTTAAAAGGTGTGTGTTCTCCACGGCATGGCTGCGGGCTATTTACGTATGTCTGGTCACGGAAGCGGCCAGAGGCGATAGTGTGACATCCGCTAGGGTTGAGGCTATGATTTGTGGCAATATTTTGTGAGCAAAGAATATTTTGATAACGTGTTTTTGTGTGTGGTTTTGGGTACTGTAGGTGTGGTATGTGGTATGTAAAAAAAAAGTGTGATATGTTTAATACCTACTGCAATTGTTTAACTTGACCATAAAATGATACCAAACTAAAAACTCGGCATGCAACTCAGGTCAGTTTTCCATGAAAAATTTTGCACTTAATTATTAATCAATTTTTTTTTCTTCTGACTTCAAGTAAATTATCTTATAACTCGCACTCCGTTCGTCCTATAAGGACCAAGCATGAATCATCGATAACGTATAGTGTTCCACGCGCGCCTCAAAGATAATAATAATATAATAATAATATTCCACAACTATCACACAACGCCGTCTAGTCCCAAGCTAAGCAGAGCTTGTGTTATGGGCACTAGACAACTGATAAACATACTTATATATTTCTAAATACACACATATTATAGATAAATTACACCCAGACACAGAACAAATGATTATGCTCGTCACACAAACATTTGTCCTGGGTGGGAATCGAACCCACGACCTCCGGCATAGCAGTCAGGGGCCTGCGGGACGGTGCACCCTGGGAGGCGGCCAATGACCCCTTTGGGTATTGCTGCCTAAGGGGCCTCGATGGCCGTCTGCGAATGTTCTGTCTGTCGGAACGCTTCAACGCGTGTCCCTCTGTTATAGCAGAGGGCACAGTGGCGAAGCAAGAGCGGGCTCGGTGTGCACTCACACTGCCGCCGGGCAGGCAGGAGGAAGGCTTGCTCCTCCTTCTGCCACCGTTAGTCTCGTAGCCCCAGAGATTGTCCAAGGTCATGTTTCTGACTTTTGATGGGGGACGAGGGTCCTGGCTTAACCGCCCGGGCCGCGAGGAAGACAACCTCTATAAAAAATTACCCCAAATCTCCAAGCGGCGGCGCACCGTGAGGGAGGTTGT
This sequence comes from Mythimna ferrago, assembly GCA_910589285.2. Classification (NCBI taxonomy): domain Eukaryota; kingdom Metazoa; phylum Arthropoda; class Insecta; order Lepidoptera; family Noctuidae; genus Mythimna; species Mythimna ferrago. The sequence continues at coordinate 11,082,822 of OU342694.1, read as the reverse complement.
TAGCTTGACTAATGGGTAGCTAAATTAGTCTCTAGTGCGAACCACGTCTTTTGAGCAAGTACCCAAAGATATTTACTCGTGGGAACAAAATGGAAAAATCTAAATTTTTTAAAAAACCCAAAGAGAGCGATGCGCGGTCGGAGTCCGACGCGGCATCCAGAGGGAGCCTGGAGGGCTCGGAGACAGAGGAGGCCGGGGGAGACCCCGGTAGAGGTAGAGGCGAGGAGGCTGCGGGGGACCCCGGTGGAGACACCGGTAGAGTCTCTCGTCTCTCCCGAAAGCGGCGCTCTATGCCGGGGGACAGGTTGTCCTCCGACACGGAGGGAGAGAGCCGTTCGGTGCCGAAAGTCCCCACGAGCGGCCGCGGCGCGGGCCGGGCCCGTGGGCAGGGGAGAGGTTTGGCGGCCAAAGACTCCGCTCAGCAAGCCGTCAGGCTTGCCGCGGAGGGGCGTCACCCCGGAGCGGCCGCCCTTGGGAGGGACCTCTCGGAGCCGTCTGGCAGCGAGAGGCGTGCCGAGGCGGATTCGGACGGGGAGTTCCAAGGTCTGGCCGTCGCCCTTTTGCGGGATATGAGCCGCAAAAGGGAAAAAGCCTCTAAGGAGAGGACGGCGCGGCGCCATGCCAAGTCCTTGAAGGAGGCGTTTGACGCCTCCCTCAAAAAGATGGTGGAGAGGCTGCGGAGCGAGCTCCAGGCTGAGCTCCGGGCCGAAATCCAGGTGGAGCTCGCCAGAGCAGGCCCACAGGAGCCGACGGATGGGCAGCGCAGGCAAGGGCATGGGCAAAGCCGGCCCCAGACCCAGCCTGAGCCGGAGAGCCAGCTGCTGACGCTGGTGCGGCAGGAACTGGCTGCTCTCCAGCAACAGCTGCAGCAGCAGCAGCAGCAGTTCCAGCTGCGCATCCAGCAGCAGCTGTCCCTGCTGGAGGGCATCGTGCTGCGCCCTCCGCTAGCGGCCTCTGGCCAGCAGCGAGGGGCGCCGTCTTACGCCGCCGCCGTGGCTGCGGCTTCTGTGCCCAAGGCGGGTCCATCGGGGCTAGCAGGGCGCGGGGCCGCGGCATCGGAGCCCGCGAGACCGCCCCCGACGGCCAAGCAGCAACGGCGGCAAAAGGGAGTGGCGACGCCTGCTGCTGCTAAACCGGCGGGACCTCCTGCCGCGGCGGCGACTAGGCCCCGCCCGCCACCTCCTCCACCTGAGGAACCCGGCGGCGCTTGGACGGTCGTCGGCGCCGCGAAGAAGGCGGGCAAGGCGGCCAGAGCGGCCAAAAAGCGCGCGAGGCGGAAGGACAGGAGGAAGCGAGCCATGGCGGCGAGACTTCGCGCCCCGAATTCCGAGGCTGTAGTTATTACGCTGCAGCCTGAGGCGGAAAAGAAGGGCGTGACGTACGACGACGTCATGGAGAAGGCGAAGCAGGCGGTGTTGCCCCACCTTGGCGAGCTTGGAGCCGCTGGGGGCTTCCGCATGAGGCGTACGCTCACGGGGGCCCGAATCCTGGAGGTTCCCGGTGCGGCCAGCGGCCCTGCAGCGGATGCCCTGGCCGAAAGGATCAGGGCGTCCCTCAACGCGGAAGAGGCCCGAGTGTCCAGGCCCACAAAGTGCATAGACATGCGCATCATGGGCCTGGACGACTCAGTCAAGGTGGACGAGGTGGTGGCCGCCATCGTCAGGGCGGGTGGGTGCACGACCGATCAGGTCCGGGTGGGCACCATCCGCGCTGACGGCACGGGCATGCGAGCGGTGACAGCTAGCTGCCCCGTGGCGGCGGCCAGGACCATCACCGGGGAGGGCCGACGGCTTTTGGTAGGCTGGGTCTCCGCGCAGGTGAAACTGCTGGAGCCCAGACCTCTGCGGTGCTTCCGGTGCCAAGTGGGGCACCACGTTGGCGCCCACTGCGCCGCGGAGGTGGACCGCAGCGACCGCTGCCACCAATGTGGCCAGCCCGGTCACAAGGCCGCAGAATGCCGTGCTTCGCCGCACTGCTACGCATGTGCGGCGGCAGGCAAGCCGGCCAACCACCGGGCTGGGGGCAGGTCCTGCGACCCCCCCGCCAAGGACAAGGGCAGGGCCCGTAGGCCCATCCCCGCCGACGTCCTCACCGCCGCAGCCGCCTCCTTGGCCGCCGCCGCTATCGCCGCCGCACCCGCCGCTCTCGCCGCCGCACCCGTCGCAGTCGCCGCCGCACCCGCCGCGGCAGTGCCCCCTAGAAGGGCTCGGGAGGAGACAATGGACTGCCAATAACGGCCCCATTCCGTCTCCTCCAGGCGAATATCAACCACTGCGCCCCCGCTCAGGATCTGTTGCTCCAGAGCATGGCGCAGTGGTCGATAAATGTCGCCGTCGTCTCCGAGCCGTACTACGTCCATCCCCGTGGAGACTGGGTTCAGGACCTAGACGGCTCGGTGACGTTAATCTCGTCGGCCGCCGCCGGTACCCCGCCCCTCGAGGCTGTTGCGAGGGGGCGGGGCTGCGTGGCAGCACGGTTCGGGGACATTGCAGTGGTAGGCGTCTACCTGTCCCCGAGCAGATCTCTCGACGAACTCCAGGTCTCCCTTATGGAGCTAAATGTCGTCGTCGCTGGGTTTGGTTCCCTCCCCGTGGTCGTTTGCGGGGACTTCAACGCCTGGAATACGGCTTGGGGTTCCCGGTACACGAACCCACGGGGTCAGATGGTGGAGGACTGGGCTTTGGAGCTGGGCCTGGTCGTCCTGAACCGGGGTTCTGTCCCCACGTTGGCGCGGATGCGGGGTGAATCAGTGGTGGACATTTCGTTCGCCAGCCCCGCTCTGTTGCCGCGTGTCGTCGACTGGCGCGTTATGGAGGAGGTGGAGACGTACTCCGACCACCGGTACATCCGGTTGGACGTCTCCGCCGAAACCTCGGCCGCGCCGGTCCGACAGAGCCCTTGCGGTCCGCGGTGGGCGCTTAAGCAGATGGACCGGGAGCTCCTCCTGGAAGCCGCGACGGTACAGGCCTGGGTGCAAGCACCGGACAGGCCTGTCGACATAGACGTCGAGGCGGAGTGGTTCCGGGAGGCCATGTCGCAAATCTGCGACGCGGCAATGCCCCGAGTCCGTCCAGGGCGAGCTAAGCGCCAGGTGTGCTGGTGGTCGCCGGAGATTGCTGCACTGCGCAACGCATGCAGTCACGCGCGGCGCCGGTACGCCAGACACTGCAGGCGCCGCATCCGCCCGCCGGATGCGGAGGCCAGAGAGGCGGAGCTGTATGAGGGATACAGAGCGGCAAAACGCACCCTCCGAACGGAGATCAAGCGGGCCAAACTGGAGGCCCGCAACGTGTGGCTGGGGTCTCTGAACGCGGACCCATGGGGGCGCCCGTACAATATGGTACGGGAAAAGCTCCGTCCCTGGGCTCCCCCACTGACTCAGAGTCTCCGGCCCCAGATCGTAGAGGGTGCGGTGAACGCTCTGTTCCCTGCGCGGGGGGAACACTCCCCCCCGCCCATGGCTCCGCCTCCACCGCCAGCGGTGTCTGACGCGGACCGCAACAGCGACGACGACGATGCTCCAGAGGTGACCGAGGTAGAAATGAGAGTGGCGGTGCGAAGGCTGAGTGCCAAAAACACCGCCCCAGGACCCGACGGCTTGCCTGGAAAGGCTTGGGTCCTGGCCATGGAGGCTCTCGGGCCTCGACTGAGAGGGCTCTTCAGCGCATGTTTGGAGAGGGGCCAGTTCCCACTTTGCTGGAAGACGGGGAAACTGGTCCTCATAGCGAAGCCAGGGCGCCCTGCGGACTCTCCGTCCGCGTACCGGCCCATTGTGCTGCTCGACGAGGTGGGCAAGCTCTTTGAGAGAGTCATTGCAAACCGCCTCGTCGGGCGCCTAACACGGGCGGGGCCGGACCTTTCGGACGGACAGTTCGGCTTTCGCAGGATGCGCTCTACGGTGGACGCCATCATGCGCGTGCGAGCCCTCACGACGGGGGCTGCGGTGTCCCGGGGCAGGTGTGTCGTGGCAGTGTCCTTGGACATTGCCAACGCCTTTAACTCCCTGCCCTGGAGTACGATCCGGAGGGCACTCCGGTACCACCGGGTGCCCGAATACCTCTGTCGAGTGGTCAAGGCCTATCTGTCGGATAGGTTTATAGTCTATCCCGGTCACCAGGGAGACTGGAAACGTCGAGAGATGTCGTGCGGTGTTCCGCAGGGGTCGGTACTAGGGCCACCCTTGTGGAACATCGGTTACGACTACGTGCTGCGCGGCGACTTCCCTGACGGGGTCAGCGTGGTTTGCTACGCAGACGACACGCTGGTTCTAGCGCAGGGAGAGTCGTACCAGGCGGCGGTCGCTCTAGCGACACGCGGGGTTGCGATGGTCGTTGGTCGGATCCAGGAGTTGGGACTCGAGGTGGCGCTTCACAAATCCGAGGCGATGTGTTTCCACGGTCGCCAGTCTCGGAACGCGCCGCCATTGAGTTCCCAACTAACGGTAGGAGGAGTTCACATCGGTGTCGGGTCGACGATGAAGTACCTGGGACTCGTCCTCGACAGCCGGTGGAATTTCGTGGAGCATTTCCGACGTCTGGCTCCCAAACTCAACCGGGCTGGGGCTGCGCTCAAGCGGCTCCTGCCCAACCTTGGGGGTCCAGACGCCTCCTGCCGGAGGCTCTACGCGGGGATCGTTCGGTCCATGGCCCTCTACGGGGCGCCGGTGTGGGCGCCGTTGCTGAAAAAGCAACCGGCGGCCATACTGAACGCCTGCCAGAGGGTCATGGCGATAAGGATGGTGCGGGGATACTGCACGGTCTCCCGCGAAGCGGCGAGCCTTCTGGCTGGCCTACCACCGTGGGATCTGGAGGCAACAGTCCTTGCACACATGCACGATATGCGCGTGGAGATGCAACGCCGGGGTGAAAGTCCGCTGCCGCGACAGGTCACGGCATGGCGGACAGAGCTCCGGCGGGATCTCATGGTGAAATGGCGTCAGCGACTATCGCAACCCAGTGCTGGGCACGCCACAATCATGGCGGTAAGTCCCCTCTTTGAGGCGTGGCTGGAAAGACCTCACGGCGTCCTTACCTTCCGCATGACGCAGGTACTCACCGGACATGGTTCGTTCGGGAGATTCCTGCACTCGATTCATGCGGAAGTGACGCCCGGGTGTCGCCACTGTGCGGAACGCCCGGAGGACACGGTGGAGCACACAGTCGAGGTGTGCCCTGCTTGGGCGGAGCATCGCCGTGCCCTCGTGGGGGCGATCGGCGGCGGAGACCTCTCGCGCCGGGCCCTGGTTGAGGCCATGGTCCGGAGCGAGGAGGAGTGGCAGGCGGTCGCCGACTTCTGCGAAGCAGTAATGCTCGCAAAGGAGGAGGCCGAACGCATCAGGCAACGGCGTTATCGCCGCCGCCGTCGCCGGGATTCTGATCCCGATTTCCGGCCAACGTAGACGCGGGCTTGCGGACAGTGAGCAATGGGTAGCTCGCTGTCCGGCCGTCCGGTAACTGTCCGGACCAAGCCCAAGTCGTCGACGGCGCGCGCTGTTCCCGCGCGCCTCAAGGAGTTGTCAGCAACAGCAGGGACCCAGCCGGGTCGAAGCCTACTGGGGCCAGGGTTATCCGAAAGGGCGCTCGAGCCCCGGTATGAAGGCTAGAAGGAACGGGGTGGGTCTTTTAGTCAGTAAGAGTCTGACACTATCTCCCGCTCCGCCCAAGGGCGGGGGATGTCAATGCATGATTTTTTCCCACCATAAAAAAAAAAAAAAAAAAAAAAAAAATAGCAGTCAGGGTCACTAACCACTAGACCAACAGGCCAGTCGATGCAAAGAGATGTTAGTAAAACCGTAGAGGATCTGTAGGGCGGATGCCTGTTAAGGCCATGGGAAAACTTCTGAAAAGAATACTCATGATCCTAGAATGCAAAGAGCTTCTGAAAGAATATAGGTATGTTTAAGTCAGTAAATGTATAACACGTTTTACCGCTCCTCCTAAAAATAAATTGTCCTGTAAGTACAAGAGAAATAGGTTCTCTCAAACAAAGTACAACAAAACAAACAATAAAAGATTTCAATCAGCAATAAAACCATCACAACAAGCCATAACTCCTAATTTATACATACAATCCGTGTGACAGCCCTGATGACATTGACATTGCAGCTATAATGACGTTTGACGAGAACAAATGACAATTTAATTGCAATGGCGTCGTTTTACGCTGCCCGACGGCCAGGGACGTCCGAATTATTTACGGTGCAGTAGATATATAGTAGTTGAATGGGTTTAGTGTTTAAAGATCGTAGTAGATGGTGTTCTATTGTCTGCTGACGTCTATGTGAGAAAGACTGATGTAAATTTATGTAGGTATACAGTATACAACATAATTTTTATATATGTGAAACCTGAATATAATTTGTTCAGAATCTGAATTGATACCAATAGTTTTGACATGATATATTTTTCCCAAAAAAAAATTAAAAAGGTCCCAAGTTGGATACCACTAAGAACAACACAGCTCACGGCTGGTTATAACTTTTTTTTTATTATTATTGACAGGCTCGCTTTACGGGCATTAGGTGCCAGCAAACAGTTGGGTGCAGGTGCAAAATAACCCCTCAGTCACCTGGATGGTCTGGTGACTATGTATTTTTGCTGGCGTAACAAGCTTATAACTTTGTGATTTTTCATGATACAGTTATGAAACTTTGTACATAGATTCTTTACATAAAAATACTAAACACGTGTTTCGGGTTTCGCATAATTAATAAAACTAATGTTGTATTTTATTTATGTGACCAGTATTCTCCAAATAGTAGACAGAGCTGTTTTTATGTTTCTCTGATTTTCAAGACCCATCTCCTAGAGGTCGACAAGCACACCTTTTTATTTTTAACTAGCTTTTGCCCACGGCTTCTCCCACGTACTTAAAATATAACCTATGTCACTCAGGAATAAAGCAGATTTCTATCGGTGAAAAAATTTTAGCAATCGGACCAGTACTTCCAGAGATTACTTTCTACAAACAAAAAAACAAAACAATAAAAAAACAAACTTTACCTATTATAAGTGTAGATTTTTTAGTCTATTCTTTTATTCTACTGGGAAACGCCGACTCCAAAATCCACCCAGGTATTATATTCTCAAGCCAGCTGTAATCAACCTTTGTGGTAAGTGTCTAGTTAGTCCCGCCACCTTTTTCCAGGTTTGGCATCGGCGGCGTCGACCATCCTCAGGCGCCCACTTTATGAAGACTCATACCTAGTGCCATAATCTCTGCATTAATCATGACTCAGCAAGTGAGCTTTTTCTAATGAAAAACCCACCTGAGAATCGAAACTCCATGCTTTGATTCCACGCTCTAAAGTCATCTACACTAATATTATAAAGAGGGAAAATTGTATTTGTGTGTGTGTGTGTGTATTTTTGTAATGAAGAAACTCAAAAACTACTAAGCCGATTTGAAAAATTCTTTCAATAATGGAAGTTTCATTCACCCTGAGTAACAAAAGCTGTATTTATTGCCCGTGCGAAGCCGGAACGGGCTGCTAGTGCTGTAATAAAATCGATTAAAAAATGATTGGCATAGGTCGTCAATAAGGATAAACCTACGGTATTCAATACACGCTTATTAAAATTAACACACAAACAATGGATAACTCGTAGCTCACCATCTGGCCGTCTGGGTAGGGTCGAGCTCAAATCGACGTCGCCGCGTACCTAGTATTCAACGCGTGCCTGAAAGAGATGTCAATAAAACCGTAGGGCACAGACAGTCCCCTGTGCAAGGCATGCTTAGAGGGGGAGGACACAATTGCGCATGTGCTCCTAAACTGCACAGGTGTCACTGAAATACGCACACGAATCATAGGATCCCCGGATTCCCTTATAGATGTCCTCAAAAACCTGAGAGGCCTAATCTGCTTTTGGAGAAAGGTGGGCTGGTTAGAATAAGCCCACCCAAGGTTATGGCCGCTATGGCCCACGTACAATGGTCCGCATAGGACTAAGTTCGGAAACCATACTCAGACATAATGGACATAAGGGTACCGTAGGGGTATTTCCGAAAAGGAAATTCGACGTACTAGAACGCAAAGGGCATAGGTGCGGTTTGTAGTCAGTAAAAGTATGACACGCCAAGCTCCACTCTAGAGCGGGACAAGTCTTTGGAGAATTTTCCACCTCAAAGAAAGGTATAAGAATTCATATCACAGTTCTACACAGGAATTTTGATACACATTTAATAACCGGTATCTATCTTGACACCTTAGTATGATATGATTAATTCATTCATTCAGTTCAGGATCTGTGCTATAGACGTCTACTGTTGGACACAGGCCTCCCCCAAGTGTCGCTACAATGAACGATTTCGTCGTTCGTGGTTCATCGGACGAAGTACGATATGTAGGTAGACATAAATATTAAATAATAATATCCAAATAGTATGTTCCATACTTCTAACATCTTGAAGTAAACAATTTGATTATAAAGGCTGGTGCAAAATTAAGCCAAGGATTCATCATTTCAGCTACTTATACTTTTGAATAAATTTCGAAGTCATTTATGAAGCGGCACGAATATTACCTTGTATATTTCATCATGAATAACTAGACCAGTTTCAGGATGCCTGGGCAAACTTACCGTTAAAGAGTAGACAGAAAATTAATACTCTTAATAGTCTTATTTATTGTGAAATGAAAATTTTAATACGTGATATTTTGTTGTAGCCGCTTTAGCGTGTTTGAATTATTTATTTTCACCTAAACGCGTCATTTGATTTGCATTTATGATTTATTTATGATGTTAGTGTGTATATAAAAAGAAATCACTTGTAACTAGTTCAAACACTAAAGTCTGCCCCTCGCGCGCAGGGGGTATTATTATTACGTAACGGCGCGTTTTTACGTAAAATCGCCAGAAAAAATAAAAAATAATCTTTTTCTGGATATTTCTAGGAAACAAAAACACATGTTAACCAAATTTTTGGCCAAATTGACTGGTCTGTTGGTGTAGTGGTTAGTGGCCCTGACTGCACTTTTTTTTTTTTATGGTGGAAAAAAATCATGCATCTGCTCTGCCGGAGGTCGTGGGTTCGATTCCCACCCAGGACAAAAGTTTGTGTGATGAACATGATCATTTGTTCTGTGTCTAGGTATAATTTATCTATAATATGTATGTATTTAGAAATATACATGTATGTTTATCAGTTGTCTAGTACTCATAACACCAGCTCTGCTTAGCTTGAGACTAGACGGCGTTGTGTGATAGTTGTAAAAAAAAAATTACGACAATTATGTAAGCGTTTTTCAAAATCATTCAAGTTGTACAGACGTATGTACAATCTGCGCTCGAGGGGATAAATACATAGTTTGTGAAAATTGAAAATTTCAACTGTCTAGCTATCGCAGTTCTTGAGATACAGCCTGTTGACAGAGAGACGGACAGACAGCGAAGTTATAGTAATAAGGTCCCGTTTATACCCTTTAGGTACAGAATACTAAAAACACTTTTTATCGTTTAAATCAAACAAAAAAACCATCACAAATCAATGTTCTACATCTAGAACAGGAAGCAAAAGTTCTCACAATAAATTGTGCTTACAAAATAAATTATAGTTCGTGGAAGAAATGGACGTAAACGTACACCCACAGATTCCTAGCTATTACTCGAATACTCAACCGTTAAAATAAAACGAAGCGGATGTCTTGAGTTTAAGGCACATAGTCCCTTGAACATATCATCAAAGAAACGTTTAAAACAATTTCTACCAAACCGAGTTGTAACAGCATGGAACATGCTGCCAAATCGATTGGACAGACTAAACATCTCCAAACTATATGTAACACACGCATGAGCTAATAGCTGCTAGTGTGCCTTACTAAATAATAATAATAATCATCATTATCATCATATCAGCCGAAAGACGTTCACTGTTAGACATAGGCCTCCCCCAAGCGTCGCCACAACGACCGGTCCTGTGCGTCACGCATATCCATCGGATTCCCGTGACCTGGACCAGGTCATCGTTCTACCTTATTGGAGGCCTTTCAACGCTGCGTCTTCCGGTACATTGTCGCCACTCCAGAACCTTTTGTCCCCATCGACCATCTGCAGTTCTGCGTGCAATGTGCCCTGCCCATTGCCACTTAAGTTTAGCGATTCTTCGAGCTATGTCGGTAACCTTGGTTCTCCTGTGGATACCTTCATTTCTGATGTGATCACGCAAGGAAACTACGAGCATAGCCCTTACCTTTGCCCTTTGGGTGACTTTGAGTCTTCTTGAACCTCAGGACGAAGTTAAATGCACACTTACTCGTGCTGCGTCCTGCGCCCGCATAGAACCTCGCTGATCTGTAAAACCGTTTTTTTTTTGTTCAAAATAGCATAGCATAATTGGCCTTATAATATTCCCACTGTTGAGACTCAGACCTCTGTAATCGACCATGAGGGCCCAATGCGGGTTGGTGGATGTCACATGTCTTCGAATTTTTGCATCTTAGACATGGTTTCCTCACGATGTTTTCTTTCACCGTTTTGAGATTAGTGGTTGAAATAAATTACACAAAGTAATGCGCCTGACTGTGTTTGATCCCGCGACCTACAACTCATAAGTTGGGGCTGTTACCACTCGGCCATCGCTCTCTCTGTTCAAAATGTAGATTGATTTATGTATGCTATGTACATTTAGTAGAACATTCAACTACCATTTTTTTGGGTAATCAACGCCGTTTGAAAGGAGTATGAAAAACAAGCGAAAAAATATCATGTAAATTTTTTCTTGGTAAAAGGATTAGTCATACGAAAAAATTTATAATGTTAGCTAGGAGTATCCATATATGAATCTATAAAAAATTTGTATTTTTTTTTTCAATTCTAATAACCCAGCCGGTACCGAGAAGTAGGATTCAAAAAGTCACTGTTTTATGGCACAAAATGGGAACAAGAGCCTTAATAGGAAAAATTATAGTAAAACTGAACTTTTAACGTGTCGTTATTTGGCTTGGGAGATTGCCAAGTCATAAACTAGTGGTAATTGTTTGATTCAATTGATTCCGCTCGTTTGAGCGATGCATTTGTTATCTCTGAAAATATGGTGAAAACTTGTTAGAAAGATAAAATTGTTCACGCATCAAACGCGTGAGCATACGGACTAATAACGGCCCGACCACAACCTTGCCGCTGTGAGTGAGAGCTACGCGCGGGGCGGCAAGCGGTGACATCAAAATTTACCGATGCCACTTACCAAAGTCGTGACAAGCCCCTCTAGCCAAGTTACAACCGTTTTGCTTACTGTCCCCACACACGGGTCACAAAAAAACGCCGCTTCAAGCTTCATTTTGAGGCGGCCTTTTTTGTGCCTCGTGTGCGGCAGTGCCGCCACAAAAAAACGCTTGAAACGCCTTCAAGCTTCACCGGACACAAGAGGTGTCGCGCGCTTCAGCTGTTTTTTGCTGCCGCTTCTAGCTTTTTTTTTTTTGTGGCAGCTTCTAGCGTTTTTTGTGGCGGCGTTTTTGAGGCCCGTGTGCGGGGACAGTAAGACCAAAGTCGTTACCAGGATAGACTTCAACGACCATAAGGCAGAATGCGGCGGTCGTGGGGCAGACGGCCAGCGCGCATCGAACTGCGAGGATCATGTTCAGGATTTCCGGGATATGAATAAAATAATTGGACTGTATTTGAAGACTATAATTCGCGACAAATAAGTAGCGGTACAGTGAGGTGTTGACCGAGACGCGTGTGCCTTTGAAACCGTCGGATCTAGAAGTGTCGCGTTGCTTGCTGCGGTTTTTAATATCCTATGTGATATTCAAGGATATGATGCATTCGTGTGCCAAATCTCATGCAAATCCGTTTAACCGTTCGAACGTGAAGAAGTAACAAACATAAACACGCTCAAAAATTTTATAATACCAGTTTTTGCATGCGGCATTTCCGCGTATATAAGATAGCCTATGTCACTCAACAATAAAGCAGCTTTCTCTCGGTGAAAAAATTTTACCAATCTGACCAGTACTTTCAAACAAAATTTACCTCTTTTTAATATTAGTGTAGATTAGTGTAATGTGATACTAGTACTAATTCAGTCATTGGTTTTTCCGATTATCTTTTAGCATTTTGATCCGGCAACATGATGTTTTTGACAAATATGATCGAAACGCTATTTCAATTTGAAGTTCAACATTCTTTTTTGTGTAACGAAACGTAAAACTAAACTAACAATTTATTTGAATTGAAATAAAAAAAAGACGTGTGGCACTCGGGGACTGCCGCGGTAAAGCTATTGCATAGCATTTTTATCAACTTATGCAATTATAATTATTTATTTATTTTATTTATGTAGTATTTTTTTTCCTTTGTTTTTTTTTCTTTGATATTAATTGAAGTTACACTTTCACACATTGAATTGAATTTTGATTGATTGTTCACTCATTTGTTTTCTTATCGGTCACCACGCTCAAAAAACAAATGAGTGGGGGGTGTTAGGTTATTTTCGTTACGGAATTTCTGGATTCGGTCTCCACGCTCAAGGCCCGCGATAGAAGCTATGCAATAGCTTAAAATAATTTTACGACCGTTTTCAATTTTTTGTTAGTATCTAGGTGGTATTAACTAAAAAAAAAGTCGTGTGGCACTCGGGGACTGCCGCGGTAAAGCTATTGCATAGCATTTTTATCAACTTATGCAATTATAATTATTTATTTATTTTATTTATGCAGTATTTTTTTCCTTTGTTTTTTTTTTCTTTGATATTAATTGAAGTTACACTTTCACACATTGAATTGAATTTTGATTGATTGTTCACTCTTTTGTTTTCTTATCGGTCACCACGCTCAAAAAACAAATGAGTGGGGGGGGTGTTAGGTTATTTTCGTTACGGAATTTCTGGATTCGGTCTCCACGCTCAAGGCCCGCGATAGAAGCTATGCAATAGCTTAATAAAATTGTTATGCAAAAATAAAAAAAATGTGCATAGAATTGTTAAGTATGATATGGACAACTGTGATAAACGACCGAGAGCCAAGGTTCATACAGTTGTCATTTAGCTATCTTTAATATGCTTGCTTAGCAACAAGATAATTATTATTAATGTTTACATAACATTTGTTAGGTCCAATGATTACATGAATCATTGTTAGGCTATCATTTCAATACCTACAGTTCATATTGTGTCTACACGCAATCACGTTGAATTAATTGATATTAAGGCTACGGGCACATTTGCGTTTTCCAACCTATAAGTAGGTAACGCTGCGTCTATAAATTTGCATAATCATTAATCACCTTTAAGAATACGTTTATTGGTGAATCGCATAAGACAAATAACATAATAAATAATAATTTTAAGACTAACAAAAATAAAAAAAACTAGCCAATTGCAAGTCGGACTCGCACACGGTTCCAATATTGAAATTAACCAAAAAGAACGCCGACAAAATAACGTTTCTTTTATGGCAACCCCCTTCAATTTTTATTTTAACTTAATTTTATTATTTGTTGTTATACAATAGAAAAACACACAACTACTGTGAATAAAACCAAAATTTCAATTCTCTACCTTTTTTTTTTTTTTTTTTTTTTTTTTTTGGTGGGAAAAAATCATGCATTGACATCCCCCGCCCTTGGGCGGAGCGGGAGATAGTGTCAGACTCTTACTGACTAAAAGACCCACCCCGTTCCTTCTAGCCTTCATACCGGGGCTCGAGCGCCCTTTCGGATAACCCTGGCCCCAGTAGGCTTCGACCCGGCTGGGTCCCTGCTGTTGCTGACAACTCCTTGAGGCGCGCGGGAACAGCGCGCGCCGTCGACGACTTGGGCTTGGTCCGGACAGTTACCGGACGGCCGGACAGCGAGCTACCCATTGCTCACTGTCCGCAAGCCCGCGTCTACGTTGGCCGGAAATCGGGATCAGAATCCCGGCGACGGCGGCGGCGATAACGCCGTTGCCTGATGCGTTCGGCCTCCTCCTTTGCGAGCATTACTGCTTCGCAGAAGTCGGCGACCGCCTGCCACTCCTCCTCGCTCCGGACCATGGCCTCAACCAGGGCCCGGCGCGAGAGGTCTCCGCCGCCGATCGCCCCCACGAGGGCACGGCGATGCTCCGCCCAAGCAGGGCACACCTCGACTGTGTGCTCCACCGTGTCCTCCAGGCGTTCCGCACAGTGGCGACACCCGGGCGTCACTTCCGCATGAATCGAGTGCAGGAATCTCCCGAACGAACCATGTCCGGTGAGTACCTGCGTCATGCGGAAGGTAAGGACGCCGTGAGGTCTTTCCAGCCACGCCTCAAAGAGGGGACTTACCGCCATGATTGTGGCGTGCCCAGCACTGGGTTGCGATAGTCGCTGACGCCATTTCACCATGAGATCCCGCCGGAGCTCTGAGATCCCGCCGGAGCTCTCAATTCTCTACCTCATAGATACGGCTTATGAGACGCAGCCTACTAACAGACAGAACGATGAACGGATGGACAGGTAGAAAAGGTTTAGTAATAGGGTCCTGCTGTCACTCTTTGGGTACAGAACCCTAAAAAGACCTTTACGAGGCCAAAGAGGCTTAGACCTAAAGGTCTCAATCATCATCTGCTTAAACTTTTCTATATACGTTCTAGTCAGGTTCCAATTCTACCAAATGTAGTTGACCCGCTTATCTTTTCTCCTTCTAGGTCAATTTCATTCAAAGATTGTCTTTAGAAAACGCGTTTTTGCAATAAAACCGCCCATTGTTACACTCCATTAATTTTAAGCTCCTGCTTTAGTTTTTATGGTGTCCAATTAAGAGAATATCTATGTGTCCATTTATCTTAATTATTAGTATTTTACGTGGCCAACTTGCTGATTATCTGATTTCTATAACCATAGGTACTACTAGGTATCAAATAATTTACTTGTATTATTCTTTTTTTTTTGTTGTTTATCCTTACTTAATGCCTCAAATCAATATTTTGAGTTTTAGCATAAAAGTATTATCTCATAATGTAATTTTACTCGTCAGAGCAACACACACGCTAAGTGCGAACAAATCCTAAGATTTAAAAATAAATCTTCTTTACATTTTAGTACTGTTTAAGTAGGTAGTTATTATATTTATTTATCAAACTCAAAAACAATATTTATTAATGACATATACCTACCCAATAATATCAATTGACTTTCAATGTAATTAATTTATTCAAGTAAAGTGATTATTTAATTTATTGGCATTTACATATTTTAGGACAATAACAATTCTAACACTTTCTGTATTGCCAACGTGGAAAAAAGGTAATACGCCTAGTCGCGGAAATTCGATAGATGCGAGATGCACAGGACCGGTTGTTGTGGTGACACTTAGGGGAGACCTATGTCCAATACACATGAGGTCTTTTAGCCAAAATGATGGTCCTCATCACCATCATTTTTTATTACTATATAGCCTTACAGTTTTCCACACTAGTGCGGAAAAGTGCGCAACATCAACCTGCTACAATTTATTATATTTATCGTATCAGGCTGAACGCTAAGCGACTCCACGAGTCGTCGGGCAACCTCTGTTTATTTATTTCTTAAGTATTGAAAAACGTCGTTTGATGCACGTGGAAAGCTACTGCAGCACTCGGCTCCAGAGATCCGCCTCCTGCACAATGACAAACTTTCTTCACCTAAAAAAAAAAGAAAAAGTAGCTAGACTAGATAATTAATATACAGGTATATCATATAATCACTATACAGGTATCTCATATAATCTCTATACAGGTATATCATATAATCTCTATACAGGTATCTCATATTATCTCTATAATACGCAACACGTACTCTAGTTCTAGCTTACTACGTGGATCTAGCTGTTTGAAGTGCCAGGCATTTTAATATCGGAATACTCAATACTTGGAATGTGAAGATAAAAATAACGTTATAAAGGAATCTCAAGCAGAGTATTTTAAGTCGATAAATTAAAATGAATAAAAATATTAATACCTATACATATTTTAACGATACTTCAAGCATTTTATTACGATCTTTATCTATTCTCATATGTTGGAAAATACCCAATAATTTTTCCAATAAAAAAGGTAAACACGGTCTTAGTAATCTTGTTCATATCCGAATTTGGTCAAATGTATCTACAGATTATCTGAATGTTAAATTAAAAGAAAGTAAACAAATTATAAATATTTAATCGCTTACCAAAACGTAGAAACATATAAAATAATATTATGAAGTATCACCAAAGAAAACATGGGGAACCTAATCTACACTAAATTTATTATAAAGAGGTAAAGTTTGTTTTTTTTTGTTTGTAGGAAGTAATCTCTGAAAGTACTGGTCCGATTGCAAAATTTTTTTCACCGATAGAAAACTGCTTTATTCCTGAGTGACATAGGCTATATTTTATTTACGAGGGCGAAGCCGCGGGTAAAAGCTAGTGTATTTCGGGTCAATATGGTTTATTTAGTAAACAGTTTGAACCCTATTAAGTCTTTGCACTAAGGTCTGAATTTTGTCACGTATATATTTGTGTATCTATTTTATAGCGTGTCTGTGTTGTTAAACATAGGAGCAGTGGTGACCGAGTGGTAACGGCCCTGACTTACAAGTTGTAGGTCGCGGGTTCAAACCCAGCCATGCGCATTACTTTGTGTAATTTATTTCATCACCACTGCTCTCAATCTCAACACGGTGAAGGAAAACCTCGTGAGGAAACCGGCATGTCCTAAAACCAAAAATTCATAGACATGTGACATTCACCAACCCGCACTGTTATTAATTATAACGACGTAAAGATTGTTTTTATTTGCTTGTAGGAGGTAATCTCTGAAAGTACTGCCCCCCTAGCCAAGTTACAACCATTTCGCATGCGTCAAACGCTTCGAGTTGGCCGCGTCGGCGAATCTTTTGTTCTGACCACGTGACTGAGCGTTGAGATGACGTCATTCCCGTACATTTGAAGCTTTCTACTAGCGTTAACTATTGCAGATTAGTAACTTGGCTAGGGGTACTGGTCTGATTGCTAAAAATTTTTACCATTAGAAAGCTGATTTATCCCTGGGTAACATAGGTTATATTTTTACCATTAGAAAGCTGATTTATCCCTGGGTAACATAGGTTATATTTTTACCATTAGAGAGCTGATTTATCCCTGGGTAACATAGGTTATATTTTTACCATTAGAAAGCTGATTTATCCCTGGGTAACATAGGTTATATTTTTACCATTAGAAAGCTGATTTATCCCTGGGTAACATAGGTTATATTTTTACCATTAGAAAGCTGATTTATCCCTGGGTAACATAGGCTATATTTTATGTCCGCGGGCGAAGCTGAGGGCAAAAGCTAGTAATAAATAAACTTCATCAATTTACAGCCTTAAGCAAAGTTTATCTTACAGTTTCATCCGTACAACCTCTGTGTCATGTTTCACCGTAAAACGCAATACCTTCCTACCTTGTTTTTAATTACCTCACCTCTGGAGTTAACTAAACACAACCCCAATTCTGAGTGTACCTTCCCTTCATAAACCTGAAGCCGCCATCTTGGATTAAAAGACCCTTTTGTAATAACAAACTCTAAACAATCATTTTATGGACGTCGATAAGGGCGAAACGTCAAAACTTACAGGTTGAAGTACTTATAATTGGGTCAGGGGACCGCCTCGTACACGAGACATGGGCTACGATGTTGCCAGTCACAAAATAAAGACGCTATGATACGGAGAAACTGGCTCAAAGTGTGGCGTATAGTTCCGTCCTTCTGAAGGATGAGTGCAATGTACCTAAGTAATTGTATCTCTTACCATAGACACAATACATTTCCATGCATTATACTTCATACTATAGCAAATACATAATTATGTGTGTTTAAACGGATTTATCTGAGTAAAGAGAATTAATCCACTAACATAGTATCACTAAATGTATGTACTTGCAGTAGAGCTAAACGACTATTTTAATTTTGTTGAGGTTATAATAATTGCTACAATATTGTGTGTTTCGCACATAACTAACTGATCTGATAGATTTTTGTTTTGCCAAATCTACGGCTAAATCAAAGTAATTAGTAAGGATTGACGGCTACCCCGAATTTGGATAAAGAAAAATAAAAGGCTTTTTATGGTTTTCCATGCTATTTTTCCAAATCTTTCCTTCATCTTTCATAACTTTTCAAAATCTACCCAAAGCAATATATTTAGCCAATCATTTTTTTATATAGATAAATATTAGAAGAATACTTTTAGCCAGTAGCTTCAACTGCGTGAAACCAGAAAAAATATTATATATCCTGTGTCGCTCAGTGACAAATTAGCATTCCACTAGCAAAATAATTTAGAATCGGTCGAGCAATTTTCAAATTCACTCATTACAAGCAAAAACACGAATGTTTCCTCTCTATATTATTAGTTTAGATATTGTATGAATCTAATCTGTCAAAGATTAACTAAGATGCGATATTAAGAGGGCTCTTTCCAATCTATCGTCAACGTGAGCACGGTTTAAAATATGGTTGTTTCATCTAAAGAAATGTTTGAAAAAAAAAAATTCAAAATCGGTCCACAATTAACCGAGATATCGGTGAACATACATAAAAAAAATCATTCAGCCGAAAATAGAACCTCCTCCTTTTCGAAGTCGGTTAAAAAGACGCAACGTGAAAAAAAACAGATAACCCTTGAACGCTTTGTTGGCATTCAGTAACTGCCGCCACTCATATGAAATTTCTTCGTCTTTACTGGATTAGGTTTACAAAATCTTTGTAAAACTAATCCAGTGAAGACGAAGAAATTTGGATTTCAATAGAACCCTAGATAATAACCGCAAGATATCTGTGTTTAAAAAATATCTAGAGAAAGGTGTATAGATAGTGACGTTATAACCACGTAAGAGTGGTCGTGTAATAATTGTTTACGTGTTGAGCGATCTTAAGTAGGGCTCGAACTGTGGTATTGTGATACGCAATAATATAAATAATATTCTAACCTTTCACACAACACCTTCTAGTCTAAAACTAAGCAGAGCTTATGGTATGAGTACTAGACAACTGATAAACATATTTATATGTACTTATATTTCTAAATATATACATATTATAGATAAATTACACCCAGACACAGAACAAATGATCGTGCTCATCACACCCAAACATCTATCTTAGGTGGCAATCGAACCCACGACCTCTGGCATAGCTATCAGGGCCACTAACTGTTAGACCAACAGGTCAGTTACAGGCTTGGTTGGCTTGGCCGGTTGACTACAATGGCTATTAAGTAGATTTGCCGAGCCATTTCGCAACTGTGTTGGGGTCAGGTTTTAGCCAAATCGAATGCGGTGAGGTTCCAGTATTGATAGTACATGGAGCAGTTACTTACCAAACCTACCATACTCGTAGTTATTATTCCACAAAATTCTTGTTTAATTAGTTTAACCCTTTTATTTGGAAGATGGGAAATCATCTAGGTAGAGTCTGTCTAATAAGTCAACCGACTTGAGTAATTGTTAGGGTAAAATGAAATCTGATGTAATCAACACTGGTTCAATAACCAAGGTTGATTAAGAGATAGTGATCACTGTTTACTACTAGAAGAACCTTATAAAAAGTATCGAATATAAGTATTTTTTAAATAATTAAATATTATACAAAATTCCCAAGTCGGTTGACTTTTTAGACAGACTATACCGTCCTAATGATTTCTCCCATTGTTGAGTTGAACAAGAGAAAGTGTCAAACTTTTACTGACTGAAATCCACCTATGTTTCTTTAGTAGTCCTTTGCATTCTAGGTTCACAGGTTTCTTTTTTAGAAATTTCCCGCAACGTGACGCTAGCAGGCATCGGCCTGCCTACGGTTTTGTTAACATCTCTGTAAGACGATCGTGGAAGACCATGCGATGTCAACGACTTGAGCTCGGTCCGGACGGTTACCGAACGGCCGGACGACGAGCAATCAATTACTCATCGTCCGCAAGCTCACATCTACAGTGGCATCCTGCGACTCATGATAATCTGAACCCTATCTATAATATAAAATGAATCGCTGTATTGCGCGAATGTGTTGCTAAGCGCAAATCTCGAGGACAGCTGAACCGATTTAGCTAATTCTTTTTTTGTTGTGTTTGTTATTGTGAGGAGAAGGTTGTTATGGAATATAAAAAAATGAAAATTAGGGTAGTATATGTTAGAGTAGGGTAGAGTAAGGCAGAGTAGGGTAGGGTAGAGTAGGGTAGCGTAGGGTAGAGTATGGCGAAATAGAGTAGAATAGGGTAGAATATATTTGCACGCCATGTTAAGGCAGGATATGCTGAAACAAATTTATTATAATACCTTATGTATCTTATTCTAGCAAATAAATGTTTTAATTGATTGACTGAATAGGTAAGAGTAAGGTATACTAGGGTAGAGCGGGACCGAAGCCATGGGCAAAAGCTAGTATATTATATAATTGAAATAGATTTGATAGAATAAATTCTTAAAATGGAAAGCAGACGAACATCAAGCCACTCAAGAGAAATAAATTATCTGCATTTGTCTTCTCTAAATAAATATAGCATCTGATAATATCTGTTATTCAGGTGTTATATACTGCTCATATATATTCCACGTCTAATTACAAAAGATTACGATCATCGGATGGGCCTCGTGCCAAAGTTTGATATTCAATTTATTATTTAATTAAGACTGTTGATAGGAAACTCATAGCAACGCGTTCATGTCTTGTTTTTTTTTCTTTTTCACGATTATAATTATACTTACTTAATATTTTATTTGAGATTATTTGAATCCATTGCCATAATATTGCGTTATCACACAACTTCGACATAAGAGTTGTGTAATTTTTGAGTGTATTAAAAAATGAAAATAAAAATACATTGGCTCCACTACAATATGAACTTAGTTTCGTATTACATAGAATTTATTGTTTCAAAAATTCATAATCAAATGGAATTCTAACTTCAAATAATATAGGTTGACTGACGAACTGTAATTTCATATTTATGTGTAATGTAATTATGTGTACCTATTTTGTGTGTAATTATATGGATTCTAAATTCATATGAATTTAGAATTCCACATAACATTATGATGACTGACGAACTGCTTGCTAGCCTGCGGAATGATTTAAAAGAGTTATCGTGGCCTTGAAACGCAAAGGGCAACTAA
Organism: Mythimna ferrago; assembly: GCA_910589285.2. Classification (NCBI taxonomy): domain Eukaryota; kingdom Metazoa; phylum Arthropoda; class Insecta; order Lepidoptera; family Noctuidae; genus Mythimna; species Mythimna ferrago. The sequence goes on along the minus strand of OU342694.1, from coordinate 11,061,754 downwards.
ATAAACATAGGTAGGTTTAGTCAGTAAAAGTCTGACACTCCCTTTCACTCTACCTAGAGTAGGAGAAGTTATTTGATGGTTTCTCACATAAAAACCGGCCAAGTGCGAGTTGGACTCGCCCATGAAGGGTTCCGTAGCAGCAAGTAACATAATATAAAAGTTCTTGTAATGTGTTGTAACTTTGATCGATGTTTTAATAATAGTGTATTTTTTTCGATTTATGACGCATTAAAAAAAAACTACTTACTAGATTTCGTTCAAACCAATTTTCGTTGGCAGTTTTTATAGTAATGTACATCATATATTTTTTTTAGTTTTATCATTCTCTTATTTTAGAAGTTAGAGGGGGGGGGGGACACACATTTTACCACTTTGGAAGTGTCTCTCGCGCAAACTATTCAGTTTAGAAAAAAATAATTTTAGAAACCTCAGTATCATTTTTGAAGACCTATTCATAGATACCCCACACGCATGGGTTTGATGAAAAAAATTTTTTTTCTATTTTTGTGTAAAAATCTTAATGCGGTTCACATAATACATCTACTTACAAAGTTTCAACATTATAGCTCTTATAGTTTCGGAAAAAAATGGCTGTGACATACGGACGGACAGACGGACAGACAGACAGACAGACAGACAGACAGACAGACAGACAGACAGACAGACATGACGAATCTATAAGGGTTCCGTTTTTTGCCATTTGGCTACGGAACCCTAAAAAGGATTGCTTGCAAGATTTATAGTAAAAGAAAATATTCGTTAAAGGCTACAATTTCGGCTAGACCACACGTCTAGCGCTCTCGGGAACCGCCTAGGGAGATAAGTAGCCGTTATATTTTACTCGTCTGAAGAATAAGTTCTTTTCCAGTAAAAGGGAAAAGTTTTACAGAAAAATCCTTTTGAGTTAAGACGTAGAAATATTTAGGTTTTCTTTTGTTTTTATTTTGCTGTTTTTTTTTTTTGTTATAATCCCATGATAAATTATAAAAGATATATGCAAATAGGATTTTTAAAAACACTTTTTACGTCAATTTTTTTTTTTTTGTCAGTTTAAATTACTGATTGGGTAATCAAAAGAAAAATGAGAAAAAAACACCGAAACAAACTTATGGGTCAAAGTCTCTTTTAAAATTTTATACAGGAAACATGTAATTAAAATGGTCAATGCATACCAGAACAATGCAGTCTGAGTTGTTTGGTCCCTTTTATGCTTGTAAGTTACCATTAAAACATCTTCTAGCCGTATATTCTTGTGAGTATCAGCCTACAAGCTGATCGCATGTAAGCCATTTGAGTTTTTTTTTTCAAGTGACATAAACTAGTAATTGGTCTCACCTGATGGTAAGCAGTGGTGCAGTCATTTATGGTGAAGCGCACTAGTTTATGAAGAGCCTATTCACTCTAGCCTTGAAGAACATAAATTATAATCGGACGGGAAGACCGTAGTATATTATACTAAGCGTTTTGCCTCGTCGTCGTTTCGCGTACGTCGAAGGACTGGAACAATCTGCTTGCTGCGGTCTTCCCGACTGATTATAATTTTAATGTCTTCAAGGGAAGAGTGAATAGGCTCATAAACTAGTGCACCTCACCGTCAGAGATTACATCACTGCTTACCATCAGGTGGGATAGCATTCAAGCACTAGTTTATATCAATTAAAAAAAAACATGTCATGAGAATTTTCGAAAAAGTTGCCGTGGCCTTACAACGCAAAAAGCAAGGCCCAGTGGTAACGACTCCGACTTATGAGTTGTAAGTCGCGGGTTCCAACTCAGCCATGTGCATTACTTTGTGTCATTTATCTCATAAACATTGCTCTCAAAACGGTGAAGGGATATGTGGTTTTTTTTTGTGGTGGGAAAAATCATCCAATGACAACCTCCGCTCTTGGGCTGAGCGGGAGATTCAGACTCTTACTGACTAAAAGCCCACCCCGTTCCTTCTAGCCTTCATACCGGGGCTCGAGTTCCCTTTCGGATAACCCTGGCCCCAGTAGGTTTCGACCCGGCTGGGTCCCTGCTGTTGCGGACAACTCCTTAAGGCGCGCGGGAACAGTGCGCGCTGTCGACAACTTGGGTTTCGTCCGGACAGTTTCCGGACGGCCGGATAGCGAGCTACCCATTACTCACTGTCCGTAAGTCCGCGCCTACGGTGGCCGGAAATTGGGATCAGAATCCCGGCAGCAAGGGATATGTGGTGAGGAAACCGGAATATCCTAGAAACAAGAATTCAAAGACATTGTGATATCTACTAATCCGCTCTGGGCCCACGTGGTGGATTACGGCCCATTCCTTCTACTCCTACTCCTAGAGAGAAAGCCTAATTTCCAGTAGTGGAAACATTCTAAGACTCCTAACGCTTATACCATAACTTACATGTTACTTTCGTAATCAATCATAAAATGCTTATGTCTACTTCTCCTGCCATTTTGTCTTTTCTTGCCAAAATGGCAATCTCAAAGGTCAGAAATCCTCAGGGGTCCCCGCCCAAGATTATTAAGTAATTAACCCTCAGAAACAAGCTCCTTAATAATATGAGATGAATAAAGGAAATAATAATTAAGATCCATTCGCTGGTAAGTATGAAAAATAAGGGTAGATTATGAATAGGAAGATTTCGAATAATTTCTATTGTGTTATTTAGATTAATTATGGCCGTTAATTATGATTTTTTAGTGATCTTTTTAAGAGGACAGATTTTTTGTCGAATTTATAAATGGAAAAACGTCGAATTGGCATAGACTTTAATTTATTTTATAACTAATTTAATTTATTAAACCCCAAGCGAACGCCGTTCGCTCTCTTATTTGTCTTTCTATTGTGTCTCTAATTATACTATTCGAAAGGTTAATACTAAATCAAGAAAAATAAAAACACTTTAACTGATTAAAATAATATACACTAAAGACAAAGAAGATATACTAATACACAATAATACACTAATGTATTACTAGTGTATTATAAACTAAAATATGGCGTTAAAACTTCCGTCGCATTTTTTAAGTGTTCAAAGTTGCGGTACATAATGTTACTGCCATGTGTGTGTCATGAGAACTTAAGGTCTTATAATATGTCTCTTATTTTGGGTGGGTCTCACACTAAGTGAATCAAGACAGAGTTGTAACCTTTTACTTTAACGAACAATCTTGCTTTTCAAGTACATCATTTATTATCCCTGATCATTATTTCTTAGTTTTAATATACTTGACATATACTTATCACTTTTTTTGGGTACAGCAACTTTGCACAAAAATCAAAATGACGATATTGTCTATACATGTTTCTTTACAAAAACATTTTTTTTTAACTTGTTTTAAACTACTTATTCAATATTGTATGTATTATTTCAATAGATTCTTTAGCGTTGAATGAGATATAGTTCTAAATCGAGAGGCAGGTCTCCCGATGACAGAAACTCTACGTCACTGTAGCCATTAATCAATCAGCACCACGCGCGAACTTGCTAAAAATAATAAAAGCACACCTTTTTTATTTCAAAACATTGACGTAACATGAATTATGAACACTCTGAAATGTCGATATAATATGTAAATGCTCATTTTGAAAACACCCACATCTCCTTCAAGTTATAAATACTTTGATAAATGGTTTCAATACTTCAGAAAGCGGATTGAATAGGTCCCTCGTGAGACCTAAATATCTGTCTGGAAGTGGTCTTGCGGGTACGGCATTCGTTCGTAAGGAAATGTTTTGTTTGTGCTATATTACATATTTGGGTTTTTACCTAAATAAAGGGAACAATAGAAGGTTTTCTCGTCAATGTCTGGAGTTGAGTGCCCATGTCTTGTGTCTATTCATTCATGTGAATCAGCCTGGATTGCTGAGAAAAATAGTTGGAGAAATGAATATGGTATATGTTATACCAATACGCATTAATTATAAGATATACTTTGTGTATAACTGTTATAAGTACTACTTTGTGTATAATTAATTATTTATTATATATAAAGTGGAATTGAGGGACGATAAATTTAGCTGACGGTCACACCGTTTCGTAATTATTAAAATATAAAATTGCTGATCAATTTTTGTTTTGTATAAATTACAAAAGATAGTTTACAACTAGTTGTGGCATATAGAGATTCATTTAAAAACATAAAATTACTTTTTAGGTTTTTGTGAGTGCTATTGTACTTTTGGCTGTAGCTAATATAGGCAGGTTTTGTTTGGGCTGTGGAATCGTACGAATGACTCATCGTGGCCCTGGAACGCAAAGGGCAATTGAAGGAGCACGGGTAGGTTTTAGTCAGTAAACATCTGACACTCCTTCTCGCTTCGCCCCAATTGTCTGGAGTTTTTTGATGATTTCCGACCCAAAACAAAAAAGATATATGTTCGCTAAAATTGGGTAGCACTTACGTGTAACTATGCTCTTAAAGAAACCTAATACCACTTCTATCTCACACAAAAAATGTCAAGGACAGTAAACATTGACGAAGAAACAGACACCAAACCACTTACAATTTTATCTAATATCCGCGAACAACACCAGCAAATTGGCACAATTAATAACGAAACATTTTCAGAAAAATGTAACAAAAATAGTAATAAGTACACAGTCCAACCATCCATCAGCGTTGTAATAGAAACCTTGCCTTATTAGGCTTGCCTAGCTGTCAGGCTGTCCGTCGTTCACTTTTATTGGATTGTCAGGCTTATTGGAAGGTGGCGAAGGATAGGCCATTAATTTGTTACGGAATTACATGTACCAACGTACGGACGTAAATTGAAAGGCCGGTTTGACGTTGATTGTTTGGTCCGGTGAGTGCTTCGGTGTGTAAGGCGGTAGATTAGTTTTTGTATAGGAAATTGGTCGGTAATGTGTTGCTACTTATCAAAGGTAGAATTGAGGATACCTATTAGGATTAGGAAGGAAAGATTTTAGGTGTTATCCGATAGTATTGTTTGTTCGGATATTTAGTATTTTGGACGTCTCAATGTTTGTTATTCGATCTCAGCTGAACGGATTAGTGTGAAGTTTGAGCACGTAGTCTTCATTAGGACATTTCTTTGATGTGCTTTATATAATTAGTAACTATTCAGTGTAATTAGCATTTTGACGTTATTCCTCGACTCGGTAGTTATTCCTCGAGATAATTTTTGACTTTTTATCTGGTAAAACTACTAGAAATAGTTTATACCTATATAACGTATTTCATAAAATTAATAAAAGGGGGTAATTCCTGGTGTGAGCATAGCATAGCATAATCAACCTTTTAATGTTCCCACTGCTGGGACTCAGGCCTCCTCTCTAGGAGAGGGAATGGGCTGTAATCCACCACGCGAACCTAGTGCGGGTTGGTGAATGTTACATGTCTTCGAATTTTTGGTTCTAGGACATGTCGGTTTCCTCACGATGCTTTCCGTCACCGTTTTGAGAGCAGTGGTGATGAAATAAATTACACAAAGTTATGCGCCTGGCTGGGTTCGAACCCGCGACCTACAACTCGTAAGTGGGGCCGTTACCACTCGGCCACCACTGCTCTACTACCTGGTGTGAGGCAATGTTTTAATTTTAATTAAAGTTACTTCTGTAACGCTGCATAGCAATCCGTCTAGGCCCTCATAACTATGGGCACGCCACAATCATGGCGGTAAGTCCCCTCTTTGAGGCGTGCCTGGAAAGACCTCACGGCGTCCTTACCTTCCGCATGACGCAGGTCCTCACCGGACATGGTTCGTTCGGGAATTTCCTGCACCGGATTCGTGCGGAAGTGACGCCCGGGTGTCGTCACTGTGCGGAATGCCCGGAGGACACGGTGGAGCACACAGTCGAGGTGTGCCCTGCTTGGGCGGAGCATCGCCGTGCCCTCGTGGGGGCGATCGGCGGCGGAGACCTCTCGCGCCGGGCCTTGGTTGAGGCCATGGTCCGGAGCGAGGAAAAGTGGCAGGCGGTCGCCGACTTCTGCGAAGCAGTAATGCTCGCAAAGGAGGAGGCCGAACGCATCAGGCAACGGCGTTATCGCCGCCGCCGCCGCCGCCGGGATTCTGATCCCGATTTCCGGCCACCGTAGGCGCGGGCTTGCGGACAGTGAGCAATGGGTAGCTCGCTGTCCGGCCGTCCGGTAACTGTCCGGACCAAGCCCAAGTCGTCGTCGGCACGCACTGTTCCCGCGCGTCTCAAGGAGTTGTCAGCAACAGCAGGGACCCAGCCGGGTCGAAGCCTACTGGGGCCAGGGTTATCCGAAAGGGCGCTCGAGCCCCGGTATGAAGGCTAGAAGGAACGGGGTGGGTCTTTTAGTCAGTAAGAGTCTGACACTATCTTCCGCTCCGCCCAAGAGCAGGGGATGTCAATGCATGATTTTTTCCCACCACAAAAAAAAAGGCCCTCATAACTATGTTACTTCGAGTCGGTGCAAAAAGTTTATTTCTCCCCTTCTTCGTCTGTTTACTCTATAAAAAACTGGGCAAGTGCGAGTCGGACTCGTGCACTTAGGGTTCCGTGCAAACTACAATTCCCGAATGGAGTCTCGAAGATTTTTCTGAATTGCAAATTTTTTATTTGTGACGTTGATTACAACAAATTTACTGTTTTCAGATTTTTTCCTATACCTGTGCTATAAGACCTTGCTTTGTGCCAAATTTCAGGATTCTGAGTCAAAGGGAAGTACCCTATGAATTTCGACCTTTGAGAGTATCAAAATATACGTTTTTTTGCGACATAAACGGCCGTATCTTTTTTATTCGTTAATTTAGAAATTTGATTTTTTCACAGCTAGAAGGGACCGCAGACTTGAGTATATGGTTTTAATTCCTTCACCTCCACGCGTTCACGAGATAAAGGGTCTTGACAGACGGACGGACAACAAAGTGATCCTACAAGGGTTCCGTTTTTCCTTTTGAGGTACGGAACCCTAAAAAAACACAATAATTACAAAATTAAAGTTAACACGAGCCTATTTTAAACGAGCGAGTAACTGCCTAAAAATATCAGCACATGAAATATCTCAGGAAAGTTTTATTCGTGATCACCAGGGTTGACAGCTCGACACTCGCCCACGACCGTCGAATAAAAACACAGTAAAAACTTTTTCGTCCGACCTATGAAACATCTGGCTAAATCGAATATAAATAAAATATATTCTATTTGGTTATCTGCCGTATGTACAGAACAATCAATTTATTTATATTGATAGCTTTTTTATATTGCTGCAGTGTTTTTTTTTATTAACGAACCCCTGTATAAGTGTTTTGTTTTTTACTAAGCCCTTGACGCAAAAAAATGGTTGTCATAAGTTTGACCACTATGAATGCATGTCTTTATGTCCCTAGCTCTTAAACGGGTGTACCGACTTCGAGTATTTTGATTTGAAAGCAGTTTTTTTTAGCAATGATTCTTAGATGTTTTATCGAAATCGGTTAAGGGGCCGGCGGAGGATGAATTTCCATACAAACGTAATACCACGCTCATTTGCAGTTGGAGCATATATCCAACATATTATGATGATATTCGGTTAAAGACAATATTTATCTAGGTTCCTACGTCGAGAATATTAGAAATATTGTTATTTTTAATACAAGAAAAGCCAAATGGCATGTTTTGCCATTTACGCTATAAAAAAGTGCGAAATACAATTTGCTTAAATTTCCTTTTGTTTTTTAAAAAAAGAAAGACGTAGGAACCTAGATAAATATTGTCTATAACCAAATATCATCATAATATGTTGGAAATATGCTCCAACTGCAAATGAGCGTGGTATTACGTTTGTATGGAAATTCATCCTCCGCCGGCCCCTTAAGCCAGTTAGAAGTTATGGGGGTCGGAGTGAAAGTACGAATTCCCACTCAATGTAGAGAGACTTTGAATAGGTGCAAATTATACCTTCATTTATTGCTGCACCTATTATTGAAAACCGCATCAAAATTAATTACGCAGCTTACGAGTAGTTAACGGAAAAACAGACAGAAGGCACACAAAGATTTTATTTTAAAATATTGGAAAGATTATGGGGAATGTCTATAGCTTTTCTATTAATTGGGCACAGGCCTTTTCTCTAAGAAACAGAAAGGGCCATATCTCACGGGCCAAGTGCAATTGATGGCTCGCACTTGTCTTCGATTTTGAGGTTAAAAAATGTCAGTTTCATCAAAAAATTTAAGAGCAGTGGTAATGAAATAAAATTTCACAAAGTAAAGCTCCTGCCTATGTCCAAACACAGCATCTTAAATTCGTAAATTGGATTCTTAACTGGGCTCATAAAATATAAAACATGAAGCAGTGTTTTATGTTTTACATTTATGAGGAAGGTATCTTACCTACTCTATGTTCATAATGAATTTCATTACATAGACATAATTTAATCTATGCGCGCTAAGTGTAAAGAATTTGAATTTGCCCCTTAAGAGGACCCTTCCCCGTTTATTGCTTAGCTTGTTTCATTTAAGGCAATCCAACCGAATGTTTGATAAAGTGACAACGCGAAAAAAGAGAGAAAACGCCTTCACGCTGTGTTGGCATTCGGCAATTTCCGTCATTCACTTAAGTATTTCACAAAACTTGTTCCAGGAAATACGTGTTTTTTTATGTCTTTATAACTATTTTACAAAAAAGTTATTAATTCAAAATCACGATTCAATTTAAACGGTTTCTATAAATTATTTATTAGTAGGTACCTTCTAATTTATCAGTACATTACGAAGGGTCAATGTTTGCTTAATGTTTTGGTTTCAATAGAAACATTTATAAAAGTATTTTTTCAAAATATCTAGAGAAAGAAGTATAAACCAATAACGTCATAATCACGTAAGAGCGGCTGTGTAGGACTAGTAACACGGATTGGGCGCTCTTAAGTAGGTACTGTAGGGATGGTATGAAAGATCATTTACAGTAGGTACTCATATATAATATTTATAGCACAACATAAATAAAATTGATTTATCTGTTATATTCAGTAAGTATTGAGTAATTTCTGAAATACATACTTATCGATTTTACTCTCTGTTTTATTTAAGCGTAATGTTATGTAAAATAAATGGTAATTTATAACAAAAGTGATTAAATTAATCAAGAACGTTGATGGCTAGGATTAATCGTTTAAATTCATTTAGACTGTTTAAAAATATGTTTTTAGTGCGTGTGTTTTTATTCCGGTTATATACAAACATACATAATGTTTGTTACTTCTTTGATTCCAACTGATGTGGATTATATAACGTTAGATGAAATGTATACTCAAGGAAATCTTCCAATAAATAAAACTGATAGAAATTGGTATTCTTCGATTCCTATAACATTTTTATTTTGACTGTCATAATCAATTTCAATTACCTACAGCCAAATAAATCCACAACAAATAGTATCACAAAATAATCGTGGTACTGTCCCAAAAGTATAGAATTTTTATCTATATTCATGATAACGTTACCAAAACATGGCTACAATGAAATGTTGAATTATTTAATACAAAGAAACGAGTCAGGGTTGCTGGCGCGATTCTCAAATCCGGCTTGAAGGCTGAAATCCCTGTATTTTCTATTCGCCTTGCCTTTATTCGTGCATTGAATAACCCACGCGTATGTCGTGGGCTGTATAGAAAATTCATACCTCCATTAAAGCATAAATGTACTGAGAATTTCAATTTTGGTTAAGAATTAGATATTCAGGATCAGCAATGCAAACTTTTAGGTAAATCATTATTTGAGTTTCAGCTAACAATGAATTAAATAAGGATTTTGGTTAGTGATTTTACTTAATAGATGAATTGGATTAGACATTTCAAAAGACAATGTAAAAATAATTTGAATTAGATGTGTAAATTCTGAATAAATAATTCAAATGAGATGTGCCTGTATAATAATAATACATTACGAGTAAGTTTGTCGTACTAGTATACTATACAAACTCACAACAAAATTGATAGTAAATAAGATCAACAGAGGGAAATCCGGATAATACCAAACTCGGGGTTCACCCCCTTAAAGTAAATTGAACGTGAGAGAACGAAATAACAACAGTTCTTTATAGAAAAAATCTGTTTAACTTTAGAACCGTCCTTCAAAGAATTCTTTGAACCGGATTTTTACGGGCAATAAAATAGATTTACAATACTCAGACTTGTTTTAAACATAGAAGTATTTAACTCAATTTTAATTAGAAACATATTTGCCGCATGTCGGATGAGCTGTGGATTAAAAGAGCCACTTATTGGGTCCCATTAAACGCAAGGCGACATCGCGGCAGACCAAGGCGAAGGTGGAGAGATGAGCTGGATAACTAGAGGAGCGACTGGCCCGCAATGGCCGAAGACAGATCGTCACCCTCCCAGCTAACTGTCGTAACTAGCAATTGAAATTTTTCCAGGGCGACGGTTTTTCGGTCGGGCGTTAAAATCATATTCCTGTAGTTGCGTTGGCTGTAGCTTTATTAATGAATTAATAAGTTTTTTATATTAATCTTGGCATATTCTTTTAGTTATTCGTGGCCCTAAAGCCCTAAATTACGAAGGTAATGAGGATATTTTTTACGTTCTTTTACACTTCCGCAAAACGAAATACTTCTAAACGGTAAACGATACAGATATGACGATTAGAAAGAACTTATTCGAAATAATGTTATGAACACGTTGATAATATCAGTGCAGATACGCCAATTTGTGAGATATGACAGTTTGCGGGGAGGGTGACGAGATGTGTATGGAAAATGAAGAGGGAGGCCTTCGCCTAGCAGTGGGACATAAAGGGACTAACTAACTTAATTAGAAGTAGAGATGTGGAGCAAGATGGCCTGGGTGGTCGCGGGTTCAAATCCAAACAGGTGCATTACTTTATGTATTTATTACATCACTATTGCTCTCAAAACAGTGAAGAAAAACATCGTAAGGAAACCAGCTTGTCCTAGAACCAAAAATCGAAGACATCTGACATTCACTGGGCCCACCTGAGTCCCAGAAATGGGAACATTATAAGGCTGATTTATGATATGTTGGAGACATGAGCTTGAATTAATGGTTCCAACATTCAGGCGCAACGTGGCAATGTCTCAACAAAACAACAATAATTTTAAAGAAATTGTTTAATCTGTAGTAGTGTTAGATCGATATCTATGAAAATGCTTCATCGTCCTCCTCCTTGCCTCAATGATGAGGGTCGTGACCTCGACGAATAACTTATTTGTAGACTATATTTCGTCATGTTGTCCTATCTTCGGCAATGTGGATGGCGTCAACTGTGGCTCTAGCACGGATTTGGTCTGACCTACGTATCGGACCCCCACTGCCTTTGGGTCTTTAAACTTCATGCAATACAAAAGAATAAAGGCAAACTATGAAACTATACGCTTTAGGCTTTCTCTATAAATCAAACAAGGGTAGTCAATAAAAAACATGGCAGGTGCATAATGCAAGTCTTATCCCATCCACATTTCCTAACAGCAGTTATAACCTGTCTTTCTGGCAATGTGCCAAAAAAAATCGAAGATTCTTCTTTCGCATATGGTGGAGAGTTTCAAATTTATTTTGAGTTTGCTACGTCGTATTATTGTCATATTGTCGCTTCTTGTAAGACGAAGCTTTAAGGCGACCAACAAAGCTAAAGCACAAACAAAAAAAAAAGAAAATAAAAGGGTCTTCACCATACTTACCCAGAAGTTTCAATAAAGAATCTTCCTTTAATATAAAAAATGCGTACGAAACTGAATTGAAAAGAAAGATCAAAAGCTTAGATACTGTGAATGCATTGTGACGGTCCTCTAATTCAATGAGTCCCCTTCATTCCGAACAAATTGTTTCTCGTTACTGTCTTAAAGGCGTGTGCAGACTTCACGACTGTCTTGCTGATTGATTGACGACGATACGTAAGGAAGTGGGCAGTTGCCTTTGTGTTAGTAAGAGTTGTAATTCTGGTAACGATTGATAGGTAGGTAATTTGGTATTTTTTGTTTCATTTTTGAAGAAAAAGGGCCCAAATAATACGAGGTAACGCTAGAACTTTCGTATTGATTCGTATCGCAAATTGTATGGTCACTTGAATCAAAGCTTTTCTGCACGAAATCGCATCGCAACAATTTGCATCGCAGATTTCTGCGATTTGGTATCGTATCGTATTGCTTTGTGATTTGGTGCGGAAGCTTAACCTTTCATATACCGTCAATTTGAGATACAATAGTAAGACAATAGATGCGCGAGCGAAACGCGTTCGCTTGGGGTTTAATGAATTAAAATTGCGGAAGCTTTAAGTTGTTGGATTTGGCATACATTTTTTTTTTATTGTTGATAGGTTCGCGCTTGACCGCTATCTCACCTGATGGAGAGCGACGATACGGTCGACGATGGAACGCGCTTACCTAGAAGAAACCTATTCACTCTCGACTTAAAGATTCCCGGATTGTAGCTATCAGGAAACACAGACTCCGGCAAGGAATTCATTATCATCATCTTCATCATTTCATCCGTAAGACACACACCACATCACATCCACTGTTGGTCATAGGCCTCCCCCAAGTATCGTCATAATGAACGGTCCTATGCGCTTCGCATCGATCGGATTGCCGCAACCCTCACCAAGTCATCGATCTACCTTGTAGGAGGTCTTTCAGCGCTGCGTCTTCCGGTATGCGGTCGCCATCAAAGAACTTTTCAGTCTCAATTACTAACAGATAAATACGGCTTCCGTAGGGGGCTCTTGGCTAGAATGATAACAGCAAAACGAGTCGATATCCAACGTTAAGCAATCTTACTGAGGTCAATTTGCGGATGGGTTATCACCCTAACATACCAAGTAGTAAAACAAAGAATACAATAGTAATCCGCAAATAGCCTATCCAAGCTTGAAAATCAATATCCCGTGGGTAAAATCACAAAGGTTTTACAAACCGATTCCATTAGGAACACCATAATAAATCAAGTTCTCAATGTGTTATGAAAATAATAAATCATTTTCCATTTCTAAAATTGTTTCGACAACAGGTTTTTGTACTGGTATATTTAAATATCACGATGTAAAGTGTCATTTGGTGAGATCATCCCGTTTATGTCATGGAATATCATAAAAGGCATTAAGGGATGAATCTTCCCGTCAAGAGAATGGGAATTGTGATTACGAATTTGAATGGCTGGTGCGGTTTTGTTTTTTGTTTTCGCACGTTTTGCGCATTTTGCCAGTGTCAAAGGCGAATGGAAGGCTTATGAGCTCTTCGTACCGCTAATAAAATGACGTGTTTTGGAATATTTTTTATTTTAATTGATAGCTAATATGATAGACAAGCCCTGTTTTAATTTTTAGATTTTTAAAAGTCGGACGTAAAAGTTATAGGCATGCATGCGGTACGAATTCTGTCGTTCACCTTTAGTTTTTTGTTTTTTTTACAACAATTGTCACTTTGTTTTCCATTATATATATTGAGGATGTAACACATTCAAATGTTTTTACAGTATTTAGCAACAAGTCGAGTCACTCTCCTAAGAAAACTTGCCTTAAGTGAAAATAGTGTAAAGAATTTTTCTATAGTTTTAACTACTCGACATAGCATAGCATAGCATAGTCGGCCTTATAATATTTCCAGTGTTGGGATCCAGGCCTCTCTAGTAGAGGGAATGGGCTGTAATCTACCACGCGGGCTCAGTGCGGGTTGGTGGATGTTCATGTCTTTGAATTTTTGATTCTAGGACATACCGGTTTCCTCACGATGTTTTCCTTCACCGTTTTGAGAACAGTGGTAATGAAATAAATTACAGAAAGTAATGCGCCTGGCAGGGTTGGAACCCGCGACCTACAACTCGTAAGTCGAAGCCATTACCAATCAGCCACTACTGCTTTCTCTTGGAGTTACGTCGGTCGGTATTTTTTTATACAATATAATAATGTCACTTCATTTTCCGTTAGAATGAGGATGTAACACTTTTAAATGTCTTTGCAGTAAGAGTCAGTCTTCTCAAAGAACTTCGCTGAGGTGAAAATAGTGTAGAGAATTTTTCTGTAGTTTTGACTACTCGATAGATAGCGTTTATTTCAATGATTCCACACAAACTAGGAATCAATTTGCGAATAATTAAAACAACTGCTAAACTAGATTCGTTAAATATCACATAAAAATCCCCCAAAAGTTGGCAAGCGTGAAAACTTGATGAAATGATATTGTATAATTGATGTTATTTTTGTGCATTTTTCTGCGATAGCTCTGGCGTTTTTTATTTTTTATTTTTAAGAAGTCAAAGTGAAGTCAAAGTCAAAAGTTTTTTATTTCACATAGGCCTACATGGGCACTTATAAAACGTCAGAAGCTAGTGCCCTTTGCAGGCCTTTCTTGCCCGACTTTTACTGACTAAAACCAACTCCTGTTCCTTCTTAACCTTCGTTCCAAGGCCCTGGGGTTCTCTTTCACATCACCTATGGCCTCAGTAGGCTTCGACCCTGCTGGGTCCCTACGGTTGCTGACATCTTGAGGCATGCGTGGAAGAATACGAGCTGTCGACGACTTGGGCTCGCTCCAGACGGTCGGACTGCGAACTACCCATTGCTCGCCGTCAGTAAGCTCGTTCCTACGGTGGCCGGAAATCGGGTTCGAAATCATGGCAGCTGGGGCGCGAGGGCCATTGCTTCGCAAGTGCAGCCGCCTCCTTTGCTGCTTCGCAGAAGGAGGTGACCGCTTGCCACTCCTCCTTGCTCCAGACCATGGGCTGTACCAAGGCCCGGCGAGAGAGATCACTGCCGTCGATCGCCCCACAAGGACACGACAATGCTCTGCCCAAGCGGGGCACACCTCCACCGTGTTCTCCGGCCATGCTTTGGCGTTTAGGCACAAGCCGGAATTTCATCTTTTTATTTTATTTACACACATGATTTTTGATTTAACAATTTCAAATTTATTGTATGTAATGTATCAAACTTGACTTTAAATTCAGTATCAGAATTTAAAGTCAGTACATGCTCTGGGTGGAGCAGGAGAGAACCCTCTGCTCCACCCAGAGCAGGAAAAGTCAGTACATGATTTCTTACGTGAAAAATGGTATCAGGAAAACAGATTCCTGCTAGAATTTCGACTACGTATTTATTTATGACAATTTAAATAACAATAGTGCTGTAGTGGAGAAATAAAAACTAAATTACTGTCATTAGTTATGAAAACTCCCTGAACTTTGCGCAGTCTGAACAAAACTTTAAAATAAACATTTTCAATTCCTTTTTACGGAGAGGTTCTTATTTACTGAGAATTAATTATCCCGTCTGTAATTAACTCTTTTTGAATAGACAGATCTTTTCTAGAAATTAACTTGAATTTCAACTGAAAAAGTACAAAAAATCGAGGTTAAATTTTTAACTTCTTAATTTTTCATCATTTTTCGTTTGCCATAATACAGAGTAAATCTCTTAAAACGAAAAACTTCGCTTACAATGGGCCTCATCAGAAGACTTAATGTCACTCAAAAGGCAATGAAAAGGGCTATGCTCGGAGTTTTCTTCGTAATCATATCAGAAATGAACATAATTATCCGCAGAAGAACCAATGTTACCGAGATAGCTCAAACAATCACCAAACTAAAGTGGCATTGGGCAGGACATACTGCTCGATGGTCGATGGGAATGAAAGGTTCTGGAGTGGTGACTACGTACCGAAAGACGCTAGGTTAGAAGGCTTACCACTGGATCGATGACCTGGTGACGGTCACGGGAATCCGATAGATGCAAGATGCACAGGACCGGTCATTATGGTGGCACTTGGAGAGGCTTGTGTCCAACAGTGGAGTCTTTTGGCTGTAATGATAATAATGATACAAAAACTCGAATTAAAAGCCTGTTGTGTCCCAGTGCAGGGCAAAGGCCTTCTTTTCATTATTCCACTGTTTACTATCCTACTACTGGCCAATTCTTTACATAGGAGTCCAACTCGTTACACCATCTCCTTCTGGACTCATCGCGTCGATGCCTCCTGCTGTTCGGGACCCAGTTGCCCAATTTCGTTGCGTCATGCGGCAGAAATGATCTGCCCAGTTCCATTTTACTGAGTTGCCTACGTCTGCGATAAGTGTTTTGGAACGAAGTTTTGCTGTTCCTTATGCAGTATGTCCTTTTGACCGAGTGAATACTTCGTTCAAGTGCGAAGTTTTGACATTTTCACTTTAAGAGAAGACTTTCAAAAGCTACAACAAGGAATATTTTATGAGGCTTTTGTAGTTTTTGCCCCATGAAAAGGTCGGGCGTCAGTATGACACTCCCTCTGGCTCCACCAATAGCGGAAGAAGCCATTTTATAATTTTTCACGGAAAATAAAAGTATTATAATGTGCTATTTAATCCTTGTACCCCGTTTTATCTTAAAGAACGTTTTCAGTTCCTTAGTGACACACATAGTAGGTCCTTGAGATCATCGGAGAACCTAAAATTAAGTATTCGCACGCATTCCACTACCTTCGTTGACAAATCTTTCACAATTCAAGCTGCACGTTTGTGGAATGCGTTACCCTTAGAAGTAAGGCGTGCTCAAACGCTACCAACATTTAAAAAGATGGTGAAGGAGCATTACCTTTCTCTTTGATATATTTTTCTTCTCCTGATTCAACTATATATTTGATATTTATTAGTATATTTTTTTAGTATTGTATGTATGTATTTGTGTTAATGTATCTTGTTAGTATTATATCTGATGTTTGTACACTGACAACCCTTAATCTATCTCCTTTCTCTCAGTCCATCCAAAGGTTGTCTGTAAGAGATCGCCCTGTGCGATAAGACCGCCCATTGTGCACTTATTCTTTTAAATGTTTGTCCTGTATTTTTGTTTATTTGGTGTACAATAAAGATTATAATAAATAATAAATAAATAATAAATATAAATTTTCCTATAAATCGGCTCAATAGGCGCTTTTTATCAGGTCACAACTTCCCCACAGGTATTTTTTGGCCTAATTTTTGAATGGCCCTGAATGGATCGTAAATTATCTAATGACAATAGCCCTGAAAATAGTTCGTCTATTTTGTAAGTAAACTGTTAGTTTAAGTTAGGTTAGTAACCTCATTTAATGTGAAGTTACTACAGCTGTCAATGTTTTCATAAGCGTCGAGTAAATACTTCGTGTCTATTTAAAGATAGAACTTGACTGGAAACTTGTGTTGGAACTAGGTGACTTATGTATGTGGGTTTATATGTTTGTAAACGCACCCACGATACAGGAGTATAGTCGGTCTTATAATGTATCCACTGTTGGGACTCAGACCTTCTCTCTGGGAGACGGAATCGGCCGTAATCCACCAACGCGGGCCCAGTGCGGGCTGTGATTACGATACGGGAGTCGTACCTAGTAAAGGGTAGTGTTTTTTGTAAATAAACTCAGTGTTTCTAAATGTATTTACTAAAAGAAAGACAAGTAAGAAGTAGATATAAAGTAAGATATGTAAGAAGGGAAAAAATTAAGAACGGAAAAGAAGAAAAAGAACTTCTGCCTAACAGCCTTTTTAAATCTTTTCTGATTTAAAATTCGAATCAGTGTTTATTTTTTTTGTTT
Source organism: Mythimna ferrago (assembly GCA_910589285.2). Lineage (NCBI taxonomy): Eukaryota > Metazoa > Arthropoda > Insecta > Lepidoptera > Noctuidae > Mythimna > Mythimna ferrago. The sequence goes on along the minus strand of OU342694.1, from coordinate 11,044,299 downwards.
ATAATGTGCCATGAATTGTCAACCATCCATATAGGTCCTAATGAAAGAGGCTCTCCCAATATTTAATTAAATGTAAAATATCCCATTTTTTGCTTTTCTTTTTACAAAAGTGTAACAATAATAGAATGATCACACCTCCACGTACTGATCTTGGCTTGCATGAGACCTACAAATGTATTAAGATCACTATTTTTCCAACCACTGTGGCTACAGAAAACTAATCAGAGAGCAAGAAAGTCCAGCAAACAATATCACTAAAGCGGCATTTTTATCTAGAATCGTGGTGAAAGTGCAAATCCTGTTAACAGTTTCTTACGAGAATATAATACAGGTCTGGTCCACATAAACAGGAGGTATTATGACCTGAGAGGATTGCCATTACCGTTGTGGACCGTCCCTTGGGTCTGACCTAACGCAGGAAGAGTCTGAACTTAAACCTTTTTAATCTTCGAAGAAAGTTTCCTTGCTAAATAAATCATGAAAAGTAGATGTAGGTTATAGGGACATTGAAAAAGTGGAGCTTGTTGCTTGTGCGCTTATTTTGGCCGCTAAAATCAGAAAATTCATGGCAATTGCCACAATAACTAGGGATTGTCGTATATTTCTCGATCTAGCTGAAATATTATCTACATCTACACCATTATAAAGAGGTAAGGTTTTTTTTTAAGCTATTGCATAGCTTCTATCGCGGGCCTTGAGCGTGGAGACCGAATCCAGAAATTCCGTAACGAAAATAATCTAACACCCCCCCACTCATTTGTTTTTTGAGCGTGGTGACCGATAAGAAAACAAATGAGTGAACAATCAATCAAAATTCATTAAGAAAAAAAAACAAAGGAAAAAAAATACTGCATAAATAAAATAAATAAATAATTATAATTGCATAAGTTGATAAAAATGCTATGCAATAGCTTTACCGCGGCAGTCCCCGAGTGCCACACGTCTTTTTTTTTTGTTTGAAGGAGGTAATCTCTGAAAGTACTGGTCCGATTGCGAAATATTTTTCACCGATAGAAAGCTGCTTTATTCCTGAGTGACATAGGCTATATTTTGTGTACGTGGGCGAAGCTGAAGGCAAAAAGTTATAAATAAATTAAAATCGTGGAAATTGCCATTATAACTAGAGATTGTGATATATATCTCGGTTTGGTAAGATATTAATGAAGTAGTAAGTTCAAATATCATGATTACATCACATTTTCTGTTTATAATTCCTGTAGTACAATAGCCGACTCTGGGTCGGAAAAACGATAGCGGTTTACTCTGGCAGCGATTTTAATGCTGACCTCATAAAAGTTTGCAATTTCACATCTAGTTCATAACGATTAGCACTACTGTGTGTATCCTAATCGCTACAATCTAAGGGTATTTAACTCAATAGTGAATAGGTTACTTTTAGGCAAACGTGCTCCATTGTCGACCAAATCAACCTCTCCATACAAACCGTCCAACCATGCTTATTTTGCATGGAGAGGCCGACATTTTTTTTCTGTAAAAAAATCTTGTGGAAGGTGGTTCAGTTTCATCTAATGAGCAAGCCCTTAAACTTTGCGCAAACCTGTCCCTTACATCCTGTATATTTCTAAACAGATACATATTATAGACAAATTTCACCCAAACACAACAAATGATCGTGCTCATCACACAAACGTTTGTCCTAGCTGGGAATCAAACCCAAGACCTCGGACATAGCAGTCAGGCCCACTGACCACGAGACCAACACAACACAAACCGAATGTATTTCTGAAAAATACAACACAACACAAACCGACGCACGGCGAGTATCCACCCTTACGTTGTTGAAACATCAACGGTCCGGACTAAACGTTTCGCCTCGTCATTTATACCGCGTACATCGAAGGACTGGAACAGTTTGCCTGCTGCGGTCTTCCCGTCTGATTATAATTTAGGTGTCTTCAAGGTTAGAGTGAATAGACTCTTAATAAACTAGTGCGCCTCACCATCAACGATTGCATCACTGCTTACCGGGCGAGATCGCAGTCAAGTACTAGTTTATAACAGATAAAACAAAAAAAAAAAAAACAAAATGCCTGCCTTTAGAACCTTTGAGAACGAAAACAGAATATCTACACAAGATAATTGAACACAAAACAACATGCTACAAAAAGAAAGGTTTTAATATAATTAAGGGAAATATTTTCATAATAATAAATTCCATTTCGACTTGCCGTTTTCACGAACATAATTGGCCTCGGGTGGTGAAACGTAAACATTGTCTGTTGTAAACGTACACGGGTCTCTGTAACTTTGTTGTCGAAAAACAGTACTGGGGCCGTATTATGACCTCTTAAAACCATCATGTTTTCGGTGTGAAAAAGAGACGGAGCTATACAGGACGAATAGCACTATCCTTTTCTCACACAGAAAACATGATGGTTTTAAGATGTCATAATACGGCCGCTGCATAACAACAGCGAAGTTGTTACCACAATAGGAGCTTTATACGACAACAAGTTAGGAGTTTGAAGCCGTCTATTGCTGAACATCAAACCGGCTTAATGTTTTTGACTTTGACCGCGTTGTTTCACTTCTCATTTCTTTATGCATTTTTTTTAAGGGTGAAAATCATCCAAAAACTTCTCTTACTCTGGGTGGAGGGAGAGGGCGTGTCAGACTTTTATTGACTAAAACCACACCTTCAATTGCCCGTTGCGTTCTAGGACTATGGGTTTCCTCTTCAGAAATTCCTCGCGGTCCTAGCTAGCGGGCATCGGCCCTGCTGGACTCCTACGATTTGCTGACATGTCTTTGAGGACTGCGTGAATCCCTACGCGCTATTGACGATTGGGTTCGGTCCGGTTATACACCGCTAAATTTTAAACGTTTTAATCCCGTGGAGGGTCGATCCGGTACATGAAACACTATCGATTTGTAAAGATAAAATTAAAAAATAAAGTACCTCTTTTTCAAAACTCGTATTAATTCAAGATTGTACGAGATTGTAAGAAATTAATTTCGTACATGCGTAAATTAATACGAGTTAGTTAGTTACGAAAAATTTTTGGAGTAATTTAATCCTTATTAAATTACTCCAAAAATTTTTTCTTACTCTTCGACAACGTCTTAAAAGCAACTGAAAAAACTCAGTTTTCTAAATCCTAAGTTTGACGCAGGACGTTTATAAGTCAGTGAGTCAGAGTAGGGTAGAGTAGGGTATAGTAGGGTAGAGTAGTGTATAGTAAAGTAGGGTATAGTATGGTAGAGTAGTGTAGAGTAGAGTAGTGTAGAGTAGGGTAGAGTAGGATAGGGTAGGGTAGAGTAGGGTAGAGTAGAGTAGAGTAGGATAGAGTAAGGTAAAGTAGGGTGGAATAGGGAAGAGCGGGAGCGAAGCCGCGCGGGCAAAAGCTACTATGATAAAAAAGCTTGTCGCGAAATTAACTTGATCTGGTTGATGTTAAAATGTTCAAACAAACAGCACTTAAATGTCGCGACAAACTTAATATCATGTAAATTATATAATGACTTTATAAGTTTATTCAATTTCATTTTAGCGCATTTAGGTAAAGGCTTGCTTTAAAAAAAATATTTTAATTTTATAGTTCATAATAAAAATAAATTTAGTGGTAGCACAAAATATATAGGTACAGAAGTCAATCTACATACAAAGCGCGCTCTAGCAACGCACACATAGACACCGCTCACGGACACGATACCTCGGAGCGCCTCGGCCCGCTCGTCGTATCGAACAGTTCTGACTCAAACGATCATTAGTGTGCGTCCACTGAGTGTAGGTATAAATGATATATGATCTTTATTTTGCAAGTAGGTTTTATAAAAACACTTTTACACGTCAATTTTTTAAGCTATTGCATAGCTTCTATCGCGGGCCTTGAGCGTGGAGACCGAATCCAGAAATTCCGTTCTCTACTCATTTGTTTTCTTATCTATCAGCTGCTGTCTCTAAGCAGCTGTTGGCGAGGTCTGTGTTTGGATGGGTGGGGTTAAGCAGCTGTTGGCGAGGTCTCGTTTTGGATGGGTGGGGTTAAGCAGCTGTTAGCGAGGTCTGGTTTTGGATGGAAGGGGTTAAGCAGCTGTTGACGAGGTCTGTGTTTGGATGGGTGGGGTTAAGCAGCTGTTGGCGAGGTACAATTTTGGATGGGTGGGGTTAAGCAGCTGTTGGCGAGGTCTAGTTTTGGATGGGTGGGTTAAGCAGCTGTTGGTGAGGTCTGGTTTTAGATGGATGGGGTTAAGCAGCTGTTGGTGAGGTCTGGTTTTGGATGGGTGTGGTTAAGCAGCTGTTGGCGAGGTCTAGTTTTAAATGGGTGGGGTTAAGCAGCTGTTGGTGAGCTCTGTGTTTGGATGGGTGGGGTTAAGCAGCTGTCGGCGTTTTGGATGGGTGGGGTTAAGCAGCTGTTAGCGAGGTCTGGTTTTTGATGGAAGAGGTTAAGCAGCTGTTGGCGAGGTCTGGTTTTGGATGGAAGAGGTTAAGCAGCTGTTGGCGAGGTCTGGTATTGGATGGGTGGGGATAAGCAGCTGTTGGCAAGGTCTCATTTTGGATGGGTGGGGTTAAGCAGCTGTTAGCGAGGTCTAGTTTTAAATGGGTGGGGTTAAGCAGCTGTTGGTGAGCTCTGTGTTTGGATGGGTGGGGTTAAGCAGCTGTCGGCGTTTTGGATGGGTGGGGTTAAGCAGCTGTTAGCGAGGTCTGGTTTTTGATGGAAGAGGTTAAGCAGCTGTTGGCGAGGTCTGGTTTTGGATGGAAGAGGTTAAGCAGCTGTTGGCGAGGTCTGGTATTGGATGGGTGGGGATAAGCAGCTGTTGGCAAGGTCTCATTTTGGATGGGTGGGGTTAAGCAGCTGTTAGCGAGGTCTGATTTTGGATGGGTAGGGTTAAGCAGCTGTTGGCGAGGTCTAGTTTTGGATGGGTGGGGTTAAGCAGCTGTTGGCGAGGTCTGGTTTTGGATGGGTGAGGTTAAGCAGCTGTTGGCGAGGTCTGGATTTGGATGGGTGGGGTAAAGCAGCTGTTGGCGAGGTCTATTGCATAAGTTGATAAAAAATGTTATGCAATAGCTTTACCGCGGCAGTCCCCGAGTGCCACACGTCTTTTTTTTTTGTTTAATTATGACTAGATGGGGCCGATGTTTCCTAGCTGACTACCCTGAGAAGACACACCGAAACAAACTCAGGGGTCAAATATAAAAAGTGAAGTACATACATGAGATTGTCTTCTGTACCTATCTATTTTGTGGTTATAGTCCCTACATTTTTTCTCACACATGCTAAATTAGTTTGGTGTACTAAAATTAGTATCACGAAAAAATTGTATCAGCCGCAAAACATCTCTACTGTATTTCGATTTGATGTATGCTAAAGAACTACCGATCAAAATCTACACCATACTTTAACGATCAAAAACCACACAGTAACACAGCATTACCTATATAATTTTAATAAAAAGTCGTATGTAAATTTACGATTGCATACTAAAGTGTAATATGAAGAAAAATCGAGTCGGTAGACTTTATATTAGCAATTGAAATGGGCTGCGAGCTTTTCAGGATTCAGGCAGAAAACTGAAGAGCCTTCTGTTTTTCCCGACCGTAATTTATAATATATTGATCGAGGAATACCTTCTTTTGTTTTTGCATTTTTTTGTATATTTTTTTGGCTGTAGGTAAATAAACCCGATGTAGGTAAAAGTAAGCCTGACTTGTCAGAAAATTGTGAAAGAAAATAGGGTCCGAGCTATTTGTCTGTCTAGGAATTACATATTGTATTGGAAAGATAAAACGGACTGTACCTATGTCGTTATATTTTAAATAAATCTACTCTGGCTTATACGTTTTTTTTGGATACTAACTTCCGAGCGTTGAGCATTAAATAACTTTTAGTTTTTTTTTTAAATTACGCTTTAGAAAGTTCCACTCTAGTGGGTCCTGTACTGTATAAAAACGGTAACCCTCATTCCCATATTATTATAGGTACCAATCTAATGATACAAATTAAAACATAACAAAAAAATAAATCAGCTTCTTTGACACTAAGGGTGAGTTGCACCATTTAACTATAACGATAACCAAACCATAACCAGCCGTGAAACGGCCGCCTATTGCAATCGCAATTCGACGATTTGATAACTGTTAACGGCTTTGTTATCGTTATAGTTAAATGGTGCAACTCACCCTAAAATAGTCTATTTCTATCCAGCCAGTATTAAATAAGTTAAATCCAGAAACTATCATGTCATCAGTTCCAAGCAGTTCGGAATTCTCACTCCGTTAGTCTATGAATTATGCAAAGCTCTATATTGAGACTTTGGAGCAGTATCGATATATATTTGAATTTATCTATTGTTCTATCTCAAGGATCGAGTTTATTATTGTATTTGCAATTTGATATTAGGAATGGAGTAATCGAGTAAGTTTTGCTTTATTGAAACAAACTTTAACTACCAATTAAGATTGCTGGAGCCGTACCACGAGCACTTATCGCGGTACATTTTACGACCTAAATTGAACTGTTAAAGAGATGGAGGCGATGGAGTTATATAATATACAAGGTGCAGTTTTAAAACTGCACAATATTTCAGGAGGTTGTAATAAAACTCATAAATAATCATATAAAAAAACGATACCTGGTCAATAATCAGTAATACTTGTTATTTAATTTTTTAATTACACTAAACTAAATCGATTGATCGATGGCCGCGGGGGCGTGGCTAGGGTGTGGCGTGCGGGATGATGATTGGATGATACATTATTTATGAAACTATCGTTAGTGTGTGTGAAAACGCCCTTTATTGTTCCGTGTTTGTGTGTGTGAAAAAAGCGCGGTTATAAAAAAAAAAAAAATTACCTACTTATTTTATTATTGATTCGGGTCGAGAATCACTAACATAATTACCTCCTGAAATATTTTGCAGCTTCAAAACGACACCTTGTATTGTGTATAGCTCCAACCCTTTTTCTTGTTTGTTAATATTTTAACATGTCATGGTTAGGCTCTTAATCTATTTGAAAGAAAAAAGTAAAGATTGTTTAATGAAGAACATGTCTCAAGGAAAGTTGTAAGTGTATAAATGGATAAGGGTAGAGAAAGATTATGGTTTTAGCGCTAAAAAGGTGACTGTTGATGTGCCGTTGTATTAAATAAGTTGTTGCAACTTTTGCTTTATTTAATTTATTTATAAACAGCTATAATAAACATATTGAAAAAAAAAACAGTACAAAAGAGTTTACAATATTGCAGCCCTCATATTGACGCAGTAAATGCCCCTGAATAAATAAATATATACTAAATACCAAATCATTATAATGACAATTTGTTGAATATTACATAATTATAAAATTAATAAAACAAGCAGACACATGCATTAAATTAAATTAAAATGATAACATTGAATTAAAATTGTACATTAATTTTTAAATTACACATTATATTAAATTTTTATGTACATAATAATAAATGTTTTGGCTCCATTTACCATAAATTGTAGTACCTACCCGTGTCTATCAATAAAGAATTACTGTATTGTACATTACTTATCCCATCATCTTTGATTACTTATCTCTTTCCAAGTTAGTAATAATCTTAATAGCTTCTCCATTTTTATAAAAAGACCATTTCAACCTAATATCTCTTATACGACACTGGGTTGATTTTAGCTGCAAATAATCCCACATTAGTGATGTCAATTTGCGGTATGCTTCAAGTTTAACGCTACCAGTTTCAAACTAGATTTTGTAACACATTTCAAACGTAACTCTGTTAAACGTTGTTTGCTGTTACTGTTTGTAGCTTGAATTTTAGATGCATGTTAGTATGTTAAAGCGTTTGTATAATTAACAGTTTTGTTCTTTTTTGTTCTAGGTAAGCAGAAATAGAAAACTGGTGTAAAGGTAATTTTTTGCAAGTATTAAACACTAGCTTTTGCCCGCCGATTCGCCCGCATACCTACATAAAATATAGCTTATGTCACTCTGGAATAAAACAGCTTTCTATCGGTGAAAAAATTTTAGCAATCGAACACACAAAAAGAAACATAAAAACAAAAAAACAAACTTTACCTCTTTATTATATTATTGTCTTTTTATTATATTATATTAGTCTTTCATAAAATTAAATCAAAAGAAAACTCACAATAAATACGGTCAAATGAACTGGGCGTTGACCGTAGTCAACGTTCAGTTAATTATAAATTCGATAATGGAATAAAATTCTTGCTCAATACCTAAGCTTTTTTTTTAAACGACGAGCTTCGAAGCTGCCTTGCACCAGTGCCTATTATCCGTAGGCCTGGGCTTCCAGACGACAAGTAACTCGCCATCCAGACGTCCGGTAACAGTCCGACCCCACGCAATCCTCAAAGAAATGTGAAATCTGTAGGGGCCTAGCTAGACCAAATCCTACTGGGGTCAGCAGTTGTCCGAAAGGGTTTCCTGGGGTCCAAGGACGCGAGGTAAAGAAGGAACGTATGAGTAAGCTTTAGTCAGTAAAAGTCTGACACGCTCTCTCGCTCCGTACTAGAGCGAGAAAAGTTATCAGATGATAAAAAAAAAACCAGTGCCTTCAGTGTATATGTATATGAGTGTATATGACGCAAAATGGCCCACCATAGACTAAGCACGGAAATCAAAATTACTTAGAGTCTGTCTATGGCCTTCAAAAACAGTCCCTAGTTACTGGATTACGCAGTATTCTAGGACAAGTCCGAAAGTTCAATATGCCAGCAAGTTCACTGGTTACCAACTTGAGTACTTTAGATTCCAGCTGGAAACCCTCTCCTAACTTTATAAGTAGAAATGTAAACGATAGTTTAAATTAACTCAAAGCAAAGTTAACGAACCCTAGTAACGTTCCAAGGAAACCTTTGGAGCCGAATAAAACATACCTTAAGATTTCCTCCAAAAGGTTGAACATGGATTTCTATGTTCACCCTAATGATGATATTGCTTCTAGATTAAGGGTTAATAGCTAAAAGTATAGAAAAAAATGTATAAGGTAACTTTTTGTGAAGGAAGTAAACCTTCAAAAGCACCAGGACTTTACCGGAAAAGATCAGGGGGAGCGGGATTTCCACCTCATCAAAACTACCTCACTGATCAACACGAGACGAAAGATGCACGCTGTGGAGGCAGAAACATCAAACTACTCCACTTTTTATCACACCATCGGAACATCTTCCCCCTGGACACGTACTACAGTGGACAATTTGGAAATCTCTAAACCGACTGCGAACTCAGGTTGGCCGCTGTAAAAACAATCTGGCGAAATGGGGGTTCCTCGACCCACCACTAACACAGTGCCAGTGTGGAGCCTCTCCACAAGACATGCGCCACCTGCTACACTGCCCATCCTGCGTAACGGCCTGCAGTTTTCAGGATCTATACGAGGCCAACAATAGAGCTGTACAGGTTGCCAAATATTGGTCAAAAGAAGTATTATAGTTTGAAAGCATCGACACGAAAAGAAGAAGAAGAAGAAGACTGATCAACACCAGCACATTGAAACGGTTTCTTGAACTCTTTTAAGGGCACCCTGTTTTTTAAGTGTTAAAATCATCCAATGACATTTCTCGCTTTCAGGCGGAGCGCGGGGGTGCGTCAAACTTTTACTGACTAAAAACCCACTCCTGTTCCTTCTTTACCTTCGTCTCAGGGCCCCGGGTTTCACTTTCACACTGCCCGTGCCCCAGTAGGCCTCGATCCAACTGATGGGCCCCTACGGTTTGCTGACATCTCTTTGAGGCGCGCGTGGAACAATATGCAACGTCGACGACTTTGGCTCGGACCGGACGGTTATCGGTTCGACGGCGGGTGGATTTACATGTTGTTTTTTACGTCGCTCGACGTCGATTTACACGTTACGGTGCTGTGCCGTGGCAAGTTAGTCTCCGTAACGTGTTTATGTGTTTGAATCCTAAAAATACATCAACATCTCTATTATTACAGTGTGGTCCCAAAAGGTCACTTCACTTTAACAGAACGACTTTTTCATTTCATTCGGGTCCTCAAATGATTCTCAAAGAGATTTCATCGATGAACTGACTCGAAAAACAATAGCCATTCACTCTTTTACGGCTGTCTAAATTGTACGATTGACCGAACGATTCTAGTACAATGTAGGTACACCTTTGATCCAACTACAGTTTTAGAACTTTTAAAAGCAACGACTATTTTCTTTTCTTTCTTTCTGAGTGGTGCGAAAGAGATGGTCAGACTATTATACCTAGTCTTCGCGGGCTTGCGGATGGCGAGCAATGGGTAGCCCGCCGTCCAACCGTCCGATCGTCCAGACCGAGCCCAAGTCGTCGGCGGCGTCTGGGGTTCCACGCGCGCCTCAAGAAGTTGTCAGCAACCTTAGGGGCCCAGCAGGGTCGTAGCCTACTGGGGCCATGGGTGATGCGAAAGAGATCCCCAGGGCCCTGGAACAATGGCAAAGAAGGAACAGGAGTGGGTTTTAGTCAGTAAAAGTCTGACAGTATGATTTTCCCACCTAAAATCTAAAACCCACCCGTGCGTCTTTTTTTAGGTGAGAAGTCATCCAATGTCTTCTCCCGCTTTAAGGTGGCGAAAGAGAGACATTTACTGACTAAAACGCACTCCTATGTTCTTTCTTTGCCTTGCGTTCCAGGGGTGCTATTCTCTAAGAAAACAGCCTTGAGCGCAGCGCTGGCCGCAGTGACAAGTCGAGAGCGCAGTACATTGAATTAACAATCCAATTTAAAGGAGCATTGGGTTTTTAATCCAATGTACTGCGCTTCAATGTAAACCTCCCCGTTATGGTCTATTAAAGCAATACTTTCTGGGGAACTCATTTAAATTGGGGCCTATGATGTTCCAAATGCAAAAAAAAAAGCTTTCATCAATACTTCATCCCTCTATTATCACAAATAAAACCTTATGAATACACGCCAAAATACAGGAACATGTTTCCAATAAAAATCGATACATTTCAACTTTTGTTCGATACAAAAAGGGAAATGTTTTGTGAAAAAATGTTTTTCATCCAGCCAGTATTTTCATTCGTTGTTCAATCGACTCGGGATTCGAACAAAAACAGTTATCATAAACATATGAATATTCATAATCGTTTATTCAGACCCGATTTTTGGTATTTCGATACGAATTGTATGAATAAATATAATCTTTATTAACGGCTTTCGATACAGTACAAATATTACCGAAATATTTCTTATTCGTTCGCAGTCAGCTCTTTTTCATATGAAACGACAATACGATTTCTTGTTATAGATTGGCTTATTTATAAATCTCTTTAAAAATAAGAGATTATCATGTCCTAGTGGGTTAATCAAGAATAGATTTTGGACCGAGTCATATAACGAGATACCCTAAAATGCAATCATAAATTGTTGTCATCTTTTGAATTTTGCAAAAGATAACTACGACTATATCCTCATATTCTTGATTAACTTTAATTTTTATCTAAGTCATCATCTTCCAGAACATAATCATCTACGTCATCATTTCAGCCGAAAGACTGAACACTGTTGGACATAGGCCTCCCCCAAGCGTCGCCACAACGTCCAGTCCTTGTCCCATGTTGTTTTTTTTTTTATTTAATTTAACTGTCACGCTAATCCTGTTTTTTTTTCTCTAATATTTATACTACCACGATACTACCCTATTTAACTATTCTTCCTTCCCAGTCCTATTCAGGAACTTAGCATTAATAAATTCAAAATATTTGTAAAGCGAAAACTTTGCCAAAAGGCTTTTTATACTGTAAAAGAGTATCTCGAGGATAAAACGGCTTGGGATTGACCTGCTCCAGTACCTACTCACTATAATTATTATCATTTGAATGTTTTTTTGTTTTAACTGCCTTTTTTTTATTGATGATTGTTGTTGTTTTATAATTGTAATATTGTATATATATATATAATTTTTTTTTAACAATTATGACATTTATTTTTACTATTTGACTGTTTTTTTTTTTATATACTTCAATTTGTAATATTTACACTTTTGTAAATTATATTATTGTGAATGTGAGAACTATGTGGATTACTCTTTCCTTTTCTTTTATTTTCACATGATGTCTGGCAGTTTTGAGTATTTGATGTGGCCTACCCAAATGTCCTTTCTTTGGCATTGTTCGTCAAGTCGTTGAGCTCCTTAGTAGTCCTGAGTTGAGCTACACGCATATTGACAAATGCTTGCACTGACTGGACAGGTCCACTTAGAACTGTGTGGTTCTTTCTTCAAAAGACCATCTCAGGCTCAATCTGCATGGTTCTCATATGATTTGACCATTACATGTTTTGCTGTATGGACTTTAAAAGAGACTTTGACCCCTGAGTTTGTTTCGGTGTTTCTTCTCAGGGTAGTCAGCTAGGAAACACCGGCCTCATCTAGCATTAATTGACGAAAAAAAACCATTGACGTATAAAAGTGTTTTTATAAAACCTACTTGCAAAATAAAGATCATTTATCATTTATCATTTATCTTCAATTTTATTCAGCTGTTCCTCAATTTATTCCCGTTTTTCTACAAAGTTAGACTTTTTTTCAGCAGTTAGTATTTATTGTCCATTAAAATTGTTCTGGGTAGTTTAAAAAAAAACAACTGCAAAGGGGTTGTTCATTCCCTTATAACATAACTTGTCCAAGTCAGGGTATCTTAAGTATACAATTAGTATTTTTAGTGAAGAATAAGAATTTTGAAGAACAGTTAAAATATCCCTTTCTTTGATATCACTCCTCACACAATCCATCCATCTTTTCTTTGGCTGCCCTCTCTTTTTTATACCTATCTATATATTTTATTTCGACAAGCCTATTTACTGCTCCGTTTTTTCCGTATGGTTTATCACAGTGAGCCCTAACAGAATAAAAATATCCCAGCAAATGCTCAGTTAGGCGTCTTTTTAGCGTAGCACATATTATTGTTTTAGGTTTTTTTTATATGTAGTTTTTATAAGCTCTAAAGAAACATATTTTCCTTTCTTTTCCATCCATCTTCTTGTATACTCGTAACTTTTCCAGCAACATGCGTTTAGTCTTTCTTCTTTCCATGGTTATACTATGTATATCAAGACAAACGATTCCCTTTCAATTTTTAGACACTGGAGCCACTTTCAAAGTCAAATATTTTTGTAGAATTGTACCGAACCGCATTCAAAAATGTATGACAATGCTATGTTATGAGTAAATTTAAGGTTTAAAACTTAGGTTAAAATATAATGTTATGTCTAAACGCTTCGAATGACACCTGTCTCAAATCTGTTGGTGAGTGGGGACAATTTTACGCAAAGCCCTTTTCTCTAATATCTATCTTTTTTTTCCATATTTATCTCATTTTGTCACTTATTACGAATATGTCGCCGGGAAATGAGGAAATCAGAGATTTAACGAAATACCGGTAGATGTCGAATATTCTTGTTTATTACGTCTTCTTCCTAAAAGTATCTAGTAATATAACAAAACATCAATTTATCATCAGTGATATGTCGTTTCATCTAGTAAAATGTCAGAAATCGGATACTGCCGAATAAAAATCAAGCCATGCTTTTCTTTCGCTCGCTCTAGTTCACAGATGCAACATTCCAGATTCAGTCAGAAAATCCCTGATATCCTCATTTCCCTGCGACAGATATAAGAAAATGAAATTCAGCAATAAAAGGACCAGTTCTAAATCTTTGTCATTCAACAGAGTTCTGAACATAATCTTCAACAATACAAATTGTAAATACAGCCTACAGTACAAAATTACATGCTCAAATCCTGAAAGAGGTATTCACCGTACTGTACGAGAGTGCTAAGGATATTGTAATGAATAAAAAGGTACATTAAAATAATTGGGGCTTCTTGACGTAAGTACGGTTAATCCTATGGCTGCGAAGGTTTTTGGTTGACGATATTCCGTTAGTAACAAAAAATGCCACATGATGTTACGCTAGTATTCTCTGAAGAGTTAAGCGGACTATAATTATATTGTCCTTTTTTAGGAAGAATCTTGTAAGCCACAATACATGTTTTGGCACAATACATTAACGACTAGCTGTGCCTGCGACTTCGTTCGCGTGGACTACAGGATTTTGAATTTATTTTTTCTAAAACAAAAGTAGCCTAAGTCACTCCTTATTACATCAGCTACCTGCCAATAAAAGTCCCGTCAAAATCGGACTAGCCATTTCAGAGATTAGCTGGAACAAACAGACAGACAGACAAAAATTGTAAAAAAAATATTTTGGTGTATGTTCCGTATTATATTCTTATGCATGTAGTAAAAAGCTTATTTCAATATTACAAACAGACACTCCAATTTTATTTATATGTATAGATAAAATATTTTTCTAAAAAAAAAAAAATAGTTTGTTATTTAAATACAGCCATTTGAATAGTTACTACAAACTAACACAAATTATTATTTATTATTAGACGATGATTTTTTTTTTTATTAGATGGTCGATGGCGTCGAAAGGTTCTAGAGTGGCGACTGCATACCGGAAGACGCAGCGTTGAAAGGCCTCCCACAAGGTGGACCGATGACCTGGTCAGGGTTGCGGGAATCCAATGGATGCGAGACGTACAGGACCGGTCGTTGTGGCGATACTTGGGAGAGGCCTATGTCCAACAGTGGACGCATTTCGACTGAAAAGATAATGATAATGATTATAGGTAAACCATATCACACTAATATTATGTAGGCGTAAGTTTAAGAGTGTTTGTATAATTGTAACTTCTTCATGTTCGAACGGTAGAGCAGATTTGAATGGTATGTCACACTTGTAGACCATGTCCTGCCATAGCAAATAGAATATTAATTATAACCCCGGAGTGTGTTTCCTTGAGACAATATGCTACTACCGTGTGTCACTGCGGGGTGCCAGCTGAAAATCAGCGCTGGGTGTTTGACGCCCACCAATTGCAGAGTTGGTGACCCTTTCGGTTCAGGCACAGTCACTGCAACTATATTGTATGATTGTGTAGCGACATCTATGGCGCCACATAAGAACTACGAAGAAAGTACGAAATCCTGCATCGCTCAATCACAGTTCTCCGCGCGATTTGAACATATACGACAGCCCGAAATCATCTATCGGGCAGTAGCCCACCAGACTATAACACCTGTCTGGTCGGAGGATCCTCCCTTTTCAACGGAGGTTTGCGGGACTTTACTCTCTGTTCCGCATACCTCCAAAATTGCACTCTTTTTATTTATTACTATTTTATGTTGTGGTATATTGTATTGCTTGCGCTGAATAAATGCTATTCTATTCTATTCTACAAGACGGGTGCAGCCGCTGACAGAAGCTAGTTTCAAATATGTATTGCTACACTAAATCTGAAATTACATTTTGCTTCTTCGATTCAGGGTCATTAAGTGTATTCAGCTCCTTAAATCCAAGCCATGTATGAGCAGCCATAAAACTTGCCAAAGTTGGCACCGTTTCCTTTTGTTAGATTTGTTCAAAAGATTTTATTTTTTTGTGATTCTGCTATTACCATTATTACATTACCTTCTCGTATTAGTAGAGGCAAAAATTTGAATGAGTTAAATTACTTCTTCGGCTCTTAAAGTGAAACGAGAGGGTGTATTAGACTTTTACTGACTAAAACCCATCTGTGTCCTTCAATTGCCCATTGCGATCCAGGGCCACCGTAACACTTTCAAAAATTCTGGTGAGCATACCCTGACTGCTACAACTCAGGACTCTTTTCTTAGAGAAGGAAGTGACCGTAATCCACAACGCTAGTACGGCTTGGTGGATGTCACATGAATGCCTTCGATTCTTTAGAGCTAGGAGTTGCCATTTCCTCACAAGGTTTTCACCATTTCAGGAGCAGTGGTGATGAAATAAATAAATTACACAAAGTAAAGATAGAACTACATTGGGTCCACTAGGACCACGTACGCTGATCTCGGCACATCGGTCTCCATACATTTTATATGGCTACTAAATTAGTAGAGCTACATTAGACCCACGCCACGCGATCCACGCGACGCGACTCTACGAGGCGACGCCCACGTTTACGTCTGTCTAATGTAGTTTACGCACAAGGTGCCTGTCTAGCCTTGAACTCGTGGCTTACGTCGTAAGTCGGGGCCGTTACCACCAGACCATAAAGCATAAACACTGGGCGATTACCGCTTATAAAAACCTAACTAAATAAAATAAATTTTACTGCAAAAAAGCACAGTAAATATTTAATCAGGGATTTCCACTTTTAAAGCCACCTCTAGTATGGAAACCAGTAGGCGTTGATAACGCTAATAATGATAAGGATAACCCTTATCAGTTCAATTGGAACGTCGTTATCAATTGATTTAATTAATTTAATATTGGATGTGCAAGCTTAGTTATCTCGTGACCTTGCCTCGAGAGTTTCATTAGATCTGTTTATAAGGAAAATATATTTACGTGGAAAATGTGGGTATATTGGGTTTAATGGCTTATTATTTGTTTTGTTTTGTTAGGCTGTGGACTATTTAATCTATCTATTCTAGTTATCTATATTAATATGTGATGCCAATAATCATCACAAATATTTTTATTAATATTTTGTTTGTCTAGCCACTTGTGTTGATATATAATTAGAGACACAATACAATGACAATGAGAGAGTGAACCGGCGTTCGCTTAGGGTTTAATATCACAAAGGTGAAAGTTTGAGAGTCTGTTTATATGTTAGTTACTTCTTCACGCTCTCGAACGGCTAACGAATTTCGATTAAACTTGATACACGGGAGGACCATGTCCTGATTAGCTTACTTTGGATATTTTTTATCCCTTATGTTCCTTGGGAAAATTGTCCACTATCAGTAGCTAGTAAAATGGATGTAAAGTAAGTAGAGATAATGAAAAAGTTTAGCGTAGTTCTCGCCGGGGGTGCCTGTGCATAGATGGGAGAAGTGGGTTAGTATGGCGTCGTCGACAAGGAATTGACTACACGGTGCCGTGTATTTTAGTTAAAAAGGAAAACTGATTAGAATATTATAAGACAATTGATTAGGAAATGTAGGAATACAAAAACCATGCATGCATGTCAGAAGAATCAAAGTTACGGATATAGCCTTTTTTTTATGGTGGGAAAAATCATCCAATGACAACCCCCGCTCTTGGGCGGAGCGGGAGATAGTGTTAGACTCTTACTGACTAAACGACCCACCCTGTTCTTTCTAGCCTTCATACCGGGGCTCGAGTTCCCTTTCGGATAACCCTGGCCCCAGTAGGCTTCGACCCAGCTTTTTTTTTTATGGTGGGAAAAATTATGCTTTGACATCCCCCGCCCTTGGGCGGAGCGGGAGATAGTGTCAGACTCTTACTGAATAAAAGACCCACCCCGTTCCTTCTAGCCTTCGTACCGGGGCTCGAGCGCCCTTTCGGATAACCCTGGCCCCAGTAGGCTTCGACCCGGCTGGGTCCCTGCTGTTGCTGACAACTCCTTGAGGCGCGCGGGAACAGTGCGCGCCGTCGACGACTTGGGCTTGGTCCGGACAGTTACCGGACGGCCGGACAGTGAGCTACCCATTGCTCACTGTCCGCAAGCCCGCGCCTACGTTGGCCGGAAATCGGGATCAGAATCCCGGCGGCGGCGGCGGCGATAACGCCGTTGCCTGATGCGTTCGGCCTCCTCCTTCGCGAGCATTACTGCTTCGCAGAAGTTGGCGACCGCCTGCCACTCCTCCTCGCTCCGGACCATGGCCTCAACCAAGGCCCGGCGCGAGAGGTCTCCGCCGCCGATCGCCCCCACGAGGGCACGGCGATGCTCCGCCCAAGCAGGGCACACCTCCACTGTGTGCTCCACCGTGTCCTCCGGGCGTTCCGCACAGTGGCGACACCCGGGCGTCACTTCCGCATGAATCGAGTGCAGGAATCTCCCGAACGAACCATGTCCGGTGAGTACCTGCGTCATGCGGAAGGTAAGGACGTCGTGAGGTCTTTCCAGCCACGCCTCAAAGAGGGGACTTACCGCCATGATTGTGGCGTGCCCAGCACTGGGTTGCGATAGTCGTTGACGCCATTTCACCATGAGATCCCGCCGGAGCTCTGTCCGCCATGCCGTGACCTGTCGCGGCGGCGGACTTTCACACTGGCGTTGCATCTCCACGCGTATATCGTGCATGTGTGCAAGGACTGTTGCCTCCAGATCCCACGGTGGTAGGCCAGCCAGAAGGCTTGCCGCTTCGCCGGAGACCGTGCAGTATCCCCGCACCATCATTATCGCCATGACCCTCTGGCAAGCGTTCAGTATGGCCGCCGGTTGCTTTTTCAGCGACGGCGCCCACACCGGCGCCCCGTAGAGGGCCATGGACCGAACGATCCCCGCGTAGAGCCTCCGGCAGGAGGCATCTGGACCTCCAAGGTTGGGCAGGAGCCGCTTGAGCGCAGCCCCAGCCCGGTTGAGTTTGGGAGCCAGACGTCGGAAATGCTCCACGAAATTCCACCGGCTGTCGAGGACGAGTCCCAGGTACTTCATCGTCGACCCGACACCGATGTGAACTCCTCCCACCGTTAGTTGGGAACTCATTGGCGGCGCGTTCCGAGAGCGGCGACCGTGAAAGCACATCGCCTCGGACTTGTGAAGCGCCACCTCGAGTCCCAACTCCTGGATCCTATCAACGACCATCGCAACCCCGCGTGTCGCTAGAGCGACCGCCGCCTGGTACGACTCTCCCTGCGCTAGAACCAGCGTGTTGTCTGCGTAGCAAACCACGCTGACCCCGTCAGGGAAGTCGCCGCGCAGCACGTAGTCGTACCCGATGTTCCACAAGGGTGGCCCTAGTACCAACCCCTGCGGAACACCGCACGACATCTCTCGTCGTTTCCAGTCTCCCTGGTGACCGGGGTAGACTATAAGTCTCTCCGACAGATAGGCCTCGACCACTCGACAGAGGTATTCGGGCATCCATTGGTACCGGAGTGCCCTCCGGATCGTACTCCAGGGCAGGGAGTTGAACGCGTTGGCAATGTCCAAGGACACTGCCCCGGGACACCGCATCCCCCGTCGTGAGGGCTCGCACGCGCATGATGGCGTCCACCGTCGAGCGCATCCTGCGAAAGCCGAACTGTCTGTCCGAAAGGTCCGGCCCCACCCGTGTTAGGCGCCCGATGAGGTGGTTTGCAATGACTCTCTCAAAGAGCTTGCCCACCTCGTCGAGCAGCACAATGGGCCGGTACGCGGACGGAGAGTCCGCGCTTCGACCCAGCTGGGTCCCTACTGTTGCTGACAACTCCTTGAGGCGTGCGGGAACAGTGCGCGCCGTCGACGACTTGGGCTTGGTCCGGACAGTTGCCGGACGGCCGGACAGCGAGCTACCCATTGCTCATTGTCTGCCGCCTCTTTTGCGAGCATTACTGCTTCGCAAAAGTCGGCGACCGCCTGCCACTCCTCCTCGCTCCGGACCATGGCCTCAACCAAGGCCCAGCGCGAGAGGTCTCTACCGCCGATCGCCCCAACGAGGGCACGGCGATGCTCCGCCTGAAGCCTGAAGAATTGCCAAACTTAAGGTGCAGTGAGCAGCGCACATTGCTCCCAGAACAGATCACTCGAAAGATTCTGGAGTGACGACCACGTACCAGAACACGCAGCGTTGCAAAACCTTCCAAAAGGAGGACCAATGATCTGGTTAGGGTCGCGGGAAGCCGATGAATGCAAGAAAATTAAGACAATTCTTTATTGCGACACTTGGGAGAGGGCTAAGTGCAGCATCAAAGTCTTTTGATAGCTCACAGAAACGAAGCCATTGAAAAAGTCAGGAAAATTAATTTTGATATTAAATAATAATTAATTGATAACTATATGACCTCTTTTACATCATTACAAAGCATAATAGCATAATCAGTTTTTTTTTCTGAATCAGGGTCTTCCTATAAGCGAAAATGGATCATAATCTACCTATCGAGCCTAGTGCGGGTTAGTGCATGTCACATTGCGTCAAGTTTTTTATTTTATGACATGCCGTTTCCCATCACGATGTTTTCCTTCACCGTTTTGGTTACAATAGTGATGAAACTAAATCGCCTACTGAGTTTAAACTCACGACTACCACTAGCGCTTCGATCTTGGGCATTTAAATAGGTATAAATACGGAAAAATGGAAAGGTTGCTTATTTTCGAAATTTACAGACTACTTTATGAAGAATTTCTTATTTACTTTCTTAAATACATACCCAATAAATAAAACGCACAAATTTTTAATAATCTACGCGGACTTTTAATAATCTTAGTGTTCAACCAAATGACGCGATATCACGCGCGAACGTCGCTTGGGGTTTGAGGGGCTAGGACAACACTGCTTATCAGAATCTAGATTTTCACAATCGCACTAAAAAAACTGTTCAAAATTCACACCAACCTGTATTTACAAATTAAACGCGGTCATCAACATTTTTCAGTACAATTAAAAAGCTAAGAGCTTGCTATTTATTCAGCGGGACCGCTAACAAACCGGGCTTTTCATTAAAAAGTTAGGAAAACTCGCTCATGAGTGCAAAATATTTTATTTTCCTGTCTGTCCGTAGCCTGTATAATTCTGGCATACGAGGCCACTGTGTTTCCACCTGAATATGAGAATAGAGGACGTTTCTATTTTTAAACTCCTTTATTATTAAAATGATAACATTATGAGTAGGTACACCGTGTTGGACATGAATAAATGGGACTTGAATATTTTAAAAGGGATTAACTTTCTATAATAAATCTGAATGACAGGATGGGTATTGTGTCACAGCTCTGTCAATATCAAGCCGTATACAGTCAGTATATGGAGGCGTATAGACCGTTGTTTTTGTTTTATTTATACAAAGTCGTAAAATAGGTATATAGTCGGCGACGCCTCAGATTCCTTTGTTCTAGCATCATTCCAACGCTCAGTGACGTGGTCAGAGCAAAAGAAATGGAGGCGTGGCCAACTCGAGGCTATCGACGCAAGAAAAATGGTTGTAACTTGGCTAGGATACTTCCAGAGATTACCTACTAAAAACAAAAAAAAAAAAAAAGACGTGTGGCACTCGGGGACTGCCGCGGTAAAGCTATTGCATAGCATTTTTATCAACTTATGCAATTATAATTATTTATTTATTTTATTTATGCAGTATTTTTTTTCCTTTGTTTTTTTTTCTTTGATATTAATTGAAGTTACACTTTCACACTTTGAATTGAATTTTGATTGATTGTTCACTCATTTGTTTTCTTATCGGTCACCACGCTCAAAAAACAAATGAGTGATAGTGATATGATAGTAATGAGTGTTAGGTTATTTTCGTTACGGAATTTCTGGATTCGGTCTCCACGCTCAAGGCCCGCGATAGAAGCTATGCAATAGCTTAAAAACTTTTCCTTTTTATAAATATTAAGTGTAGATTTTTATACATCTACAATAGTGAACTATTTCTAAGACACCCTGTACGTACGAGTACAATGTACGTGTCCCTGTACGTAGTTTAGAATGTCAATCGGAATGAGATCCTCTTCTAGAGAACAATAACAATTGTATGTGTGATAAGTAGTTCACAACCAATAAACAAATTATTCTAGACCATGCAACTGTTTTACTATGAAATAGACCACAGAAAAGATAAAAGAGGTTAGATAGAAAATATTTTACGATTTTTACAACAACGATTGTTGCCGCTTGTCTAATCAATAAACCAATAAGAACGCGCATTACGCAACTAACAGACTACGCAAGTATACTATTGGTAGTTGAACTATGAGCATTGCCTTACTTCGTGGCATGGCTGCTTGGCCCACAAGGCCATTATAACTTCTTTCATCTGTTCTGTAATGTAGGCTTTAGGTATTTAATTTACAACAAGCTATAAGACAGTTCCTAGACCAGTGTTGTCGACGCGGCTGACAACAGAGAAAGGGACCATATTCATGCGGTTGGAACTTTTATCAGCTCGGCCTGCGCGAACTCCAATCTAGATTCTATAAAAAAACACCACATTCGTCTCATTGTCAAATTAACTCCCGTACTGTTGACTTCACCGACATACTCGTACAATATGGCATAGAATGCATAAAGCATTAAGTCCGCATGTTGCATGTCTAAGCATGTTCAACACTTCGTGCAACATAAAAGTATAAAGGTGGACTTAATGCTTTAAGCATTCTAAACTAGTCAACCGAGGGTGATGGAGAGACAACATGGCAGGTTGATGAAAGAAAGAAAGTATTAAGGATAAAACTAGGGTATAAAATTATGTAAATAGTCAAAATAAACATACATAAATATGTTTATTATAATAATAATATATAGGTACCAAAACCACTTGTGACCCACTTGTGACCCACGGATGCCCCTCAAGTTGAAGCATAAAATCTACAAGTCCGTGATGAGGCCTGTCATACTGTATGAATCGGAACGTTGGACCGTGAAAAAGACGGATGAAAAAAGATTGCATGTAGCGGAGATGAGAATATTAAGATGGATGTGTGGTGTGACGAGAATGGATAAAGTGAGAAATGAGTATATTAGGGGAAGTTTGAAAGTGGCGCCAGTGACTGAAAAGTTGAATGGAAATCGTTTGTCTTAGTATGGTCATGTGAAAAGGAGGGATGAAACGCATGTTGCTAAAAAAGTTATGAGTTTACATGTGGATGGATGGAGGAGAAGAGGGAGGCCAAAGAAAAGATGGATGGATTGTGTGAGAAGCGATATGAAAGAAAAGGGAGTTAGTGATAGCGTGACGAATGACAGGACAGAATGGAAGAAAAAACGTGTTGCGCCGACCCCAAATGAAACGGGACTAGAACAGGAAGATGATGATGATGAGGTACCAAAACAAAAAGTATGTTCATCATTTCCAAATGAAATTATACCTCGTAATTTAAACAAATAATTTATGTTTAATTTGTTTAAACATAAATTATTTGTTAATATTGTACATAATTAAAATTACAATAAAATAAAAACCCTACGCTAATTAATTATTTATCTTTCCTAAGGGTAAGTAAAACAAAAAATTTAAGAAAAAAAATATTGACAACAAACGGCTGACCCTTATAGGCAAAACACATTTTTGCTCAGAGCGATTTCAATGGGTCTTCCATGAACAACTTTTTGTAATGATCCTTTTCACGATTTTGTATTCAATAGTCCTTATAGAGATGGTAGATTGGTGAGTTTTATTTACATTTGGGACCGTTTCTTATGTGAGGGTGTACAGTATTGTTAACAGTTTTGTGGGGTTTCCTGTTACAGGTAGTACACCCTCCCATACACGTGGATTTCACGAGAGTTAATTTACTTCGTTTTATTAAAAACGCTTTTGCCAGCGGCTTCACCCACAAACACGAAAGCAGGTTTTCTCATACAAATTTTGTTCTTAAATTATTATTCTCAGACTGAATTTTGGTTTTTTTTTTTAGTAGTTTTGGTTGTGTGTTGATTTGTCTTCTTTTTTTATATAAATAGATAAAGCATACGTGTGTACCCTATGAGATTATGTTATCGGCCTAAGTGACTATTTCGTCTCCAATTTGTCAACAATAGATCTCTAAACAATCTGGAAACAAGAATTTAAAATAAAAGAATTCATTATTTGTCAGCAAATTTAATCATTCTTTTTCGGAGATGGGTAATAAACTTTTAATAAAAACCTACAGCTTAACTTAATATTTTTAAGATAACTTCATTATTTTGAAGTACAGACAAGCAAATTGGTGATTGGTTTCTCAGTCAGAAAGAAAAGAGTAGGCAATATGCTCGCAATTTTTTAATTAAATCATTTTCAAGTCTAGTAAACAAAGCGATATAAAATTTATTTTTTTAAATATTTTTATCAACAGTGAGGTTAAAAAGCTTCAAAGTTTCTAATAAGAAAAATAAGTCTGACATGGGCTTTGACGTCAAAGTTCATCACGGCGACATATAGACGAGAAAGACAAATATAATTTTAAAATAGTTACAATATTTAGTTTACCTTATACCTACCCTACTAGTTTTAATATTATTTTTATAGTTTGTATTTTTATTGACGCATTGGTTAGGTAGCAAATGTTTATTTCGTCCATATTCCCTTATCTTCACAGCACTTATTCTTCACCTTCACTGATGAAAATAATGGTTAAGTATATGTAAGACTAGCTTTTACCCACGACTTCGCCCGGGTACATTAAATATAGTCTATGTCACTCAGGAATAAAGTAGCTATCTATCGGTGAAAAAAACTTTCAGAGATTACTACCAGCAAAGAAAAAAAAAACTACCTCTATAAAATATTAATGTAAACAAAACACGTGAACGTTAACAACGATATTACTAACAAAATCTTCCATAATCTTCAGATATAAATTACAGCGTAATTCGCGCTACACATTCCCACTAAACCCTTTGAGTCTGTAACTAAGATGCCGACAATGAGCACGATCCGAAAATCCTTTACTTCCTTTATGGAGACAGTTGTCGGTAGCTCGCAGACTTGCTGAAAGGATTAACAGTGGCTTAGTTTTGTAGATATGTAAGCATAATGGATATAGTAGTACATAGAAATAGGATCGACTTAGCGCTGTGTTGTGAAGTCATAACTGTCAAATCGAATCAGCTATACTCCGTTCAAAATAACATTAGACATTTTAAAAAACCTTTATTACTGTCCGTTCAACCAATTTTGACTTTTATTACGTTGGCAGTATGACAAATGGCAACTGCAATAAATAGTTGGTTTTGTAACCACTTTTTTTTTCTTTTATAGCTATTATTATGCCTACGGAGTAGAAGGTAAAATCGGTTAAACCGACAGTAAAAAAGGTTTCTTCAAATGTTTAATCTTAAATTGAATCGAGTATGGGTTGGGTGAGCAAACCAGATTTCTCACCCAACCCATAAATTAAATTTGTTTGCAAGTAATGAACGAAAAAAGTTTAATCAGAATTCAGAATCTAGTTCTTCAATTTAGCTTCTATCTGCAACAATGTGTGTCTTAGTAGTGGCGTATAGAAGAAGCAGGTAGAATAAATTGTTGCCAAAAATTAAAATAAGAAACAGTATTTTTTTTAAACTAATTATGACTTTAATAATGTATTTAGCTACCTAATTTAGATGAAATAATACCAAACGTTTTTACTTCCCTTAGATTTAACAAAGACTCAGTTAAAAAAATTATAAAGAAACCATTATTGATACGCATATAATCGTAATATAGCAATATACTCGTGGTATAATACATACTATAAGTACCTATACTAATATCTGATGTTTCTACCAGATCAATTTATTACTGCCCATTTAAAAAGAACAGCTCAAAATAAAATAAAAAGGACCTTCTAGCACCAAAAGCAACAATATAAGTACAAAATGGTGGACATTATACGTTGGACATAAATATTTGGCCAAGATTTACGTCCAAGTCCAGCCAACGCCCTTCATGGCAAAACCATAAATTGCGATTATAACAAATAGATGGAAATAATTTATCTGTCTGCACAAGCTTCTGAAACAGTACATGTACCTATTAATTTTGGCATCAATATGATCTTGTTCTATCATTTTGGTTTATGATATTTATCTCTGTTATCCAGTACTTATCTCATAATTAATGGTAATTATTATATGATTTAAGATGTCTGGTTAATGTCTTCTATTCTCTTGTTTTCAATCTATGTAGTGGTAGATTAAAATCTTCCACATACGAAGAATCTAAAGTGATCAAGACAAACGCCTGATACTCGTCGTATCATTAAGTCGCGAATTTCGCCACGCTTTTTTGAGGTGGAAAATTATCAAATAACTTTTCTTGCTCGTGGTGGCACTAGTAATGCCTTGATCACACGTACCGAGTAAACGGGCGAGACAGTGCTCTCGGCCGAATACTCGGTACGTATAAACAAAGCGCCGAGTCCTCGGCCGAGCGCTTATCTCTACAACTCGCTTACATCACTGTCTTGGCCGAGCAATATTTTACTGTCGCGCCCTTTTACTCGGTACGTGTGATCAAGACATTAAAGTCACACTTTTACTGAGTAAAACCGGTCAGTTTTCTTGAGTCACCCTTTGCGTTTCAAGGTCTTATAGGATCACCCTGTTGTCTGTCCATCTGTCTGTCTGTCTGTCTGTCTATCTGTCTGTCAGTCTGTCTGTCAAGACCCATTATCTCAAGAACGCATGGAGGTATCGAGTTGAAATTAAAACCGTATAATCAGATCTGCGGTCCCTTCAAGCTGTGAAAAAATTAAATTTCAAAGTTAATGAATAAAAATGATTCGGCCGTTTATGTAGCAAAAAAACGTATATTTTGATACTGTCAAAGATTGAAATTCCTAGGATATATTCCGTTAACCCAGAATTCTGAAATTCGGCACAAAGCAAGGTCTTATAGCACAAGTATAAGGAAAAATCTGAAAACAGTAAATTTGTTGTTACCTACGTCACAAAAAAAAAATACAATTCGGAAAAATCTTCGAGACTCCATTCGGGAATTGTAGTTTGCACGGAGCCCTCAGTGCGCGAGCCCGACTCGCACTTGCCCAGTTTTTTTTATTACGGATAGGCTCGCGTTTGACCACTATCTCACCTGATGGTGAGCGATGATGTGGCCGACGATGGAGCATGCTTGTCTAGAAGTAACCTACGAAATAATCTTTAAATCACACGCAGGCAAGGTCGAAATAGAGCCTAGTTCATGAAAGTCATCAATCCATTTGCTTCAAGACCTATATTTTAAAATCACAATATAGAAACAGTGCCATTAGTAGTCTTAGTAATTCTCCAGACTAAATAATGGTCAAAGAACCGATATTTCATAAACTGCCACTACCAAGCCTGGAAACAATTAGACCCGTAAAAAGCATTGTACAATTTTAGCCATTTTGGCGCCTCCCTTGCCTTGTAATCTTCGTAAACGGCTCTTTGAATTTCGGATCGAATTTTATTCCCTTTCATTAGCTAAATTACGCTATGAAAGGCTCGTCAAAGCTTCAAATTCGACACAACCCATTACTGGGCCGGCCAATATAAACTGACACCTGTGTACCTACTACTTAGGTACTATAGATACACAGGTCACCTAGTTAAGGTTCCTGCGTTTGTAATAACTTGGGACCTTAATTATCCTTTAGCCGACCCAACGAGGCTTTAAGTCTAAACACAGCTGAGAGCCGTTTGGCTAGCCTTGTGCCTTTATGGATAAACATGAAAACATAATTATTTCTAGCTCCGGCTGACGGCTTCACCTGTGTGGAAGTACAAAATTATCATAAGGGAACATGCCCTTGTGATAAAAATTATTTAATGTCCAATTCAAGGAGTAAGAAACACAAACATAGAAGCAAAAATACGTAAGAAAATGTCGCCTTTGTAATATTAGTGAGTTAGCTAATTAATAACGGTGTGTCTTCTACGCTAGAGTGAATACATCCAAGGCCGATAACCTGGTGAGAGTCGCGGGAATCCGATGGATGCGAGACGCGAAGGACCGTTTGTTAGGGCGACACTTGAGGAAGGCCTATATCCGATAGTGGACATCTTTTGGCTGAAATGATGATAATCATGATGATGATTATGATAATGATGATGATAATGATGATGATGATAATAAGTACCTATGATAATAATGTTGATGATAATAATGATGACAATAATGATGATGATAATAAGTAGTATAATTTTTGTAGAACTGTTTTAAGAATCAGTAACGAAACGTAAATGCCAACAAACAGCTCAGTTACACATAGGAACTCAAGATTAATCTTTCATTCCAATGTTATGACCGACCCAACCGTAATCCGGGCTGGCTTCACATTAATCATACAAAGCATGCCCCTAATTCTATATTCACTTTCCATTTTTGCGTGTAAAACAATGAAGATTTATAATGTAGGGAGAGATACAGTGGACGCGACGGAATGTACGTCAAGCTTACTTAAATGTGGCTTCTGAATAAATAAATTGAGAGGATTTTGTTGTTCGTCTCCAGATTGTCGTATTAAATCAGAATTTTGTGGCTTTCAACAGTGAATTGAATAAACTAATAAATAATTTAATATTTAATTTTTACATAAAGTTCTAAGTCCATGTGTTATTTTCTTCGCAGCGGTTTCACTCATGTGAAAAAAGAAAATTGTCTCAACAGAACTTACTCCCAGTATAAAAAGTATCTTATGTACTATTCCAGCCGCATACTGTTTTTTTTTAGTTTGTAAAACCATCCAATGATATCCCCGCGCCTGGTTCTTGTTTACCGTCGTCTCAGGGCCCCGGGTCTTACTTTCACACTACCTGTGGCCCCATTAGGCTCCGACCCTGCTCGGCTTCAACGATTTGCTGACATCACCTTGAGGCGCGCGTGGAACAGTACGCGTCGTCGTTTACCGGACGGTCGGACGGCGAGCTACCCGTTGCTCGCCGTCCGACCTTCCAAAAAAGGAAGTTCGGAAGTCATCTGTGTTTTTGTTTGTGTTTTGTTCAGGAATCAGCAATATTTTCGGAAGGCTTTTGTTTTCAAATAGTTCCATTCATAAAGATATGTACGAGTATTTTTGTTTGTTATGAATAAACCCAAAAACTACTCGACCGATTTTGAAAATTCTTCACCAGTAGAATGCTAATTTATTACTGATAGAAATAGGCATGCATTTTTTTTTATTTTTATGCAAGGAAATTGCTAGTGTTTTGTAAACATCTTTGCTTTTAAATTTTTAATCTTTTAAGCTCTTAACACTCGTGCACTTAAAGCATACTAACGACACTTGCAGCTCTTTTCTCACCTACCTTTTAACGAACCCCGTGTAGGAAGATAATATCTCGTAACTAAGCTCCTGTTTCTTACAACATTGGAATATTTATGTTACAGCTATTTTCCGTGCCTCCGGTGAGAGAGCATTTTAGTGTAGTCTCGTTAAGTGGGTCGCCGCTTATATGCCTCATATCTTTTAACTAAATTTCGCTTCTCTGAGTAAAGTGATTCTTCTTTTTTAACTTTTCATTCTAGTAACCTGTATACAAAGGTGTTTTTTCATAAACCTTTTTCAGTGACTGGTTTTCAGCAGGTAATATAAATAGCTAAATAACTCTTACGTAAAATTACAAAAAATAATCTACACTAATATTATAAAGAGGTAAAGTTTTCTTTTTTTATTTTTTGTTTGTAGAAGGTAATCTCTGAAAGCACTGGTCCGATTGCGATTTTTTTTTTCACCGGTAAAAAGCTGCTTTAGTCCTGAGTGACATAGGCTATATTTTATGTGTACGAGCGAAACCGCGGGCAAAAGCTAGTACTGTATAATATGCAAATGTTAAATTTTCTAAAACAAAGTAACTTTATATAACCTATTTAAACCAGTTCAATTCCACGAGTAATTACGGACACACCTACATAATTTAATTAATCAATAAATCCTTTAAACTATGAAACAAACAAAATCTAGTTAGCCATACTAATACCCTTTTTAATTATTCAAAGAGAGGTACAACAAAGGGCGAGCTTGACAGCTAAATAAAGATGGCTGCCGGCCGTCAGCTGATATGGGTTAGAAGGGGAGTGTGGCGGACACGCCAACGATAAATCATAAAGAATGCTTTAAGTGTACCTTTTTTGAACGGACGACAGTCCTTGTACCTAAAAAGGTGGATTGTGGACTTTTGATGTCAGATTACGAGGAAACTGGACGACAATTGTTGGTTGAGGTCAAGTTCTTAAGTAATTATGTGTTTTTTTTAAGAGTTTACCCATTCTAGGGTGGAGCCGGAAGGCGTTTCAGTTTACAGAATAAAACCACACCTATATTGTATCTTTGCCTGTTGTCGACCCATGCCACTAGTAGACTTTAACCCTGCTAGGCCCTTATGGTTTTGATGACATCTATTTGAGACGTGCGTAGAACACTTCGCACCGTTGACAACTCGGGCTTGGTCCGGACGGTTACCGATGTAAGGTCTTTGACTGAAAAAGTCATAGACAGTAAATTCCAGTGACTTTATTGTGGTTTGACCTGGTGTATCGTAGAACCCAGTTACTGAGTTGTAAAGGTCAGAAACTCAGACTTCGAGAAAGAGGTCAACTGTCGAATCCAACTCGGCTGGGCAGCATTCGAGAAGCTACGCGGTATCTTCTCGTCCAACATACCATAGTGTCTCAAGACGAAAGTGCGTGTTGCCAATGATGACATATGGCTCCGAAACGTGGTCGCTCACAATGGGCCTCATCAGAAGGCTTAAAGTCACCTACAGGACAATGGAAAGGGCTATGCTCGGAGTTTCTTTGCGTGATCAAATAAAAAATAAAGATATCCGCAGGAGAACTAAAGTGGTCGACATAGCACGAAGAATTGCCAAACTTAAGTGGCAATGGGCAGGGCACATTGCTCGCAGAACACATGGCCGTTGGGGCCGACAGGTTCTGGCGTGGCGACCTCGTACCGGAAGACGCAGCGTTGGAAGGCCTCATGCAAGATGAACCGATGACCTAGTGAAGGTTGCGGGAAACCGATGGATGCGAGGTGCACAGTAACGTTCGTTGTGGCGACGCTTGGGGGAGGCCAATGTCCAACAGTGGACATATATCGGCTGAAATGATGATGATGAAAGATCAAATAGGTAGGTATTCACTATGGGATCCAGATGTATCCAGTTGACTGGAAGATGACCACAACTTAATTGAGAAAGGGCAGGGCAGGTTGATTGAGTGGTTCAACAAAGATTCAGAACAACTTTTTAGGTGTTATAAGGAGAACTGGTGTTCATTTGCTGATGCAAATAAGCCTGAATATATGTTTATAAGTATGTATACAGTATAAAAGGCGAAGTCTTGACTTAGCCGCTGATTAATGATCGCCCAGCCCAAACGCTTAGACATAGAACGCTGAAATTTGGCACACAAGTTTTTTATATGATGTATACGAAGACAAAGAAACAATTTTCTATAAATCACCCCGGCGAACCCGCTGGCATTCGCTTGGGGTTTGAATTATTAAGAGAATTCCACTAGTAGATTTTTTTTTTCTACCCTTACTGTCCAAAACTGGGAAAAGGAATCCCCAAGTCCTTCCACCGGCCCTAGTATGAAAGGCAACAAAGGAACAGGAGCGGGTTTTTAGTCAGTAAAAGTCTGACACATCCTCCCGCTCCGCCCAAGAGTTGGCAATGTCCTTAGATGATTTTTCCTCCTAAAAAACCCTCCCACACTTTTTTCAACCGCGCCGTCAATCCAGGAATGGTTTGAGACGGTAGGAACTAGTTTATTAAAATTTCATCTCCTACTCTCTAAATCTTGAAGTCTTGGGAATAGACCTAGGGATCTTGTAGGATAAATTCAGGTCACCCGTGCTGAGCTAATCTTCCTTTTGAATAATATAAACTATGATATATGTCTAGTCCACTGAGACTGACTTAAGGAGTCCGCCACTTAGGAACATTTATTATTCAGTACAAACATGAGAAAACATAAAACTCGATTAGGAAAATTAATTAGGAGTAATGGATTAGTAATTGATAAAGTTCGGATAGTCAAGTTAAAGTTTTCTTACTGGCGAAGACTAAACTAACACTAGTCTAAAAAAAAAAAATCAATTCCTATACTTATTCGTAAATCCGCTTTTAGAAACGCAATTTACGTTTCTTCGCACTAGTGCAGAAAAGTGCACAAGTTCACCGCCGCCAAGATTTATTATATGTATCGTATCAGGCTGGGCGTTAAGCGATCCCCTACAAGACGCGAGTCAAACCCCATTAATTATTCATATCTTCGTCAGTGTACTGAAAAACATTATTTAATAGGTACCTACACGTAGAAATTTGTCACTAGCGTAGCACTCGACTCCATAACACCCTGTTTTGTGGCTCGGGCAAATTCCACCTCGATAGCTATGAGAAACTTTCTACACTTGTATCATTTTGATACAAGTGTAGAAAGTACTATTTTAAATGCAACATGACCACAGGTGTTTCGTTATATTTTTGAAGGCTCTTTAGTTCGAATTTAATAAGAAGTAGAAACATATCACGTCTAGACTTTCAGTTGCACGTTAGGACGCGTAGCTTCATAGACGACACGTTGCACCTTCATCTTCTATTTTTGTGCGAACAACATTCCCTAACATTGAACTTTTTCTGACATTTTCCCAACTAAATTGGGGTCGGCTTCTAGTCTAACCGGATACGGTTAAATACCTGTACCCCTAGCCAAGTTGCTAATCTGCAATAGTTAAACGCTTGTAGAAAGCTTCAAATGTACGGGAATGACGTCGTCTTAACGCTCAGTCACGTGGTCAGAACAAAAGAATTGGCGGCAAGGCCAACTCGAAGCGTTCGGCGCAAGCGAAACGGTTGTAATTTGGCTAGGGGGGCTGTGCTTTACATGGATCGACTACCTATCAGACCTCTACAACCCAGTTACTGAGCAACACTATAATTTTTGGATAGACTGATGGCCAGACTTTCTGGCGTCTACCTGTAACAATAGTCAAAGATCTAGCTACGAATAACGACCAGGGCCAATGGCTTTTCGTGCTTTCCGAGGCATAGGGTGACAGTAATGCCCTAGATCAGCGGTCGGCAACGCGCGGCCCGTAAACGTTTTGTAATTATATAGAAAAAATTTAAACGGGAAGGTTTGCTCAGCAGTTAATTACAATTTTTGGTAGCACTTATTTATGCGAACGAAGAAAATTGTAAATTATAGAAAAAATAAATATGCTTCTCGTCTCAGAGATGAGCATTTGAGAGCCATATTACGAATTTCAACTACAAATATGACGGCTAATATACAAGAAATAGCCTCCCAAATACAACCTCAGACGTCACATTATTTTTTTATAAAACTAACTACTTGTTAGTAGTTATTTTGTAGTTTTTATTTCTATTTTTCAATTAAAAATGTGTTGTAACAATTTTAAAAGCATTTTCATTTTTTATAGAAATGATCAATTGTACACAGGTATCAGGTTGAATCATCATCATCATCATTTCAGTCGAAAGACGTCCACTGGTAGAAATAGGCCTTCCCAAAAACCAAACCCAAAACTAAAATCAGGTGGAATCTAGGGTTGATATTACAAGTGCGGCCCTTTGCCCGGCCTTCAGTTTATTTTACCACCTTGTGACCCTTGCCTAACAAAAGGTTGCCGACCGCTGCCCTAGATAAATGGAAAAATATGAATGAATTGTAAAATTCACGTTGGTACTAGCCCTGTTTTGAATCCTCATGCCTCATGCATGAATCGGGTGCCTTAACCACGGGACCATGACGACCTATCAAAAATTTTAAACCCGCGGAATTTAATATCATACCAATCGATCTTTCAAGACGTCTCAAGTTTGTATTCTATCTATCCACATATTACAAATACGCGCTTCGGAGAAATAGCGATACATCTTTACAAAGCCCTTTAAGTCCTGTTTTGCTGAGGGGCTGAAGAAGTGATAGATGATATCCACAGGGAATGAAACATGTGTATGTCGCTAAGTCTTTAAAAAACATAGAGGCAAGTTTTTACTTCAAAAACGTAAATATAATTACACCAATATGCGCTACTTTCTCAAGAGAATGGTTTCTCAAGAGGAGTTACCAATTAAGTAATTTAATTTAAGTCTTGTCAAAAGTTTGAAATACAAGACCCAAAAAGATAAGCTACAAATAAAGTCACCCATTTTTAGAGTTCCGTGCCTAAGTTGATAAAAACACAACTCTCATAGAATCATTTTGATGTCTATCCGTCCGGCTGTCAAGATCCTTTTTCTTAGGAACGCGTAATTCCTATAATTGACATAAAATTATCAGGTCTACAAACCCTAGGAGCAGTGAAATAATCAAACTTCAAAGTCAATGCAATCGAAAGACAAGGCCATTTATGCTTCGTTTACACTCATATTTTGACACTCGCTAGACAATCAGAATCTATAGGGCACTTCTCGTTGACCTAGAATCTTGAAATTAGGCATGAAGCAAGGTCTCATACACAAGTATAGGAAAAAGTCTGAAAACTGTTTTATAGTTCAGTAAAAAAAAAAAAAAAACTTCTGGTATTCGGAACATCTTTGAGACTCGATTCGGGAATCGAACTATACATAGGTTAGTTTTTACGGAACCCTCAGTGTGCGAGTCCTACTCGTACCTCCCCGGATTTTTTGAAGTATTTCAAAGTACCAGACTACGTAGTATGTAGTCTTGTTTTACCTAAGTTAGCCAATAAAGTACTCTTCAAAATGTTCTGCTAAAAGTGAACAAAACTGAATGTCAACAAAAATATTTTTATTTTTTTCTCTAAGGCCCCTCATCCACGACGACTTTTATAGAGATGCTGTCGCGCGTTTCGTCACCACGTGATAGGACCGCTACTAACGTGCGTTTGTCGCATTTGCAAGCGCTGTAGAAAAAATGCCAATGCGCTACAGCATTGCGACTGTATCGATGCAAACGCGCTACACCATCGCTATAAAAAGTCATAGTGGGTGAGGAGCCTTACGGCTTGCAATCATGATGTAATGTAACGTATTTTCCTCCTTATCAACACCGTTTCAACCTGGTTTCAAATGTCGACTGTGACTGACGTCTCTCCTATAAACGGACCGGACATAACATGTCAACTGTCACTTCTTTTCTTAGGTTACCTTCAACATTAACACACCTGTTATCTAGTCCTTTTTCCTTGATAAAAGAAAGGAAATGTATTTGGCCGTTTTCATGACCGCGGGCGTAGCTACATAGTTTGCGGCAAGTGATATATACGCACGCAAGTTCATGCTTTTCTTTTTTTTTTCATTAGGGATGTCATCAAAATAATGGCGCCTTTTATTTTGGGTGAAGTGGTCAGTATCAGACTTTTATTAACTATATTCATTGAGTTCCCTTTTGTGTTTCAGTAAAAAAAAGTATTTTACTAAGTTTCTAATTATGTACATATTTACAGAAAAACACAAAATATTACAATTAAATTCTCCAATGCAAAAAGTCGTAACGTATTTTTCGAGTTCGTAGTTCGTCGAGTTACCTATATTATAATTTGTAAAATAAATATTATTTCTTATTGGGGGAGGCCTATGTCCAACAGTGGACGTCTTTCAGCTGAAATGATGATGATGGTGATGATGTTTTCTTATTACATCCAACGACTGGTACCTACTACGGTATTATACTGTATTGATTACATAATGCAGATACATCGGTTAAAAAGCCACCGCCATTGTACCCATAGATTTTATTCTATTCTGTTTTATTCTATTCTATTCTATTCTATTCTATTCTATTCTATTCTATTCTATTCTATTCTATTCTATTCTATTCTATTCTATTCTATTCTATTCTATTCTATTCTATTCTATTCTATTCTATTCTATTCTATTCTATTCTATTCTATTCTATTCTATTCTATTCTATTCTATTCTATTCTATTCTATTCTATTCTATTCTATTCTATTCTATTCCATTCCATTCCATTCCATTCCATTCTATTTTATTCTATTCTTAAAGGATTTTCACAAGTTACATAATTAACAATTACAAAAACGCTTCTCATGGAAAAATGCACTTTTGAGGATGGAGGTGTCGAAATGCTCAGCTCCATTTTACCCAGTTCGCGCCTGCTTAAATGGTTGACATGTAGTCTAGTCGTGTAGACACTCGATTGTACAAAACTACACGAATGTTAAGTGCTGTAACTGAATAATTAAAACAGTTACTGAACTTCATTATAACAACTTTCAGTCACGCGTTTATATACATGTAGCTTCTGCCAGTGGTTTCGCAAAAATAAAATTAGAACATTATCCTAAGGGGACATACTCCCGGCATAAAAAGTATGTTATGAGCTATTCGCAGCTAAGGTCTACCTTTGTGTCAAACATAAAAAAAACGTTCTGCTGTTTAAACGTGAAGAAGTAACAAACACCCAAAATATACACACACATTACTTTCGCTTTTACAATATTAACGTGACTTTGTTTTATGGACGACGAAAAATAAGTAACTCGCCGTCCGGCTGTCCGGTAATCGTCGGTCCCAAGTTGTGCATGGCGCTTAGTATTCTATGCACTCTTCAAAAATGTCAGCGTAAGGGCCCACTGTAGAGCCGATGCCCGCTAGCAAAGCGGGGATTTTCTGAAAAGGAAACCCGTAGTCCTAGAACGCAAAGGGCAACATAAGGACAGGTGTAGTTTTAGTCAGTCAAAGTTTGACACGCTCTCACACTCTATCCTAGAGCGAGAAACATTGTATGATTTACCACCTCAAAAAAAATGTGACCTTTATAATATTAACCTTTCAGATACCGTCAATTTGAGACACAATAGTAAGACAATAGATGCGCTAACGCCGGCGTTCGCTTGGGGTTTAATGAATTGTAATGTGCCCCTCAAGCGCCGATTATACTCGTATATAACTTGAATGACTTTGAAAAACAACAAATCGTCGAAGTACACAAACTGGTGTACGAAATTTATTCGATTATTTGTTTGTCTATATCTTGATTTTTCCAGAAAAAACCCAGAAAATATTTTTTATTTATTTATTATATTCTTTATTGTACACCACATAAACAAAAATACAGGACAAACATTTTAAAAAATAAGTATACAATGGTATTTCATTTTTTTTTCTGGTTACTTTACTAAAAAAACACGCAATTACGTAATAACAACCTAAATTGCGCGAATAGTTAACCACCGTGTCTGCCGCAAGACGCAATTCACTTGAGCGTGTATATCGCCAAAAGTTAAGATAAAAAGAAAACGTTTTTTATACCGTTTCATTTAAACAAACATACGGTGTACCATAATAAGACAAAATAATGGCATATTTTGCGTTCATATTAAGGTAATGTTACAGCGTGTATCGTGGAAATGTTGGGTTTTTTATGTTGGCATTAATTTAGAAAATGTGTTTTGCGTGTTGGAACAATATTGTTGAGATCGAAAAATAATGAAATGCTTTTCTGCATCTAACTATAGAATTCATTTAACAATATAACAAACTAAAGTAATACAGCACAGGTAATACAAAGTTAAAACTAAAAACGGATTTGTAATTTAATTAAACATATAGCGCTCCCGCAGGAGAACTAAGGTTGCCGACATAGCACGAAGAATTGCAGGCACCGGCAAATTGGCAGGGCATATTGCTCGCAGAACAGATGGCCCTTGGAGCCGAAAGGTTCTGGAGTGGCGAACGCGTACCGGAAGACGCAGCAACTCGAGCCCCGGTATTAAGGCTAGAAGGAAAGGGGAACTTTTTGATTTTTCCCACCCAAAAAAAAAAAAACAAAAGAAAAGCGTCGGAAGGCCTCCTACAAGGTGGACCGATGACCTGGTGAAGGTTGCGGGAAACCGATGAATGCGAGACGCACAGGAACGTTCGTTGTGGCGACACTTGGCGGAGGCCTATGTCCAACAGAGGACGTATATCGGCTGAAATGATGATGATGATGATGATATAGCGCGTAGAGTCCAACCATGAAAGAACACATAAAGATATTAATTAATATCAATTTTTCTAATAAATAAAACTAATATATTCAAATCACTTACGTATTTTTACATTATGATATGCCTAGCTATATATTTCAGTCTAGACATAATATTGTCCTAAAGATAAACTTTGCTAATAAATCATTTCATAAAGTTATTCTGTGCGTTTTGAAAAAACTATCGTAAAGACTGTTTTTTTTGTGTTTCAATATTTTTATTACGATCTTAACTTCTAAGTGATCTAGTTTGATTTCAGGAGAAAGTTAAAAAACGTTCTAATTTATTGAATACTAGCTTTTGCCCGCGGCTTCGCCCGCGTACAAAAAATATTGCACATGTCATTCAGAAATAAAGTAGCTTACTATCGGAAAAAAAAAATTTCGCAATCGGACTCAATATTTTCAGAGATTTCCTACAAACAAAAAAAAAACAAAAAAAAAGCTTTACCTTTTTATAATATTAAGTATAAGTATAGAAAGCCATTTATAAAGAAAACCTTTGGGCGACTTTCAGCACAGACTAAGTGAGCACACAGGAAATCAATTAACCTTTTTCGAACATCCATTGTTTACCAAAAACAATAGATTTTATTCCCGGACAAAGACTTGAGGGTAATAAATCAGTTTCCCTTATAATAGAACCAATTGACAATGATCTACACTATCCGAAATATAAATGTGGTCGGTACGTATCGAAAACGGATGGAAAAGCTTTGCGTGCACTGTTCCCGCGCGCCTCAAGGACCCTGTCAGCAACAGCAGGGGCCCAGCTGGGTCGAAGTCTACTGGGGCCAGGGTTAGTTTCAAAAGACAGCTCGAGCCCCGGTATGAAGGCTAGAAGGAACAGGGTGGGTCTTTTAGTCAGTAAGAGTCTGACACTATCTCGGATCTCCCGCTCCGCCCGAGAGCGGGCGTTGTCATTGATTGCTGCCCATAGCTCACCGTCCGCAAGTCAATTCACCTACACAGTAACTTCAGCGGTACTATCATAAATAAAATTAGGACACAGGTACAAATACATATGAACATAAAGTTGCTGCCAAAGGATGTTTCAGTGATAAATACGGGACTTTTATATCTGTGCTCTATACGAAACGTTTTAATTTTGGTAATTTATCGACAATTTGTATTAAATTGGCGTTATTTATTGGTGTCGTATTGTGTTTGTAACCGATTTGAGAGTATTGTATGTTTGCTGATATTGTTTCATGTTGCTGTATTGTGAGCGATCAGTTTGTGAACGTTATTCTGTATAGCGTTTTAAATATCGGTTACACTATCGTATTTTGTGTAACTTATTCACTTAATTAAAGTCTTTTTGCTTGTCTATTTACTTATTACGTTTTCACATCTTTACTTATGAACCAATTTTGATGAATTTTCTCAAACAGCACTGATATGTAGATCAAATGAAAATATTTTTTGAAAATAGGTTTGAAAAATAGTTTTTAAACAATTTTTTTTTTCGTCAATTTATACTAGATGATGCCAAATTTTCCAAAGCCACAGTATCTCTTTCAAACTATTTCGCAGCCTTATATTCTTTTATTTGCTTAGTACCCATTTAAAAAAAGCATAAACAACTATTCAGCGATGGGCCTCATCGCTACATGTAGGAACATAGTTTCACACGTAGAAATTTTTGTCTGGCCATCCAGATATTACCAGTTAGTGAGTAAAGAAAATCTATTACTATTCTCTTCTGGCAACAAATAACTCTAGTGTATATCTACCACCAAACCCAAATTATATATAGCATTATCATTTATTATAATAATGTTAATATACGCTCAAACTTGGTACCACAGATTTGGTCCGTCCAGACCAAGGTCGAACGTGACCTAGCATAAATTTGGTCCATTGTACCAATCTCGAGCCTGTATTAATGCTAATTACGCTGAGTTATGCTCAACCTTGGATGGACCAAATCCGTCGGACTAAGTTCGAGCGTGCGTTAACATTATATATCGTAAAAATAATAATTAAAATGGCGTTGGTAGGTACCTACTAACCCAAAGTTACGTCACTATCGCCATTTAAAGAACATGTTCCTATAATACTACCAGCTCCTTATGATGGTTATCATTCGGGTTAATTGTTAACTCGCCTTATGGGTCATAATGGACCATTTGTATGGGTACAACATGCCGTTTGTCACTTGTTGCAGACTATGCGATGGTAATCCGCGTACATTTGGCTTGTTACTCCTAATAGAATTTATTTGATGGTGTCATAAATCCTAATAGTGCCGTTTACGATAGGTCTATTACAGTAGATAAATAGGTAAGTTTAGGATTAAGTAGGTAGAACACGTGAACCAGTACACGTAGTAGATTGATTAAGAGTTTATCTCCCGGCAAGACAAGAAAAGATCATACGCTAGTTACCAGTCATGTATTTGTTCATACTCGTACAGACGGTAACGGTCAAAGTTACAACAAGGTAAGGGTAATGCTAAGAATCCCAGGATAAGAACCGGCTGGGCACGCCACAATCATGGCGGTAAGTCCCCTCTTTGAGGCGTGGCTGGAAAGACCTCACGGCGTCCTTACCTTCCGCATGACGCAGGTACTCACCGGACATGGTTCGTTCGGGAGTTTCCTGCACGGGATTCATGCGGAGGTGACGCCCGGGTGTCGCCACTGTGCGGAACGCCCGGAGGACACGGTGGAGCACACAGTCGAGGTGTGCCCTGCTTGGGCGGAGCATCGCCGTGCCCTCGTGGGGGCGATCGGCGGCGGAAACCTCTCGCGCCGGGCTTTGGTTGAGGCCATGGTCCGGAGCGAGGAGGAGTGGCAGGCGGTCGCCGACTTCTGCGAAGCAGTAATGCTCGCAAAGGAGGAGGCCGAACGCATCAGGCAACGGCGTTATCGCCGCCGCCGTCGCCGGGATTCTGATCCCGATTTCCGGCCAACGTAGACGCGGGCTTGCGGACGGTGAGCAATGGGTAGCTCATTGTCCGGCCGTCCGGTAACTGTCCGGACCAAGCCCAAGTCGTCGACGGTGCGCACTGTTCCCGCGCGCCTCAAGGAGTTGTCAGCAACAGCAGGGACCCAGCCGGGTCGAAGCCTACTGGGGCCAGGGTTATCCGAAAGGGCGCTCGAGCCCCGATATGAAGGCTAGAAGGAACGGGGTGGGTGTTTTAGTCAGTAAGAGTCTGACACTATCTCCCGCTCCGCCCAAGGGCGGGGGATGTCAATGCATGATTTTTTCCCACCATAAAAAAAAAAAAAAAAAAAGGGTAAGAACCGGCTACCAAAGTAAGCGGTTGCAAAAAAAAAAAACTCAAAGACTGGCAAACTGGTAGTATTTAACACACAAACACTCCAAACCACCAACGTGATCACCGGAACCGAGATACCAAGATCACCAGACTCGAGAAAGAATTGAGTAGGTTACGATGGAGTATTATAGGATTATTTATTTATTATTATTTATTTATTAAATTCTTTATTGTACACCACATAAAAAAAAATACAGGACAAAAATTTAAAAAAATAAGTGTTTAGGTGTATATAATAAGTGAGTATTTTTTTAAATAAATCACCTATGGGCGGTCTTATCGCACAGAGCAATCTCGTACAGACTACCTTTGGATAGACTGAAAGAAAGGAGATAGATTTAGGGTTGTCAGTGTATAAACATCAGAAATATTCTCTTAGTCCGAAGAGAGAAATAGAAAAACATGATCAAATCCAGTAATCTGCACTATTTTTGGGAGGTCCCAGGTTGGTGCCAGGTGAAAGACGCATATGGGTGCGGCATTTCAATAATGCCACCCCCAAGGTGACCGATTATCTGATGAGGGTCGCGGGAATAAGAAGGATGCATGACACAAAGGATGGATGACGGCGACACTTGGGAAAGGCCTATGTCCAACAGTGGACGTCTTCCGCCTGTAATGGTGATGATGATGATAAAAATCTTGCAAATAAATTTGATTCGATTGAGCTGAAATTTTTCAGATATGTTCAGTTTAGATGACAAAGGAAGTTTAGTTAAGTGACGTCGTTCCTACAAGGTAGACCGATGGCCTGATAAAGGTTGCGGGAATCCGATGGATGCGAAATAAACAGGATCGTTCATTGTGGTGACACTTGGGGGAGGCCTATGTCCAACAGTGAACGTTTATCGGCTGAAATAATAAAGATGATGATTCTAATTTCAAAAAGGCTAATCCAAGAACTGGATTAATATTGTAATAATACCAACACTAAAACAGATTAAAAAAAAAACATCTGAAAATTCTCTTAACTTCTTTGAATTATTGATAACATTGTAATAAGGTCCACTTGTCCCGTGAATCAAAACCTGTTTAAAATCGTGTAACAATATCCTCTTCTCCTAATTAAAATCATATTTTAACGAGCAATATCAAATTTTTCCAATAAAGAAGCGATTATACACTTTGCCAATCACATGATGTTGAAATGTTATTCAATATTATCATAATTGCGTCATTGTAGTTGCAAAAATTGCTGCAAAAATATGTTTAATGAATGCAAACCATATTTTGCATTTTACAAATGTGGTTTGCACATGAATTTTGGTTCTCATGTTATGACGTTGGCGTTCCTCGAAGTTAGCAATACGATATTATTTTGTAAATCTACACTAATGTAATAGAGAGGTAAAGTTGTTTTTTTTTTCATTTTTTTGTTTTTTTTTTTTTGTTTGTAGGAGGTAATCTCTGGAAGTACTGGTCCGATTGCTAAAATTTTTTCACCGATAGTAAGCTGCTTTATTCATGAGTGACATAGGCTATATTTTTTGTACGCGGGCAAAGCTGCGGGCAAAAACTAGTAAAATATATAACTATAAAAAATTATATTCCTTTTTCTGAAGAACTGGAATAAGAAAGCAAGGAACCGTGATCGTTGGAAGGAGTGGAGGGAGGCCTTTGCCCAGCAGTGGGACAGTGTGGGCTAAGTAATAATAATAATAATAATTTCTGATTAGAGAAATCATAATAATACATTATGATGTAAGTGTGTAATGTTAGTGATTACAGTCGAGGCGGTAATTAGGACCGGAGCCGTGGCGAGGGTCATAAGAGAGCCGAGAACGGTAATCATTAATTACTCACGTGTAACATACGCCATTTTTCAATACTCTTGTGAAGAAAATAACAGTAAAACTAGTAATTTTTTTGTGACATGGCGGTAAAAATCTGTTTTTATATCGCGCATAGGTAATTTTTTTATTTATCCCTAAGGGAAGGTATTTTGATCATACTACCTAGCCTTACCTTTATGTTTTTGCGTAAAAAAAAATTATTATAATGTCTTTCGTAGTGACAATGGAATACGCATCTAACATTTTCTAATGATTGTGTTGTCTTTAATTTTATGTAATTAATACAGCCACTTGTATTATGTAGATTCAAATACAACAAAACAACAAAACATCAAAAACGTTTATGTGGTTGATTTTATTATATTATCATTGTTTAAACAATTTAAAATATAGGTAAGTTTCGAGTTTTTTTTGAAACACTGTAAATGGCTACAACACATTGACAATATAGACAATTACCATATTCATTCGTAGATTCAATAAAATAATTCAATACATAAAACAACAAAACATGAAAAACGATTATATGGTTAATTTTAGTGGTTTAGCCATTAAAATCAGCCACTGACACAAAACACCGCTGTGTTCTATCAACAAAAGGGCATAAAATGATCATATATAAAGCAAAATGTGGGTTATAATTTCCTATGTAAAATAGCTTTACCCGATCCCACGTTGTTTGAGCAATATTCGCTTCATGTTACATGAGGTAATACTGAACCAGAGAGCCAAGCTTTTAAATTTTATGTTAATATTTCGGTCTCATTTGAATATACTTTAGGGAACTATCAGAATGGGTAAATAGAGTTTCATCCGCGATATTGGTTAATCCGAAAAGCAATATTGTTCTTCTTACTTCTTCATGTACCTAATTTGTGCGGACAGCGGTAGAGATGTGTTTAGGTGGAGCACCACCGTGTCCTCTTGGGGGTGATCGGCGGCTTGGTTTTGCGTGGGGCCCCGGTACAGGCCATAGTCCGAAGCGAAGAGGAATTGGCGACGGTCGCCTCAATCTGCGAAGCAGTAATACTAGTGAAATGGACGAGCACAGCGTGAGGGAACGGATATCCACACTTCCCAGTCGTCGAGGCCCCGACTCCTATCTACCTGCTACCGTAGGCGCTAGTTTTCAGACGACGAGCAATGGGTAGCTCGCCGTCCAGTCGTTCGGTAACCATCCGGACGGAGCCTAAGTCTTCGACGGCGCGTAGTGTTCCTTACGCGCCTCAAAGGGATGTGAGCAATGGATCGACTTCTGAAAGGGTTACTCGTGGTTCAAAGACGCAAAAGGCATGAATAAGCAAAGTGGAGAACTAGAGCTGGAGAAGTCATTTAATGATTTCCCACCTTTAAAAAAAAAAAATGATATCAGAAGATTGCAACGCTCTTTTAAGTTAAACCTCTGTCGTCTACATACTCCTGAACCGAATACGAAGCCGTGACGCGGCGCTTCGGTAAATGGGTTTCGGTTTAAATGTGCTGTTTCACGCCGGAACGACAATTAAGCTTGGGGCATGGCTATTGAATTGATATCTGTACGTACCATTTACGTAGAATTTCACTGAAATGTAGGATGACTTTATGGATCTCATTGTTATCTTTGTCATGTCTTTAGTCTTCTTTTTCTACACTTTTGGCTTACCCGTCGAAAAATACAGATATCTATGTTTAACACCACGTTAGTCAAAATTGAGAATTTTTCAAGAGAGCAAATAGTTTCACAGATTCAAAGCATTTTATTTCATCATTAATTTTCTAGATTAGGATCTAGGATGTAGATTAGGATCGGTCGTTGGGGTGATGCTTGGGTGAGGCCTATATCCAACAGTGGACGTCTTTCGACTGAAATGATGGTGATGATGAAACCATTAACAGGCACTTTTGAAATGTCAAGAAGTCAGTCAGTCAGAAAAACTATGCTTCTTACACATTTCAAAGCGTAGATCTCTATGGAGAATGTGCAAGAAACTCCATGAATATTCTTCTCAATCATGTCATGTATTAAAAATATCTCGGTTACATGTTTCTTGTCTTTACTATTATGTGAGAATAATGTATACAAGGAAAAAAAAACGAATTCTAAATATAGATATAAAAATAAGCCACTGGAAGCTAAAAGATGA
The DNA here is from genome assembly GCA_910589285.2 of Mythimna ferrago. Classification (NCBI taxonomy): domain Eukaryota; kingdom Metazoa; phylum Arthropoda; class Insecta; order Lepidoptera; family Noctuidae; genus Mythimna; species Mythimna ferrago. The sequence continues at coordinate 10,999,776 of OU342694.1, read as the reverse complement.
CATAACGCGTATATCATATATAAATTGTTTAATAGCACGTAACACAATTTTTACAAAAAACTGACTTACGCACTGTTGCTATGGCAGTACAAGAGTTCATACGTACATACGTGTTATTTTTGATGTTAATACTGCGTCAACATTTTTTAAATCTTCGTGTTTGTTTAATCAAAAACTGTGTTCTTTGATTTCCTATTGAATGACACACGTAATATGTATTTTGATAAAAAATGACTTACGTGAAGTTAGAACTTGAGAGGCTCTTTTTGCACTTGCCTATCGCCAACATCGAGCATGGTTTGAAAGCTTTTTGCTTCATCTAACGCATTGCAACATGATTTTTGACGAAGAAGCAATGCAAAAAAAGAGGGATATAACCTAAAAACTCTGTTGGCATTCGGTAATTCCGTGATTTACTCGAATATTTCTCAAAACTTGTTCCAGGAAATACGTGTTTTTTTAAACCTTTTAAAGTTTTTCAGAAAAATCATCGTCATTCAGAATCTCGATTAAATGTGTAAGTCCTGTTGCTCTACTTTTATATTCTTAATATATGAGTACAATATGGAGTGCCAAAGTTCACGTAAAATAGCAGATTTTCGGAGGTCTTTACCAGCTTATTTTTGCACAAAATGTTTTAATTTCTATAGAAGCCTTAGTATTATCCACAAAATAGCCGTGTATCCAAAATATCTAGAGAAAGATGTGCAATAACATCATAATCATGTAAGAGCGGTTGTATAAAAATGTACCTTGAAAAGGACACTCGCAACAATATGATGTTTATATAACGTTTTTTTCCTTCCATTTTCTCTGCTTTTCCCTTTAGTCACTTCTCTCGCTTTAAGTGGTAGCAACAGTTCGTATCAGAATTTACTGACTAATAACCAACTGCTGCCTTTTGCTTTACAGGGACATGGTAACTCTTTTTCAAATATTCCCGCAGAGTTTTATCTACCTACATATTATTGTCATTCTTAAGTAGGCTTCAATTTTTACTAACGAACATTATATAACTTGATGTTTTTTTTTTATTATTATTATTGATAGGCTCGCGTTTGACCGATACGCGATTAAGTGGCTAACGATACACGCTTGCCTAGAAGAACCTATTCACTCTTGACTTAAAGACCCCTAAGTTGTAGCTATCAGAAAACACAGACTCCGGCAAGGAATTCCATTCCTTAGCTGTACGCATAATGAATTTGTTCCCAAAATGCTTTGTACGTATGGGTAGGATGTCCATGTACCGGTTGTGCAGGAGGTGGTCAATCTTCGTATTGAGGATGTTCGAATAGAAAGACTTGATGATGAAAGTATACTTGATTTTAATGTTCCTTTTACAATTGGTAATTTCTTAGCCTATAGCAAGCGAACGCCGGCGTTCGCTTGGGATCTAATGAGAGTTAAGAGTAGACGTACTCGATCGCCGGTGGTTTCTTTTTGATTAAAAACGACCGCTTAAAACTAAATCGGGTTGGGGTCCATTCCGCGCCCCCCGCTCCTCCACTTGTCCGCCACGTTGTCGCCTGAAGTGTCCGCTAGATGGCGCCAGTTGTTCGTAGACACCGGTGGCGCAACGCCGTACGTCTTGATGGATCTTTTGGATTGTTTCCTAGTTTGGAAGACTGTGATCATATTTATGTGAAATAGCCGCTCTCTTTTTTTGGTGTTTCTTCACTGGTGTTACTTATGGGCTAATCTATCTTATGCGCTAGCTTCTGACGTTTTATAAGTGCCCATGTAGGCCTATATGAAGTATTTTTTGTTAATGTTGAATTTTTTATGGGCAATAAATGATTACTTACTATAATTACTTAATTTTTGTAACCAAACAATAAGTAGTAGTAATAATATTTTTCTTCCTAGAATAATTTAATACTAAACAGCACGCGCTTTGTCGCAAAGCTGCGTGATTATCTGCCACAGATTTCGTTGAGACTCTGATATAGAATTCATCAAATTCCTTATACGAGTATAATTATGTCCTGTCACTTGAGTACGTGGCAGGCCTATTGAAGGAGTTTATTACATACATAGCTATTCCAATTTTTTTAGGAGTTTTTCCATTTCTGTTGACATTTTATTTAGGGAACCGATAATATAATCAACTCAACGAGATTACAATATACTAGGTTGCAAAAGAGGAAAGACTGGAATGCTTACTACAATAATGAAATAAAAACATGTTTTCTTTGAAGTGTGTGTTTTTTTTTTAACAAATGTCCAACAAGTCATGGAGTAAACGTGATTGTTAGCTTATTTACATTTCTCAAAGTATAAGCTCAGCCATAAAAATAAAATCGGAATAAAATATCTCCAACCAAAATTAAGATATAAATTCAATAAGTATTCATGTAATTATATCAATAAAAACTCATAAATGAAAACATTATAAACAAATTATTATTAATGACAGATATTTATATTCTCGTAACAGAATAAATATCTCGGTCAATCTTCTAACAAAATCAAACAGATCATATTTACTTGATATCTATATTGCCACTTTCATCTCCAGCTAGTCCCGGATTCTTGCAATAAATATTTAAATGAGAAATAGTTAAATAAAGATAGTCTGGGTATCATCGCTTTCAATTCGGCTATTCCCAAGAGAAGTAATATAATGCTCAAACATAAAAGTAAATATATATTTATGTGTGTTTGTCCAAAACATAGCCATTATTATTCATACGATAGGATACGTTATTACGAAGTCTACAGTCAAGTTTGATTCAATATAGGCATAAATAAAAATCAAAACAAAATAATCGAATCTATAAAAAATCCTTCAAATCTGTTTCTTTTCTTTTCAGATCGGAAATTTTCTCCACCAATCAACTGTACTAATGAAGCAATCCGCAGACGGGATATTGAAGTAGCAGCCGTTCGCGCCACCTTCCTCGCGCAATAAAACAACATAATCCTGCTGACGACACCAAAGATTCCATTCAAATAAAAACAAACCCTTTCACGACGGCACAGAGACCATACTCCTCCAACATCCCGTAGTCAAATGGCTCTGCTCCCAATTGAAAACACAATCCAAGCAATATGTCAATTAAAGCCTGTTCTCAATTGTAATCAAGCGCGCCATTCTAAGACCAAAAAGCTACGCGACGAGGTCGTGTTTCAGACTTGATTCGTTAACACAATTTAGGCATCGTAGTTAAATAAAGTAAGAAACAAAACCAATGTATGGTTACGTCAGGATAACGAACGAATTAATCGTCACCCAAACCAGGGATTCGTATGGCGACTCAAAGTCATAAGTCCCACTGTTCACTGCCTAGCTTCGTTGCTTTACCTTCGTGTCTTCTTGTACTGGCTATTCTGTTGCAACCGGCGCTTGCCTCGGTTGAACTAGAATCAATCCTAATTCCAGATTTCAACGTAAGCAACCCAAACGCCACAGGCAACTGGACCTTCCTAGACGACAACTCCACAGACTTGAAGCACGGCCACATAAAGCATTCAAAATATTCCATACCTACCACTATTTTCATGGCCACAGTGTTTTTGATAGTCATAATTGGAACTATAATAGGAAACGTACTAGTTTGTGTAGCAGTACGTTTAGTTAGAAAATTGAGACGGCCTAGTAATTATTTGATTGTGTCTCTGGCAGTGAGCGACTTGTGTGTGGCGTTAATAGTGATGCCAGTAGCCACCGTGTACGATATTATGGGAACGTGGCCTTTCGGACCGGTCATATGCGACTTTTGGGTGTCAAGCGACGTTTTATCCTGTACTGCTAGCATCCTCAACTTATGTATGATCTCTGTTGATCGATACTATGCTATAACAAAACCTCTAGAGTATGGTGTAAAAAGGACGCCACGAAGGATGCTTTTCTGTGTTTTCATAGTATGGGTTGGCGCAGCATTCATATCCCTCCCACCGGTCCTAATCCTGGGTAATGAGAAGACTGAAACCTCTTGTTCTGTGTCACAAAATCAGGCGTACCAAATCTATGCAACATTTGGTTCGTTCTATATCCCGTTGACTGTAATGGTCGTGGTCTATTATAAGATATTTAGAGCAGCTAGGAAGATTGTAAAAGACGAGAAACGTGCTCAATCACATTTGGAGACGCACTGTTACTTGGAGATAAATGTGAAGAATGGCGGAGCGGCGGAAGCGAAGCTGTTGGGCAACCAGCCGGCGCAACCTCCTCCGAGAGGATCTACTGCGAGTACTAACACAACGGTAAATTATATGCATATTCATTGTTTCTTCGTATTCTTCTGATGTCTCGTTTATCACTGAGGATTGTCCATCTCTAAATATTTTGCATGATGAAATAAGTAAAACTAAAAATTGTTAGATTAAATAAAACTTTATAATGCATTCTTAAACTGTGATAAAGAAATGTTGTAATCTGAATCTGGCAAGGGCTTCTTAGTTACGTTATTCTACCTCAAATTATTTATTATAGCACGAATTGGATAAAAGCATCCATTTAAGGTCAACGAAAGAAGCACAGCATAGCATAGTCGTCCTTACAATGTTCCCACTGTTGGAACTCGGGCCTCTTCTCTATGAGAGAAGGATACATTAACTAAACTACAGAAGCTAGATTGATGTCTACAGTATAAATTAGGAATATTTTTTATTAATACTCCTTCAGCCCGTTTTAAATATTTTATTAAAATGTCCCATTCCTTGTATGTAACGTACATTTACAATTTTACTTTTTTCAAATAATGTTTTGTTTAAACTGTACAATATTTTCGTGGTTATTCTGATCAGTAATAACGATTTTTCGACATAGCCTTGTTGGAATAGGTATGCCAAAAAATCGTATTTACTGATAGTTGATACTAATAATCACTGAACATCATCACCTTCTTTCTTTTTCTACTATCAGCCGTCACGCTCTCAGTGACTCCCTTTTTTTGTCAAATCGCTCCTCACACAATCCGCCAATTATTTCTTTGGCCTCCTTCATCTTTAAAAATAAAGATGAATATTGTGTAACAGACTTATTTTTTGTTACAGTGTAGCGTAGAAAAAACAGAAAGCACAATCGGGAGGTGCTTCAGCGGCCAAAGAAAGTCGAACGAGTCCCAGTGTCCTATTTTACAACAACCAAAGACTCCCACGAAGCCCATTCATACCATCAACCGGTCACCAACACAGCTTTTGCCCGGGAAACTACCAGCAAAAGAAAAGCAAAGACAAACCTCAGAGAGTAATCAGAAGAATACGACGAACAGAATCCGATCATCACTCTCAAATTTTGCTCATAAAAGCCATATAGCCAAAGACTTATTGCATCCACAGAATGCAGTTCATCAGAAGAAGCTGCGATTCCAACTAGCCAAAGAGCGCAAAGCGTCCACAACCCTTGGTATAATTATGTCAGCCTTCGTGATCTGCTGGCTTCCATTCTTCGTGCTAGCCCTGCTTCGACCGTTCGTCAAAGAAGATGCGATCCCTGACGCAGTGAGCGCACTCTTTCTCTGGCTGGGGTACCTAAACAGTTTGCTCAACCCAGTTATATACGCGACTTTGAACCGAGACTTCAGAAAGCCGTTCCAAGAGATTCTCTTCTTCAGATGTGGTAACTTGAACCATATGATGCGTGAAGAGTTCTACCACAGTCAGTACGGTGACCCTGATCAACATTACTGCGTGAACACCCACACTACTAAAATGCATAACTATGACGAGGGTGTTGAAATAGTTTCTGCTGTCGATAGAGAGGAGACGCGAGCTTCGGAGAGTTTTCTATGATTGTCAATGCCAGAGGTCGATACCAGAGACCTAGATACTGTGATCTAATTAAGACTTTTTTTATATAGTACCACGGTCTAACAGTGTTGATTTTGTCGATTTCATTTTAATAACTTGTGTATTATAAAAGGCTGTTTCTACCCAACTAGTCGTTACTTATGTAAATGTACTCGAGGTTTCTGTTGATGATGTAAAATATAAAATAGTAAGCCATTTTATATCTGCAATCAGAGAGTGTGACACGTGTATTAGATAAAATAGTAGCTATTGTAAATATTAATTTATTTAATAATGCGATGATAGTGACGTTGTGTTGCGTTATAACATTATTGTTATCTGTCAAGTGTAAAATGATCGTATAGTATCTTTTTAATTCAGTGTACCAGGAACATTTTCTCTTTGCAAATATAAATGGACCTCAAGTAAATTGTACGATTTTATTATAAAGTAGGTATTTTAAGTCACATGGTACATTACGTCACTTTAGAAGTAAATAGAATAATGGGATGCGAATGTATTATTATTTAATAAATTTTGAATGACCAAAGAGGTATAATATTAACTTGAAACGCGAGGTTTTATAAGTTTAAGATGTTGTGAATTTGATAAACTGTAATAGTAGAAGTGTATTATATTGTTAAATTAATAAATGATGTATATGACATTAAGTTAGTCAGAAGTATTAATCCATGTGATAGTAGATATAGAATTATATTCTTGGTTAGGTTTCATAACATAAACTATTTGTTTTGTATAAACATATTAAGTTTATTTAATATATCAGATATCTTTTCATATAATTAATTTAATTATATGTATCCATATAATTTAAATAAAGAAACAAAGCATCTCTCAGAACTACATGTGGTTGAAGTTAAAAATAATAATAGACACTACCAAGTTTTTACTAAAAAAAATTTAATAAAATGAAATAGTCATAGAATAAAGTATTTTATAACTTCATCATTTTGGGCTATACTAGATATTTGCGTGTCGTTGGTCATTACTAACTATACCTTTATGTATAGACTTCATAATGCCTTGTATGACTTTGACAGAAACTGTGGTTCAGAGTTGTCTTCTTATAGTATTCAGTTTCTTCCTACAATTTATTAAGAGTATAATATTCTACTATTATATGTGTTATAAAATATTTATGTGTTAATACGTAATTATATCTAATTTAATTTACTTCTGTTTCAACCTAGATTAACTTAGAACAAAAGTCAGTGCTGTAAATATTGTTGATAATACTAATGACATTATGAGTAATAATAAGACGGTTAATAAGTATAAATATTAAGTAAATATATTGCAGAAACCGTGTGGGGAAACTACGCTTGGAAAAAATAATTTGACAGTTCAATTGATGTTTTTATTAATAACGTACATACTAAAATTTCTTTGGTGTAGTTTCTTTCCATTTGTGAATATTGTGGTTGTTAATAAATAGATGTATTAATAATAAATTATTGACCACAAATTTCTCAGTAATTCTAGGTCTAAAATTCATTTTGTAAATCTTATAGCTAGGATTAATGCCATATTCTGCCATCAAAATATATTTTTCAATATCTATGTTGTTTAAAAGTTACATTTTGATCATTACTAAACGTAGAGTATTTTAAAAGTTTGAGTAAATGTAATAAAATATAATATTTTGTCTGTGATTACATTTTTTTTTTCATATTGTCTTCTATTTTTTCAGAAGCTGTAAATGTTAAGTCATTTTTGATATGTGTATATGTCGTAGTCAACTAGTTTAATCAGCATTCAATTAACAGCCAACCTAGCCTCTAGGTGGTCTTATCGTTCTTAGCGATAAAGTTTAAAGTACGTTATGGCAACATTCAGTTACTTTGATCAGGCATGTAATTATTGCAATATTGTTGAAACACGTTTAGATTTTACTTACAACAGATCTTATGCATGATCAGGTTAAGTCAATAATCAGTAAATTGTTTAGTTCAAGATACGTTGGCAAATCCGAAAAGAGGTCAAAGGTTTTTGTGAAAATATATATTACAATAAGGTCAAGAGGTCTGGGGCCTACAAAGATATAAACAACCCTGCAGGCTGGGTTCCTTTATTATCTCTCGATTGTACATTTGTTCTTTTGTCTTGTAAATTAAAACACCACTTATTGTTGCACACCAGAGTTGTTGGTTAAGATTTTCATTTTTATTGAGTTTTAAAACTGTTTCATAAATCAAATGTTAGATATTCGATATATTGTCTAATTCTTTTATAAACGACGTATTATTCTGAATAACTTAACATACAGCTTTAGATGAATTTTTCACCATATTCCAAAGTCTACGTTTACCTCCATTAATTTTAAATACCTAAACTTTAATTTAAATAGAGCTCTTTAAGTACAAATCACAGTTATGTTGGTTAATTACAGAATTATTTGTGTTCTTTATTATTTATTTATATAATGTATTTATTCTGTTGGTAATGTAATTTAAATTACTGGTTGCAATAACGAATTTATGTAAAACTAAACTGTAAATAAAATGTATATAAATTCGTTATTGTGACACGTAGATTTCTTTATAGTTTATGTACACATTTGTGAATGTTGGCAATTTTAAAGAGTATTGAAGGACTACTTATTATTATTTTTTATGTAGGTGTAGCTCAATTAGTATTTTCAAAGTTAACCTCAAAAAGAAATAACCTAAGTAAAGCATTTGACACAACTTTCATGAATATTTAAATTCTGTTATACCATCTACTGCGAAAGGTGTTAATCATTATTCCATGTATATTAAAGCTAGTAAAACTTTTATCTAACAACCTTCATAAAATTCAAATATGCAAAGGTTTTTGTTTCTAATAGTATGTTCTTCAAGGGCCTATCTTAGGTCCATTACTGTTCACTATAATTTACATGTAAATAAGTCCATCAAAAATATTTTTATTTCAATACTCATGCCTCATTGTATGCATAAACCATAACTTGTATTTATTCACAACGGTGTACATTTTTAGCATCGACGTCGTGTTGCGTATGTAACAATGTACATCATTAATGTATGGAAACTTTCATAGTAGCGAAACGAATGGAATTCTTATCTTTTGGCATTGTTATATTTTTCTTATGTAGGGGTCCTAAAAGCGACGAAATAAAAATTAGATTCGATATTGTTTTGTTTTATTTTATCCTTAAAAACCACAAACAAGCTTTTGACAAACCAATGAGTGTGAACCAATATCAATATCATAACCATATTAATGCTGAAAATACGCAACACACTATGTCTATGTTTATTTGTTTTTTTGCGCTTGATTTTAGCGAAAAATGTAGATATAGCCATGTTACAGAAAAAAAATTGACAACATACTACATTGACAAAACTTCGTCTAAAGTTACACTAATAATAAAGAGGTAAAGTTTGTTTTTTTTTCTGTTTTTATGTTTGTAGAAGGTAATCTCTGAACTTTCAGACCAGTCTGATTGCTAATTTTTTTTCACCGGTAAAAAGCCGCTATATTTCTGAGTAACATAGGCTATATTTTATGTACGCGGGAAAAACCACTGGCACAAGCTAGTTTTAAATGAATGAACATCTCTGAGCGTTGAAATATCACGGAATTTGGGGAAAGGAAAACAAAAAGTAGATTACTTAACATGTAGTGAATAGTTATACTAGAACAGCTTCTTAGTATTAAGACTAGTAGTGGTTAGCAACAACTTCAAATTCTAAAATAGTTAGGCATATAAATAACAAATTCTTGCGTCACTAATTACCATAAACAACAAATCTTTGGCAATGACTTACCGACCTTTACCTACGTTCATTCCTCTATATTTATACGAAACTAAGTTCATTGGCCCGAGACAGATGCTTAATTTAGTAATTAGTAATAAACATGTGTTGGCAGGCATGAACAATAGGTACACACGTAAAGTAGTGAATCTCTATTAATAGATTTTTTTAAATGCTACATACGCGCATATTATTACATTACGCCTGTATATCGAAAGGGTTGTCGATAGTACGCTCATATTAAATTACACAAGTTCAAGTAGCATGTAATATTGTGAGCTGAAAGCAAGAAAGAAAGAAAACACGTTTATTTGGCACAGAGGTACACACAACGAGATAACAATTATTATAGAATAGAGACATAAACTTAGAATACATTAACATTGTGTATTTCACCAAATTGCGCCAAATAGGTTACCACCACCTGTGTGTGAATATGTAAACTATTATTATGAAAAGCTTAAAAGTAACCTAAATACTAAGTATTTATACTAAACCTAACTATGTACAGTACATAGAAATACACAAAATAGACTCAAGCGTCGGAATAATCCTCCACATCGCTGTAATCCTGAAAAGTACCCAGAAGACTAGCAGCACATCCACGTTGAATTACAATGCTAGTTCTTCGGGCAAAGAATGAGCCAGCCCTTTGGTCATGTAAAGTGTACTTATTTGTAGGAGACAATCATTAGAAGTACAGACCCTATAATAAAAAAAAGACGTGTGGCACTCGGGGACTGCCGCGGTAAAGCTATTGCATAGCATTTTTTATCAACTTATGCAATAGACCTCGCCAACAGCTGCTTAACCCCACCCATCCAATACCAGACTTCGCTAACAGCTGCTTAACCTCTTCCATTCAAAACCAGACCTCGCCAACAGCTGCTTAACCTCTTCCATCAAAAACCAGACCTCGCTAACAGCTGCTTAACCCCACCCATCCAAAACGCCGACAGCTGCTTTCACTCATTTGTTTTCTTATCGGTCACCACGCTCAAAAAACAAATGAGTGGGGGGTGTTAGGTTATTTTCGTTACGGAATTTCTGGATTCGGTCTCCACGCTCAAGGCCCGCAATAGCTATGCAATAGCTTAAAAGAAAAAAACTTTTCAAGACGAATATATTTATTTCAAAAGAAAAAATGGTTCCTGTAGGTTAGTTCACGACAGCGATGATGCAGGAAAATCATAACGATCAAAGGCAAAAAAAAAAAAAAAAATCGACAAAAATGTCTGCAATACTCGTACTGTCTATTCCGTTATTTATAAGCTTACTTCAAAAAGAAAATAACCTGTGCTATAAAATCTTATCCTTTCAGATATTGATATTTTATAGGCTATAAAGATTGAGAGTAACATCAGAATATTGCCTACCTATAAACAGGAATCAAATTGACGATTGTTTTTTTTTGATTTTTGAGTCTTTCCTAAAAGTATATTGAACTATTCTGAAATCAATAACTAACACTAATATTATAAAGAGGTAAAGTTTGTTCTTTATTTTGTAGAAGGTAATCTCTGAAAGTACTAGTACGATTGCAAACATTTTTTCACCAATAGAAAACTGCTTTATTCCTGAGTGCGGGCGAAGTCGCGGGCAAAGGCTAGTAATATAATAAAGTGGAAAAGTTTTTTGTTTGTTAAAACGTGGTAATCTCTAGTTGTTTAGATTGTCACACTTAAACCAGTCTGATTGGAAAATTTGGAAACACTAGTCGGATTGGAAAATATGATTTTATTTTATTTTATTTGATTGAATAGTCATGACAAATATGACTCAAAGAAGCAGAGCAATATTCGACGTGGATTAAACTGCAGGGGGACAGCTAGTTAATACAAATATAGTTAATCCAAAAACTTTTTAAAACTCCAAAGTTATTCGGAAAAAAATGTACAGCACTACTCACAATTCTTAACTCATAATCAAATACCAATACACAAAACACCTCAAAACCATTTCCTCATTTTTCGAGCAAATAAGTATTATACTCAAATATCTGCTCGTAAACACTCGTGCTCACTCGAGCATGCTCACCCCGATAAACGAGTTTCAGTATTTTGTTTCGTGTGAAGTAGCGAATTTTCTTGTTTTCTGCGTAAAAAGAAAATTAAATAACATTTGCAAAGAGAATCGGTGTGTTGAAGATAATCGTGTCTTGAGATTCAAAATTCTGTCTCGTAATGGACGGATTATATTAATATTGCCGCCTCAAACAGTCTCTGAAGATTTTTCTGCCGAAACCAGATTTTGTTAACCATGTTTTTCAATAATCATGGTAAATGTTATGTGACAAGGAGTCGGTTTTAGGATTAATAAATACGTGGAACGATATATAGTGATATTGTAGGGTAAGTAGAATGATAAATTACGATTTTTTTTTTGTATTCCATCGATAACTCTGATTTGAAGGCCAAAATTTTCGAAAAAGTTATTTTGGTGGTAGTATGGTGGTAGTACAGTGGTAATGGCCCTGACCTACGAGTTGTAAGTCGCGGGTTCAATCCCAGCCAGGCGTATTACTTTATATAATTTGTTTTATCACCACTGCTCTCAAAACGGTGAAGGATATTGGAAGGAAACTGGCATGTCTTAGAACCTTTGAAGATATGAGACATCTCCACTAGTAGTCTTTTTTGTTGAGTCAGAAATTATAAAAGACTTCTCCTGCTATTGAGCGAAGCGAGGACGCTTTAGACCTTTACTGACTAAAACCCACTTCTGTTCCTTCTTTACCTTTGTTCCGAGGCCCCAGTATGGGCCCGCGTGAGGGATTACGACCCATACCATCTCCTAGAGAAAAAACCTGAGGCCCAGCAGTGGGGAAATAGCAAAGGCTGGTTATGCTTTATGCTTAAATAGCCATTCAAATGAATGATGCAACACCACTCCCAAATCTCTAAATAGTTATTCAAATTTCTCTTTGAATTAACATATCAATAAATATTATTCAAATTCAGGAGTAATTTCTGTGTAAACGGAAACTGCAGTCAACCGCTATGTTTTTGGCCAAAAGTCAAAGCTTAACAGTTATGGAGTGGAAGGATCAAAGGAAAACCGGCATCGTCAAAGGAATACCGCGATGAAGACTTGTTGCACAAGAAACAGTAGTCAGGGAAAGGTTAATCCCACTGATATAAAGGCTAAGTATGTAAGGATGTTTGTTACTCTTTCAAGCAAAAACTACTGAACGCATTTTAATGAAACTTTACAATAATATAGCGTAGGGTGTTTTAGATTTTGTCAATTTTCGATTTTCATTTGACTTTGCTCGAAATCTTGAAACCGCTCATGCATAGTGTTCATATACCGGAAATAACCAGAATCGATTAAAATTTAGAGGTCGCACAACACTGGGAGTATGTTTCCTGGGAATAATTTTCTACTAATAATAATAATATAATAATACAAAATTCCACAACTATCTCACAACGCCGTCTAGTCCCAAGCTAAACAGAGCTTGTGTTATGAGTACTAGACAACTGATAAACATACTTATATATTTCTAAATACATACATATATAGATAAATTACACCCAGACACAGAACAAATGATCATGCTCATCACACAAACATTTGTCCTGGGTGGAAATCGAACCACGAGTTCCGGTATATCGGTCAGGGTCACTAACCACTAGACCAACAGGCCAGTCAAAACGAGCGAAGCCGGTAATAGCAGCTAGTATCTACATAATCATCTAAGTAACGAAACTAAAGTAACAGGCCCTTTGCAGAATTTGCCGAGCGACTTTTACCTTTCATATTCAACGATTCAATCATTTAATTCAATATGACATTAATGTATTTCTGTAAAATATATTCTTATTTCTTTCTAATGTTTTTTTTTTATGTTATTAATTGTATTTACTTTTTCTCTTTAACATTTCATCCAATGAAATTGATTATTTCGTAATGTTATGTGATTTAAACTATCGACTACCGTAATTAGAGACACTATAGAGAGACAATGAGAGAACGAACGCTTGGGTTAATGAATTAAAATCAAATGTTCTATGTCAATGTAATCATCATCATCATTCCCACACATTCTCAGACTCAGGCCTCCTCTCTAGGAGAGAGAATGGGCCGTAATCCATCACGCGGGCCCAGTGTGGATTGGTGGATGTCACATGTCTTCGAATTTTTTGGTTCTAGGACATGCCGGTTTCCTCACGATGTTTTCCTTCACCGTTTTGATAGCAGTGGTGATGAAATAAATTACACAAAGTAATGCGCCTGGCTGGGTTTGAACACGTGACTTACAAATCGTAAGTCGGGGCCATTACCACTCGGCCACCACTGCTCAATGCTTAATGTAATGATTGTTTCTAAGTGTTGCAGCACTTGAATAGTGTTATTAAATGTACCTGTAAATTCTCAATGCCTGTAATTTTGGCGATCCTAAGAAATCCATACAGATTATAGATCTGTATAAGTTTTTATTTGTGCGCGCATCACGTAAAATGTACGAAATCGATGTAGATAACTTTTAAATAGTAAAATTGTGTGTAACTAGATATATTACTTAGGTTTTGTTTCATCGCAATTGGTTGACTAACTATATCAAAAGATATACAAAATTCATTGACTTAATACGAAACGAAGTTCGCCGGGTCAGCTAGTAAATAAATAAAAAAAAACGTACATTCAGCCGAACATAGAACCTCCTCCTTCTCAAAATACACGGAAGTAGCTATCATTTAAACTTTATCCCGTATAATAATTCCCACATTGCTCTGCTGCCAAATCACGCGTTACCTAATGATTTTTAAACGTGCTTTCATAGTATTGATTTTAGCTAATAAGCATAAATTGGTTTATCCTCTATTGACTAGGGTTTTTTGGAAAATTTTTGAATATCACATAATATGGAAATAATGATATTTTTTTTAATACCATCTGGAATCTGAATTAGGCCTTTAACCAGCAGTGAGAAATGAAAGGCTAAAAAATCGTTGAATTTGAGATACCTTACTTTTTACCTTGGACAAAGGATTAGTCATACAGCCTCGCTCCGAGATTGTTGTGTGGCAACTGAAGGAACTCGGGTGGATTTCAGTCAGTAAAAGTCTGACACATCCTCTCGATCCAAACAGCGTAAGAAGTTATTTAATGATTTTTCCACTACAAAAATAGCCTGCACTTACTTAGCTACTTAATACAGTTTAACATAGGTTCATATTAGTTTGCGAACGGGGAGCAATGGGTAGCACGCCGTCCGGTCGTCCGGTAACCGTTCGCACCAATCCCAAGTCGTCAACGGCGCGTAGTGTTCTCCTCAAGGAGATGTCAGAAAATCGTAGGAGCCCCGCAGGATCGAAGCCTAGGGTCATGGGCTAAGTGAAAGTGAACCCCGGGGCCCTGGAACAAAGTCAAAGAAGGAACAGTTTAACATGCCCTCTCTCTCCGCCCAAGCGCGGGAGAAGATCATTAGATGATTCCATAAAATGCACATAAAAAAATAGGTTCATATTATGTGTGCACGTCATTAGTCTATGAAAAAAATTTCCTGTTCACGTCAAAATCTAAAGTTGGTTTTCTATCGACATTTATTTACCTCCTTTCGATAAAAATAATCTAGCTAAAGCTGTACGTTGTTGACACTGTACTGTTTGCCTTGTCAAAGCTTCTTCAGATAGCATCAAACTACCACACTTTATAAATACGACGTCAAGAATTAGAGCAATGTCTGTCCTGTCTGTCTGTCAAGATCCTTTATCTTGAGAACGCGTGGAGATATCGAGTTGGAATTAAAACGAAATTAAAAGTCTACGGTCCTTTGAAGCTCTGAACAAATCAAACTTCTAAGTTATTATTATTATATCTAGCCCATACTGTCCCACTGCTGGGCAAAGCCCTCCCTCCACTCCTTTCAATGTTCCCGGTTTTGAGCCACCTCTTTCCAATTCCCAAGGAAGACATCCAAGTCGTCCCGCCATCTCCTTCTTGGTCTGCCGCGGCCTCGTCGTGCGATTTCAGGGCACCAATATTGCGTTTTACTGGCCCACCGCTCGATAGGCATACGGCAGACATGTCCAGCCCATTCCCACTTAAGTTGGGCAGCCTTCTGAACTACGTCAACGATTTGCGTTTTGGAGTGTAGTGTTGTGTTTCGAACGCGATCCGTTATTTTAACACCTAGTAACTTATAACTTAACGAAAAAGAAAAGATACGGCCGCAGATGTCGCAGAAAACGTGTATTTCGACAAGATTGTTGTAATAAACGTTTTTTGAGATCAAGGGAATTAAAATTCACGGGGTACTTCCCGTTGACTTAGAATCCTAAAATTTGGCATAAAACAAGGTCTTATCGGTCGACTGTCTTATAGGTCGCAGATATATGAATAAATCTGAAAACAGTAAATTTTTTGATACGTCACAAAACGTAATTAAGCTATTTACATAGGGTAAGTTTGTATGAAACCCTCAGTACACGAGTCTGAATCATACTGAAAAGTTACTCGTAGTTATGGAATAACATCACTAGTCAAACTATTGACTCGTCTCTCTCGAACATTTTAAAAGAAATAATCATAAACCTACCTTTAACTTTATCTATAAATGTTTGTATTTAGAATTATATAAGTATGTTTATCAGTTGTCTAGTACCCAAAACACAAGCTCTGCTTAGCTTGGGACTGGACGGCGTTGTGTGATAGTTGTGGAATATTATATTATATTAACTTACAGTAGACACATTAAGTAAGTACCTATCATTATTTTTATAGTTCCCTTAAGGGGCCGGCGGGGGATGAATTTCCATACAAACGTAATACCACGCTCATTTGCAGTTGGAGCATATATCCAACATATTATGATGATATTCGGTTAAAGACAATATTTATCTAGGTTCCTACGTCGAGAATATTAGAAATATTGTTATTTTTAATACAAGAAAAGCCAAATGGCATGTTTTGCCATTTACGCTATAAAAAAGTGCGAAATACAATTTGCTTAAATTTCTTTTTGTTTTTTTAAAAAAGAAAGACGTAGGAACCTAGATAAATATTGTCTATAACCAAATATCATCATAATATGTTGGAAATATGCTCCAACTGCAAATGAGCGTGGTATTACGTTTGTATGGAAATTCATCCTCCGCCGGCCCCTTAACGTTTCTTGATCCTTTTATGTTTTAAAGGTCACACACAATACACGCACATTCAACTACCATTACTAAACTTGTCCGTCATTCGATGACGTATACACTTGTAAGCGCCTCATGGAAATCTGCGATCATTTCCATAACGATACTGTTATGCTAAACATTGCTATTATAGATAAATAAGGCGTGCTGTAATGTTTTTGATGACTATCATGTTCTTTTGTCTAGATTAAGGGATTAACTTAGTGGAAAACATTATTTTTAAGTGGTAGTAAAAGGTCACTTGACCTGGCGAGTGACGAAAGTAATCCTATATTGCAGTAAAAAAGGTAAATCCAAGCACAATTCTTACCTACCTCCTTTTTGAGAGCTTACATTTGTAGTGCATACCTATGAAAATCGTGACGTTAGATTAGTTCTAAATAAAATATTTCTGGTGTTAACTTTTTACCGGTGAGGCTATTCAACAAAAACTGGGCAAGTACGAGTCGGACTCGCGCACTGAGGGTTCCGTGCAAACTACAATTCTCGAATGGAGTCTCGAAGAGTTTTCCACACAAAACTGTTTTCAGATTTTTTCCTATACCTGCGCTGTAAGACCTTGCTCTATGCCAAATTTTAGGATTCTGGGTCAACGGAAAGTAGTAGAACCCTTAAAACAAAAAAAATTAGTAGCGTAGATAACATTTTATTAACCGGTGTAACGTTTTTTTTGTGGCAATAAATTATTTATTATTAGATATATTTCAGGCTTACTTTCCTAAAAATTATTTAAAGACTCAGAAATAAGGATATCCGCAGGAGAACAAAAGGTTGCCGAACAACACCAAACTTAAGTGGCAATGGGCAGGGGCACATTGCTCGCAGAACAGATGGCCGTTGTGGCCGAAAGGTTCTGGAGTGGCGACCGCGTACTGGAAAACGTAGCGTTGGAAGCCCTCCTACAAGGTGGACCGATAACCTGGTGAAGGTTGCGGGAATCTGATGGATACGGGAAGCACAGGATCGTGCATTCTGGTGACACTTGTTGAGGCCTATGTCCAACAGTGGACGTCTATCAGCTGAATTGGTAGTGATGACCTAAAAATTAGTGTTATCGATTATAACTTTTTTTTAAATAAAAAATTAAAACTTTACCCACCCCACACTAGAAATTACTCATGTAACGTGGATACGTTTACAAACATGTAAACTTACACACACAAGACACCTTCACGACGATACGAGATTTTTTTATCATTCGCCGCAGTACACACACATGATGTTTTCTATACTACCAACAATAAATCAATTAAAAACAATACTCCAACCATTATACAGACCCTTATTAAAGTTCGAACCAGATATTCCCATCGACGGTTGAAAGGCAAAATGATATAAGCGACATTGAGTAAACTTTACAAAAGAGTGACTTAAAGTTAACATATTTGAGTTCACTTTTGTAAAGTTTACTTAATGTCGCTTAGATCATTTTGCCTTTCAACCGTCGCCATGAAGTTTGAAGTGACGCACAAGTTTCAAGCGTCGTGATGCTACCGCTGGGACTGAAACTATGTAGGTACTTACAAGTGTGACATATTAAGAGGCTGAGGCCGTACCACGAGTTTTTAACGCGATCCAATTTTGGACCTAAACTGGACTGCTGAAATATTAGTGTTGGAATTCAGTTAGGTATTTGAATAGAATTCTAGACTTGTCTGTCTTTTGTTACTGTATGTGATGGCGTTAGATTTAACCTTTCAATCGTGTCAATTAGAGATACAATAAAAAGACAATAGGTGTGCGGTTCGCTTGCGTGATGGAAGTACAAAGGATTAGTGATAGAATTATAGTTGTGAAAGTTATGTTAGAGAATGTGATGTTGAATGTAGTTAGTGTGTATGCACCACAAGTAGGATGTGATGAAACAGTGAAAGAGAAGTTTTGGGAGGATTTTGATAGAGCTTTAATGAACATCCCTGTTCATGAAGAATTGATAGTTGGAGGTGATTTTAATAGACATGTGGGAAGAATGTGGTGTTTATGAAAGAGTGCATGGGGGATGGGGTTTCGGTAGTCTGAACAGTGAAGGAGAGATGCTGCTGCAATCCGCTACTGCATTTGACCTGGCAGTAGCCAATACGTGGTTCCAAAAAAGAGACGAACACATGATCACGTATAAAAGTGGTAGTCATAAGACCCAAATTGACTACTTTCTAGTTCGGCGCAACAACTTAAAGCATGTCAAAGACTGCAAAATACTGCCAGGAGAAGACCTAGTCTCACAACACAGACTCCTAGTTATGACATCAGTAGTCAAAATACTGTCTAACAAACACAAAGAGCATCCTCCCCCTAAAATAAAATGGCATATGTTAGAGAGGAATGATTGTGCGAATAAGTTCAGAGAACGAGTGGTGGACAGAATGATAGAGATGGGAGATATGAATGATCGAAGTATAAATGAAAGCTGGAATGAGATAGCTGGGTGTATCAGGCATGCAGCGAAAGATATTTTGGGAGAGACGAAAGGAAAGGGCATAATGGATAGGGATACATGGTGGTGGTCGACAGAAGTTCAGAATGTATTGAAAGAAAAGAAGAGAAAATTCAAGGAATGGCAGCGTGTAGAGCCAGGAAACGCTAGTTTAAAAGCTGAAAAAAAGAGTGAGTATGACATTTTAAAGAAGAAAGCTAAGAAAGCCGTGGCCATAGCAAAATCAAGAGCCCAGGACAAATTATATGACACACTGGACAGTCCTGCAGGCCAAAAAGAACTATACCGGCTTACTAGAATAAGAGAGAGAAAGGCGAGAGACGTTTGCCAGGTAAGATGTATAAGAGATGAAACTGGAATGGTTATATCGGATGATGAGAAAATCAAAAAGAGGTGGAAGGACTATTTTGAAAGATTGATGAATGAGGAAAATAATTGGAGTAGTGTGTTAGAGAATAAACCAGTGAATGTGGGGTTAGTGAGAATGGTTAGTATGGATGAAGTTAGGATAGCAGTAAATGGAATGAAGAATGGTAAAGCCATTGGTCCAGATGGAATACCAGTTGAAGTGTGGAAGTTATTGCGAGTGGATGGATGGACGTGGTTAGCTTTGTTCTTCAATAAGTTGTTGCAGGAAGAAGCCATACCTGATGAGTGGTGCAGCAGTTCTTTGGTGCCCATTTTTAAGAACAAAGGTGATGTGCTTGAGTGCAACAATTATAGAGGAATAAAGCTAATGTCACATACTATGAAAGCCTGGGAGAAAGTTATTGAAAGGCGACTGAGAGAAGAGAGTGAAATTTCACAGAACCAATTCGGTTTTATGCCTGGTCGGGGTACAACGGATGCCATTTTTGCTATACGCCAGCTGTGCGAGAAATACAGAGGTGCGCATAAAAACTTGCACATGGTATTCATTGACCTCGAAAAGGCATATGACCGGGTACCTCGTGAGGTTCTGTGGTGGGCCCTTAAGGAGAAAGGTGTGCCTGGGAAGTATGTGCAGTTGATCCGAGCGATGTACAGTCGATGCAGTACCCAAGTCCGTTCTTCAGTGGGCACTACTGGAAGCTTCAATGTGGCTGTCGGCTTACACCAAGGGTCGGCCCTCAGCCCTTACCTCTTCCTGATGATAATGGACGCTCTGACGTCGGACATTCAGGAAGAGGCTCCCTGGTGTATGTTGTTTGCCGATGACATTGTGCTGGTTGCCGAGAGTGGCCTAGAGGTCCAGAACAGATTGGAGGTGTGGTGGCACAGATTGGAGAGTGTTGGCCTGAAATTGAGTAGAACCAAAACGGAGTACTTGTTCTGCGATTTCGGCGGTCTCTCCAATCCAGTGCCCTTAGCTCTCGCCGGAACGCCCATACCGATCTGTTCCGACTTTCGGTACCTCGGGTCGCTCGTCCAAGGGGATGGTGAGGTAGACCGGGACGTAACACATCGGATCAACGCAGGATGGATGAAATGGCGACAGGTCACGGGAACAATTTGTGACCCACGGATGCCCCTCAAGTTGAAGGGTAAAATCTACAAGTCCGTGATAAGGCCTGTCATACTGTATGGATCAGAATGTTGGGCTGTGAAAAAGACGGATGAAAAAAGATTGCATGTAGCGGAGATGAGAATGTTAAGATGGATGTGTGGTGTGACGAGAATGGATAAAGTGAGAAATGAGTATATTAGGGGAAGTTTGAAAGTGGCGCCAGTGACTGAAAGGTTGAAAGGAAATCGTTTGTCTTGGTATGGTCATGTAAAGAGGAGAGATGAAAAGCATGTTGCCAAAAGAGTTATGAATTTACATGTGGATGGATGGAGAGGGAGAGGGAGGCCAAAGAAAAGATGGATGGATTGTGTGAGAAGTGATATGAAAGAAAAGGGAGTTAGTGATAGCGTGACGAGTGACAGGACAGAATGGAAGAAAAAAACGTGTTGCGCCGACCCCAAATAAAATGGGACAAGGGCAGGAAGAAGAAGAAGAGGTGTGCGGTTCGCTTGGGGCACAAAATAGATAGGTACAGAAGAAAATCTCATGTATGTACTTCAATTTTTAAACCTACGCTCGGTGGACGCGCGTTTGAGCCGGAGTGGTCCGAGACGCGACCGAGATATGGTGTCCGTGAGCGGTATCTATGTGTGCGATGCTCGAGCGCGCTTTGTATGTGAATTGATTCTGTACCTATCTATTTTGTGGCTGCGTGGTGCGTGGCAGTGTGTTAATCGCTTTAACCTTTTGAATGTCTTAAGTTACACAGTTCGACATAAGCCATTGTCTTTCTATTGTGTCTTTAATTACGGCATTCGAAGAGTTAAAGTAGCGTTCTAACGATAGGTTTGACTGGTTAGTGGCCCTAATTGGAGGTCATCGTGGATTCGATTCTCATCCAGAAAAACCCCTAAGACGACCCACTGACCAAAATGTTTGTGTGATGAGCATTTTTTTTTTATGGTGGGAGAATCATCTAATGACAACCCCCGCTCTTGGGCGGAGCGGGAGATAGTGTCAGACTCTTACTGACTAAAAACCCATCCCGTTGATGATTATTTGTTCTGTGGGTGGGTCCAAGGCTGGGTCTTATTTATCTATACTATGTACCTTTGTATTTAGAAATATAATATCTAGTATGTTTATTAGTTGTATAGTACATATAGCACAAGGTCTGTGTAGTTTGGGACTAGATGACGTTGTGTTATAATTATAGAATTTAAAAAAAAATAAGTGTGTAGTTCCATTCCATTTTCTCGTTCGCACAACTGACATTTTAACACGTCATGGTAAGTTCACTGACCCGCATATATTTGAGAACTACCGCGTTAATTTATTAGTTTAAAAGGTCATGTTGTTGTTTTGATTGGTTTAGGGACGTAATAACATAATTTAAACCCCTTTATACTTTGAACGAGGGTGTGAAATGGAAAT
The DNA here is from genome assembly GCA_910589285.2 of Mythimna ferrago. Taxonomy (NCBI): domain Eukaryota; kingdom Metazoa; phylum Arthropoda; class Insecta; order Lepidoptera; family Noctuidae; genus Mythimna; species Mythimna ferrago. Next base: position 10,977,759 of record OU342694.1, on the reverse strand, counting down.
GGTAAGGCCCCATTATTAGGGGAGAACAAATCACATCACAATAATACGTACATACACATACATAAAAATAAAATTGAAGTGTGGCTTTATAGATACCGCTCACGGACACGATATCTCGGTCGCGTTTCGGGCTCTCGTCGAACAGCAACAACAACATTATAATCAAAATTATATATTTTTCTACTAAATGCATATGTTTTTTTTTTTAATTCTATCTATATGTTTGATCTCGCTAATCTCCGAAACGCCTGGACCAATTTTGACGGGACTTTTACTGGAAGATAGAAATCGTGACCCGTGTGAATCCGTGAATCATGTGTGTGCGTCGTTTAACAAAGACGCAGTCATGATTCCACTTTTATAATTTAGAGGTAAATGTATGTTTTTACTCCTTCACGGTCAATAGTGCTGAATGCATTTCGCACATAGACGATCAAGTCCTAGAATAAGACAATAAAGAATACTTATTTTTATCGGGTAGTATGTTCCGTTGCTACAATGTCAATCTTTCAGGCGGGTGAAGCCGCTGGCTAAAGTTAGTGTAACATAAGAAATTGGGAAACCTGTTGCTTAAATTGGTTTACAATTATCAATATTATTATCATTACTATTAGTACTCCTACCAATTATACAACATTATTTTCAGTATTGCGAATTACCAACTTTACTACATTACCTATTTTAATATTTCGAAACCTGAATATGGTAATAATTTGTTCAGAAGTAACTGAATCGATTCCAATATTTTTTACACCTTTAGATTTATTTCCAAAAATATTTAAAAAAGGTCACAAATTGAACGCCACCGACACTAAGTACAACACAGGTCACTACAGATCATAGTGGGCATTAGGCGCTAGCAAACAGCTGGGTGCAAGTGCAAAACAACCGCTCAGTCGCCTCGATACCCCGGTGAACATGTATTTGTGCGGACAACTAGGTAACATAATATCAAGCATATAACTTTGTGATTTTTCATGACATAGTTATGAAATTTTGTAAATAGATTCTTTACATAAAAATACTAGACGTATATTTCGGGTTTCGCATATACATGTAAAACTAAAGTTGTATATACTATTATAACAACTACCAAGTACTATTGATAGAGGAGGGTGACGGCTTAAAAAAATAGTAGGTATCCCAAAATATCTTCTTTAGTACAGTAGGCACAACGGATCTTGAGCGGTTGCGCAGAAGTCAAATATTCGGTCTCTTTAGTGGTGCGAAGTGAGACGCGGGGGCGGGGAGTGTCAGTGATTGGCACGCCGCGCCATCGCATCATAGACGTCACTCCTCATTCGTTCCCTGCGTTGCTGCATGTATCTAACAACGAAGACGATTGGCTCGCCAATGTATGGAATGCGCAAAGCGATCCCAACTCTGATGCCGAGCGCTCAAGATCCGTTGTGCCTACTGTATAGAACATTAAAAAGCGTTGTAAAAAAACTAACTAAACATTTGGGTTCCTTCTATTTGGCAGAATCTTGATACTCCGATTTTTATTTGGCATAACTCACATGGCATAATCTTATTTAATCGAATATTTTTAAGGCATAAAAATTATTTAGCATAACTTTTGTTTGGCAGAATATTTACGTGTCCGAATTTACAATGGCATACTTTTATCTTGGCAGAATTTTGTTTCGCATAATTACCTTTGCCATAATTAATATTATGCATAATTTTGTTTAGCATAACAATTATTTAGAGATACGATTATTTGGTATGGGTGCATATTTGAACATCAAAAATTAAAATAGATGTATCTTCTTGTAAAAATTAGTGTTCAAAACATCAAAAACTTCTAATATATGGAATAAAAATGATAATTTAAATAAAGTAAATTTATGCTGTCGAATGGTTAGATAACCTACGTGCAATGTATTTAAAATCGAATGGTCTGCAAAAGTGACATAGAATGTTCTAAATATAGCATGTATTGGTAGCATTTTCAATATTAAATTAAATTTGTGTCATAAAAAGTCAATACGTTGTGCTGCAAAATTTTGTGACAGAAACGAATCGCTGCGAAACCGACTTTACGCAGTCTTGTCTGCCCTACCCCTAGTGTGTAATTTAAACCCGCGTAGGCGCGGAGGGGTAGGGCGGCCCGCGAGCTGAGGAGCAGGTGGTTTGAAGGCCCGCGGTGGTGAGCGTTAAAACCATCTGTGACGATAAGCTCGCGTGGCGCCGCCCAAACCCCGCAGCGCCGGAGCCGTGACAGAAACAATGCTTGCTGCATGTTGCATGCCTGCTTGCATGCTGCATGCCTGCTGCATGTTGCATGCCTGCTTGCATGCTGCATGCATGCTGCATGTTGCATGCCTGCTTGCATGTTGTATGCCTGTTTGCATGCTACATGCATCCAAGCCGACAATATTTTTGTAATTAGCATTTAGGTTAGCGTTTTGATATTAGTAGTAATATCATGGTGTATTCTTGTTCTATCGATATAAAATGTATGCCAAAAGACGATTCTGACTGTGAATTTTCTGCGATATGATGGTTCTGCTTTTTAATTATTATGGATATAAACATTATGCCTAAAGATGATTCTGACTAACAAAATTATGAGTTTTGAATGTATGACAACTGAGTGTATGCGAAATGATTTTCTGCGAAATGAAGTTTAAGCTATCCGTTGTTATGCAAAACAATATTATGACGTAAAAAGTTCTGCTATAAAAGGTAGACCCTAAACATTTATTGTAGTAAGTTAGGGTAGTGCCGAAAGAAAGTAAATAATTGCCTTTTCTGTTGAAACCGTTTATTACTGCTGTGACGAAAATACTTTAATGGTAAAGCCTTTTCACACAATATTACTAGACTATTATGTTTTCTCTTGTTGTTACTTATTCTATTTTTTTTTAATACGTCTTTGTTAGTTATTGAGTAATATAGGCAAGTTCTACGTAAGTAATTCATATTTTTTTTTTTTAACATCAATCTATAGCAATCCACAGATGGGTCCTAGCTTCTTATTTCTAATCTACGCACCTACAGGATATAAATTGTAAGTGTCCAAAAAAGATCACCACAGTCAGCTGTACACAAGTACTAACATAACTACTACTACTAAACGTAAGCTATTTAAACAGAATAACACTACTGGGCATAAACCTCGTAAATAGGACACTACTGCTAGACATAGTCATTTAAAACAGAACACCACTAATGAGCGTAAGCGTCGTAAATACTACGTATATAGAGCACCACTACTAGATATAAACCATTTAAACAGAATGTTACTACTGGGCATAAACCTCGTTATCAGCACACTACTGCTGGACATAAACCATTTGAACAGCACACCACTAGTGAGCGTAAGCCTTATAAATACCACCAGATCACCAGTACTGAATATAAGCCATTTAAACAGAACACTACTACCGCGTACATCATGGACTGGAACAGTTTGCCTGCTGCGGTCTTCCCGTCTGATTATAATTTAGGTGTCTCCAAGGCTAGAGTGAATAGGCTCTTAAAAAACTAGTGCGCCTCACCATCAACGATTACATCACTGGTTACCATCAGTCAGGATCGCAGTCAAGTACTAGTTTATAACAGATTAAAAAAAGGTACACAAACGAACACTACTACTGGACATAAGCCATTTAAACAGAACACAACTACTGGGCATAAGGCTCGTAAACTGGGTTGACTAGATTAGGTATTACTGCTAGGCACTGGCTTTCGAAATAGCTTACCCTAATTACTGTAAGCTTGACCTCCAGCGATCTCTCCCTCTCTCAAAAAAAAGTTAGTAGTTCTAATAGAGCCACCAAATTTTCCATTGGCAACTTTATTCAACAATTTGTTCATCATAAATAACCCAAATCCAACAGGCATTTCTAGGTCAACATAAATTGTAAAGTTCATTGTAGTCAGTCGCAGAGTTATAACCGTCCTTGATATTTTCATTGTTACTTAATTATTTAGCTTTATAATCAGTTTAAAAAATATTTTTGTCTCTTTGTAAAATGCCAGTTATCAGCTGCATCTGGCTAGACAGAAAATTGACCCTAACCGAGTCATGAGAAGGTTAAGCAGATTGTAATTTCTATGATTTTTCAATGTTTTTGATTTATTGTGCCTGCAAGCGTCTTCGCACGTATGATACTTGAAAATCAACTCAAGGAAACATACTCTCCGGATAAAAGGTGTATTTTATGCTATTTCAGGGAATGGTCTACTCGTATGTCTAATAACATCTAAATCTATTCAGCCATTCGAGCGTAAACAAGTAACAAACGTACATACACAAACACAAACTTTTGCTTTTATAATATAAGGGTGAGTTGCACCATTTAACTATAACGATAACCAAACCATAACCAGTCGTGAAATGGCCGCCTATTGGTCAATTCGACGATTTGACAACTGTTAACAGTTAAATGGTGCAACTCACCCTTAGTGTAATATTCTTCTGCAAGCGGCTTCATTCATATGGCAGTTGAAATTTTAATAATTTTAAGGGAACACAAAAAGAAACATTATTTTAAGTGATATAATTAGTGCTTGACTGCGATTCCACCTGATGGCAAGCAATGAAGACCGCTGCAGGAAAATTGTGCTGTTGCAGACATGACACATCTCGTGTGCCAAATATCATCCATATCAGAAGAAGTAAAACCCACGTGACACGCACTTTTGCCTTCATGTGGCTATGATACCGTTTTATCATGAAATTTTTCTTTACAAGTTTTGTATGAAAAGGCTGTTATGCTAATAAGTGTGCCTCGCTGAAACGATGCTCGCGTGGACTGTCCTAACTTTAGCTTAAGCTCATTCTTTTTTGGTCTAGTCTACTTTGGCAATAGCGTTTTGACATGCTATTAAACCTTCCGTGGTAACTCCACATTAAAAGCGACAAGAATATTTGTTGAATTATTATTGCTTTTGTTAGCTGACGACTTTATTTTGAGACTGTCATAAGAATGAATGGGTTGGGCGTGGCGTAATGTTATGTTTAGTTTATGCGAAATTGCTACAGAAATGTATGTGATTTCTACTCCGATAATTTATATTATTAGGTAGATACGTCTCATTATAGCGACTAGCGAGTATTTTGGGTGTAACTATCGAACATAGTTTTATGGGAAAATAGGGGAAAACCTTTTTGCGTATCTCTTTTTGACACTAGAATAATTTTGCATTATTTTTTGCGTCGTAATGGCAAGCGGTGAAGGCATTAATGTGAATTTTTCAATTCATGTGTGCTTTAAGTTTATTTACTGACACCACAAAATAAATACGTACAGAAGTCAATCTACATACAAAGCGCGCTTGAGCAACGCACACATAGACACCGCTCACGGACACGATATCTCGCAGCGTCTCGGACCACTCGTCGAACAGTTCCGGCTCAAACGCTCATTAGTGTGCGTCCACCGAGCGTAGTTATAAAAAGTGAAGTACATGACATTGTCTTCTGTACCTATCTATTTTGTGCTGACACCCCGCGCAATCGGAAAGCACTTAAAGTCATTGCTCCTGCTGATAACTCGTAGATCTTTGATAATCTTTACGGGTAGTCAGTAAAAAAAAAAAAGTCGTCTGACTTCAGAAAGTTTAACCATCAGATTATTCAAGAAATTAATTACTAGGGAACACAATAGTGTTACATGCTTAGGTATCTACGCAAATTATACAGAGGAAATTCAATAGACGAACATTTGTTGTTCTGTACTCGGTGTACACGAACACGTGAAGTGTACTTACAAACGTGTACTCGGATCTACACAAGAGCTTTAGACATCAAAAGCACTCGACAGCAACTGCCAGAGCCTTGTTAATGTTTACGTTATGTTGCAGTACATCAAGCAACTTCAAAATAATTCTATTTATTTTACGTATTTAGGGCAATGCCAGCAAACCGTAGGGGCCCAGCAGGGTCGAAATCTACTGGGGCCATGGATTCACTTCTGAAAGGAAAACCCGGCCCTAGTATGAAAGGCAACGAAGGAGTTAGCAGGGGGTTTTAGTCAGTAAAAGTCTGACACGCTCTCCCGCCCCGCCCAAGAGCGTTAAATACCACTGGATGATTTCCCACCTAAAAAAAAAGGGCATTTGGGGCATTAGGTTAACGTCTCAAAGGGAAACCCATGGTCCTGGAACGCAAGAGTGAGAAAGAACCTGTGTAGTTTCAGTCAGTAATAATAATATATGATATTAATAATGTCATTTATTTTCTCTCACATGATTTTTTCATTCATTGGGAAAATCATCTAATGACATCTCCCGCTCTTGGGCAGAGCGGGAGAGTATCAGACTTTTACTGACTAAAAACCCACTCTTGTTCTTTCGTTGCATTTCTTACCAGGGCTGAGCTGTCTTTCGAATTAACCCTGGCCTCAGTAGGCTTCGACCCAGCTGGGCCCCTGCTGTTGCTGTTAGCTCCTTGAGGCGCGCGGGAACAGTGCGCGCCATCGACGACTTGGGCTCGGTCCAGACAGTTACCGGACGGTCGGACAGCGAGCTACCCATTGCTCGCCGTCCTCAAGCCCACATGGGGCTTGAGGACGGTGTTAAGTACAACTGTTAAGTACAACATAACCACATGGTTATGTTGTACTTAACAGTTTAGAACTACATGAGTACATGAAAGCATTGTGAGAGCTGGTGCCTGTTGTAGGTTTCGGAGAAACATGTGCTACAGGTCACCAGGCCCCACTTAGCGGCCTCATACAACTTTATTGACAGGTAACATAAATTACGCTAAATAACCGCAAAGAAATATGAATGACGTCAAAAAAAAAACTAAATTAAACAATAATAAAATCTAATAGTAATAAAAAATTTAGCAACAGAAAAAAAGGAATAAAACAAAAAGTAGACTAGGGTCTTAGCGGCTAGCGACGCGGCGAGCGGGGCGGCATACATACGAGTAGGTAAGCGGCTGCTGGGCGCTATGAGAGAGTTTGTGGCGTGCTTCAAACATTTAAGAACTTTTGATCTTACCGCACCCTACCCCGCATTTAGCTACCGCCCACAGCGGCAAGGTCCTGAACAGACCGTTAGTGTTCCAAAAGTCAAAGATCAGCAAATTTTGAAAGAAACGATAATCAACATAAACTGATGTCGTTTATCGACTTTAATTAATGTTATTATTTCGTTTCGTAGAAATTGAGACTTTACCATAAAAAGTCTAAAAGCACAAAGTAAAGAAATAACCAAATTATGCGTAGTTACAATATCAAACGAATGAACCTAAAATAACAGTTATTATACCAGTGAATTATAGCGTACCTATATAAATAGCCGAATATTTAACAAAAAGAATTATCATTTCCGTCCTTTATTAACGATGAACAGAAAAAAGTATTAGAATAGTACAGGAAAGTAACAGAATTTCCAGTTTAGAAGTTCCACTATTTCTCAGGGAAAAACCCATCGTTGACACGATATAAAGTGGACCAAGATTACCATCATTATCATCATCATCAGCCTTTTTTTTAATGTTCACACTGCTGGTACTCAGGCCTCCTCTCTATGAGAGGGAATGGGCCGTAATCCACCACGCGGGCCCAGTACGAGTTAGTGAATGACAGATGTCTTCGAATTTTTGGTTCTAGGACATGCCGGTTTCCTCACAATGTTTTCCTTCACCGTTTTGAGAGCAGTGGTAATGAAATAAATTACACAAAGTAATGCGCCGCGACCTACAGTTGCCATCACGGATCTTGAACGCTCGGCGTCAGAGTGGGGATCGCTTTGCGCATTCCATATATTAGCGAGCCAATCGTCTTCGTTGTTAGATACATGCAGCAACGCAGTGAACGAATGAGGAGTGACTTCTATGACGCGATGGCGCGGCCAGGGAATCACTGACACTCCCCGCCCCCGCGTCGCACTTCACACCACTAAAGAGACCGAATATTTGACTTCTGCGCAAGTGTTCAAGATCCGTGATGGCAACTGTACAACTGGTAAGTCGGAGCCTTTACCACTGGGCCACCACTGCTCTACCAAGTTTATAAAATAATGTAATTTAAATTCACTCGCATGCCCAATTAGTTCTTGTTTATAAAAAAAGTAACATGTGGATAACGTTGTGGGTCACACATACACTACTAACTATGGATAGTAAGGATTTTTTAACCGACTTCGAAAAGGAGGAGGTTCTATGTTCGGCTGAATGTATGTTTTTTTAGGGTTCCGTAGCCAAATGGCAAAAAACGGAACCCTTATAGATTCGTCATGTCTGTCTGTCTGTCTGACTGTCTGTCTGTCCGTCCGTATGTCACAGCCACTTTTTTCCGAAACTATAAGAGCTATACTGTTGAAACTTAGTAAGTAGATGTATTCTGTAAACCGCATTAAGATTTTCACACAAAAATAGAAAAAAAGCAATACATACTTAGAACTGAAACCCAAAAATTTTTTTTTTCGTCAAACCCATACGTGTGGAGTATCTATGGATAGGTCTTCAAAAATGATATTGAGGTTTCTAATATCATTTTTTTCTCAATTGAATAGTTTGCGCGAGAGACACTTCCAAAGTGGTAAAATGTGTGTCCCCCCCTCTAACTTCTAAAATAAGAGAATGATAAAACTAAAAAAAATATATGATGTACATTATCATGCAAACCACCAACAAAAATTTGTTTGAACGAAATCTAGTTACTAGTTTTTTTTATAAATCTAAAAAAAATACACTATTATTAAAACATCGATCAAAGTTACAACGAACTACAAGAACTTTTATATTATGTTACTTGCTGCTACGGAACCCTTCATGGGCGAGTCCGACTCGCACTTGGCCGGTTTTTTTTAATATTTTTTTATGTATGTTCACCGATATCTCGGTCAATTGTGGACCGATTTTGAATATTTTTTTTTTATTGGAAGGTTATGCTTCCAAGTTGGTCCCATTGACATTATTGTTATGATTTGATCATGAACTTCGAAGAAATGGCACAGAACTCTTCATAGGATCACAGCAGAACTGTCGTAACAGGTAAAATTGCTTTGTATAACGCGTAGTCGATGACTGGCTGAAGGAAAAGGGGGAGGGGATGTATCTATGTAGTAAATTAATGTACTCTAACCTTGTTTGTATTATTAGAATCGTTATGAGATCCTCTCCGGCTATAAGGTATTTAAGTTTGGCTGAGAGGTACTTTTTAGTGGTGGTAGATACCATAACTTAAAAGTCTAAAATAAAAACTTTTTACAAAAAAAAAATACAACCGACTTCAATGATAAATAAATACAAAAAAGTACAAAATAACTTTAATTTCGCAAGTCGGTGTTATTTTTTTTTTGTAAAAAGTTTTTTTATATTATTAAGAAACTTTGTGTAACTGTTTGTTTTCCCAAAGAAATAAATAAATAAAGATGTTGGGCTCATCGAAACAAAAACGCCATTCATTTGTGTAAAACCACCTTTTTTGAGTTGAGAAATCATCAAATGACTTCTCCCGCTCTATGGTGGAGCATGAGTGTGTCATACATTTTTTGACTAAAACCTGCCTATATGTGATTTATATTTTTTTTAAATGGTACAAACTAGCGCTCGACTGCGATCCCACCTGATAATAAGCAGTGATGCAATCGTTGATAGTGAGGCGCACTAGTTTATTAAGAGTCTATTCACTCTAGCCTTGAAGACACCTAAATTACAATCGGACGAAAAGACCGTGCTAATCGTTTACCTACTGTCCCCGCACACGGGACACAAAAAAAACGCCGCTTTAAGCTCAAAAAAACGCTTGAAGCGGCTTCAAGCTTCTCCGGACAACAGGTGTCGCGCGCTTCAGCTGTTTTTTGCAGCCGCTTCTAGCTTTTTTTTGTGGCCGCTTCTAGCGTTTTTTTGTGGCGGTCTTTTTTTGAGGCCCGTGTGCACGCTTAGTGACAATATCCATTTTCATCTACACTGACATTCAAAAAAGAGAGAGGTAAAGTTTTTTTTTGTTTTGTTTGTAAGGAGATAGTCTCTGAAAGTACTGCAGGTCCAACTGCTAAAATTTTTTCACCGATACTAAGTTGCATTATTTCTGAGTGAATAGGCTAATGACGCGGGCAAAACTGCCAGCAAAAGCTACTCGTAGTATGTATATAATAAATACTATAAAAAGTTTATAATTGGATCTAACCTCTTCTCTAGGAGAAAAAATGGGCCGTAATCCACCACGCGGTCCAGTGCGGATCATGTCTTAATTTTTTTTGTTCTAGGACAGGTCAGTTTCTTCACGATGTTTCTTTTCACCGTTTTGAGAGCAGTGATGAAAAAAATTACACAAAGTAATGCACCTGGCTGGGATTGAACCCGTGACCTACAACTCGTAAGTCGGAGGCGTTACTACTCGGCCACCACTGCTATTGTCAAGTTAAATAGCTCAATAAAATTTAGCAAAGACTAGGAAATTACATACTTACCCGGCAATTCTTTAAATTAGTTCAATTGAAAGTCTTTTGTAATTGGATGGGAATGTGGACGCATGTCGTGTGTTGACGTCATCTGTGTGCAGAAATACTATGGCCCCAGTAAAATTCAACCCTGCTGGGCTCTTAGAGTTTTCTTTTCTTAAATTTCTTTGAGGTGCGCGTGAAACACCAGCTCGAACCTTTACGGACGGCTGGACGGTGACATACTCACTTTTCGTTGTCCTCAAGACTGATCAGATTGATAGAACGACATAGTTATTTTGTCAGATGAAGTGCATATTTGTAACAATAGTGAATATGGTATTCGAAAAGAAAAAAAAACTGATAAATAAGGTTGTATAACGCATAATAATACTGCCGTAAAACATAGAGATAATAAGTATAATAGTATATATATAGGTTAATATGTTGCCGAGATATTTTGATACAAAAATCATCATAGTTTCATCATAGTTTTTTTAGTTTTTTTTTCGTTTCTATGATGATTTTTATATCAAAATATCTCGGCAACATATTAAAAAAAAAAGAAATATTATTAAGCACAAAAGTGCTTAATAATATTTCTCCAGCGCCGAAGCTTAGGAGACTATATTCGAACTTTTTCATTTGGTTTGAGTGTTCACGGCCAAAACTATAGCAATATCATTGCGCGCCGCAAAACCAAATGACTATTTCTTAGCGATCAGTCCCCCTAGCCAAATTACAACCGTTTCTCTTGCGTCGAACACTTCGAGTTGGCCACGCCTCCGATTCTTTTGTTCTGACCACGTGACTGAGCATTGAGATGACGTCATTCCCGTACACTTGAAGTTTTCTGCTAGCGTTAACGATTGCAGATTATCAACTTGGCTAGGGGTACAGGATTCGTGTACTTGTCACTTTTATTGTTCTTATCTCATGTTACTTGGGTCTGTTCAACACGTTGTTTCTTCTATTCTATCCTATCAGACTCTCATCTCTTTCATATTTACTCCTTACACTATTGATTCATCTTTTCTTTGGCTGCCCTCTCCCTCTACACCCATCCACATTTACACGCATATTTTTTTGGTAATATGCGTTTTATCAATATAGTATTATATTTCTATGAGTTACAAGTTATTCCCTTTCAAATTTTCTTTCACTGGCATCACTTTCAAACTTCCTTATAAACCTTTATTTTTCTTTTTATTATAATTGATATCAGTAAATTAATTTCTCATCTCGATATTATTTTCGAATATACGCTTCTTATTATATTAGTGCTGATTCCCTCCGTTGTTGTTTGTGTTTCCCCTCCGGAAGTTATTAAAACGATATTGTTAAACTATGTACATATACATAAACTCTTAGGGTGAGTTGCACCATTTAACTATAACGATAACCAAACCATAACCAACCGTGAAACGGCCGCCTATTGGTCAATTCGACGATTTGACAACTGTTAACGGCTTTGTTATCATTTTAGTTAAATGGTGCAACTCACCCTTAATTACTTCAAAATTTCAAAATTAGTACAGCCAGGCAAAACTTATAAATTTTTTGTTACAAAACATTTTGTTAGATAATAGTTTTTACGTAACACCCGAGTAACATAATTTTATAAATAAAACTTGCCGTTTTGCAATCTTTTGTTTTCTAATGGGTGATCAAAATTAATAAATGGTCAAACCTCATAAGGCAAGTTCACCATTCATAATAATATATGACGAACTAAAAGTACTTTTTGCAGTAGTATAAGGAAGGCATTTTAATTTTCCTTAAGCGTTTGTAATAACCCCACTTAAGCCACATATAAAACCACTGTCAGGTATTCGGCCCACACTCTGATACTTGTTAGTATAAGATCTATACAACGCTAGATCGCTCGCATCTGCCAAGTGAATATTAAAATGTGGAAAATAATAATCATATCAGCGTTTCTTGGTGTCATCCAAGGAGCTAATATTAATGACATCTATGGTAACTACACAATGGTTATGGAATTCGCAAATGATGTAAAGTACGTTAATGAAAGGCCACCTATGTGCATAAGGATGGCCATTTCTGAAGATCGCCGTGATAATAATAAGTGTTCTTGCCCAGACGGAAACAACAATACACTAGTGGAATTTAAAGTGATTGAAATTGTACCTCCCGTGAGTAAAGATTATGAAGCAGATGCATTTCGTGCGAACTCAAAACCAGTGATAGCCGTGGATGACGTCAATGATGTGCAGACACTTGTTAACCTCACCTGCAGTTGCGCTGGCAAGGTCAATGTGGATCAAGTTCGAAGTGTTATGAAAAAAGTGAACGACAACTATGTGCTAATATACGATGATCTAACCGAACCTAGAGGAAGTAGAGTGGTCTTGTTTGCGCGCAATGTTCCCAGTACTTCAGAATTGGAACATGATATTGCACTTATGAATGATGTCAAAAATAAGAAGGGGTTAAAAATTTGCACCCGAGAAAATTATGAGCAATTGCGTCCTAAATAGACATTCTTGGAGATTTATCGACCGCCATATCCACTATACTTTTTTAATGGAAGTTGTTTTTGTTGCTGTTGATAGAATATGTTTTATTGTAAACTGTATTACAATATAATTAGAGTAAAATGTTGTTCCTTTTTATCCTGTTGTACCCTCAGTATAAAAAAAAAACAGTTTTATTATTTCATCACTAAACAGAGGTAACACACATTAGAGGAAATATATGATAAATATTTTTTTTTTTTACAAATATTATTTAAAAACACTTTTACACGTCTATTTAATGTAAATGAGGCCCGTGTTTCCTATTTGACTTCTCTGAGAAGAAAAACCAAACAAACTCAGAGATCAGTCTTTATAAAATCTCATACAGTAGTAAACATTCTAATCGGAGATAGTCTTTCGAGGAAAGAATCATACGGATTTGAGTGGAAATGAAGATAATTAAATTTTTTTAGTAAACGTAAATGTAACTATGTGTATAAATAAGACAGCACTTTAAAAATCAGCAAAAAAGCCGTTTTAAAACCAAATTTTGTAGTCAGAACAAACTTCAAATATTATTTTGAAAATAGAAAAAGATATGACTCCTAGCACGAAACCGTTGCTAGGTATCGACTCGTTTTTGTCGGAATTGGTTTTGACGTGGTTAACATAACTGGTTCGAATAGAATATCATAGCATTGATATAATACATACATTTATATTGAACTTCAAAGGTATTTTTTAAATTACCATTTTATAAATTATGCAACTTTTATTTGTCAAATAATAATGATCCATTAGGTAATTAGCAACCCTAAACCGCCGCCGAAGGAGAAGCCCTGTGGGTCACATGTCGCAGGGTAATTTCCAGTTTCCATCGAAACGGGCTGTAATTGCATGACAAGCAATGGGTAGCCCGCCGTTTATATGCCCGGTAAGGCCCAGCCCCCCTAGCCAAGTTACAACCGTTTCGCTTGCGCCGAATGCTTCGAGTTGACCTTGCCGCCAATTCTTTTGTTCTGACCACGTGATAGAGCGTTAAGACGACGTCATTCTCGTACATCTGCAAGCGTTAACTATTGCAGATTAGCAACTTGGCTAGGGGTACAGGTCCGAGTCGACAGCGCATAGTGTTGAACGCAAAAGACAACTAAATGAACACAGGTGGATTTTAGTCAATAAAAGTTTGACACTCAATCTTACTCTACCCAGAGTGGGAGATGTTACTCATTAGATGATTTCTCACTCTTCTTACCCCAAAATACACCTGCATGAAAGTAGAAAATATATAGCCTCTCAGTGATAAATTAGCATTGTACTGGTGAAAGTAAATCTTAATATCAATTGACTAGTTTTTGAATTTATTTGTTACTAACAAAAATACAAATCTTTTCTTTCTATAATATTAAGCATAGATAGACTCGCGTTTGTTCACTATCTCACCTGCCCCCCTAGCCAAGATACAACCGTATCGTGTCGAATTCCGTTCTCCAATCGGTAACGCTTCGGTGTCAGCAATTGTAGAAAACGATAACCGGGTAGCCATGTTGACGCACCTGCGTCGGCCGCTCGTTCTACAATGTAGCGTTTGTTTATCAAAGGATGTAGCGTTAAACGTTGTAGAAATTAATTCTATCATTTTGAACGATGTGAACTTGGCTAAGAATTTTCTATTCGTTTGTTCCGACCACGCGACTTTACGTTGAGATGACGTCATTCCCATACGTTTCATCACTTTTCTACAGCGTTAACGATTGCAGAATAACAACTTGGCTAAGCGTGCTGGTCATAAGTAATTTTGTAGTCGACGATGGAGCATAATAATCTAGAAATAAATCCACTCCTTAGCTGGACTCCAGAACTGGTCCGATTCGAATAAATCTTTCTGTATGGGTTAGCCAGGTTTGTGACAGCTATTTAGCCGTATTTGATCGATAGATAGATAGATAAATTCTTTATTGTACACCAAAAATAAAGCAGTTACATAAGAAACTTAAAATTAATAGGGTGCCACAATGGGTGGTCTTATCGCTAAAAGATAATCCGCTTGATTATTTAATCAAGATATAAATAATCAAGCGGAGCAGAAACTAAAAAAGGTGGTGGCACTGCAGACTGCGGATGCAGGCAGCGAATGCAGGTAGCACACGCATGACACACAGTCGTTGCCTACATCCCGGGGTCAGTAGTGATTCCGAGGCTGGCTGCACGTGCTGCCAGTCGCAAATCTATGATTGAATCCAATATGAGCGCATTCGGCTCCGAGTAGCGATAATTTTAGACTTGTCTAAACAGTTTGGAGTGACGTACTACGCGCTACGTGTGTTACTCGCGGCCGCAGCACTACTAGTCTGCGATCAGCTACGGCTGCAGGTCGAGGTAGTACTCGCAACCGAAGCTCGGCAGCACTTGCGGCCGCTGCCGCGTTCAGAATGGTTTTTACAAAAATCCATACTACTACATTGAAAACTATTCGTGCAGCTGCAGCTGGCTTCGTGTAAACGCCGCATGTGCTGCCTGCAGCCGAGGTTTAAATAGTCTTTAGAGAACAAATGTCTTAAATTCGAAGTTGATTAGTCAGATTTTTTGATCACAGTATAAAACTTAATGGTCTGATGAGACCAATTCCCCCAAACATATTTTCCAATCGTAGTTTAAGCTAAGCAATTACAATGAACCACTACGCTACTCTAAACTACACCATTTCAGAACAAAACGAAATACATTCTGCCAAATTAATACTTAGCCAGCAGTGATTTGAATTTCAAATGAAAGCTCAAGCCCAACGACCATACACTCAAGCCAATGTGAAACTATTGGTATAATTACTATTGAAACTCGAGAAACCTACAATTGTTAGTAGTTTCAGTTTCAATCACTTGAGTATTATGTGCATGAGTTCGTAAATATAGGGGTCTATTTTCAAATCACTCGTAAGAATATAGAGTGAGTGCACTGAACAGTTTAAACCAATCATAGCGGTTGTAAATTACATTTTGAGCAATCTACGCTAATATTAGAGAGAAAGGTAGATTTTTTTTTTTGTTTTTAGGAGGAAATCTCTGAAAGTACTGGTCCGATTGCAAAATTTTTTTACCTATAGCTTTATTCCTGAGAGACATGGCTATATTTTATTTATGTAGGCGAAGCTGCAGGCAAAAGCTGGTAATAAATATTTGTTTTCGTTTATCACCTTCGTTTGTCAATTTAGCTTCACTTTTTTTTGGCTGACCGACATTTTGATATTTCAAAAGTGCCTGTTAATAGGGTCCTCTTCCACTCGCCTATCATCAACATCGGGCATGGCATGGGCAGGTTTAAAAGCTTGTTGCTTCATCTAACGCAATTCAACGCGTTGTGTGATGAAGAGGCAATGCAAAAAAAGAAGAGAGAGAACGCTTGAAAACTATACACAGGTGCCCCTCGGCTTCTTCTTTACTGGACGTCGAGTTAGCCATTGCTCTCCGTTCACTCACGGTGTCCGGAAATGGCCTTGAGACTCCCGACGCTCGGGGCGTCTCCAAACAATCGCACGTCTAGCAAATCGTTCACTTCGTCGTAATAAACTCAATAACTTATGAATATACGAGTATAACTCACTTAGCAAGCATCACTTCGGCTAAGTTATTCTCACATAAAGGAAATTAGTTTCTGAAGTAATGTTAAGTGAACAAGTACCTACGTAATTTGTGTTACTGAACTCATGAGTTATATTACTTCGACCTTATTGAAAATTGATTATGAGAAGCTGATGGCTAACTAATAAAACAGCTGTATGATTTGAGCTCTAAGCCATAGCGCGCACTGGTGACTTTTGAAAAAAAAGTCACCGTGCTTATGAACCCAACATGAAGTGCGCGCACTTGAAGACGTGACATTTACAAAAAAAATGGATAGAAAAATTATTGTCATCGTGACCAAAGTCACTAGTGCGCGCTATGTCTTAGTGTCGCTGCTCATGGACTATATGCCACAGCCACAAACGCCGCCACGAAAAGCATAGAAGATAAGAACCGCCAAACTTAAGTGGCTTTGGGCAGAGCACATTGCACGCAGAACAGTTGGTCGATGGGGACGAAAGGTTCAGGAGTGGCTACCATGTACCGAAGACGCAGCGTTAGAAAGCCTCCAACAAGGTGGACCGATGACCTGGTCAGGGTTGCGGGAATCTGATGGGTTTTGACGCACAGGACCGGTCCTTGTGGTGACGCTTGGGGAGGCCTATGTCCAACAGTGGACGTCTTTCTGGCTGATATGATGATGATGATGATGATGCTCAGTACCCTAATGGACTCTAAAGAAGGAGGTTGAAATGCGCAATTGACATGTGACGGCGTTTTCGGTGTTTAGTGGCCAGTTCGGTCCACAAGAAGCGAGCAGCGGTGATTTGTAGCGCGTGGCGTCCACCGGTAACTTGCAGGAAATACAGTTGGCGTTTTGTGGTTGTGGCCGGTGGACCGTGTGCGGCGGCCCTTAATTCTTAAATCTTTATTGTACACTATAACAACTTATAAAATAAGTGGATAACAAAGTTCATGTACATAGGCGAGCTTAACTCAAGTTTTCTTCCAGCAAACCATTAAGTAATAGAGAGAGATCACAACAAAGGGATCACAATAGAGTCCGGTGTACAATTTTAGAATTACAAATAATACGAGTAAAATAATATATAAATATACCTACATTTATAAATACAAGCATATTTGTGTGTTTTTGTTTATGTTTTTTTTTTTTAGACAGGAAATCTCTCTGTCCCGCCCTTGGACGGAGTAGGTGCCAAACTTTTACTGACTTAAACCCACTCCTGTTCCTTCTTTGCCTTCGTTCCAGGGCCCTGGAAAAATAAACTATTTCGCACAACCCATGGCCCCAGAAGGCTTCGACCCTGCTGGACCCCTACGGATTTGCTGACATCTCTTTGAGGTGCGTGTGGAACACTACACGCTGTCAACGACTCGGGCTCGGTTTTTACAGGATAGCCGGACTGCGAGCTACCTATTGTTCATAATTTTATAAAACGGAAATTTTAATATTTGTGTGTGTATGTTATTTCTCTTTTAGGCTAGAATGATCAGACACAGAACAAATGATCGAGCTCATCACACAAACATTTGTCCTGGGTGGGAATCGAACCCACGATCTTCGGCATAGGTCACGGTCACGGTCACTAACCACTAGACCGACAGGCCAAAGTAATACTTGGTTTAATTTTCCGCTAGACACGAACGAAGCCACAATGAAAGTTAGTATAATATAAACAAAAGCTTTTACAGGGTCGAAGTCAACAGCCATCTATTCTCGGAAGTCAGGTCAGTGACTTCACACGTCATTCATTCACTTCCTAGAACCGTTTATTATGTAACACGCTTACACACTGAACACGGCACGGTTATTGGCACGAACGATTACTCTAAAGCCTACTGTCCACGGACGCGTAGCTTCATTGACGCGTAGCTTCATAGACGCGTAGCTTCATAGACACGTAGCTTCATAGACACGTAGCTTCATAGACACGTAGCTTCATAGATGCGTAGCTTCATAAACGCGTAGCTTTATCATAGTTGCGGAGCTTCATAGACGCGTAGCTTCATAGACGCGTAGCTTCATAGATCCGTAGCTTCATAAACGCGTAGCTTCATAAACGCGTAGCTTTATCATAGTTGCGGAGCTTCATAGACGCGTAGCTTCATAGATCCGTAGCTTCATAAACGCGTAGCTTCATAAACGCGTAGCTTTATCATAGTTGCGGAGCTTCATAGACGCGTAGCTTCATAGATCCGTAGCTTCATAAACGCGTAGCTTTATCATTGTCGCGTAGCTTCATAGACACGTAGCTTTATAGACGCGTAGCTTCATAGATGCGTAGCTTCATAAACGCGTAGCTTTATCATAGTTGCGGAGCTTCATAGACACGTATATTCATAGATGCGTAGCTTCATAAACGCGTAGCTTTATTATTGTCGCGTAGCTTCATAGATGCGTAGCTTCATAGATCCGTAGCTTCATAATCGCGTAGCTTTATCATAGTTGCGGAGATTCATAGACACGGAGCTTCATAGATGCGTAGCTTCATAGACGCGTAGCTTCATAGATGCGTAGCTTCATAGATCCGTAGCTTCATAAACGCGTAGCTTTATTATTGTCGCGTAGCTTCATAGATGCGTAGCTTCATAGATCCGTAGCTTCATAAACGCGTAGCTTTATCATAGTCGCGGAGCTTCATAGACACGTAGCTACGCGTAGCTTCATAGATGCGTAGTTTCATAGACGCGTAGCTTCATAGATCCGTAGCTTCATAAACGCGTAGCTTTATCATTGTCGCGTAGCTTCATAGATGCGTAGCTTCATAGATCCGTAGCTTCATAAACGCGTAGCTTTATCATTGTCGCGTAGCTTCATAGACACGTAACTTCATAAACGCGTAGCTTCATAAACGCGTAGCTTTATAATAGTTGCGGAGCTTCATAGACACTTAGTTTCATAGATGCGTAGCTTCATAGACGCGTAGCTTCATAAACGCGTAGCTTTATCATAGTTGCGGAGCTTTATAGACACGTAGCTTCATAGACGCGTAGCTTCATAGATCCGTAGCTTCATAAACGCGTAGCTTTATCATAGTTGCGGAGCTTCATAGACACGTAGCTTCATAGATGCGTAGCTTCATAGACGCGTAGCTTCATAGATGCGTAGCTTCATAGACGCGTAGCTTCATAGATCCGTAGCTTCATAAACGCGTAGCTTCATCATAGTTGCGGAGCTTCATAGACGTGTAGCTTCATAGATGCGTAGCTTCATAAACGCGTAGCTTTATCATTGTCGCTTAGCTTAATAGACACGTAGCTTCATAGATGCGTAGCTTCATAGACGCGTAGCTTAATAGACGCGTAGCATCATATACTCGTAGCATCGTAGACGCGTAGTATCATAGACGCAAAGTTTCATAGATGCGTAGCTTCATAGACGCGTAGCCACGTAGACATGCAGCATCATAGACGCGTAGCTTAATGGACGTGTTAGATTCTGAATTATTATGACGTAATTAAATCATGAATTTTCATTTTTCATGTATATTGTTAGTAGTATTTTATACACTGGTAACATTTATGAAGCTTGAATCTAATGTTGAAGTACCTGCCAAAGATAATAATGATGTGTTTCCAAACATAAAACGCCAAACTTATAAAAGCCGTATTTATGATAATGTTGTAAATTGTAATGTAATTATTAATAATCTTTGTAATATATCTTAGATTGTATGTCTACTATAATATAAGAAGTTGTGTGTTGTGCGACAACCTGAGATTTGTAGAAGGTGGAAGGATATTTGATGTTTAAGTGTCAACCCAGAGGTTTGACACTTAAACGTCAGGACTTTCCTATAAATAAGATTGGTTTCTATTAAAGTCCTCTTACTTGCTGTTCAGCTCTAGACCTTTACGGACTACCTAAGTTCACGTAAGTTATTTAATATAATAGCTTAATATTATTGCTTATGTTGTTTTGATTCTGTGTATTTGTTATACTGTGACTTATGTTTCTAATTATGTTATTGCTAACTATTGTTTTAATGTGTCTGAAAAATACTATATCTGAGCTTCCGAGGTGTTTCTTGGCCGTTCTTCACCTCGAAGACCTAGATTCCGAACAAGCCAGTAGTTTATTCGATTAACTGACAAGCCAATTGAAATAAATACTTAGTCTTGTCTTCCTGTGCTTTTCTTCATAAAACCCTTTCCTTACACACCAGTCATAGGAACTTTGATACACAGTAAATAACCGTTATCCATCTTGACATTTTGTTATGATATATAGGTAGTTATATATCAATATATAGTACCTTTCTAACAGACGCGTAGCATCATAGACTCGTAGCATCGTAGGCGCGTAGTATCATAGACGCGTAGTTTCATAGATGCGTAGCTTCATAGACGCGTGGCATCATAGACGCGTAACTTAATGGACGCGTAGCATCATAGACTCGTAGCATCGTAGACGCGTAGTATCATAGACGCATAGTTTCATAGATGCGTAGCTTCATAGACGCGTGGCATCATAGACGCGTAGCTTAATAGACGCGTAGCATCATAGACGCGTAGCTTTATAGACGCGTATTCCTTATTATATGCTTGGTATACGCCTGCTCACACCTTACATACAAAAGTATAATACTCTATCGACAGAGGGGCAAGGAAAAAAAATAAAAGTCTGAAAAGGAAACCCGTAATATTAGAACGAAAAGTGCAACTGAAGTAGCATAGGTGGGTTTTAGTCAGTAAAACCGTGTCAGAACACGGTCTCTTGTTCTACCCTAGAGCGGGCAAAGTTATTAGATAATTACCCACCTTCAAAAAAAAGAGTTGTGTTTCCTTTGCCGACAAAAGTCGAACATTACCGAGCAGCTTAACCACGCACCAGAAACCAACTGAAATTAACTACCTAGATGTAACCGAGCGTGGAAGCAGCTTTAGTTAGCATAATGTTGTCACAGACAGTTGTAAAGCCACAGATTTAGGCCTTCTGCACACTCTCAAACTTGTTTCTGTGTTCCAAGGTTAGCGATTAGCGCTCTCATGTGGAGAATTTAAGGGCTTCATTTAAAATCTAAATGGCTTCGTTTGGAGCCATTAAAGTTATGATTAATTTTATAAAATCAGACCATATTAGGTATATGTATATCTTGCCGCTACCATTATAGCTACCAGGATTATTTCAAAGAGTTACTATGGCCATGAAACGTAAAGGACAACTAATGGAACACCGGTTGATTTCAGTCAGTAAAATGAAAAAAATTTTTGTTGGCATAAATAATACATGCATTTTATGAATTCCTTATCACCTGCGCCTGTGTACACTGTATCACTCGAGCTAGTATTTTCCCCTTATCACTAGTTTATAAATAAAAATTAAATTAATTTACAAAATTCAAATCAAAATACAAAATTAAAATACTGTCACTACATCCAGAGCAGGTAGAATATTGAACCTTTTGAATACTGTAATTAGTGACACAATAGAAAAACAATGAGAGAGTGAATGCCGGGTTCGCTAGGGGTTTAATGAATTAAAGATGTCGGTAAATAAATTGAATTTGTTTTTATCATCATCATCATCAACAACATTTCAGTCGTCCGACCAAACGTCGTCATAACGACCGGTCCTGTCTCGCATGCATCGGATTGCCGCAACCCTCACCACTACCTAACTACTTAACTTACTAAGTCATCGGACTACTTTGTAGGTTTTTTGATACCATGTTTATTTATTTATTTATCATATTATTTATTGTACACCACGTCAACAAAAAATACAGGACAAACATTATTTGCACTAATATAATAAAGAGGTAAAGTTTGCTTTTTTGTTTTTTTTTGTTAGTAGGAGGTCTCTGGAAGTACTGGTCCGATTGCTAAGAATTTTTCACCAATAGAAAGCTGCTTTATTCCTGAGTGACATAGGCATATATATATATATATATTATGTACGCGGGGGAAGTTGCGGGCAATAGCTAGTTCACAATAAGTGGACAATACTTATTGAGTGGTATTAAAATTGAATAAATCATCTCTTGCGATCATATTATCGGGTTCTAACAAATCATCGTTATTTTTTTTAATAACAAATAATTTATTGTTAAATGGAAATAATAAAAAGTTACAAACAATATTTCTATAATGTGAAATATTCCTTAAAGTTGTTTCTATTCACCCATTTTAAGTGTTGGGAAATCATCAAACTATTGCTCCCGCTTTGGATGGAACGAGAGTGTCAGATACTGACTGACTAAACCCCACCTATGTTCCTTCAATTCTCCTTTGCAGTCTTGAGCCGTGGTAACTGTTTCGAACAATGCCGCTGCCAGGCTGTGACCAAACGTTATATTATAGAGATCAATGTGTCCCATCACATCTCACTAAACAACATTATTTTTAGTATACCTAATTATGCAAAACTTGAATATAGTTGTGTCCAACTTATGAACTTTTTAAATATATTTAAAGAAGTCACAAATTGGCCACCACCGACACTAAGCACAACACAGGTCACGACAGGTCATAGCGGGTGTTAGGCTGTCCTTTAAACAGCTGGGTGCAAATGCAAACCAACCCCTCGGTCGCCTGTATGGCCCGGTGACCTTGTATTTTTGCTGACATAACAAGCTTATAACTTTGTAATTTGTCATAATACAGTTTTGTTTTGTATAAAGATTCTTTACAAAAAATACTAGAGAAGTGTTTCAGGTTCATCATCTTCATCATCATCATATCAGCCGAAAGACGTCCACTGTGGGACATAGGCCTCCCCCAAGCGTCGCCACAACGACAGGTCCTGTGCATTACGCATCCATCGGATTCCCGCGACCCTGACCAGGTCATCGGTCCACCTTGTTGGAGGCCGTCCAACGCTGCGTCTTCCGGTACGTGGTTTTTTAAGCTATTGCATAGCTTCTATCGCGGGCCTTGAGCGTGGAGACCGAATCCAGAAATTCCGTAACGAAAATAACCTAACACCCCCCACTCATTTGTTTTTTGAGCGTGGTGACCGATAAGAAAACAATAATGAGTGAAAGCAGCTGTCGGCGTTTTGGATGGGTGGGGTTAAGCAGCTGTTAGCGAGGTCTGGTTTTTGATGGAAGAGGTTAAGCAGCTGTTGGCGAGGTCTGGTTTTGGATGGAAGAGGTTAAGCAGCTGTTGGCGAGGTCTGGTATTGGATGGGTGGGGATAAGCAGCTGTTGGCAAGGTCTCATTTTGGATGGGTGGGGTTAAGCAGCTGTTAGCGAGGTCTGGTTTTGGATGGGTGGGGTTAAGCAGCTGTTGGCGAGGTCTGGTTTTAGATGGGTGGGGTTAAGCAGCTGTTGGCGAAGTCTATTGCATAAGTTGATAAAAAATGCTATGCAATAGCTTTACCGCGGCAGTCCCCGAGTGCCACACTTCTTTTTTTTTTGTTTCAGGTTAGGTTACTAAAAATAAGGTTATATGTGTCCCTTCCCCAACCTTTAGACATCCTGTAAGTTCCAGGGTCGGTAACTCTATCGAGTAATCACGCAACCCGAATATCCTGCAAAAAGTTTCGAAATATTTCTACCATGACCAGCACCTGGCAATTTTAATTAAAAAATGTAGGTACAGGTAACACCAAAAATGAATATAAATTAAATTTGTTTACCATTCATTTATGTAGGACTTAGAAATTTTGAGGTCCGGATAAAAAAATCGTTGAATTTTAAGTGAAACAAAACCACGGTCGGAGTCTTTTGAAATTGAATAACTTGCAAAAAGAACGAAACGGCTGAAAAGAAATATGGCATGATAATTTAGTGATGCCAATATTGAATTATGGAACAATTGATACAAATTTATATCAATTTGCTGTCTGCTACAATGATTTATAAATTAATTAGTCATTTACTTATTTACATTTCACTAATTGCGAGACTTCCATTGGTACACAAAAATATGAAAGAAAAATTTTTAAAGACGTAATGGAAAGCAAGATAATGGGTCCATTTTTCTGACTTCTTTTTTTTGGTGTGTGAAATCATCAAATATCTCCCTCCGCTCTGGGTAGTGTGCGTGAGGGAGTGTCAGACTTTTACTGGCTAAAATCCACCTCGTGTTCCTTCGAATTCCCTGTGTGTTCGAGGGTCACGATAACTTTTTCGAAGAATCCCGCAGCCCTAGTAGGCAGCAGCTTTAATTTTGTTGACATTTCTCTGCTGGGATCAGGCTTGATCCATACCAGACTTCAAGTTAACCCTTGATCGCTGTCTGCAAGCCTACGCTAAAAGTGACTGGGAAGCACCACGCAACTCCCTCGGCATCTCTTACGGCGGCGGCTGGGACTTCTAGATGTCCTCTCCCTCACGCTTTCCGTCACCTGAGGATAAGAAGTTTTTACCATTTTACGCAAATCCAAACAAGGGACTTTACATAGTGTTTTCGAAAACCAATTTTTTACACGGAGTGACTCCTAGTTTGATCTCCATAACCCAGTAACTGAGTAGTTACACCTTTAGTAAGAGTGGTTATCAGACGAATTTATGATTCATACTTTTTTAACCCTTAATGACCGACGCAGCTATACGGGTCGACACCACGAAGGTTGAGGGGATTGTGGAGTATGTGCGCGTGAAGACAAATTGGTCTTTGAGAATCGTGTCAACTTTAATTTTAAGTAGTTTGTGGTGCGGATACCGACTTATTACTTGTACACCTGCCTCAAAGAAGAGTTTTGGCTGAAGCGTGTCGTGTATTGACGAATTCATGGAAGGACCGACCTTGCCGCAAAACACGACGCCGTCGCTTCGTGTGCAATATTTTGTACTAATAAATAGATTCGTTAACTTTGTGTATTTTATGTATCATGAAATTATTATTCAATGGCTTTATGTAAACCACTTAAAGCCATTAAATAATAATTTCTAAGTGAGGAAGAGGCTCCGTAAATAATGAATGAATGACCATTCACGAGCCGATCTCAGCAAGTGCTTTTTAATCTAGAATATAGTCACGTACGGCTGTTATCGTTTATGTGAAAATCTAGTGGCTAAACAACCTCAAGATCCTCACCCAACTTTACCGACCACAGAATAAAATTAACATTAAATCCGCCACTTTGAAATAATGTCGTTGTCTATACCCCAACAGCGCGACGCAAGATTTTGTTGTTCCTTTTTTTAATACAAAGAAGGAAACTTGTAATGGAAAACGCCCTATCTATATCATAAACGAGCTTCCTCGGGAAACTTGGACTTCGTGCGAAGAAGCAAGAAATAGTTCCGTAATACTTTAGGTAAGGTAATTTGCATCTCAGCGCTCTTGAATACGTTCGTGTAATATTTAGTTTACTTGGTTTTTAAGCAATTTTTGGTGAAGCTAGATAATCTGGCACCAGTCTTTCCTAGAAATATCCTGCAAACCGACCTTAACTTCTGCCGGTGGCCCAAGACTGAAAAGATGGGCACGCCACAATCATGGCGGTAAGTTCCCTCTTTGAGGCGTGGCTGGAAAGACCTCACGGCGTCCTTACCTTCCGCATGACGCAGGTACTCACCGGACACGGTTCGTTCGGGAGTTTCCTGCACTCGATTCATGAGGAAGTGACGCCTGGGTGTCGCCACTGTGTGGACCGCCCGGAGGACACGGTGGAGCACACAGTCGAGGTGTGCCCTGCTTGGGCGGAGCATCGCCGTGCCCTCGTGGGGGCGATCGGCGGCGGAGACCTCTCGCGCCGGGCCTTGGTTGAGGCCATGGTCCGGAGCGAGGAGGAGTGGCAGGCGGTCGCCGACTTCTGCGAAGCAGTAATGCTCGCAAAGGAGGAGGCCGAACGCATCAGGCAACGGCGTCATCGCCGCCGCCGTCGCCGGGATTCTGATCCCGATTTCCAGCCAACGTAGACGCGGGCTTGCGGACACTGAGCAATGGATAGCTCACTGTCCGGCCGTCCAGTAACTGTCCGAACCAAGCCCAAGTCGTCGACGGCGCGCACTGTTCCAGCAGGGACCCAGCCGGGTCGAAGCCTACTGGGGCCAGGGTTATACGAAAGGGCGCTCGAGCCCCGGTATGAAGGCTAGAAGGAACGGGGTGGGTCTTTTAGTCAGTAAGAGTCTGACACTATCTCCCGCTCCGCCCAAGAGCGGGGGATGTCAATGCATGATTTTTTCCCACCATAAAAAAAAAAGACTGAAAAGAGATTTTACTGAAATTACACAGGTGGATTTCAGTCTTAAAAGTAAGAAAAAAAGTACGACAATACCTCTCGCTTAAGCTCACCAAGAAAGTTATTTAGTGATTTTTCTAACCAAAACACATATTCTTAACAAACAGGTTTAGGTTACATTCAGGTTTTGCATATACCTACTAAAAATAATGATATATATGAATTTTTTTTTTATATAGAATAGAATAGAATAGACTTTATTGTACACCAAAAAGTAATACAGCTTATACAAAAACTTCAATTTTATAAATCTACAAAAATGAATTATTTCTGAGACACCCAGTATACAACGTTAGTTTTAGTATTATATGCAAACCTGAATATAGTTTGTTCAGAATCAGTAACTGAGTCGATTCCAATCATTTTTACAACGTGTTAGATTTTTTTGTTTTTAAAAATAATCACAAGTTGGACACCACCGAATCAGTTGTTATCTTGTTATTGTGTTAAAACATAACGTGTGTGTTTGTGTCACATGGTGTTTTTTTGGTTATCTTGTTATTGTTATTCGTACTGTTCTTTGTACCTGCTTATACACCCCTACTTTTAATTAGTACAAAAAAAAATGGGGCTCTATCTGTACCCGTCACTGATCATATTTTTGTTGTCAAAAGTAGAAAAAACCGAAATCCTAAAATTGACCACGAAAAGGTAAATTTATTATAGAATCAATCAAGCATAACAATTGCTAGTAGAAAATACTGCGGGCAGTGTTTTTCCTTAATAATTGTCAATTATTCATTCATTAATCAATAGCCTGCACATTATTTCCATAAATTGAGTGACATTTTGGGACATAAACCAACGCTTATAACTTTGCTGTTTATGAATATTATTTATTGAGATTTTACTTATAAAATAACAAGGGCTTTTCTAATAAGTCCTTTAAGTATTTATACTAACTAAAAATAGTGGTGTATATGTATACAAAAATACATTCCCAAAGCTTGTACAAGTTTACCTACACCTTGCAACTATATACGAAGTTAAAACTAATAAAAGTTACTTTGCACGTCGAACCCATATTTTAGGCTGGGATCCTTTATTGTCTTAGAGGAGTTCTTTTATTTACGATTGCACCGGGTCATGTCTCTGGACTATACATAAATATATGTTACTATAAAAATATATTTAAGCTTGAAGTACATTAGACCGACGTCGGTCGGCACAGTCGTCGTCGGTCGACGTCGGTCGGTCGACCGTATGTAGAACGACGTTGCTTGTACGTGGATTTAGTGTAGCTCTACAAGCCTAGTTTCCATCTACACTAATATTATAAAGAGGTTGTTTTTTATTGGTTGTAGGAGGTAATCTCTGAAAGTACTGTTCCAATTGCTATTTTTAGGGTTCCGTAGCCAAATGGCAAAAAACGGAACCCTTATAGATTCGTCATGTCTGTCTATCTGTCTGTCTGTCTGTCCGTCCGTATGTCACAGCCACTTTTTTCCAAAACTGTAAGAGCTATACTGTTGAAACTTGGTAAATAGATGTATTCTGTGAACCGCTTTAAGATTTTCACACAAAAATAGAAAAAAGCAATAAATTTTGGGGGTCCCCATACTTAGAACTGAAACTCAAAATTTTTTTTTTCATCAAACCCCTACGTGTGGGGTATCTATGGATAGGTCTTCCAAAAAGGGTATTGAGATTTCTAATATCATTTTTTTCTAAATTGAATAGTTTACGCGAGAGACACTTCCAAAGTGGTAAAATGTGCCCCCCCCCCTGTAACTTCTAAAATAAGAGAATGATAAAACTAAAAAAATATATATGATATACATTACCATGTAAACTACCAACGAAAATTGGTTTGAACGAGATCTAGTTAGTAGTTTTTTTTAATACGTCATAAATCTAAAAAAATACACTATTATTAAAACATCGATCAAAGTTACAACGAACGACAAGAACTTTTATATTGTGTTACTTGCTGCAACGGGACCCTTCATAGGTGAGTCCGACTCGCACTTGGCCGGTTTTTTTTTTAACGACAGAAAGCCATGTTATTCCTGAGTGACTTAGGCTATATTTTATGTACGCGGGTGAAGCCGCGGGCAAAAGCTAGAATAAAATGTACGGAGACTGTGGCGCTCAGGATAGCGCGTTTAAAAAAAAAAACTATGCATATGAGCCTCAGACAGATGAACATCTAAACATCCATACACAACAACAACATGACAACATTAATGATTTCTTTGGAAATAAGCAGTACCTTTGTACTAATGTTTCTTATGTATTATCTTATTCTGTTATTTTTGTGTGTACATAAATAGTTAAATAAATAATAAATAAATAAATAAACATTCACGCATTCGTTTGTTGAACAAGCCGTTTTAATTTGTACCGTGTCACTCAGGAAATGACTTCGTAACACAGAAACTGAAAGCCTGTTCGTCTGCTGTTTATTATTCCGTCGCTCTTTTGTTTTTCTGCCCAGTTCAATAAATATCATGATTACGAAAGATTATCTTATTGTTTTCGTGATCACGATAAATGTCGAATATATAGGAGTATCTAGCTAGCCTGTATGATGCTTTATTATATACTAGCTAGTGCCCGTGTCTTCGTCCACGTCTGACTTGCAAAACAAATAAATGAATTTGTCGTTCGGGTGTCACCATTGTGCTTACCGCCCGGAACTTACGGTGGAGATATGCTTAGGCGAGGGTTAGAGGGAATGGGATGTGGTCGCCTCCTTCTGTGAAGCAGTAATGCTAATAAAGGAGAAGGCCGGACGATGAGCTATGGGTAGCCTGCCGTTCGGTCGTCCGGTGCCCATCCTCACTGAGCCCAAGTCAGTCGCATAGTGTCCCACGCACGCCTCAAAGGGATGTCAGAAAAAATGTAGGAGCCCAGCTGGATCACAGGGAGTTTCTGAAAAGGCAACATAAAAGGTAACTGAAAGACATAAGTGTAATTTTAGTAATTAAAAACCTAACATCCGCTCTACCTTAGAGCGGGAGAAGTGTAGATGATATCCTAAGTAAAAAAAACGCAACATCTCTCTTCCCCATACCAATATTTGAAGTGCTAATTGCTGCTTCACTTAGCAATGTCGTTTTCAAAAATAAATTATTTTTAGCGTTAATAGTGAAAAGTTTTATAGCATTAAAATCAGTAAAAACAACAAACCTTGTAATATCCCTTGCTGCTACTACGTTATTTTTATTTCCAAATATCAAAGCGACTGTATTACTCTCAGAGTAAATACATTGCTCTTTAACCATTATCAAATTTTAACTCTTAGTAACTGGACAAGCAATGTAAAAATAACATAACGATACTTTATCAGTGCGGTGTATTTCGTAATACCGGCCGCTGTCAGTTGCCGTCAGCCGGCCGCAGTCAGTGAAGTGCCTAATAGATCCCCTCATATAGACCAGGGATGTAATGGATATGAAATTTCGGATATGGATTGGATACGGATATAGAAATGATTATTACATCGGATACGGATACGGATGTGAAATTATTTCGGATTATCCGTTAGTTTCGGATAATTTCGGTTACGGATATTAGATTTTTAAGGAATTTCAGAAGTAAAATACAAATAGCTAATACAATGGATTCCGTATTCCAGCAATTCCGTAGCACAACACTTTTGTTTCACTTATTGAACTATTCGTGAATGTTTATTTGCTCACAACACAAGTTAGTTACGTTACGAGTATGATAAGATGACAACAGAAGAAAACAAACAATACGCGCGTGTGTTGGCCGTTGCCCGGCCGATCAACAAAACAACCTGTCATAACGTGTTGCAATTAGGCTCCGCCGCTATCCGATATTATCCGAAACTTTTATTTCGGATTCGGTTACGGTTATGGATATTATTTTATATCGGATATCCGATAGTTTCGGTTACGATTATGGAGCTCCCCAACATCCCTGATATAGACTATCGACCATAATATCGAGCGGTTGAATTTTCGAAGTGAAATAATGTAATTTTTTTTATTATTTTACAGAGTAGTGGAGAAATACGTTAGCAACTGTCGGAAAGTAAGTTGGTTAAATTGTAAGTTAACAGTCGATGGACAATTTTTTGGTTGCGGATATCGTATATTATGAAAGTATCTTCGTGTTATTTCCTTATTTTTTATGATTTAGATATTTTCACTTCCTTCTCAAAGTCTTCAAAAGCTTCAAATGCGCTATAATAATGAGCATGGATGCGTGACGCACAAAACCGGTCGTTGTGGCGACGCTTGGTGAGGCCTATGTCCAACAGTGGACGTCTTTCGGCTGATATGATGATGATGATGATGATGATGAATGAGCATAATACAGAACATATTAAGGAGTTTTGCTTACAATAAGGCAACATGTTTTAGCTTTTTATTTGTTATGCGTGTTATATTTTGTATTCCTCCGCGACACAGACAAGCGGTTATATTTAACAGTAGCTTAGGTAAAAATGATAACTAAAATGTTACTTATATTATTTAGTTATCATTTTTATCTTTGTTTTCAGTTTCCCGAAAAATAATTTAAAAAAGCAATGGATTGATGCTAATGGAAGGCCACCTTATTGGTTGCCTAAAAAAATATAGTACCAATGCTCAATTCACTTTCGACCAGAAATGTTTCAGCCTCTAAAAAAACGCCATCCCTCAAATCCCTAAATCAAGACTAGACCTAATTTTTGTAAGTTAAAGTTTTTTCTTTTAATAACTCGTTTTTTTATGTGTAATTCATAATTCATAACACATATAAGTTATAAAACTTTTCAGGATTCTATAGTAGTGCGTGTTCCATTTCGCCGATTTTTCGTATTTGATGTTGTCGTTCTAAAATGCCGTATAGTTGCCTAATGGGAATAAATAGAGTTTTAGTTTTTTGAAAACTATTTTGGTTGTTCTACTTTTATATACATACATATTATATTATTATAACATTATTTTCTGGAAGCATTTACTTTTATTTAATTTGTTATTGGGACCCAAAAAAATAGCACGATAAAAAATTAAAAAATCGATAACTTTTCTATTTAGTCAATCACTAGCGTAAATGTAAAATAAAGGCTTTTGCACAGCACATCGATAGTTGTATGTTGTTAGTGTGTATGTAAGTTGTACGGTGCAAGGAAAATACACGCTGTTTTTAGAGTTATAAGGTTTATAAAAATGTGTAGTTTGGTCTGATTTATGATTTATGGATGCATGAGCGACTGCGTAAGTATTCCTGTACGTGTAGTAGTGTCAGTAGTGGAAGGAGAAACTGGAGACACAGTGTTCCGATACATTTTTTACTACTTAGCATATCTCCTCCTTTCTTATATCTATGATCCAAACGAATATTGATATGTCATTAAAGATTTTTTTTCCTATAAAGCATCACAACTAAATATTATAGAGGTTAAAGTTTGTGAGTGTGTGTATTTGTTACTTGTTCTCGCTCGAATGGCTGTACAGATGTCGATGAAACTTGGTATACAGGTAGGTACGTCCTAGGATAACACATTCGATGCTAAATAACATCAAATTACGGGAGTATGTTCTTTTAGAGATAATTTACTACGATCAAGCGAGCAAAGCCGCTCGCAGCAGCTAGTTGTCTATAAATATTGATTTCTGATTTTTATTCTATTGTTGAAAGGTACTGTAGATTTTATCTACCAGTAAATATAAATATATTTGTTTGAAATGCATTAATATTGATTAAAAAAAAATAATAAATATCGAAAATATTAAACCAGATGTTTTCTTTTTAACGATTGAATATCAACCATAACTTCTCCTATTCTGGGTAGAGCATAAGAGAGGGTTAAACTTTAGTTCTTTTATTTTAGTGTATATACTTCTGTAGTCCTCTTAAACCATATGATTAAAGTCCTAGATGAAGTGCCTGGCTGCCACATGAGACAGAATTTCAAAAGCTTATCACCTACGTATGTATCATGATTGATCGCGTCTAATGGTGCGAAAGGGATTGACCATTAATCAATGCGCGTAACGCAGAATGGAATCATTCAGGCAGGAGGTGCCGGGGATTGACCCACAATAGCCCACAATGGCCATAATGGACAGTTTAAGGCTATTTGATGAGCAATAAGGAAGCTGGCACTTATCTATTGCTGAATCAAGGAAAATATGATTTCGCGTTTTCGACGTGATTGTTCATTACTGTCCTTTTTTTCGAGTAAATGACTGATTAGCTTCACAGAGTCCATATTAATTTATGAACCTTTCAAATATCGTCAATCAAAGACACAATAGAATGACAATGACAGCGCGAACGCCGGTCTTTCTATTGTGTCTCTAATTACGGTTTTCCAAAGGTCAATAAAGAAGGTATCGGGATCTATCTGGCTATAGTCTATTCCCAAATCTTTCTATAGATAGATTAAGTAAAGGCTAAATGTGTTGCTAAAACCAAACTCGAGAATGACTGGAAAATTTCAGAAGAGGATTTTGTTAAACAACATACAAAATTGGTGAGTATTCAGAAGGTTCTTATGAGGAGATAATTTAAAAAATTACAAAATTGGAAAATCGTACTACTACTGCTGGGATTCAGACCTCCTCTTTAGCTCTATTCGTAATCCACCATGTGGACTCATTGCGGGTAAGTGTATGTCACATATATGACATGCTGACAGACAGATAGACATTTGGGTTTCCTCACGAAGTTTTTCTTTACCGTTTTGAGAGCATTAGTGATGTAATAAATTACACGAAGTAATGTGCCTGGCTGGATTTGAAACCACGACCTGCAAGGCCATGCAGCAGGCCTGCAGAGATCTTTATATCGTATTTTTATTTTATGCGAAACCTGAATATAGTTTGATCAGAATCAATAACTGAATGGATTCCGATATAGTTTTTACACCACGTTATATTTTTTTCCAAAAATATTTAAAAAGATCACAAGTTGGACACCACCGACACTAAGTACAACACAGGTCACAGCAGATCATAGCAGGCATTAGGCGCCAGCAAACAGCTGGGTGCAAGCGCAAAACAACCCCTCAGTCGCCTGGATGGTCCGGTGACTAGGTATGTATTTTTGCTGACATAACAGGCCTAAAACTTTGTGATGTTTCAAAATACAGTTATGAAATTTTGTACATAGATTCTTTACATTAAAATACTAGACACGTATTTCGAATTTCAAATATACTACAACTAATGTTGTATAGCTAAGGACAACTCAAACACAGAAGTTTTCAGTAAACAGTTTTACCACAAAATGTATAGGTACAGAAATCAATCTACATACAAAGCGCGCTCGAGCAACGCACACATAGATACCGCTCACATACACGATGTCTCGGTCGCGTCTCGGATCCCTCGTCGAACAATTCTCGGCTCAAACGCTCATTAGTGTGCGTCCACCGAGCGTAGGTATAAAAAGTGAAGTACATACATGAGATTGTCTTCTGTACCTATCTATTTTGTGGTTTTACCTTCTATTTCCATCATAAGGCTATTTAACAGCCTTACAGAATTATTTAAAATCAATTAAACAATCAATACGTCAATCTAAATTTTGTTCAGGAACTATGGCTGATCGAATATGAATGAGAATGCACTTTGTAGTGACAGGTTAAATATAGAGGGTAGCTGTCAAGCTAAAAATTGACATTTGGCAGACAAGTGCGTCCTTCCCGAGGTACATTTTCATACAACCGCCCTTACGTGATTATGACGGTGTTACACAGTATGCCTTGTGGATATTAACAAGGTTTCCTTAGAGATCAAATCATAAAATGTAAGACTAATCCAGTAAAGACCTCCGAAATTCTGATATTTTGCATGAAATTTTGGCCGTAATTTTTCGGATACCGTAATTAGAGACACAAGAGAAAGACAATGAGAGAAGGGTTTAATGAATGAATCGTCGGTTTATTAAATAAAAATAGAATTTATTAGTAGGTATAGAATCTATACTTCAAGACCTATTTCATATTTAGAACCATAACCAATATTGTTTCAAACTTTCCCTTACTGTTTATTTTCCAGTAGGAATAGAAAATAAAAATATTCATTCGTCCGTTTATGCAGATCATTACAGTCATCTTCCTTGCACGCTTAAGAAATGGCTACAACACTGACAATTTACATAGTGCGTCAATCCGCCTAACAATACCTTTCCTTGAATGTAGTTACTGCCACAAAATAGATAGGTACAGAAGTCAATCTACATACAAAGAGCGCTCGAGCAACGCACACATAGATAGCGCTCACGGACACGATGTCTCGGTCGCGTCTCGGATCACTCGTCGAACAGTTCCTGCTCAAACGCTCACTAGTGTGCGTCCACCGAGCGTAGGTATAAAAAGTGAAGTAAATACATGAGATTGTCTTCGGTATCTATCTATTTTGTGGCACTGCCTAGCTAAATCATTTAGGGTTGCGACACATCAGCGGAAAGTACGGCGCAAACTTTCGATTGAATATGCTTCCAGTGTTTCCCAAGTTCCCTAAGACATTAAAAAAGTTCAGCGACGCGTTAAGCGACTGCGAATTGAGTGCCTGTTGAATTTTTCTTCTTTTAAGCCATCTACAAGAGCATACACAATATTCTAATAGAATCCATTTTGCTGGGCAATTCAACTCGTCACAACAGTACCCGATGATCTCCCCCGCCCTTGTGCCGAGCGTGAGATAGTGTCAAACTATTACTGACTAAAAAACCCACCCCGTTCCTTCGTTGCCTATCATACCGGGGGTTCTTTCGGAAGCAGACCCTTGGCTCTAATAGGCTTTGACCCTGCTGGATCCCTACGGTTGCTGACAACTCTTTGGCACGCGACGTTGACGACTTGGGCTCGGTCCGGATGGTTACCGGACGGTCATACTTACCGCCGCAAGCCTGGGGCGTGAGGGCCATTGCCTCTCGCGTGCGGCCGCCTCCTTTGCTAGCATTACTGTTTCGCAGAAAGAGGCGACCGCCCGCCACTCCTCCTCACTCCGGACCATACCCAAGGACCGGCGTGAGAGATAGCTGCCGCCGAGCGCCCCCACGAGGACACGGCGGTGCTCTGCCCAGGCGGGGTACACCTCTACCGTACGCTAAACTGTGTCTTCATGGCGGTTGACGACTGGGCTTGAAGATACGCCACCGTCTACAACTATTCGGCGCGTTTGGTGTTTCATGCTAACCGAATACTATGACGATCGATAATTCGGTCGCTGAAATTTCGGCGTCGTACGTTCCGCAGATGTATCGCGACCCTTAGACTCAGAAGCACTGTTACCGAGTGAGCTAATAGCCAGACAGTAAGTGGAAGCTCTCAGGTACCTGACTTAATTGGTCCAGATTAGGAACGTTTGCCTTCCAATAGGCTCAACCAATCACAGCTTGAATTGTGCAGAGATTTAGTGTTTGAGTAACACTATCTATACTTACGTTGGATTGGATCCCTCAAAGGAAAAGGAAGCGTGGCCGTTCTTGGCAAATTTGGTAACGCACCATTAAAGAAGCGACTGGTATCGGATTGACATGGAGCGAGGTGAAGCGTGAAGCTCAAGACTGGTCGCGATGGGGGACTACTGTGAACGCACTCTGCCTCAAATTGGGGACACATGATCTTAACTCAATGTAAGTCATCTATATTTTACTGAAGTTGATCGTGACGGTATATCTCAAAGAAAAAAACTTATTGTGATATCTTAAAAAAACATGAGGGTGATAAACATGGCATGTTGAACCTAACTGTAATGCGATAAGAATCAGTTTTCGAGGAAGTGTATTGATAAAACTTTGGTTAGGCAAAAAATTTTTGAGATTCGATTCAGGAATTGAAGCATACATACATAGAGTCTGTCTAATAAGTTAAAAGACTTGGGTATTATAAGGATTTAATGAAATCTGATGTAGTCAACACGGGTTCAATAATCAAGGTTGATTAAGAGATAGAGATCATTGTTTACTAACAGAAGAACCTTATAAAAAGTATCGAATATAAGTATTTTTTAAATGATCTCTGATATATTTTTATTTTGCAAATGTTACAAAACATATCTTATTTATTAAAATTAATTGCTAGGAAATAAACAAATTAAACAATAACTTAAATAATTAAAAATAATATATACACTAAATGCCTAGTTAAATATGACGTCATAAAACTCCTCCGCATTTAAATGATTAAATATTATACAAAATTCCCAAGTCGGTTGACTTATTAAACAGCCTCTAGGTAAGTTTGTACAGAACCGTCAGTGCGCGAGTGACAGCTTCACGTCTCTATTTCCATTTTTGAAATGTCAACAAAAGTAGGAGAGTCAATGACCCTTATTCCACGTTTATCTGGCGCCTACCTTAGTAAAGTATTTATAAGCATATAAATATAATGTAGCAATTGTTAAATAAAATAAAGATTTACTAAACTTAAATGCAAATTCATTCAAAGTTATTTAGAAACCTTTTTCTTTGTGTCTCGCAAAACGAAACTAAATAATTCACGTAAACAAGAACCATAACTCTAGCACCTTCCCTTCAAAATATTTCGACGATCTCTAATCTAAGCAATTCTATTTTAAGCCAGTTACAAATTACAGGTTAATTCTTGGGGTCGGCTCGGTAAAATGATAACAAAGGTACGGAAGGTAAAGAGGGTCAAAGAACTGTGCCAGTTTAGTTAAAGGTACACGTAATTTAACTTAAACGGGATTATGAGGAGGGCGTCCTTTAATTAATTACGTACAACATTAATAGTATTTTTGGTTTGAAGCGCTTAATAGATTTTTAGTAGTAGAATGAAGGCCTCTTTGAAGAGAGATTGGCGAGGTACAACGGTGTCCTCACCTTTCGCATGATGCGAGTATACCGGACATGGCAAGTTCTGGAGGTTCCGGGTTCAGTCGGAAGAAACGCCTGAGTGTCACCAATGTGCACACCGTCTGGAAGACATACTGGTGCATACAGTGGAAGCGTGCCCGGCTTGGATGGAGTTGGTACTCCACACACACACGGAGATTCGTGTCCTTGTGGAGGTGATCGGAGGCGACTACCTCTCGCCCTGGACCCTGTTCAGGCCATGGGATGCGGTGGCCTTCTTCTATGAAGCAGTAATGCTAGCAAAGGAGATGGCCGCAACCGTAATGTATAGAACGAGATCCTCACGCCGCAGTCACCGCGAAGGGAGATCACCAAGTGATCCCTGGCCACTGTAAGCACTTGTGGACCACGAGCAATAGGTAACTTGCCGTCCGGCTGTCAGGTATGGACCCAGCCCAGCTCGTTAACGGCATGTATCTCAGAGGTATTAGTAAAACAAAAAAGGCGCCCAGCACGGCTGATGCCCGCTAGAGTTACGCAGGGAAATTCAGAAAGGAAAATCGTAGTCCTAGAACGCAAAAGGCAACTGAAGGTTGAAGGTGGGTTATGGTAAGTGAAGTTATATGGCGATTTCACACTTAAAAAATGAAATAATGTAAAAAGTTTAGGTAAACGATAGTAGTGTCGCGTCTTTTTGTGTAATTATGAACAAGTTCGATTTATATAGT
This sequence comes from Mythimna ferrago, assembly GCA_910589285.2. Taxonomy (NCBI): domain Eukaryota; kingdom Metazoa; phylum Arthropoda; class Insecta; order Lepidoptera; family Noctuidae; genus Mythimna; species Mythimna ferrago. The sequence continues at coordinate 10,939,754 of OU342694.1, read as the reverse complement.
CTCCACTCCTGGCTAAAGTCCTCCCTCCACTCCTTCCGTCTTTCGCGAGCCCTCTCATCCTCCTTCCAATTCTGGCAAAATCTGTCCAGGTCGTCCCGCCATCTCCTTCATGGCGATGACTATAGTTTCGTAGTATTGTGACCGCACTTTACTGTCCCCGCACACGGGCTTCAAAAAAAAGCCACTTCAAGCTGTATTTTGAGGCGGCCTTTTTTGTGGCTCGTGTGGCGGTGCCGCCGCAAAAAATCGCTTGAAGCGGCTTCAAGCTTCACCGACACAAGTGGTGTCGCGCGCTTCAGCTGTTTTTTGCGGCAGCTTCTAGTTTTTTTTTGTGGCCGCTTTTAGCGTTTTTTTGTAGCGGCGTTTTTTGAGGCCCTTGTGTGGGGATAGTTAGACATAAGATCTGTTAACAGTACCTACAACCGCATGTCATTTTAATATTACAAAATATTTATTGTCTCTACGGAAAAACTAAGTGCGTACTCAAAATTGAATAACAAACAATTTATTATTTCAACAACTGCTACAACAATTATAAACACTGTCAAAAGTGTCACTACTTTAAACAAAAACACTTAGTAATAATAGACCGTTTGTCACTTACAATCACAAACTATTTCAGTAGCAAATGAAACACAATTGCTTTCTAGAAAACAAGGTATTTCTATACCCTATTCGCGTTAAGGGGCCGGCGACGGATGAATTTCCATACCAACGTAATACCACGCTCATTTGCAGTTGGAGCATATTTCCAACATATTATGATGATATTCGGTTATAGACAATATTTATCTAGGTTCCTACGTCGAGAATATTAGAAATATTGTTATTTTTAATACAGGAAAGGCCAAATGGCATGTTTTGCCATTTACGCTTTAAAAAAGTGCGAAATACAATTCGCATAAATTTCTTTTTGTTTTTTTAAAAAAGAAAGACGTAGGAACCTAGATAAATATTGTCTATAACCGAATATCATCATAATATGTTGGAAATATGCTCCAACTGCAAATGAGCGTGGTATTACGTTTGTATGGAAATTCATCCGTCGCCGGGCCCTTAAGATTAGACATTTATTGAAACCATTTTTACCTTCCGTTCAACCGATTTTAACTTCTATTTCGTAGGCATAAGGATGGCATTAAAAGCAAAAAACTGTTTACAATACCAACTATTTACTGCAGCCGCCATTTGTCATGCCACCAACGTAATAAAAGTCAAAATCGGTTGAACGGACAGTAATAAAATATTTTCATAAATGTCTAATGTTATTTTGAACAGAGTATACACCAATTATCCGACATCGCGTGTTAAAAAACTATAAAATAAATATACTTGTTACAGAAAAGAGCAATAAGCTATATTTTTATTTACAGAGCGGTGTTATAAATACGTGTTTTTATAACATTACTATTTTAATTTTCTTAAGCGGCAGATTGATGCATATCTACACGTGTAATCAGTCAAGCGTTTGACCCAAAATGTAGCAGAAACTAATATTAGTACGAATTAATTAACATTTGTATGAGCCTCTCTGATATGATCTAAATAGGGAACACGCCATCTGTAAGTATTTGTCGTTGCTTTTTACTTCCTCAACAAGACTTTTTTTCAGGAAACGAAAAAAAAAATCAGTCTCACCATTCAAAATGATAAACTTGATTAGACAATTTGTATGGCGAGGTCGATATTTTTTTTTCGTTTCCTGAAAAAAAATTTTGTGGAAGGTTGTTCAGTTTCGTCTACTGAGCAAGCCCTTAAAGTTTGTGGAGGGCTGTCCCTTACACCTTGTATACATTTAAATATTTTATATCACAATATCCACTGAGAATCAATTAACAAATAAATAAAACAGCTACTGAACTTCACTCGTAAAAGTCCCGCTAAAAGCTGTTTTGGAAGTATGCGAAATAGAGAGTAAAGTCCCACATACCTCCGATCAGACGGGTGTTATGTGTGGTGGGCAACTGCCCGGCAGATGATTTCGAGCTGTTCTATATGTTTTAATCGCGCGAAGAACGTCAATGGCGCGATGCAGGATTAGTTTTTTATGTGACGCCATTAGATGCCGGTACACTGGTCAAGATTAGAAAGAACTATAAAAAAAAAGACGTGTGGCACTCGGGGACTGCCGCGGTAAAGCTATTGCATAGCATTTTTATCAACTTATGCAATTATAATTATTTATTTATTTTATTTATGCAGTATTTTTTTTCCTTTGTTTTTTTTTTTTTCTTTGATAGGTATTAATTGAAGTTACACTTTCACACATTGAATTGAATTTTGATTGATTGTTCACTCATTTGTTTTCTTATCGGTCACCACGCTCAAAAAACAAATGAGTGGGGGGTGTTAGGTTATTTTCGTTACGGAATTTCTGGATTCGGTCTCCACGCTCAAGGCCCGCGATAGAAGCTATGCAATAGCTTAAAAAGCAAATATCTGCAGGTGGACCAAAGTTACCGACATGGCAGTGGGCCCGGCACATTGCTCGCAGAACAGATGGTCGATGGGGATGCAGTGACAAAAAGTCTCCCAGAAGGTGGACAGATGATCAGGGGCCCAAGTCTGCTATTTTTATTTTTATAAATTCGTCATTCCAACACGATCCCATTGTCATTTTGCTAAAAGTTCGTAATCTGCTAATTCATAATGATCGATCATTGATCAGTGAATGGTCTCGTAATAGAATTGTGTAAAATAACAATATCAAGCTTATTAAAAGCACTGACTGCACAATGACGTTCTAATGGTAGGACACTGATTAAAGGAACTGTAAAAATTTTAGCAGATAACCGCATACGTCAGACATTTATTAAACATTGTGTACAAGATTACCATTCTATGCCATTTCTTTCAATGGAGTGTCAGTGGTTGACCATTGGAAAGTCATAATGATGCCATTATTTTAGTAGATTACCAAAACTAGTCAAAATCAACAATTATGAAATCAATGATAGAACATTCTGACACTAATGTAATAGCAGACTTGAGGCCCTGGTTACAGGAATTCGATGGATGCGAGACGCACAAGACCGGCCGTTATGGCGACACTTAGGGGAGGCCTATTTGCAACAGTAGATCCACTGCAATGATGATGATAAAAGAAATCTGAAAACTCCCGATAATGTACAAGAGGGCTATTACTGATGTATATCTCTAAAGTGTTTTAAATAAATAAATAAAATCAAAAATGTTTCCTCAAAGAAAATATAATCTTCTATAATATGAAAATGAATCGCAAAATGTGTTGGCAAGCGCATAACTCAACAACGCCTGGACCGATTTCGCTAATTTTTATTTTGTTGTGTTCGTTATTATGAGGAGAAGGTTCTTATGGAAAAAAAAGGGTAGTGTAGGGTAGAGTAACCCTACTCTGATAGAACATTCCAGTAGAGGAGGGTAGAGTAAGGTAAAGTAGAGTAGGGTAGGGTAGAGTAGGGTAGAGTAGGGTAGAGTAGGGTAGAGTATGGTAGAGTAGGGTAGAGTAGGGTATAATAGGGTAGAGTAGGGTATAGTAGGCTGAAGTAGGGAAGAGCGGGAGCAAAGCCGCGCGGGCAAAAGCTAGTAAAACATAAAACTGTTTCAAAACTATATTTTATGCGGCACGTTCTCTTTGATGACAGAGACAAATAGAAACGCTCATAGACAAACGGACATTGCATGCAGGCCTCGTCTCAAAAAAAAATAGTATCGTAGTTTATTTGTGTTACTAATCCAATTTTCACCTAAGTAAAGTCCTTATTTTATTTTGAAACTCATTGGCGATAATTGTGTTCTTAATCCAAATATGTATAAAAAAACTTTTTACAAAAAAAAAATAAGTAACCGACTTCAATGTTTTTTTTTTTTTCGATGGGTAAAATCATCCAATGACAACCCCCGCTCTTGGGCGGAGCGGGAGATAGTGTCAGACTCTTACTGACTAAAACACTCACCCCGTTCCTTCTAGCCTTCATACCGGGGCTCAAGCGCCCTTTCGGATAACCCTGGCCCCAGTAGGCTTCGACCCGGCTGGGCCCCTGCTGTTGCTGACAACTCCTTGACGCGCGCGGGAATAGCGCGCGCCGTCGACGACTTGGACTTGGTCCGGACAGTTACCGGACGGCCGGACAGCGAGCTACCCATTGCTCACTGTCCGCAAGCCCGCGCCTACGGTGGCTGGAAATCCGGATCGAATCCCGGCGGGGGCGAGAGCGCCGTTGCCTGATGCAGTCGGCCTCCTCCTTAGCGAGCATTACTGCTTCGCAGAAGTCGGCGACCGCCTGCCACTCCTCCTCGCTCCGGACCATGGCCACAACCAAGGCCCGGCGTGAGACGTCTCCGCCGCCGATCACCCCCACGAGAGCACGGCGATGCTCCGCCCAAACCGAATTCAATGTTCACTGAAAAGTACAAAATAACTTTAATTTTGGAAGTCGGTGTTTCTATAATAGTTTTGTCTCTTCGTTATTTAACACTGACTTCAGAAATTAAAGTTATTTTGTACTTTTCAGTGTTTATTTAACATTGAAGTCGGTTGTATTTTTTTATTGTAAAAAGTTTTTTGTTTTACACTTTTTAGTCAAAGTCAAAGTCAAAGCATTTATTTCAAATAGACCATTTACAGGCACTTTTGAATAGTCAAATGTCGGTCAGTCCAAGAAAAGTGAAGCTAAATTGCACGTTCCAAAGAGTAGGTCTCTATGGAGAAGAACGTGCAAGAAACTCCATGGACACTCTTTTAAATCATATTATGTGTTACATATAATGCTTGGTTACATATTACTTGTTGTACACAATGTCGATAATGAAATAAAAATGTAAAATAATTAAAAGATAGAAACTGAATTAAGCCATTGGCAGCTAAGAGATGACCAGTCCCATCTGACGGCACCCGTTCACGAGCATGACGCGTGCATCAGCCCCACTCAGTTAAACCATTTTGAAGGGAACTGAACGACCCAATAACACGTGCCACCAACAGCGAGACATTTGAGTGAGCATGACAAACTCTCAACTGCCATGCTCGTAATGTCAAAAAAAAAATAAAGTTGTAACCTAATAAAAATGCTCCATGGTGCTTCACATTCACAAACTTGAAAAAAGTGCTTCTACATTATACAATGCAATTGTGTCTTTCAAATTAAAAAAAAAATAATAATATTAGTTTCCAACTAATCAACTAATTAGTACGCCCTAGTGGTAGTGGAGCTGGACCAGCATTGAGCCAAGCATTTTTATCTTGAATATAATCCTCCAACTTATAATATGCTTGCCTGCATAGTGTGCGTTTAATACAAGATTTAAATTTCGTTTCATTGAGTTCTAATATTTGGGGAGGTATTTTATTATAACATTTCAAACAGTACCCCATGAAAGAAGAGGCCACTTTAGCCAGTCTGAAACCTGGTTGAACTAATTGATCCCTATTTCTTGTAACATAATTATGTCTATCGCCTCTTTTGCTAAAAAGATGAAGATTTTTTCTAACATACATGATGTTTTCATAGATATATTGACAAGGTACCGTCATTATGTTAATTTCTAAACAACACAACAGTTCCCTTAAAGAATCGCACCGGCGGAGATTGTAAATAGCTCTGATGGCTCTTTTCTGTAATATAAAGATTGACTCGATGTCTGCAGCCCGTCCCCATAGTAAGATACCGTGCGACATGGCACTATGAAAATAACTAAAATAGACTAGCCTAGCGGTATCAACATCCGTAAATTGGCGGATTTTTCTAACAGCATATGCAGCTGAGCTAAGCCGCCCTGCAAGAGATGTTAAGTGAGGACCCCATTGTAGCCTTGAGTCAAGCGTAATCCCCAGGAAAATCGTTTTATCAACAAATTCTAGTTTTTCATTATTCAATACAATGTCACAATCACTACTTTTGACATTCGGTAAGGAAAATCTTATGCATTTAGTTTTTTTCCCATTTAGAACCAGATTATTAGCAGTGAACCAGTTTTGAACCTGCAATAGGGTGCTATTTTCGTTGTCAAGATTGTTAGTCTTTCTATTTATCTTAAAAATCAAAGAAGTGTCGTCAGCAAACAACACCATATTAAGTTTATTTTGCAACAAATTGGGTAAATCATTAATATAAACTAAAAATAAAAAAGGACCTAAAATTGAACCTTGGGGCACCCCCATTTCAACATTCAATCCCGACGAATTGACACCGTTTATTTGCACTAATTGCTGTCTATTATTCAAATAAGATTTTAATAAGCTTAACGCTGCATTGCCTAGTCCGTAATGCTTGAGTTAGGTAGGGTACCACCACTAAAAAGTACCTCTCAGCCAAACTTAAATACCTTATAGCAAAAGAACATCTCATAACGATTCTAATAATCTCAAACACGGTTAGATTTGTTTTACAATTACATTATTTTCCTTCTGGCTTCGTCATCAGATCAGTCCAATACATCCCCTCCCCCTTTTCCTTCAGCCAGTCATCGACTACACGTATAAACAAAGCAATTTTACTTGTTACGACAGTTTTGCTGTGATCCTATGAGGAGTTCTGTGCCATATCTTCGAAGTTCATGATCAGATCATAACAATATTTCAATAGGACCAACTTGGAAACATAACCTTTCAATCAAAAAGATAATTTTCAAAATCGGTCCACAATGGACCGAGATATCGGTGAACACACATAAAAAAAAAAAACATTCAGCCAAACATAGAACCTCCTCCTTTTCGAAGTCGGTTAAAAATAGAATGCTCTGGCTCCAAAGAAAAAAAAACCAACTCCGGCGGAAAAGAAATGTATCTCAAATTATCGATAATGATAAACAATAAAATAATAACCGCTTTTGATCGTCATCCTTACTCGAAAACAAATAAAAATTGCTAGTTTTATTTTTCAGGCGTTTTTTGAGCATTCACGTTTTTCTGCCTAATGGTCACGTTCGAATAAAAAACTATGCTGACTGTTATAATTTATTTGCAGTTGTTACCTTGTTGTCTTCCGAATGCAGAAGCGTGCCGTGCGGGCCATCGTCAGGATACCGCAGGGCATGTCCGGTAAACCCCATTTTACTAGACTAGGTATCCTCACGATACCTGCGATACTTATATATCAGATCGCCCTGTACGTGAGGATGAACCTCGACCTTTACCCAAAGGTAGGCAGCTGTCACTCATATTGCACCAGAAGCAGGGGTCAGTTATCGATAGCTCACTGTCCGGCCGTCCGGTAACTGTCCGGACCAAGCCCAAGTCGTCGACGGCGCGCAATTTTCCCGCGCGCCTCAAGGAGTTGTCAGCAACAGCAGTGACCCAGCCGGGTCGAAGCCTACTGGGGCCAGGGTTATCCGAAAGGGCGCTCGAGCCCCGGTATGAAGGCTAGAAGGAACGGGGTGGGTCTTTTAGTCAGTAAGAGTCTGACACTATCTCCCGCTCCGCCCAAGAGCGGGGGATGTCAATGCATGATTTTTTCCCACCATAAAAAAAGGGGTCAGTTATCGACGGTCTTGAAATCGCTTGAAAACCTCCAAGACGACTCATGTTATGGGCCCGACAGTTTATAACCAACTACCTGCAGCTATTTCTGGTGCCCCGACTACGGGGAGCTTCACAGCTCGTTTGTAAAAATGGCTTATCGAGCAAGCTTTTTATTCTTTTGACGAATTTATAATGTAGTTTAATTTAACTTTGACGATATTATTAGATATTATTATTAGGTGGGGAATGTCATTAGATGATTTTTCCACTAAAAAAAGGGCAATCCATAAAAAAAAAAACATCAAGTTCTGTCACTCGCAAGTTATTTCGTCACGTTTCATATTTTCATAACATAAAACGAAAATTTTACCTATTATGTCACGGAATATTTCCACGAAAGCGTTGCCGATTATTCGAAACGCTTTTTGCATGTTAAGTGATTGTAGCTTTAAGTCAGTCTAACTTAATATTACCTTTTTAACACCCCAGTCACAACTTCAAAATAGCGTAGAAATTAACATTGATGTGTCAAATAAACAGAGCCGTTTACCATTTATTATAACATGGTATTCAGGTTTATAGGTCTGAGCGACCTTGAACCATGGAATAAGAATAATGGAGTGCTTACTTTTTATAGTAGTTAGGCTCTTAGGTCTGATAAGCGATGTTAATTGGATCCATGATTTCGAATTACGGTTTCTAAAAAGGTGTGGTTTGATCGGGCGAAGCGAATAGAGACGTTTGTTACAAATTAAATTACTTTATTTTAATACTTTTTTTATATTTATTTATACATTATCAAATAATCACAATACCAGTGGACCAAGGTTACCGACATTTCCCAAAGAATCACCAGTCAAAATCACTTAAGTGGCAATGAGCATATTTCTTGCAAAACAGATTATCGATTGGGCCGAAATATTCTTGAGTGGCAACTAAGTACCCGAAAACGCAGCGTTTGAAGGCCTCCTACAAGATGGACTCTGGATGGATGGATGGATGATCTGGTGAGGGTCGCGGGAATTCAGTGAATGCAAGACGCACAGGACCGGTAGCTATGGCGACTCTTGGAGGAGGCCTATTTCCAAAGTAAACAACACAACAGTCTTTCGGTTAGAATGATGATGATGACGATGAATCACCGTAATACAATCGTTACATTAAAATAGGCCGTTATATAATGGTTTGATGGCCTATTTTTATATCCTATAATCTTTATTCTGAATCACAAATAGGGAATCCAATCCCGCACCAAAATCGCAATCCCGAAAGCCTGCGGGATTTATGTCAGCAATCCCGCGGATCCCGCGGGATTTGCGGGATTGGGAATTTATTGTGTAAAATCAGTTGCTTTTATGGAACAATAAAACATTTAACGGACCTTCATCTTTTAGAAAATTGAATTCACGTGCTGAGGGGAATCCCCGGTCATAGAGTACCTAAACTGGCTTTGAATACGTTCCATTTCAGTAGCGGTAGAGAACTCACACTCACACAACACAAAACAAAATTCAAATACCTACTTATTATTTAACTGCAAGGTGAAATCGAAAACAAAATAGGTAATTGTTCTCCTGACAAATGCTATAAAAAATGTCACGAGGTCCTTGTAAAGTAGTTTCATCACTTTTTAATGAGGATGAGCTGGGTCTTAAAAATAATCTAAACAGCGGCATGTCGTCGGAATCGAATTTTCTTATAAAAACATCAATCCCGCAGACGTGCGGGATCCCGCATGAGTAGTCCCGCATTTCCGATCCCGCAAAAAATGTGCGGGATCCCGCAATTGCGGGATCCCGCGCTTGCGGGATTGGATTCCCTACTCACAAACATCAACAAGATATCAATTGGGTATTGAGTATTGGTTTCGACTGACCCTCGTTCGAAAATTTCGGTAGCTAATACTAATCTCATATATTTTGGACTTCCAGCAAACGTGATCTATATCTCTAATACATTGACTCTCCATCGAAGAACTGAGATCTGTGAGAAGTTGCTTGGTTCCCTCTCACGTTAGATCTCCATTTATTTCTACTCCATGTCTCAAAATTATAGCCAATCCCTGACGTCACGTCTAAATTCCCTAGACATTGTCGATCTATTAAGGTGCTGGAAAGGTACCTCAATTTAGCTCATAGAATTAATAGCTGCTGCCCGAATAAGATTAAACGTTACAATATTGGAATTGGTAAATAAACTCATCAGTAAATGAGGACAATCTAATTCTTCCATTTAATTTAGGAACCAGGCGACATAAAACTTTGGTCGTTAACATACTGTCTAGACTCAAACAAGAAACCTACTAATGTCTGAAGTTAGTTAAAAAGAGATAGAATTTGGTTTTCGCTGCTAAGTGATCGGTTTATTAAAGTAGGTAAGTACCTAAGTAATTGTGTAAAATGCGGAATAATTGAGGACGTACAACATATTCTGGTGGAGTGTGAGCGGGGCGAATGCCTCAGGAGAAATATGTTTAGGACTTTTTTGTTAGAAATCGGTAGATATTTGCAACAGCATTTAGCTAAGCCTACGTCAGATGAGACTAGGTTCTATACAAAATTTATTACAATCATTTAAAATAAATCAAAATACAAAATTTGGCAATGATGGAGCGACATGGTCAATATTGTGACAAAGCTCTTTAATAAAGATTGAAAAAAAACCTAAGTAATGTAACGACATCTATGGCATCACATAAGAATTAAACTACGAAATCCTGGGTCGCAAAAATAGAGTTCTCCACGTGATTTGAACATAATATACATCAGCTCGAAATCATTTATTGGGCAGTGGCACAAACCAGACATAACACTCGTCTGGTCGGTACATACGTAACGAATTGTTCTCACTGATTAAAAATCCATACTTAATTATACTTTGTAATTTTGTACATAGATTCTTTTCATAAAAAATACTAGACACGTGTTTCGGGTTTTGCATTTATACTAAAACGAATGTTGTATAACTTCGAGACTACTATTCTAAACCGCTGTTTTCATCAGGGATGTAACGTAGGTATTATATCGGATCTGAAGGCGGAGTCGGAGTTTTTAAATTTGATTTATCGGAGTCGGAACCGGAGTCGGAACCGGAGTAGGAACCGGAGTCGGAACCGGGGTCGGAACCGGAGTCGGAACCGGAGTAGGAACCGGAGTCGGAACCGGGGTCGGAACCGGAGTCGGAACCGGAGTCGGAACCGGGGTCGGAACCGGAGTCGGAACCGGAGTCGGAACCGGGGTCGGAACCGGAGTCGGAATCGGAGTAGGAACCGGGGTCGGAACCGGAGTCGGAATCGGAGTAGGAACCGGAGTCGGAACCGGGGTCGGAACCGGGGTCGGAACCGGAGTCGGAACCGGAGTCGGAACTGGGGTCGGAACCGGAGTCGGAACCGGAGTCGGAACCGGGGTCGGAACCGGAGTCGGAATCGGAGTAGGAACCGGAGTCGGAACCGGAGTCGAGACTGGAGTCGGAACCGGAGTCGGAACCGGAGTCGGAACCGGAGTCGGAACCGGAGGCGGAACAGGGTCAAAAGTGGTGGTAGGAGAGAGATTCTTTATTTAAGGACAAATAAAACATTATTATAAAACTATTTTATATAATAAAACTATAACCTATGAAGATGAACGTGTCGAGTGCGTCAACAAACTAACAACAAGTGAAAAAATAATTGACAGTAGAGTGCACGTAGTGGGAGTCAGGGGGATTCCCCGCGCGACATGTATGAACCTGTATAACAGTCAACGCAGACCGCCCGCCGCCGCTATGTTATGCTTCGACCTCCGATTTAAAAGTATCGGAGCCGAAGTCGGAACCGAAGGTGTAATAATATCGGAAGTTCCGACTGAGTCGGAGTCAAAGCTCCGTAACATCCCTGGTTTCCATTTTCGTCACTGCGACGACGATGTCTATTTTAAAACTGCTGTCTCCATGACGAACGTCTAATATGTCAGAGACCTTGAACCCTCGCCTTTGTGGTTCATTCAAGGTTCCCTTGTCGTTGACAAATGATACATGAGAAACAAAAGACGAAGGAAATGCTTTCAGCTTTTGTCGTGAGTGTGTGTTTTGCGTGAGACAGATCTTTTTTTGTGTGTGTGTGTAGAGGGATTTTGTCGTGGCTTTATGGTATGGATAAGATAAGCTGTAGGAGATCATAAAGGGAGTCCATTTAAGAGAAGGAAGTTTAAGAGTAGGTACTGTGGTGTAGATATTGTATGAAGCACTTTATAATATATTTTCATATAAAATTACGCCCAGACTTTTGTGTACATTTCCAATCAATCAATCATATTTCAAACATCAAAACCTATGCCTTTATATCCATAACCTAAACAAATATAACTACCCTGCCAGTATGCAAGCCATCAATATATGTGTGGCCTCCATGGTTGCCACAGTACCTACCAGGTACCCTGCCTCTGTGTTGGGTTTTTTTTTTCCATTCACGATAATACACCCTACTAAATTACCCTGTTTCAAAGGCAGGGCAATTATAGTAGACGTTGTAATGATAGTAGTTCGTATATTTAATGACATAATTTCGGTTTTGAACTAGGCATTATCGCTAGATTGTTTCATTTTATTTTTAGTAAATAATATGGTAAAAGTATTAAACAAATCGTACTTGTTTCCGTTAAACTTTAAATGAAGTAAATAAACGATAACGATTGGCAAACATCTGATTGAAATTTTTCTCACATTCCTTTACAAAAAATTGAGGCTTGACGCAAAACTTTTCGAGATAAAATTATTTAAATAATAAAATAAAAAAACGATTCGAGTTTTCGACCACTTATCATTGAAAGAATGACACTACATTTCAGCTTCCTTGTCACATTTATACTCAAAGACATGACTGTCTAAAGCATTTTTGCTGAGTAACCGATAAGCAAGGCTTGTTATTTTACATTTATCTTAGACTTACGCAGTTATACCTGTGTTGAGGGGTTGTTAACTAATTTAACTGCTAACACTTTAATGGATTAGTAGCTGTGTTGTCTTATTTCCGCGGCCATATCTTCAGAGCCAGTTTGATTGTATTATAGATAATGTTATCTTGTTGTATTTATTAAAGCCTGTTTTTATTGGTTTAATGAAGGTTCCCACAGATAGGCGCAATACAACAATAATAAAACAAATGCTGCATGGAACAAATATTTGTATGACCCACCTGTTTAGAGTAAGGAAACAGGGAGGGCGTGTCAGACTTTTACTGACTTCACACCTGTATTCTTAGCAGGGGCCCGGCCGGGTCGAAGCCTACTGGGGCCAGGGTTATCCGAAAGGGCGCTCGAGCCCCGGTATGAAGGCTTGTAGGAACGGGATGGGTTTTTTAGTCAGTAAGAGTCTGACACTATCTCCCGCTCCGCCCAAGAGCGGGGGTTGTCATAAGATGATTTTTCCCATCGGAAAAAAAAAAAAAAACACCTGTATTCTTCAGTTGCCCTTTGCGTTCTAAGACCATGAGTTTCCTTTTCAGAACATGCCCGTGGTCGTGTCGGGCAACAGCACTGCTGAACCTCTACGGTTAGTTAACATTCGCGACCCTGAAATTCTTTCCTCCTCCTCCGTTAAAATCCTTTCTCACAACTAACACTTCATTATTATTAGCATATCTCATCAACACTTCCGAAAGTGGTCCCTTTCTATCTAAAATCTTAATAATCGATTTTGGAACTAATTTCACATACACATCATCAATAAAGCTGCTTTAGAGGGTGTAACAGAAATATATGATCATATTTTGAATGTTGCTTCTGCTCATAGAAAGTTTTTAGGGTTTCGTACCTTAAAAGGAAAAAACAGAATCCTTATAGGGTCACTTTGTTTTTTGTCTGTCTGTCTGTCTGTCAAGACCTTTTATCGCAGAAACTCGTAGAGATATCGAGTTGAAATTAAAACCATATACTCAAGTCTTCGACCCCCTGAAGATGTAAAAAAATAAAACTTATGAGTTGACGAAAAAAAAAAGATACGGCAGCTTATGTCGTAAATAAAGTGTATTTCGACTCTCTCAAGAGAATCAAAGTTCATAGGGTACTTCATGTTGGCCTAGAATCCTGAAATTTGGCATAAAGCAAGATCTCATAGAACAAGTATAAGAAAAAATCTGAAAACTAGTAGTTACGTCACAAAAAAAAACTTTTCTTCTGATTCGGAAAAATCTTCATAACTCAATTTGGGAATTGAACTATTTTCATAAATAAGTTTGTACGGAATCCTCAATGCGCGAGGCCAACTGGCACTTGTATATTATTGATGGGCTCGCTTGACCACTATCTCTTCTGATGGAAAGCGGCGATATGGTTGACAATGGAAGACGCTTGCCTAGAAGTAACGTATTCACTCTTGACTTAAAGACCCCCAGTTTATAGCTGTTAGGATACGGAGACTCCAGCATTGAATATTTCACTTCTTAGCTGTATGCACAATGAATGTATTCCCAAAACGAGTGTGATGTCCTTCATATACCGTACGTTTGGTGGTCTGAAAATGGAACAGGCTTGACGGAATTATGTAAATTATGCAATTCCTTTGCACACTCCCGAAAATGCAACCCGTAAAAAACTGACTGGTTAGCAACTCGACGTCGATGAAGAGACTCAATGAAAAAGTTTTTTCCTTCTTCAAAAAGTCTTAGTCAACTTCAAAAACAGTTAGACCTCCCATATTAATTTTGTAGAGCTGATAATTATTTTGTACATAAAGTCCAATTATTTTGGGGATTTACTATGACTCCCTTGAAGAACCTTATACATTTCCATGGGCAAAAGCCGTATCTAAAATATAGCCACCCATTTCCGCTACACCCTGTATACAACGCTAGGGCTGCCACAAACAAATTAATGTTCACCGACCCCTATGCTAACTTTCCTAACGAGAACCGTCCTTCACTTAAGGTCATCAACTCTGTAAGAAACTTGTTACTCAAGTTTGTCGACCTAAATGGCTGTGTAGCAGCCCTAGAGACGTATTATATAACTTAGTATCTCATTAGTAGAGATGTAACGACTAGTCGCATACTAGTCGGGAAAACCATCTATACGGTTACATTTTTTGCCAGCTGTTGGCCGCAATGAGAAACTGAAATATAAGAAATACCTTTAAAAAGAAAATTGCCCTAAATGTACCGTACCTACTTTATCATCAACATCACCATTTCAGCCAAAAAACGTTCACCACTGGACGTACGCCTCCCCCAAGTGATGCAACTACGATAGTTCCTATACTCCCATCCATCAGATCCCTTTGTGGAAGGTTTTTCAACACAGTGTCTTTGAGGACAAGGTAACTACTCTAAAACTTATCAGCACCACCAATGGTTCATGGTTCATTCATAGTTCAGAAGCACAGCTGTCAGTCCCACTTAGGGACTGGATTTAATATATCTGCCGCATGCTGATCGAGCGGTGGGCCAGTAAAACACAAAATTGGTGCCCTGAAATCGCACGACGGGGTCGCGGCAGACGACGAAAGAGATTGGCTGTACTACTTAGATGTTTTCCTTAGGAATTGGCGAGAAGTAGCTTAGAGCCGGGACTAATGGCATTCCATTAAGGAATGGAAGGAGGCCTTTGCCCAGTTGTAGCACAGTATAGGCTAGATATAAGATATACGTAAGTTAACTGATTATGAGGAGCACTATGTGTGGATGATCATCAACGCCTACCATCAGGTGGGATCGCAGTCAAGCACTAGTTTATATCAGATAAAAACAAAACTATTCTCAACAAGGTTCAGTTGATAAGCGGCGTCAGACAACTATCTCGTAGTTGTTGTTTTCGCTGAACTGGACCTGTTTAGCGCAAACATGAGACACACGATTTTAGTTTTTCTGTTATCTTAAGTTTCAACATGTTTTTTCTGCACTGTATGTATCTATATTATATGCCAAATAAAATATTTTTCTTTCTTGAAAAATTAACGTCATGGTTGGCGTAGTGGTTAGAACCACTACACCAATCATCATCATCATAATCATTTGAGTCGATAGACGTCCACTGCTGGACATAGGCCTCCCCCAAATGTCGCCACAATGAACGATCCTGCGCGTCCTGCATCCATCGGATTCCCACAACTTTCACCAGGTCATCGGTCCACCTTGTAGGAGGCCTTCCAGCGCTGCGTCTTCTGGTACGCGGTCGCCACTCCAAAACCAACGGTCGGCCCCAACGGCCATCTACGCCAACTATGCCGTTAATTTTTAAGCACCTACTAGTCGTCCCAAGTGCACAGCCGACCCATCTCTACTCATTCGTTAAGTAAAGTGATACTTGAGGGGACATTGAAGCGCTAGATAAATCGGTAAAGTAGTAAGTAATATGAGACACTTGTCCATTAGTGGATAAAGTATTTTACGATGGAATCCTTTTTCTGAATTACGTTGACACACAACTCAATCTAACTCTGTGTTGGATGTCTTAGGTTTGTCTTATCTTACGAGTATTTCTTGTCTTAGAAACGATCTAGATTACGATTTAAATTACGATTAGACGATTATTTATATTACGATTAGACGATTTTGGGTGCAGGTACCTCTCTGGGTTATATCAAACAAGTTATAATAAAAAAAAAAATGTTAATGGAAAAGATTTATTATTTGCTGTCACTTTCCTCCTAATCGCTATTTCGCTATCTGAGAAACGTTTTTAACCCCCGACGGAAAAGAGGGGTGTTATAAGTTTGAGGTGACTTGTGTCTGTGTGTGTCTGTGATGTCAGTGGCATCGTAGTTGCTAAGCGAATGGACCGATCTTGATGCGGTTTTTTTTTTAGTTTAATTTACTATTTATTTCGATAAACAAAATTATTTTATCAGACTCTTAATGTCACATGAGATCGCATATGTTCATGAGAGAAAACTCTCGACCAGACAGGTGAATAGCGACCACTATGAACCCACTCGACTAAGTTCAAAAAAACCTTGCTTTTAAAAGGAGATATATTCGATGTTTGACTGATCAGAGTTAATTATTTTTTTGTTTATTTAAACCAAATTTACAGTAGTGTCCCTTAGATAGACTTTTTTTTGGTGGTAAAATCATCCAATGACATGCACAAGAGTGGGCTCTTGTGCGGAGCGGGAGATAGTGTCAGACTTTTACTGACTAAAAACCCACTCCTGCTCCTTCGTTGCCTTTCTTCCAGGGCCGAATCTTCCTTTCAGAAACAAATCCTTTGCCCCAGTAGGCTTTGACCCTGCCGGGCCCTGCGGGCTACGGTTTGCTGACAACTCCTTGAGGCATAGATAGAATTTTTGCTGACATAATAAGCTTTGTGATTTTTCGTGATACTATTATGAAATTTTGTAAAAGATTCTTTACATCAAAATACTAGACACGTGTTTTGGGTTTCACATAATTATACTAATCTACATCTTAGTTTGTTTTTTTTTTTTGTTTGTAGGAGGTAATCTCTGAAAGTACTGATCCGATTGCTAAAATTTTTCCACTGATAGAAAGCTGCTTTATTCCTAAGTGACATAGGCTATATTTTATGTACGCGGGCGAAGCTCCGGGCAAAAACTAGTGTTGTATAAGTTAGGTCGAAGTGTGAGTTTATAGTCTTTGTCGTTACGTCGACTACTCAATATTCACAACATTACCGAACGAATTTTTTTCTCAAACTGTCCGTAACTTATAGGACTCCAGAAAACGTCAGCGACAAAATTAACGATCTCTGTCCACCGGTCAGTCAGAGTGACAACGTGTCACGATAACTCCTATTGTTTTCCGACGTCGTTTATCAGTGACAGTTCCAGGGACCTTCGACCTGCTGATAATGGCGACTCTGTGGTTTAATCGTGGCTTGTCCGTCATAGCCATTCAGCTTGTCACTTGTGAAGAGTCAGGCGGTTTGTCTATGATAGTGGCGAGTTTCTGGTTAGTTTAGGTTAGGTATCTAGATATTGTAGGACCTCTTTCATCTGTACTCACACACCTTTACCTACACCTACAGAATACTAAATTATAATACTGCTTCTATTTTTTGTTTTGTTACTTTTTACCTATATTTTTGATTTTATTATAGCTCACTTTTTTTGGGTTAACTATCTAATGACATTTCCCGCTATTAGGCAGAGCGAGAGGGCGTGTCAGACTTTTACTGATCAAAAATCCACTCCTATTCCTTCTTTTCCATTATTCCAAGGCCCCGGGGATCATTTTTGCATAACCTATAGCCCCAGTAGGCTTCGTCCCTGCTGGGTCCCTACGGTTGCTGACAACTCCTTGAGACGCGCGTGGAATACTACGCGCCGTCGACGACTTGGGCTCGGTCCGGATCTGTAGGCGCGGGCTTGCGGACAGTGAGCAATGGGTAACTCGCTGTCCGACCGTCCGGTAACTGTCCGGACCAAGCCTAAGTCGTCGACTACGCGCACTGTTCCTGCGCGCCTCAAGGAGTTGTCAGCAACAGTAGGGGCCCGCCCAGCTGGGTCAAAGCCTGCCGGGGCCAGGGTTAGTTTCGAAAGACAACTCGAGCCCCGGTATGAAGGCTTGAAGGAACGGGGTGGGTTTTTAGTCAGTAAGAGTCTGACACTGTCTCCCGCTCCACCCAAGAGCGGGGGTTGTCATTGATAATTTTCCCAAGGTAAAAAAAGGCTCGTTCCGGATTGTTATTGGATTTATTTTAGTCTATGTCTTCTTCTTTGTCTTGGCCAAAACAAGTGGAAACGTAGCAACACCCTTTGAAGTATACTTCGCGGGTCTCAAACCATAGGGGCGTATCCACAAAACCCCTACTTTTCAGGAGAGACAAAAAACTTAATAACTTTTCCTGTGATTGAGCCAGCTCGTTGTTTTTTTGCATGTAGCTATATATTTCTACTGCAATTAATGTAGGATTCTTAATTTTATGACATTTCCTCTATAACACTAGTTTTTGGTTGATACGCCTATATAGCATGACGAATATACTGTAAAATTCCGTCAAAATACTCCCTGAAATGTATGAAATTTATGGACGTAAAATCTTTTTTCTCAGATTGTTAATATTTATACCAATATTTATTATTACTTAATTGGTGACTTAAAATATTGCTGTTTAGGAATGAGAACCCATTGAAATTAACGTTATTTACGTAATTTCAAGAAATCATACGCCTGTCTGGCTTGTCATAAATATTGAGAGGTGTTTTAACTCAAAGAGGAAGTATAAACCAGTTTTGTTCCACAATTTAAAAAAGGAAATGATTAATAGGTAATTACACAATATTCTCGTGTTTGAAAAGAAAAATAAGCATTATAAAATAAAATTTATTAATAAATCTGAACATAATTATTAGAAATATCTCTAAAATCACAAACATTTGAAATTGAGCTGAAACAAAACTTAGCTCTTAAAAACGCTGAAGGAAATCATCGTGAGGAAACACGGTGAGGAAGGCATTAGTGATGTTTGTGTGAATGTCTGATTTCTCACATTCGAGAATGCGAATGCGAATATTTAAATTCAATTTTCGCGAATATTGACTTTCAAACAAAGTCCGCGCAAAATATCAGACAGTTTTCACATTTCGTATCAGCCAAATGTAAACCGAACATAACAGAGCCTTAACAGACTAATTGAATGAAGTTTAACGCAAAAAGTTTTTCAGGAAACACAGACTCCGGCAGGGAATTTCACTCCTTAGCTATACGCGTAATGAGTGTGTTCCCAAACGCTTTGTACGTATGGGTGGAATGTTCACCATGTACCGGTGTCGCAATGCTGTACATCTTGTGGTCCAATGATGGAACGGACTTGGCGGGATTAAATTCTGCAATTCCAATGCACACTCTCCGAAATGTAAACAATAAAAAACCGACAGGCTAACAACTCGGCGTCGATGCTCAAAAGACCATACACGATCAAACTTGTGCTTGATAGAGGTTGTACCGTCTCGTCCTCGCTAAAATCCCGAATTTTTTGGCACACAGTTTGGCTTTTGCTTCGATGTAGAAGCCGAAATTGAGGGTAGTCGACAGCGGCACCCCAAGAATCTCTGAGATCTGAGAGAGATCTCGGAGAGACTGGATCTGAGATCCATAAGCTCGCTCGTCGGACATGTAACTCTCAACAACAGTGCTATCGTCTGTATACCCAAAGGTACTGGCTTTAAGTAGGTCATTTATGTGCAGCAAGAACAGTGTTGCCGAGAGTGCCGACCGCTAAAGGACCTTGGCATTAATATCCATTTGATCCGACGAATAGCAATCAATAACTACTCGGATGGATCGATCCCTCAAGAAGTTTACGATCCAATCACACAGACCAGTGGTTAGACCAGAGGAAGGAAGCTTAGCAATAAGACTTTACATAGTTTCAGCTTAGATCCTATCGAAAGTCTTCGAGATATCAAGGGAGACTGCAAGCGCTTCCCCATGCTTCTCGATGGCCTTGCTTCAGATGTGAATGGCATACGCTAGAAAATCCCCAATAGACCGATTTAGGCGAAAACCTTATTGCCGGTCAATGAGGATGTCGTTTGTTACTAGGTATGCCAGGAGTTATCTGTTAAACACCCGTTCCATACTCTTACAGAGGATAGACGTAACGGAGATGGATAGGTAGTTTGCCAGGTCAGCTTGACTGTCCTTCTTGGGCACAGGCTGAACGGCACTTATTCAGTCTCAGAGAGGCGAAATAGGCGGGTCAAGATTAGAGACAATTCAAGTGCACAAGTTTTAAGAACAGCTGCTGGTATCCCGTCGAGGCCACTGGCTTTATTCACGTCAAAGTTACGCAGAACTCTACGAACGTCCTTCTGATGGATACGAATATCCGAAATACTCGTCACGCACCCATCTGGAGAAACAGTTAAATTCATTTGAAAAAATTTGTTATGATTTGAGATTAACATGTTGTTTCACAATTTGTGATAAAATGTAAAATAAAGTTGTGTGATGGAAAAATATTAAAATATTATTTCCTTTTTGTTTGTCAGAAACATTCGCCAAATATTCGCATGTTTTTTGCGAATGAGAATGCAAATATCAAAAAATGTACGAATATTCGCGAATGCGAATGCGAATATCACAAAATGTGCAAATATTCGCGAATGCGAATATTTTTACATTACTTACGTCTATATAGCTTGACAAAATGATTTCAGGTTAAAGTAAAATAAACAGTCGTATGTTCATACGCCTTTATGGTCCGATGCGATTTCCTAGGATCACTATAAAATTGAAAGACGTACGTGCGTACGTCTATATGGCACGTCGAAACTGCCCCAATACGCAATAATATTGCTCTTACGTCAATTATACGGCTATTTGGTCTAAAAATAATTCTAGACTCTCCAGCATACGGCAAATAATATTTTATAATTTATGCAAAAAGTAATTAACACTAAATTATAAGAAAAATTCAGTTAATGTATTGCTTATAGTAGAATCCAATGGCATTAAAAACGAAAAATCACATTTTTGCATATACGCCCCTATGGTTTGAGACCCGCGACTTCCTAGCTGAAGGTCATGGCTGAACTATGAACCACCAAAATACAGGCCCTCGCCCTAGTTTAGTGGCTAACATCAAATGTACTGTTAAACGTTTTTATTTTCTTTTACTTATACTTCACTAAAGTGTCTATAACTGGCACATAATAAATAAAATTTATAACAACTTATACTTCAAGTTTTAGAAAAACAAAATATGTCAATTGCGAATATGGATAGGCGATAGGCGCAATAGGCGAGATAGTGGTCTTATACCCGTGTGAAGCTGAAGCATGCTGCTAGTCAAACATTTTATAAACAAACATACTAATATATCTCTTCGTAATATTTATAAAAAAAATTACTAGCCTGAAGTGAGAGTGGGCTGGCCATATCGCACGAACGCACCAGGAAGGGATGAGCAAAGATCGTCACTCACTGTACGCCTAAGGCATGACTTCGTTGTCGAGGTCACGTTTCGCTAGCGATGACCTTTCACCAAATTCACCACGAAACGTGATCAGCTAAAATAGAACTACACTGCGCACACGTGTGCCAAACACGCCGATCTGGGCGCGTCGGTCTTCGAACATTTTATATGGAAACTGGACTTGTAGAGCTACACTTGCTCCACGCCACGCGACGCTACGCGACGTTGTTCTAGTACAAATCAAGCAGGGTCCACGTGTGCGTCGCCGTCGGTCTAATGTAGTTCTAGTTTTAGTCACACCAGTCATGTGACGCTTGATCCGCGGATCAAGCTTGGCCGCAGATCGCACCGGTCAATGACAATTCACAGGAAAAAGGAGAGGCCTTTTGCCCAGCAATGGGACACAAACTAGTTTAAGAAAAAATAAATTTTAGGCACGCAATTTACTGTTTTCCACACTAGTGCGGATATGCGCAAAAGCTCACCCTAATCGACCCCTACGAGTCGCGCATCAACCCCTGTTTATTTATTTCTTTGTAAGTGTATTGAAAAAGTAGTATGATACACGTGAAAATTTTTAATTGCAGCACTCTGCTCCATAACACCCTCGTTTGGGGTTTGGGGAATTCCACCTCGTATCAAAATGTACTATTTCCACTGTTCTACAAAAACATTTTATCATATAAAGTAATTTAACCAAAAACATCCTTTCAACAGTCCAACAAGTAAGTTTTTCCTCATGACATTTAATATTATTATCTGCCTGCAGCACATTTCGGTGGACTTAATTTTCTTTGCCTACGTCCGCCGGCCGGTCATAAAAAGAAAACTCTTCAGTACAGACAAACTAGGTTGACTTTGTAGTGTGTCCTACTTTCCCGCTGGAAAAGAAACGTTTATCATGCAAATACATTAACGCCTTAGCGGACATATTGTGAAAAGATTTTCTTTTAAATTATAGTTTTTTTTCAATGATATGGAAAATTATGAACTAAGGTAAGGACGTACTTTTATCTGCTTCTGATCTGATTAGTCATTTTATTATTACTATATTATTCATTTAAATACATATTTTTAATATTTTCAGTAGAAAAATACAGACAACGATAGACTTTTACTAACAAAAACCCGCCTTTGCTTTTAGTTGCCCTTTACATTTCAGCCCCGTAGTGGTTTTTCGAACAATTCCTCAGGCATAAACTAGTACCGCCCGGAGGACACGGTGGAGCACACTGTAGAGATGTGCCCCGCTTGAGCAGAGCAACGCCGTGTCCTCTTACGGGCGATCGGCGGTAACGACCTCTCGCGCCGGGCCCTGGTACAGGCCATGGTCCGAAGCGAGGAGGAATTGTAGGCGGTTGCCTCCTTCTGTGAAGCAGTAATGCTAGCGAAAGAGCCGACCGCATAATATACGAGGGAAAGGCCCTCACGCCCCAACTATCGGGATCCCGATACCGATTTTCAGCCACCGTAGTCGAACGCCTGCAATGGGTAGCACGCTGCCGCGCCGTCCGGTCGTCCGGTTACCATCTGGACCGAGCCCAAGTCGTCAACGGCGCATAGTATTCCACGCGCGCCTCAAGCAGATGCCAGTAAATCGTCGCAAGCAGATGGGTCGAAGCCTACTCGGAACATGGATTAAGTGAAAGTGAACCCCGGAGCCCTGAAACATAGGAAAAGAAGGAACAGGAGTGGGTTTTAGTCAGTGAAAGTCTGACACGCCCTCACGTATTACCCAAAAGCGTGAGAAGTCATCAAATAATTTTCCAATTTAAAAAAGAGGTCTAAATTATGAAATCTTGAATACAGATTACCTAAATATTCGATACCAGCTCAAAAACAATCGTGCTTGCAAAAAAAAAAATATTTACTTATTCTCCAAAAAAATAAAATCTAATTTATTCTAATCATTAATTTAATCAATCTAATTGCAATCTAATTTTATTGATTGTAAAATAATTGATACTTTTTCCAAATTATGTATGCATCAGGTTTTGTTATAATCAATCAGTTAAGTTATTTTGATCTGCGCATAATTTAAATGCATGCTGTAAAGTAAAAATTAGAATGAAATAGCGTACTCGTTTATTTATCATTTAAAAATATCCAACCTTTCGTCTACTTATTTTTTAATGAACAAGTTATTGACATTCTAGACAACTACAGTCCGTCCCAAAATCCTACTAATCAAGACTTTACAATCTCGTTGGCCCTTCAAAATTATTAGGCACGTTTTCCATACAGCCCGTCTATATTGTAATTGAAACCGTTCTGTCCCTGTCTTAAACCTTAGTTAGAAAGAGAGGGAATGCTGCTTTAAGTAAATTAAAATTGGATTAGTAAAGTAAAGAGTTTTGATTACTTTGACTAAGTTACGTTTAAGTAACAGTTTGTTTAGGTTTGTGAATTTCTTGAAATTGGACCTTTGGTAGATATTAGGGCAGAGGGAAAACACAGAAACGCTGGATGTAGACGGACAAATACTTCTTTTTGGATAAAGGACGATGTTGCTAGAATGGAGATGTCTATCGTAATGATAGAAAAGAGATAGGAAATAAGGCTTTTTTTTGACAACATGGCTGGTGTGGTGGTTGGCTGCAGCTATACGTTGTTTGTCGCGAATTCAATTCCCGTGCGAAACAAATATTTATATGGCTTATAGATCATTAATTCCGGATCGTTTTGTCTTGCGTATTAATGTGAGTTTAATTTTTGTACTGACTAAAACTCTTATGTTTCTTCTTTGCCTTGCGGTCCAAGACGCGGGATTTTCCTTTCAGAACCAAACCTATGGTCGCAGTAGGCTTCGACCCTGCTGGGCCCCTATGGTTTTGCTGACATCTCCTTGAGTTGTGCGTGGAGCACTTCGCGCCGGCGACAATACGGGCTCGGAGGCGAGCTACCCTTTGCTCCTCGTCCACATGCTCACGCATACTGTGGATGGAAATCAGGATGGGTGTCCTTGCGAGTATACATGTGGACAAATGGAGAGGGAAAGAAGGCCAAAATAAAAATTAGGTGTACTGAGTGACGAACAGGATCGTGCATTCTGGCGACACTTGTGGGAGACCTATGTCCAATAGTGGACGTCTATCGGCTGAAATGATGATGATGATGTTTTTTTTTTTTCGATGGGTAAAATCATCCAATGACAACCCCCGCTCTTGGGCAGAGCGGGAGATAATGTCAGACTCTTACTGACTAAAAAACCCATCCCGTTCCTTCAAGCCTTCATACCGGGGCTCGAGCGCCCTTTCGGATAACCCTGGCCCCAGTAGGCTTCGACCCGGCTGGGCCCCTGCTGTTGCTGACAACTCCTTGAGGCGTGCGGGAACAGCGCGCGCCGTCGACGACTTGGGCTTGGTCCGGACAGTTACCGGACGGCCGGACAGCGAGCTACCCATTGCTCACTGTCCGCAAGCCCATAATGATGATGATGGACTGAGTGAAGAGCGATATGAAAGAAAAGGGAGTTGTGATAGTGTGATAGGTGTCAGGATAAAACACTGATGAAACCGCCGCAAAAATGTAGGAGTAGTAAGTAAGATATAGTTTAATATCTTTTATACTTCTGTAATAGAAAAAAAAAACTATTTGGCAACACCCAAAATGTAACTACTCCTAAAGTAAAAAAAATGGTGAAAATGTTTTAAACAAAAATAGCAGATTTCTAGCTTGCCTATGACGCCGGCACTGCATTATCATAATGATACTCGTACTTTGTGTTATTTAGCGCTTACGCCAAATTGCGTGGAAGAAATGACGCATCACTACATTGAAGTCTGAAGGAGTTTCTAAAGGCTATGTACCTTACTTGATAAAATGCTTGAAATATACTAGTAGTTTTATTCAGGCTCCTTTCAGTTTTCAAAACAATGGGCAAGTGCGAGTCAGACTCGCACACTGAGGGTTCCGTACAAACTTAATTATGAAAACAATTCAATTCCCGAATTGAGTAACGAAGATTTTTCCGAATCGCATTTTTTTTTTGTGACGTAACTACAACAATTTTCAGATGTTTTCCTACTTCTGCTGTGCAAACTTGCTTTCTGCCAAATTTCAGGATTCTAGGTAAACGGGAAGTATTCTATAATTTTTTTTCGACATAAACAGCCGCAGCTTTTTTTTTCGTGAACTCAAACGTTTGATTTTTTCACAACTTTAAGGGACCGCAGACTTGTAGCCCGATTCACGTAATGAAAACCGTAACGATATCGTAGCGATTTAGTCGTTTAGACCATTTCCGTATTCATATCCATCAATCGAGTTTGAACGACACCGATTTTAAAGATATTGTTTGATATTCGTCGATTTAAAAAAAAAAAAATGTATTAGATTATCCTGGTAGAATACTTATTAATGTAACTGGAAATAAGTCGATAGATCGTGAATACCGGTTTTGGATAGGACTTCGATCGAACGATTATAAAACTTCAACGATATTTGGCTTGTTTGATTTTACGTGAATCAGACTACTGAGTATATGTTTTAATTTCAACTCGATACCTCCACGCGTTCCCAAGATAAAGGGTCTTGACAATCAAACAGATAGACAGGCGGACAACAAAGTGAAGGGTTCCGTTTTTCCTTTTGAGGTTCGGAATGCCATTGAAAATACTTTTTATAACGTAACTAAGTTAAAGTATTCAAGAAAACAGATTCATAAACTTAACCCATGAATAACTGTCGCATTGAATATTCTCATGAGTTTATAAAAAAAACCTTGTTAAACAATATTAATTTCCCTTGAGCTGTAGATGTTAGAAACAATTTTAAAATAATAACTATGTAGACTTTTTCTTCTAAGTTAATTTGAATTTCAAAGTTCGAGGCTTAGAGCATAAAAAAGATGATACAAATTATTACCCAAGGGTGTACTTTAAAGAAAGTAAGTTAAATTAGGTACTGCATCTTAAAACTGGTTTTGTGGTCACGGAATTGATTGGTCAGAGCTTAGAGGTGCGGTTATTTTTCCACAATTTTCACTAAACGCCATCTGCTATAAGTACTACACAACTGATAAACATACTTATACATTACATACATACATATTATAGATAACTTACACCCAAACATAGAACAAATAATCCTGCTCACATCACACAAACATAGCATAGTAGTCAGGGCCACTCTAAGCACAAGCCTAAAAGGGCAATCAATTTGCCCTCCGTACCGGCCTGGACACGACATTTGGTCTTAGCGGTGCGCGGCGCGGCGAGCGCCGATGAAAGCCGCCCGCTTTGATAAGTAGACCATTTTCGCTGGGAGCGGCGTCTCGTGGCGTGCTTCAAACATTTTCATACTTTTAATCTTACCGCTCGCCGCTCCGCGCTTAACTACCGCTTACAGCAACAAGGTTGTGTACGGGCCTTACAACCGTCCGGTAAGGACCAAACCCAGGTCGACGGCGCGTTGTGCTCCACGCGCGTTTCAAAGAAATGTCAGGATTTACGGAGCCGGAAAACACCGACGCCTGCCAGGGCTACGGATTGTTCGAAGCAGTTAGTGTAGTTCTCGCTAAAAGAGGCAATTGATGGAATACTGCGGTTTTTTTCTTGGTTCGGTAAGAACCAAGCTTCGGTCAAAGGCGCGTTGTGCTTCACGTGCGCCCCAAACGGATGTCAGTAAAATTGATAAGGCCTGTTGGAACTGAAGACACGGGTTTATTCAAACGAGTCACCTCAGGCCAGAAACGCAAATGACAACTGAAGGTCTGATACTCTAAGGAACCCGTGTTCTTTAGACTATCAGACTCGAGGATTATCAGACTTGAAGTGACTAAAATCTGAGTGGAAATCCACCCGTCTGACCCCAAGTCTGATACTTCCCGCTCCAATCAGAGAGCCAGAGCATATCCGTGTTCCTTAGAGTATCAGACTTGAGGAGTATCAGCTTTGAAGTGATTAAAATTCGGGTGGAAGTCTACCCGTCTGAACTCAAGACTGCTACTCCTCGCTCAGAGCAAGAAAAATTATTGGATTATTTCAAACCCCCTAAAAAAGGGTCGCATGAGCCTGGTTTCCAAACATCTTCGGTATACCCTCTTTTTTAGAGAGGCTTCAATATTTTTCTGTAACTTTTATCGAATAAGTACAGCAACTGATACTTTTTCATCTAAACTTTGTAAAAGTTGTTAAGGAGTTAGATTGCTGTTTGTTAAAATTAAAAGTTGGTAAAATATAATTTGTAAAAGTTCCTTCTCTTCCGTTTGTGATTGAAAGAATTGAAGAGATGGCAAGATGGCCTAAATGCCTACAATAAGGAAGCCAAAGTGGCTCAAGAGAAGAATTCCTGGATGATATTAGGAAACCTTTGCCCAGTACCTAGTGGAAAAGTAAATTAAAAAAACAGATACAGAGTTACGCTACTTGCAAATGATTTTTTTAGGCAAGAAATCATCAAATGTCCGCTCTGAGTGGAACTATCCCCGTATGTCTGATTTTTACTAACTAAAATCCACCTGAGTTCTTTTAGTTCCCTTTTGCGTTCCATGCTGCAGCCATGTTCCAGCCCACTGGTATAGAATTTAAGCTATTTTCCATGCTAGATAAACGTACGGTTCCTGTGGATCAAAAATAACAAACTTTCAAAAAAAAATTAGTTTTGTTTGATTCGATCAAAACTGTGAGAGAAATCTAGGCAGAAATCATTGTTTGTCATACCCGCTTCTGACAGAATTTGTGACCAATAGTAGTAATTTAATACGCTCACCTTTCTACCACTTACACCTTACCTCACCCTCTGCCTTCACATCCCAAGGAAAATACAAACATGAAACAAGATATTGTTCGCAGGTATTGTTTGTCATTATGTCAACATCACGTAGTCTGATTTTTATTTTGTTAGCCTATATTGTATCCCACAGCTAGACAAAGCTCTCCCTCTTCTCCTTCCAAACCTCTTTATGTAGGGTGATCACTGTCCAAGTTTGCCCCGCGAATATGATCAGATTATCACATCACCTTTGCCGCTATAGATCTCGACGACGTCGTCCTCTCTTAGGCGTCCAGTAAGTGAGAATCTTCGCACACTCATCCGCGTACATTCATGCGATAATATTTTTTTTCGGCAATACTCTATTTTCTTTTAACTTGCGCCATCCCCAAAGGTTCGAGGAAACAGTACAAACAGATAAACACGTGAGCTATTCCATCGGTACGTGTCGAGCTGTCGATGCCTTGATCAAGACCATAGAACACGGAGATACAAACCAAACGTGTAGTGTTTACTTGGACTACGACACTATTAATGTCGTAGAGAACGACATTTATCTTGCCCTCGTCCCGATTAATTTGGGGTCAGAGTATTGCGCGTGCGTGCGAGTAGCCAGTGGGGACATATGGCTCTGAAATATGTCCGTTTATAGTGCGCCTTGACATAAGGTTTAAAGTCTCCCAAAGGGCAATGGAAAGGGCTATGCACTCAGCTTTCATATGGGAATAAATCGCAAATGGAGATATCCGGAGGAGAATTGGGAGTGGCAGTGAGCAAGGCACACCCCCCCTCGCAGAACAGAGAGTTGATAAAACCGGAAGGTCCTAAAGTGGCGAAGACATATCGGAAGACGTAGCATTGAAAGGCCTGGTGTGGGTTTCGGGAATTCGATGGATGCGCACATGACCGGTCGATATGACGATACTTGAGGAAGTCCTACGTCCAGCAATATACGTCTTTTGGCTGAAATGATGATGATGTATCATGACTGCTGCTTCGATTATTCTCATATAGTCAGTCTTTACAGATGTATCCCTTCAACCAACCACAACCACATACTAGATGGGTTGTCCATCTAGCATTTGTTTGATCTTCCCTTTCTTCTTCAGCCATTACGCCGTGTGGAAGCTGACAGCTTAAGACCATAACTCCCGAACAATGCTATAAAATAGAGACTTTCTGAAGCCTATCTACTCTTTCTGAAAGGTTTGAAAAGAATGTATGTTTATTATAGATTTATATACTTTTACAACATTATCAACATGTGATTTTTTCGTAAGACCAACACTTTTGCAAAATACATAAAAAAGTTAACAACATATGTTTTCAATTGGTTTCCTTACTCCTTTCAAAAGGCTTTGATATTTAGAAATATGTTTACACAAAAAAATTTTTTTCAGATTGTGCGTAGCATAATTATATAAATTATTCAATATTTTGCAAAAAAATAAATTTAAAGGTTAGCTGTGCTTTACCAGGCCAGATGTTTACTATACTATACGTTTTAAATGGTGGTCCGTGACGCACTATCAGCGTCAATAATTGTAATACCACTGCTCTCTTTAGCTGCTGACGAAGTAGCTATTCCATACTCTGTGATCAAGATCTCTCCACACCATGCTACAGAAGATATTCGGTCGGAAGGGTATCACATTCATACGTGTGTAGCTTGAGGAATCCTGGAATTGCTCCAAGTAATTGAATGCCTTTGTAACTGGAGGTCGATATGTTGAGCCGATTAAATTTATTGTATTGTTTTTCGTGATCAGCATGAAGCCAAGTGTATTAAGAGCCGGTTGTAGTCACTAAGAATTTTGTACGAACTCCATCCGGGTCTATGTTGATTAATTTAATTTAATTTTTATACAAAAACAAAAACTTTCTGCTTTTACGAAGCTTATTTAAAAACAAGCTTTATTATTTTTGTAACTTTCCGTAACATACACTTTTGAAATCGTAAGTTGATCAAATTCGCGATTTTTTTTATCGAGCCAACTAGTTTATGTCATGTTTTGATTTTAGCCCGGTTGATCACAGTCACCATCATCATCACCGTCATCAGCCTTTTTAATGTTCCCACTGCTGGGACTCAGGCCTCCTCTCTAGGAGAGGGAATGGGTCGTAATCCACTACGCAGGACCAGTGCGGATTGGTGAATGTTTCATTCACCGTTTTGAGAGCAGTGGTGATGAAATAAATTACACAAAATAATGCGCCTGGCTGGGTTCGAACCCGCGACCTACAACTCGCAAGTCGGGGCCATTACCACTCGGCCACCACTGCTCTCACTCATATAATCAATTTTAATAAAATATTTTTCCATACTGTTCCCTTTTATATAATGTGGATTTCCAGAGCTTTAAAGAAGTTAAAAATGAGTAGAACCTAGCCTTAAAAGTAACATCAAAAACACTTCCATCTGACCATCGCTAAGTTCATTTTTGCTTGCACTCGATACGAAAACTTCAAAGGGTTTGTTTGGCGCCGCGCCGCAGGATTCAAGCGAATTTTTTTAAGTGATCAGGCAGAAATTACACCTCTAATTTCCCGTCATACTAGACGCCTATTACTGGAATTATACGCACAGACAAACTTTTCAAATATCTAAGAGATTCACCCCTTTCAAGTGTGCTTAACTTTGGTACGTTTAGCCTGACTTAACGAAAATTTAAAGGAAGAAATGAAGTGGTGGGTATGTCATTTGTTCTTGTAAGTTTTCTATACCTGCTTATATTATGTTCCATCATCTTCCTGTTCTTCCATCCCATATCACTTGGGGTCGGCGCAACACGTTTTCTTTTTCCATTCTGTCACTACACTATCACTAACTCCCTTTTCTTTCATATCACTTCTCACACAATCCATTCATCTTTTCTTTTATTATATTATATTCCAAACCTTCTCAAAAATTTTAAAGAAAATTAAGTATTATTTATTTATTATTATTATTTAGTACAGCAATTGCCATTAATACTAAAGCACGTTAATCCTTTCACTCTGTCTTCTCACAGAATCGCAAACTTTCTAGTAATATCGTCTTCCATTCATCAGCAAACAAATCTAATCCAGGGTTGGCCTCCACGAGCGCGTTGAGCGTCGTTAGCATACGCGGTATAGGGGAAGTGGATCGAGCTACAGTGCGACAAAATGGGACATTAAATAATAAATGTTTCCAAGAGCGAGTGTAGTTATTTGGAACAAATAATTGACACAACTTCGCATGTAAGTCGGACGCAACTGTGTAACCATTAATAATTTTACAGGCTGTTGTAATTTGGTCAACAGCTCGTCTAACCTTTAATGAATTGAAATTTAGACATCCTAATAAAAACATAGTAGGATACATATATGGATAGTATCCAAATAATCGTTTATATAGGTACCTGAGAAAAGCTTTTTGAACTTTCTCCAGTATGAGTGTATATGTAACTTCATGAGGATTCCATACACAAGCGCTGGTTTCAAGTTTGCACCGAACTAAGGCATTATACAGAAGCTTTATAACTGCTTGGTTTTTAAAACCTTGAGAGTTGCGTAAAACAAATCCTAAACGTGTAAATGATTCTTTAGCCAGGCTTATTATGTGCGAGTGGAAAGTTAGTTTGGTGTCAAATTGGACACCGAGGTGTTTCACTGTAGAGACTCTAGTTATAAGACCGTTGTTCATACTGTAGTCGTACTGTATAGGATTGCGCATGCGGCCAAAGCTTTTTTTTTTTTTTCGATGGGAAAAATCATCTTATGACAACCCCCGCTCTTGGGCGGAGCGGGAGATAGTGTCAGACTCTTACTGACTAAAAAACCCATCCCGTTCCTTCAAGCCTTCATACCGGGGCTCGAGCGCCCTTTCGGATAACCCTGGCCCCAGTAGGCTTCGACCCGGCTGGGTCCCTGCTGTTGCTGACAACTCCTTGAGGCACGCGGGAACAGTGCGCGCCGTCGACGACTTGGGCTTGGTCCGGACAGCGAGCTACCCATTGCTCACTGTCCGCAAGCCCGCGCCTACGGTGGCGGGTGGTGGGTGAAATCGGGATCAGAATCCAGGCGGCGGCGGCGGCGGCGATGGCGGCGGCGATAACGCCGTTGCCTGCGTTCGGCCTCTTCTTTTGCGAGCATTATTGCTTCGCAGAAGTCGTCGACCGCCTGCCACTCCTCCTCGCTCAAATTACCTAATTTGATAAATTCTTCATAAATTTTGATTGTGTCACTAGAGTTTTTAAATGTGCGTAGATATCAATACCGATGTACTACCATTGATTCCCATATATTTGCCAATTAAAAAGATATAACTAATTTCTTAGACAAATACTACTTAACTGCATATACTACTCTGTCAAGAAAGTACCGGAAAAAGATCAATAATACACAAAATTTTTGTTATTCATCCAAATTTATTTTATCACCTTCAAAGTATGCCCTTTCAGAAATGATACACTTACGCCAACAAATAATCCAATCATCAAAACATTTTTTAAACGCTGTTTCCGAAATTGAGTTCAGTTCTCGCCGCGAATTCTTCTTTATGTGTTCTACAGATTGAAAACGGGTGCCACGAAGTGGTAATTTGAATTTAGAAAAAAGATAGAAGTCGGCTGGAGCCATATCTGGCGAATATGGTGGCTGCTCGATGGTATTTGTTGAGTGTTTGGTCAAAAACTCGTTCACAATGATGGCCTTGTGCGAAGGCGCATTATCGTGGTGAAAAATCCAGACCTTCCGGTAAGAATTCCGAGTGCAAAACACCGCGATAATCAAAGAAAACAGTCAACATGACTTTGACTTTTGATCGACTTTGGCGTGGTTTTTTCGGTTTTGGTTCAGTTGGAAGGCGCCACTCCGAAGCTTGTTGACTTGTTTGCATGTCAAACTCGTAAACCCACGTCTCGTAACAATGCGTTTCATGAATGTTGGTTCGGAATTGACTCGTTCTAGCATGTCCTCAGCGACTCTCTTGCGATTGAGTTTTTGGAGAAAATTCAGGTCTTTTGGGACTAGCCGAGCGGCAACATGTTTCATACCCAAATGATTAGTTAAAATGATATGGATCGACTCGTGAGATACAGAAAGTTCGGCGGCTATCTCTCTCAAACTTGAATGAGGATTTTCAGTCACTATTTCCTTCACTTTTGCGATGTTAACTTCAGTTGTAGAAGTTGATGGCCTACCAGAGCGAGGCAAATCTTCACATCTCGACCGCTTTTGAATGCTTTGTACCACTCATAAGCACGTGTTTTTGATAAAGTCGATTCATCATAAGCCTTTCACGAAATTTCATTGGCGATGCAAAATTTAAGACAAACTCTTTGTTCGATGTTTTTGTCCATTATGAAATTCGCAATACACACTAGATATGATATAACTAAAAACAGCACTGTATTTAATAAAAATAACAGATGCTACTCAAACTCCGCGCCAAAATGGAAAACAGTTGTGCCAATCTAGCAACAACAAAAAAATCTAAAATTTGAATTTGGAACCATAAACAAATCATCCATTCCCGATACTTTTTTGACTGAATGTACTTAAGTAAAATTTTATGCCTTGATGATGTGATGATGATTATGATTGTAACTTTATTTTTTAATTGGCCTATAATATAAGGGTCTGTATTACTCCAATTGCATGTTGTATAATATACGAGTAATATATTCCATACTTAATATTTTAAGTAGATTTGACTATCCAGGACAAAGTCATAGTACTTACGTATGACAATTTCACAAACTCTTCTTCCCTTATTTCTTCACACTATTGTCTACATCTCTTCTAATCTCTCCTTTCGTAAGTCTGCTCGAAGAAATTTCTTTTTGAAAAAAGCAGTACCTTTGAACAATTATTGTAAGATCATATCTCCTGTTAATGTGTACATAAATTATAAAATAAATAAATAAATCAATGTGTAACAAATATAATATTTATATGTTGTTACTAAAACACCACTCTTAGTTAGTTTACTCTGAAATACTGTGTCCCTAACCGTCACGATTCGAGTCATAGCCATAGCTAAAACTAACCGAGAAGAACAAATCCTATGACGTCATCGGAACTACATTAAAAGCTTACAAATCGTTTCGTTTATCCAATACAGCGTAATGCGGTGGACAGTCGACCGCGGCTAATCCCGGCAGTGACGTCACTGGCTTGCCCACCAAATTGCCCAGAAAACGGGCCGACCACAGCCCGATGTTTTCGCTTATAGACATTGCGTTTTGAATTTATTGGTTGTGTTGTGTCGTTTGTTTGGCCTTTGTTTGGGTTGAAGCACGGAATTCTATTCCGTAGTTTGAAGAGAGGGAAAATTGTTGTTTCATTTTGTGTGAGATTTTTACGTGAAATAAAAGGTTAAATCTTGGTTGGTTAGTTCTTTTTTTTACGCACCTGCCATGTTTTCGTTTCATTACTCTTGATTTACTAGTAGAAAATGCTTAAGGCAATAAGTCGGCTTTGTTTTGTCTTCTATGTTTTCATAAGTAAATAAGTTCGATTATTTTAGTGTCGGTAGGTGAATTATTACTGTGATTGAGTTGCCGAGGTCCTTACAAAGGGTAACTGAAGGTTTAGTAGAAAACACTGTGGGTTTTACACAGTAAAAGAACAGATAAGTCTTGTAGGTACTCCCTATCACTCCCAACTAAAACCCATTCGTGTTTCTGCAAGTGTTCTTTTGTGGTCCAAGACCGCGGTAACGCGGACCTTTTTTGGTCATGTGTGCCGCCGAAAGGAGGTGGCTATTGAGCGACTTGTGGTCCTGGGAAAGGTTGAGAGTACCAGGCCACATGGAAGATGAGGTGGTCTGACCAGATAAAAGCTGCAGTTAATGGGTCATCAACACTACACGAATGCACGAAGAAGGCGGCCGTCAGAGAGGAGTGGCGGCGTGTTGTGAAGCTTGCCACCAACACCTGAAGTGATGACCACGACCACTCTGTCAAGAGTGATACCGACAGAGAAGAAGAAGACCGCGGTGACTCTTATGAACAATCCCGAAGGCACTTTTTTTATGTGTGAAATCATCCAATGACTGCTGCTCTAAGGTGGCAATTCCCTGTGGCCCCATCGGGATCGGCCCTGATGGGTCTCTACGGTTTTGCTGACAGCTTATTGAGCGCGTGTGGAACACTACTCACCATGATTTAGGCTCGGATGTGATGCTACGTCTATATGTGGGCCCAGTCTCGATCAATCGCTATTGTGTAGCCATTATATTATAAGCGTGGAAATCCCTTTAACACAATGGCGATTGGCCGAGGCTGGGCCCATATGTAAACGCGGCATGACGGTTACCAGAAGGACGTAAAGTGTACTATCCATTGCTTTTCGTCCGCAAACCCACGCGTGACGTGAGTAGTAGTCGGGGTCAGGATTACACCGTCTGGTACGAGAGAATGTTCCTTCATTCACATTCCTTCACGCGTTCGGCCCTCTCCTTCGCTAGTAATACAGCATCACAGAAGAAGGCGGCCACCTCCCAATAGAGATCGCTGCCACCGATCGCCTCCATGAGGACCTGTGGTAGTCCGCTCTAGCGGGGCACACCTCCACCTTCTTTTCTACTATGTCCTCAGGCGATCCGTACAATAGCGCCACCCAGGCGTTTCTTCCGCCTGACCGGTGTAGGAACCTCCCGAACTTATCATGTCTAATGAGGACCTGCGTCAAGCGGAAGGTGGGGACGCTATGACTCCTCTCCAGCCACTCCTCAAAGAGGGGTCTTACTGCCATGATTATTGAAAGAAAGAAAGAAAGAAAGAAAAACGTTTATTTGTGCCAGAAAAACGTTTATTGCATGCCTATTCTGATTTATCTAACGGGTACTTTAATGATTTAAACACATTAATGAGAATGTGTATTGCAGCGTTGTCTTTGGTAGATGTAGAACAAAACGTACGGGATAATCAGATAATGGTTCATTAGGCATTAATGCGTTGTTGGCTCAGCGCTAAATAGGGATATTACAAGCCATTCCCATTTAGTTTACATACAGATAGAATTGAGCTAATTATAGTAACTAATCTTGTGGTTATGTAATTGGCCTTATTCATAAGTCGCCCCGATGACCTGGTCAGGGTCGCGGGAATCCGATGGAAGTGTGACATACCGTTCGCTATGGCGATGCTTAGGGGAGGCCTATGTCCAACAGTGGATGATGGTACGTCGCGAATAATACTGTAAATAAGAAAATATTTTTTTGACCATATATTTTCCGACCACTGCAGATATTATATTATGCATAGTATAGCATAGTCGGCCTTATAATGTTCCCACTGTTGGGACTCAGGCCTCCTCTCTAGGAGAGGGGGATTATATTATGAGTGGATACAAAAATATCAATAATATGTATGGGTCAGTACACACACAGGCCACATGACACAGCTACAAACGCAGCCACGACTGGCTAGAAGCTGCCATCAAGGCAGCTGAAGCGCACGACAATAGCTGCTGCTTTTTTTTAACCCATACGCGCAGTATCATAATGGACTCTGACGAAGGAGGTTTAAACGCGTGACTGGCGTGTGACAGCGTTTTGTATCGGCGTTTATTGGCCAGTGCGGGCCACAAGAAGTGATCAGCGGCGATTTATAGCATGTGGTGACCTTCGGCGTCAACCGTGTACGCCGAATCCATCTATAATTTATGAAAATTGTAAGAAATATGTTAGTGGCAGAATTTTGTGGTTGTGGCCGATGGCCCATGTGCGGTGACCCAAAATATATATATATTTAATAGAGTAGTGTACTGTAAGAATTAAGCTGATTGTAAAAAGGAAAAAAAAAAAGTAAAAAACTAAAACCCGACTACGACAAAAAAAGACGCGGAAAAAGAATGAAACAAGATTTTCAAGACGGTGCAAAAGAGGAACAGTACAAAAAGAAAAGCCGTAGTCACACGATATAGGTACCAACCGAAACACTTTAACAAGTTGCAAATATATGTGCTATGAGCACAATCATTTGTTCTGTGTCTGGCTGTAATTTATCTATAACTAGCTTTTGCCCGCGGCTTTGCCCGTAGCTTCGCCCGCAAACATAAAATATAGCCTATGTCACTCAGGAATTAAGCAGCTTTCTGTCGGTGAAAAAATTTTAGCAATCGGATCAGTATTTTCAGAGATTACCTCCTACAAACAATAAAACATAACTCCATGAGTCTTAAACTGACAATATTACAAGTACGCTAATCATGGGTTAGATACAGAACAATATGAGCGGGGTGCGAGGTTGTAGTTGATGTATAAGCACTGATTGGTTTTGCATAGTTTATTAAAAGTTCTTCAAATGTTATGTTAGATAAATGCACCCGGTCCGTTTGGTGTCTCGTTATGAGTACGATGATAGTAAATTGCTACGTTAGCAGTTGTTCGGTTGCTTGGACCGTACAAATAAGATTCTTCTAGTTTTTCAAACTAACATAATAAACAAGTTTAATGTGCGTAGGGGAATCTATGAAAGTCTTGATAAGATTATGAAAATTACTAAACCAATAGAAAAATACACTATCACTGACTTATACACGGTGTTTCAGATATAAGCACACAAACGTTTACCATGAATCCAGTACATTTATTTTAGACCCTCCAGTTGTGGAAATTTTCATCGGTGAACGCCCACGAGTACAACTAGGCTTGAACGAAGCTCGAAAATCACAGCATTCCAAACCAAACCTTTTTTAAGAAAATCAAAAAAATGTAAACTAAAAAGTCAGAGAATTAAAAAAAAATAAGACATTCGTTCCCAAACTCTACAAACAAAATACAACAAAGAATAAAATCATCTTTGTACCTTTTATAAACAGAACATTTATACATGGCCAGTAACAACCTCGGGGCTTTACCCACAAAGGGTCTCAAGCGGCCTGCATGTCACCTGTCATTTTTGTTCATATTCAAAACATAAAGTTACTGGTTGGTCCGGATCACTTTGTTTTTTCTGGGACTTCTTCAAAATGATAAATACTTTTCGGAGAAACACATTTGAATTTTTTTAAAAATTAATTTTTAGAGCGACCCATCCGAGATATACCATATAACCGCTCTTACGTGATTATGACGTTATCACACATGTCTCTAGATATTTTGGTAACATAAATATCTTGTGGATTATATCTAGGCTTCTATTGAAATTAAAACATACTCATAAAGTGTAAAACTAATCCAAAGATCCCAGAGAATCTACTATTTTGTGTGAATTTTAGTTCTTTATAATGTACTCAAAAATTTAAATTGTACACGTATCTATATCTATAGAAACCTTACACATTTAATTTAAATTCTGAATGGAAAACATTTTTTCCAGAAACTTAGATTTTTAGAAAGAGCACGTAATACCTGGAATTTTATTGTGCTCTATCGTCGGCCACATCATCGCTTACCATCAGTTGAGATAGTGTTCAAAAGCGAGTCTAACAAAAAAAGTATTATGAAATATTTGAGAAACAGACGGAATTACCAAATGCCAACAGAACGTTGACGCGTCATCTTTTATTTTCCGCGTAGCCTCTTTATCAAATATTGCGTTGGATAACATTGAATGAAACAACAAGCTTTTAAACCATGCTTAGAGTACGAATAGACGAGTGGGGAAGGGTCGTCTTAAGGTGTATTTTGCCTTTTCTTATTGAATACTTCCTCCACAAGATTCAACCTTAAATTGACAGTTATTATATTAAATTTATCGTTATCGACCCTGATTCGAGATTTTATCCCTATTTTATGGCAAATGAGCAGAGGGCGTTCACAACCTTATTTTCATTTCTTGATTCTCCTAATTCCCGTAGTTATATAGCCCTTCACTTTCAATACATTTGCGCCAACCACAATGGAAATCTGCGCTCATCTCATAACCGCCTTCTCTATTGTCCCACTCATCGTACTCACTTTCTTCAATATTTCTTCTTTATTCAAGCTATTTCTTTGTGGAATGCGCTTCCCCAAGAGAGCAGGATAGCAACAGACCGATTAACATTCAAAACCAAAGTTCGCGGGTTAATTCGTAAAAAGTTGGCAGTAGTATCATCACAGAGTTAATATTTTCCTATTGTCAATTTGGATCAATTGTTTGACTATTTTAGTGCATGTGTGTAGTGTAGTATATATTGTATAATAATTATTCTATGGTTTAGTAGTTTATCTATTCTATGGTCTATTAGTATATCAATTCTTATATTCGCCTTTTTCTCACTCTTTTATTGCATCTACCACTACTTTTACTCTACTTCACCCAAAGGTTGGCTGGTAGAAAATGCCTGAGGCATTAAGTCCACCTCTATACTCTTGTGTGCATAAAGCATTAAATCATTAAACCCCAAGCGAAAACCGGCGTTCGCGCTGCTATTGTCTTACTATTGTGTCTCTAATTGACGGTATATGAAAGGAAATAAATAAATAAATGAGCCGAGTGTAATGGATATAGTTTCCTTCAAAATGACTTATAATATTGATGTGATGCCAACCCCTACAACATTTGGTACAGAAAGTAAATTCAATAAAACCAAAACACAACACATTTTCTTTGAATAACAAAGCTGAAGCCTAACAAAACTAAATTACATGAGCCCCAAAATAACCCATTCGAGAATAAATATTTCTTCACTAAAGCCCAAATGCTCATACAAAATAGGGTACGCGTTCATTATTCGGCGCTACAACTTACAAGTTTTTGTGATGAAATTGTCCATAAAAACCCGCGTTTCGCCCGCCTACAGTGGGGTCTACCCCAATTTTCTATTAGTGTCCGGAATGGGTGAAAAACGTGTCAATTTGCCCTGTACCCTTGAGAAGGGAAAATTTTCCGTTGTTCATTTGGGAACAAATGTATTGGAAGGGTGATATAAAACGATCAGTGAACTGTTTTTTTGCTGTATTGAAGGAAAGATAAATTTTCGAGTTATTGGAATAAGCAAAATATAATTAAAGAGATATGTTGTAGATATTATGATATTTTTATTTCTTTTGCCTTTTTTTTGTTTGAAGAACGATTCATTCCTCGAAATGGACCTGTTGCCTGGCTACCTCGTTCATACGCCTTTAGATTATATTTTCTATGGGGCTATGCCGAAAAATCAGAAAGCATATTGGCCACATAGAAGCCAACACTCGACGTGTCATTGCTAAAATACAGCCCAAATAACAGAGAAGAGTATGTGAAAATTGGACATCCAGATAACACCATGA
Source organism: Mythimna ferrago (assembly GCA_910589285.2). Classification (NCBI taxonomy): domain Eukaryota; kingdom Metazoa; phylum Arthropoda; class Insecta; order Lepidoptera; family Noctuidae; genus Mythimna; species Mythimna ferrago. Next base: position 10,899,583 of record OU342694.1, on the reverse strand, counting down.
GCACGCAAACCGCGTTAGCCACTTGCCCGAAATTACATTCAAACCTTAACCATTCGAATAGATACCATAATTAGAGACACAATAGAACGACAATGAGAGAGCAAACGCCGGGGTTCGCTTGGGGTTTAATGAATTAATGTCATTAAATGATCTCTCAAATAAAGCCAATTTCAAGCATATTATTAAAAAAAAAAAAAAAAAAACTGTTCTTTATTTCTCCGCCTCTAAAACCACACCCTTTATTAAGACCAAGGGGTCTTAGACCTTTAAAAAGCCACTGAAGCCAAGTCGCAGTGACAATTTTTTTTTTGTCTACCCACCACTGTCCCACAGCTGAGCAAAGGTTGGCCCAAGTCCTTACAGATATTTTTCTCCCGCGGGAGACGGCACGCCGTTTCGCACCAGTCCTCATGGAACACGTCTATATTATATCTCCACCTCTTCCTAGGCCTGCCTCGACGGCGGATCATCGTGATCATTAACGACCACTGTTGGACACTAGCCTCCCCTGTGCGTCTTGATCTCCTGAGGCATACGATTTATGCATGCATAAATGTACCGCGTGTCGTCGCCGTGTAGTCCTGAACGACACATGCTCAACCTGAGCACGCAAACGTCTCACGGTGTTTGTCTGTAGAAAATGCTCACTGTGAGCACACACGTAAAGTCGGTGCCCTAAGTGGGCTAACCCACCAATTTGATAAGCTATTTAAATCATTATTTTGCTACCATTAAAGATGAAAATTCTTTGTGCAGCATTTCGATAAATCTTGCTATCCTAGTGTGAGGGTAGATTGATAAAAGAAAATGGCACGTCAGTGACAAAAGTTAACTTAGCTAATTCCGTGAGTCTTATCAACTGCTTGTAAATTTGGTCCATAATATTACGTCCAACATTACAAGTAACGTTGAATTTCGACACTGTCTATAAGAATGCATTTAGTCCAGTGGTAATAACAGCGATTTGACGCGCAAGTGAAGCTAGTTCAAATCTCACTTTAAACGTCTAAGTTTTTGTTTTCCATCTTTTGTGTTTTAGTTATCGTTTTTTACTTTTATTTAACGACAAAAGTTGAGAAATTGACAGTTTTTATAGAAATAAAACAAAATAATGCAAGTAAATAAAATGTTTATTATTTAACTATGTTTAATATATATATATATATATATATATATATATATAAAGTAAGTAAATGGTCCAAAATAGTCCAAAGTTAAAATACATTTTTTAATATTATAATCAAACAAACACATTTATAAACATTTATAAAGGGATATAATAATGGTATAAATAACTAATTATTACGCAATTTTGATTCTTAAGAACTTAGACTTAAAGTTTATTATTGGTATTTTAAAATGTATCGACTACTGATACGAGTAGCTTATTTTGGTAGCCCTAATTAGGGTAATATGGCTTAGTGATCTGTGTAAAGACTTTGACGCAGTAAGGCACGAGTTCAATTCTCATACCCTGTGTATTGTTTTGCTTTCCATTTACAACTTTTTAATTATTTTAAGTAACAATCAACAAACTAAATATTCTTTAAACATATTTGGAATAATTTCGCCAACTTGTAATAAGCGGGTAGTCAAGATAAATATGCGTATTCATCATAAAACTGGTATTCAAATGTTACTTAGATTAAGGGTAGAGGAATAAAAAATGAACCGTTCTAATAAAGCAAAAACCAGTCTACGCTCAATAGCAGTGACATCGTGCAAACAATTTTTATGTTGCCTAACTAAATTACGTAAAACAACGTCTTTATTTAGAATATTTGTATATACCTGAATATAAAATAATCTATTCACATAAGGAGAATGTTGGTTTTCGGAGAGATTGATAGGAGGCGTCTTAATATAGCCGTAGGTAAGTGTGTTTTTTTCCATTTTATTTATACTTCTTTTTTAAACTTACACATTTTATGCTGTGCGTAATCAAACATCTTTTTAATTATACTTACACATAAAGTAACTTCTGTTTCGTTTCTCTGTTTCAGATAAATACAGTCAGATAATGGTTTAAAACTATAACAAACAATACAAGTCAGGACGTAAAATTGAAATAATTGCTGGTCATCCGTCAAGTCCGTTTTGCCCAAGAATATCTGGATTTCTATCTGAGAAAAAAAACACAATGTTATTATACTGCCGTATACTCGTAGAACTGGCGGGTTTAACTCTGGGTTACTTGTGTTGAATGTCTTCTGTGGATAGAAATTGGTGGACGATTCAGTAATAAATATTACGTGACGTAATGTCATCTGTGCGTGTAAGCAACAATGGATAATTATTTACTTCTTGTAAACAGCCACAATGCCTTCTTGTCAGTGCTTATGTGTAGGTTAAATAAATCATAGTAATCTTAATTTGTTAGGAAGTGTTAATATAATAAATTCACTGATCCTTGTTTCTTTCTTAATCAAATTTAAAACTTAAAACTCTATATAAAATCTGTAAAGTAGTTAAAATGTCAAAATATTTAGAGCAAGTATGACAGTTAATGTAGTGATGCTATTGTTATAAAATAGAAATATTATATATTTCTAATCATGTAACATGTTGATTCACTGCATTAAACTCTTCTTTAAAAATAAAATTAGTATTTCATGAGCACTATTGAAATAAATAAACTGTTTTTTTTTTCATGCTCAAAACTGTATTTTAAATAATTCTACCATATCAAAAGCAGTTTAATATTGTAACTTCTTTTATATGTTTTACCTTTATATATAATTATCTAAATTATGTCTATTAAGTAGATGAGTAAATATTTTTTTATGTAAACATTACTTATATTGAATAAATCGTTACCTATCCTAACCATTTTTATTTTTTATTCATGTTGTTTTTGTGTTTGAATAGTTAATTTAAATGTATTAATTTAACATAATATAAATTATAATTTGATTTTAAAAAAATCATAATCCAATATTATAAACACAAAACCTACTAAAAGAAGCATGACGGATTTGAACTTACGACCATGTCAATATAAGTCTACTGTTATGACCATTAGACTAAATCGACTTACGATACGAAGTTGAAATTAACAAGTGCATTACGAGACAAAACGTATTCATAAGTTTACCTACCTTAACGTTACGTCGTAAAGATCAAATTGACGTAAACAGTATTCTATAATATTAGACTACCTGCCTCTCATTATATTCGTTTAAATTATTATGCTCCGAATTGATTATCATGTATCTTATGCTAATTGCAGAAGGTTCAAATTCGTCTAGCTTTTAGCATGTCTTATATTACCTTCTGTTGTCACGTGGGTCTTGTCACATTCCAAGGCATGCGAAACAAACCATTTGCAATGCACGCCACGCGATGTCTGTAGGCGGCTTATCATCCTCCAGATTCCCACTACCCTCAGGTAATCATCCGATCTTGTTGTAGGCCGGAAGACCCGGACCGGAAGACGCTGCGTTAGAAAACATAGCGTCTCCCAGTACGCAGTCGTCACTCCAGAACCTTTCGGCAAAAACAACCATCTATTCTGCAACGGCATTTGCCCTTTGCAAAAATGTTTTTTTTTTAGTTCGAGTACGTTCAAACAAACAAAAAATTCTTCAGCTTTATAAATATTTTTTGGCAGAACGGCTATATCTGTCTAGTGAGATCCAAGCCTTAGGGATTAGCAACATCAATCAGACGGATATTATTGTCTGTCTACCTGACATAATCCCTTAGTGGCGTCCAATGAGTTACGACGACACATATGTAAACACACACACACACATAACACACGATACATGTGTAGGTAGGCGCCAGATAAACATGGAATAACGGTCATTAACCCTCCTTTTTTCATGGAATAACGGTCATTGACCCTCTTTACGGCGTCCTTACCGTCCGCATGACACATGTCCTCACCGGAAATGGCAAGTTCGGGAGGTTCCTGTTCCGAATAAAAGCGGAAGTGACGCCCGGGTGTCGCCACTGTGCGGAACGTCCGGAAGACACGGTGGACCACACAGTCGTGGTGTGCCCTGCTTGAGCGGAGCATCGCCGTGCCTTCGTGGAGGTGATCGGCGGCGGAGACCTCTCGCGCCGGGCCTTGGTTGAGGCCATGGTCCGGAGCGAGGAGAAGTGGCAGCCGGTCGCCGACTTCTGCGAAGCAGTAATGCTCGCTAAGGAGGAGGCCGACCGCATCTCGCTCTCGCCGCCGCCGGGATTCCGTTCCCGATTTCCAGCCACCGTAGGTGCGGGCTTGCGGACAGTGAGCAATGGGTAGCTCGCTGTCCGGCCGTCCGGTAACTGTCCGGACCAAGCCCAAGTCGTCGACGGCGCGCGCTGTTCCCGCGCGCCTCAAGGGGTTGTCAGCAACAGCAGGGGCCCATCCGGGTCGAAGCCTACTGGGGCCAGGTTGTGTTCCGTTTACAATGTTATTTTGAATAGATTATATATATTGTGGGAGTATCAACACCGCAGAAAAACACAAAGCATCCCAATCATTCGAAAACGTTAAAAATAATCCGACTTACTACGTACAAATACATTCGCTCCTTCATTCAACAAAATATAAATTTAAAGGTACTTCTTCAGACCTATATACAGAACCACCCACACACGGTATAGCAATATTTTCTCTACGTACAACCGTCGCCTCGACTCGAACATATCGAGCCAACGACTGGAAGATGTTATTTCTTACCTCAAACTGAACTATCGTGTCACCTCGGGTTCTGAGTATTATGGAAACATACAGGGGATTATTTTGCTGTTTTTCGTATGGTTATTGTGTTTTTTCTGTGGGCCAGAAGTTTGAATGTTAGCACTGTGAGTACCAACACACTACTAATTTCAAAACTCTTGCCCGCCTGGCCAAGCTATGACCGTTTCCTTTCGATTCTCTTGCGTCGAACGCCTCTAGTCGGCCACGCTGTGTATTTCTTTGTTCTGACCACGTGACTGAGCGTTGAGATGACGCCAGAACAATGGAATCGGAAGCGTAGCCAACTCGAAGCGTTCGTAAAAGAATCTAATCGAAACAGTCGTAACTTGGCTAGGTCTGCTGGTTTACCTTGATAAGACGTTACTAGTCCTGCGCATAATGCTTTTTCAGACGTGTCGGATTGCTTCCATCGGACTTAGAAATAAATTTCTTTTGCATTGTAATTTCTCTAATAATTCCTCAGCACCGATAACTTCTTAGCCCAATACAGGATTAGACCTTCAGTGTTTGTGCGGCGTCTCTTCGCAGGCACCCACCTTACATACATCCTGCATGACGTGCCCTGTTACCTGTTCACGTAGGGATCTACTGACAGCATCAGTGGACGGCATTGCCGTGGCCGAATGCTGGGCCAGGTAAAGAATATAATTAGTTTTGCCATCGACACGCTAAGAAGAAAAAGGATTAAGGTGCCTATGCGAGTTGTTTTTATGCCATCGAAACGTATACTGTGTTAGGCTCTCTGATTGGTTCACCGACAGAAAGCTGTTTTATTCCTGAGTGGCATAGGCTATGTTTTATGTACGCTGGTGAAGCTGCAGGCAATAGCTAGTCAATAAAAAAAAAGAGCTAGGGGCTCGCCAACAATATAAAAAAAAAACAGTTGTGTAGGCATTATACTTTGTAAGTAAAGGAATATATGTACAATGTACATAGGAAAAGGTCGACTCTAGTTAAAAATACATGTAGGTGTTCCTCAAAGGGGTTGTAAAAAAATATATAGGTAGTATTTATAACCATAAAACGAAATAAGAAAATTATTTTTCATAATAGGAGTTCCAACCTGGAAACCATGTATTTCAAAGGGCAAAGCAATATCAATGACGTTTACCTACAAGTTTCTTTTAACAAACAAACTCTGTGTCATTGGTTAAATAGCTTTCTTTTTGGAAATTTAGTCCTGAAGCCGCCCAGACAGAAAAAGTAATTCCTGAGGTAAAATTTCCCAACTGAAAGTGATTGAAACAAAACTACACATCCTACAGTAGTTCTAAGTTCCTTTGTATACGTCGTAAATATTGCTTAACGTTTGAGACGCATTGTTACCACGGTAGAACTCATATTCCAAAATAGGTTGAGTTTTCTTAGATTTTTAGCGGACTGGCCTGTTGGTCTAGTGGTTAGTGGCCCTGACTGCTATGCCGGTGGTCATGGGTTATTTTTTTTTATTATTAATAAATATCTGGTGCTTGTCTGCGATCCTACCCAAGACAAATGTTTGTGTGATGAGCATAATGTGAAATTATACCCAGACACAGAACAAACGATCATCGTTTTATTCTGTGTCTTGGTGTAATTTATTTAAATTTGTATGTATTTAGAAATATACAAGTGTATTAAAATTTATCAGTTGTCTAGTACTCAAAGTACAAGTTCTGCTTAGTTTGGTACTAGATGGCGTTGTGGATCATTAAAAAAATATGTTCCGTGCGGAAATCGGACCCGCGGCATGCAGTACAGCAGCCAATCCCTCTGTCATTACATCAAGTACCATCAACGGATCTGTGTCCAACATTATGATGTATGACATTGCCATACATCACAATGTTGGACACAACAAGGCCTTAACTAGGGCGGTGCCAGCGGTGTCCGGGCAAAGGGCGCAGGTCCAGAATGGGTGCAATTTTTTTTACAAATTTAGTTTGTATTGTACTTTTCTTGTCTAGGGGGAAAAAACAAAAAAAAATTAAACTGATTTTTTTTTAATAGAAATTCACGCAAGGCGTTTAAAGCCTAGTTACGGCTCTGCGTCACAACTTATCGGCTTCTGCGTGTTCGCCCATCCTATCATCCCCTATATTCCCCTCAAATAATAAACAGTAGATACGTAGATAAGAACACACATAGGCGGATAACACCGACTGCTTGCTGTGCGATGTTTACAATCAATATTGACGTATATGTAGGTCGCCGGCGATGCGACGCTCAACGTTACATTTGTACCTCTTACTTCAACGTTTCTGGTTACCGATCAGTGGTGCAATTACAGTTCAATGACTTTCCGTTAACTTTTTATACTAATGTTTAAAATAAATGATTTCGTTTGGGCCGAGTAGTAACGGCCCTGACTTACGAGTTGTAAGTCGCGGGTTCAAACCCAGCCAGGCAAGTTACTTTTAATAAGGCATTCTCTACTAGTCAACCTTTGGGTTAAAAAAGACTACACTATGGCAGGCGTGCACAACAAATAAATAGTAGATATTTCCAATCCAAAGAAGTATAATTATTTACACATAACATGATAATAAAAATAACACATAAACAACAGAACAACACAACACACAATAACATTTAAAAACTCATAAATAACTTAACCAATGATTAATTTAACAGGTATTTATATACCAATTGAAAATAGTATGTACAAACGCAAATAAAAATAACTTATTGGGCATCGAAAAATTCATTCACATCGCTGTTAATGGGAAAAATGCCCACAATGCTTGCAATGTTTCCATATTGAATAGCAATGCTGATTCGTTGGCCAAAAAAATTCAACCGATTTACTGATTCAACTGATTATATTATTAATATTTATTATTTTATATAAATATTTATAAATGAAGTGATTAAAGCGTAGGTAATAATGATAATTATAATAATTGGACTCTACCTGAACTAGGGATAACTTTATATCTCAGGTGTGGATAGCCTCAATGAGCACCATGCAAATTGCTATCTGAGATAGTCTTTTGAGGAAAGATCCACACAGATCGTAGTGGACTTGTTCAGTCAATGCAAACATTTGTCAGTATTCATGTAGCTCAATTCAAGACTACTAAGGACTAAGGTGCTCAGCAGAGTCGAAGTCTACTGTGGTCATAGGTTCGCTCCTAAAAGAAAAACCGGCGAAGGAAATAGGAGTGGGTTTTAGTCTATCCTACAATGTTATCTGCCGCCCTGCCCAACGGCGGGAGATAACATTGTACGGTGGAGCACACAGTCGAGGTGTGCCCTGCTTGGGCGGAGCATCGCCGTGCCCTCGTGGGGGCGATCGGTGGCGGAGACCTCTCGCGCCGGGCCTTGGTTAAGGCCATGGTCCGGAGCGAGGAGGAGTGGCAGGCGGTCGCCGACTTCTGCGAAGCAGTAATGCTCGCAAAGGAGGAGGCCGAACGCATTAGGCAACGGCGTTATCGCCGCCGCCGGGATTCTGATCCCGATTTCCGGCCACCGTAGGCGCGGGCTTGCGGACAGTGAGCAATGGGTAGCTCACTGTCCGGCCGTCCGGTAACTGTCCGGACTAAGCCCAAGTCGTCGACGGCGCGCACTGTTCCCGCGCGCCTCAACGAGTTGTCAGCAACAGCAGGGACCTAGCCGGGTCGAAGCCTACTGGGGCCAGGGTTATCCGAAAGGGCGCTCGAGCCCCGGTATGAAGGCTAGAAGGAACGGGGTGGGTCTTTTAGTCAGTAAGAGTCTGACACTATCTCTCGCTCCGCCCAAGAGCGGGGGATGTCAATGCATGATTTTTTCCCACCATAAAAAAAAATAAAAAGATAACATTGTAGGATTTCTCACCAAAAAAAAAGAACTAATAAGGAGTTGAAGTTGATTAAGTCCAATACAACATTATTTAACAATCTCATTCCAAAACCTTGTAAGTTTCAAGATAGATTGTTTTTATCTTACTTCCAATCCAACACGCGACTATAGTCTATCTAAAAAGTTAACCGACTTGGGAATTTTGTATAATATTTAATCATTTAAAAAATACTTATATTCGATACTTTTTATAAGGTTCTTCTGTTAGTAAACAATGATCAATATCTCTTAATCAACCTTGATTATTGAACCAGTGTTGAATACATCAGATTTTATTAAATCCTAATAATTACTCAAGTCGTTTGACTTGTTAGACAGACTACGGGTACCATATTGTCCAAAGAAAAAAAAAAGACTTGTGGCACTCGGGGACTGCCGCGGTAAAGCTATTGCATAGCATTTTTATCAACTTATGCAATTATAATTATTTATTTATTTTATTTATGCAGTATTTTTTTTCCTTTGTTTTTTTTTTCTTTGATATTAATTGAAGTTACACTTTCACACATTGAATTGAATTTTGATTGATTGTTCACTCATTTGTTTTCTTATCGGTCACCACGCTCAAAAAACAAATGAGTGGGGGGTGTTAGGTTATTTTCGTTACGGAATTTCTGGGTTCGGTCTCCACGCTCAAGGCCCGCGATAGAAGCTATGCAATAGCTTAAAAACAACTTCATTTATTCCTTTGGGTGTCATAACAGGCAAAAACATTGAAAAGCCAGTTTTTTATTAAAAAGTTCTAAACTCGTGTAGAAAAATTCTCGTGCACTGCTAGCCTTCATGAAATGTTTTATAAGCCACATATTTTAGAATTTACTTTTAAAAGCAGACGCTAAATTAACATACAGCCTCGCTTGGCAATATTTGGAATAAGCAAGTAAGAAAATATTATTTAGAAGCACTGGATTATGCTTGAAGGTAGTCTATGACTTAATTTTAACTTATTATGTATATTTTTGTGACTTGGTTTTAAAAGCATTATATATACGTGATTATTGCTGTTTTATTTTAAATGAAGAATACGCGCTATGAACGTGTACACAACATTTTTTTATTTTTTATTTTTTTATTGTTGATAGGTTTGCGCTTGACTACTATCTCACCTGATGGAAAGCGACGATGTGGTTGACGATAGAGTGCTCTTACCTAGAAGTAACCTATTCACTCTTGACTTAAAGATTCCCGGGTTGTAGCCATCATCATACACGTATTACTTATAGTTATGTTTAAGTAACAATTATTAGCCATTATTTTTAAATCTCCTCCCCCTTTTCCGTCCTTCATATCACCAAAAAAGAATATTTTTATCTCACCTCCTACGATAACTTAAACATTTAGGTAAATTGCCATTAATGTGCAGTACTCAAGTCATCATCATCATCATAATTTCAGCTGAAAGACGTCCACAGTTGGACATAGGCCTCCCCCAAGCGTCGCCACAACGACCGATCCTGTGCGTCACGCGTCCATCGGATTCCCGCGACCCTGACCAGGTCATCGGTCCACCTGTGGGACGCCTTACAACGCTGCAATCAAGTCATGAAATAAGAAAAAATAAGTTTTAGAAAAATCAGAAAAGGGAATGTTTACGTAATTACCATGCTAACTACCCCCTTCTTTCGTCTCTCATGCCATAAAAATAAAATAAATTAATATAAAAAAGTACAATAAAAATAAAAAGTACAATTAAAATAAAAAAGTACAATAAAAATAATAAAATCTATTTCTATGAAAACTGGTTGTCACGCGCATTTCTCCGATAGCTTTAACCCTTTGAGACATTTGGAATGATAACCTCATAGGGAAAATTGACATTTTCATCAGAGAACCCCTTTTGACTGATTGAAAACGTCGATTCGTCGAGTTTCAAAGCGTTAATGAATATGTAGGAACCGTCAGTTGCTGCCAATCTCTTTAGCGCGAATGATTCGGTAATGTAACCATCACAAATCAATTTGCAAAGGGTTTTACTAAGTTCGATTTTCATTAGAATAATACACCTTTTCACATTTATAGCTTTTTTAATAACTGATTTTTCAACTGGGATTTTTTTTTTTTACTTTTTTTTATCCTTTAGTTCAATGATTTATTGACACAAACAATGTAGGGTCGATCGGCGGCGGCGATCTCTCGCGTCGAGCCTTGGTACAGGCCGTGGTCCGGAGCGAGGTGGAGTGGCAGGCGGTCGCCTCCTTCTGCGAAGGAGTAATGCTAGCAAAAGAGGAGGTCGATCGCATTAGGCAACAGCGGCGCTCATAGCATCCAAGCCGCCGCCGAGATTCCGATCCCGATTTCCGGCCACCGTCGGCGCGGGCTTGCGGACGGCGCGCAAAGGTTAGCTCGCTGTCCGACCGTCCGGTAACTGTCCGGACCGAGCCCAAGTCGTCGACGGCGTGCACTGTTCCCGCGCGCCTCAATGAGCTGTCAGCAACAGCAGGGGCCAAGCTGTGTCGAAGCCTACTGGGGCCAGGGTTAATTTGAAAGATAGCTCAAGCCCCGGTACGAAAGGCAACGAAGGAACAGGAGTGGGTTCTTAGTTAGTAAAAGTCTGACACTATCTCCCGTTCCGCCCAAGAGCGGGGGGTGTCATTAGATGATTTTCCCACCGCTAAAAAAAAAACACAAACAATGTCTTTTAGCGATTCTTCGGGCTACGTCGGTAATCAAGGTTGGAAGATAACCAAGAGAATTTTCAAAAAGAATTTGAAAACTGACCGCTATTCCGAATAGATTGTCTAACAGATAAGTAAGGAGTTGGGTACAATCCTGTAATCCGATTACTCTTAACGGAAAACCCAAAAAGATTATTTTTGTTCATATCTGTTTACTTGACCACTCTTAACTTAAACGTCTTCTAAAATGGTTTAAGAAAATTATATAGGAACAATTTTTTTGTGGCCATTTTGAGTCTCTTGTGGCCTTGCAGATTCTGACAGTAAATATTGGAAATACTTATAAAGTTTAATGGAATAAATATTTTACTATTAAGTATTAACTGACGTTTTACCAGTGACTTTTTTTTAGGTTGGAAAATCATCCAATGACATCGCCCGCTCTTGGTCGGAGCGGGAGATAGTGTCAGATTTTTATTGACTAAAAACCCACTTCTGTTCCTTCGTCGCCTTTCGTACTGAATCTTAATACTTCGAATCTTCCTTTGAGAAACAAATCTTTGGTCCCAGTAGGCTTCGACCCTGTTGGGCCCCTACGATTGGATCACAACTTCTTGAGGCACGCGTGGATTAAAACACGCCGTCGACGTATTGGGCTGGGTTCGGACGGTTACCGGACGGTCGGACGGCGAGTTACCCATTGCTCGCCGTCCGCAAGCCCGCGCCTACGGCGGCCGGAAATTGGGATCGGAATCCCGGCGGCGGCTGGGGCACTGGACCATTTTGAATCTCTCGTAGCCTTGCAGCTTTCTCAAAATACCTAAATATGTGAAATACCTATAAAGTTTAATGAAATAAACAATTTACTTTTTAAAATTAACTGGCTTTTACCAGTGCTTTCAAACCATCACAATATTCACAAAAAAACAATATTTATCTCTTTGATAGAAAAAATATTGGCATAGAGGAATAAACTATTATATTCGGCAAAATTACAAATAAATAACACATTCTCATCGGTACTAAATCAAGCGAACCAATCGTTCGTGAAACTCTAGTCCCTGAAGTATAATATTAACACAAACGTAGAAATAATAAATGTAGACTATAATTTGTTACAATCAATAGATTTTGATTGTGTTCTATTATTTGAAGATGTAGTGCCTCTCGGGGGAGGATATTTTTTATTACTTACCAACATTGTGCTCATGATCATGATTTAAAAGAGTGTCCATGGAGTTTCTTGCACGTTCTTCTCCATAGAGATCTACGCTTTGGAACGTGCAATTTAGCTTCACTTTTTTTTTGACTGACCGGCATTTTGACAATTCAAAAGTGTCTTTATTGGTCTATTTGAAACTAGCTTTGCTCGCAGCTTCGCCTGTGTACATAAAATATAGCCGATGTAACTCAGGAATAAAGCAGCTTTCTATCAGTGAAAACGTTTTAGCGATCGGATCAGTACTTTCAGAAATTACCTCATACAAAAAAAAAAAAAGAAGACGTGTGGCACTCGGGGACTGCCGCGGTAAAACTATGGCATAGCATTTTTATCAACTTATGCAATTATAATTATTTATTTATTTTATTTATGCAGTATTTTTTTTCCTTTGTTTTTTTTTTTCTTTGATATTAATTGAAGTTACACTTTCACACATTGAATTGAATTTTGATTGATTATTCACTCATTTGTTTTCTTATCGGTCACCACGCTCAAAAAACAAACGAGTGGGGGGTGTTAGGTTATTTTCGTTACGGAATTTCTGGATTCGGTCTCCACGCTCAAGGTCCGTGTTCGATCGTATTACGTTAAGTTAGTTCATTAGTTGCCTCAATACAGAGCTACAAAACAGTCGTGTCATTTTATTTAAAAACATCTCAAAAACACCTACAAGGCACAATCAACCTTACGACGTCACCATATGGTCGCAAATCGAGCCGGATAATTAGTAGTCGGCACACCTGTGGGTCGTTAGTGAATCTTTACCTGAGCGAGCCGAGAACAAAAGGCCGCATTCCTCCGATAAGAAGAACTTGTTTACGCAAAATTGTGCAGCGTTTTATGAACTTACATTTTTATACGAGTGTGGTTGACTATTCGAGTTGGTGATATTACGTACAAACAAGATAGAACTTTACAATGGCGACGGTAACTTCGGAACAACAAAAATATTTGAATACACTGGAAGATTCGGCAAAATTATTACAAAAAACGCAAGTGAACTTAAAGAAATGTTCTAAAGTGAGACTTACGGACGGTTACATACGGGCTAGATTGAAATGTATAGAAGAGTATTGGTGTGATTTTCGACGAGCGCACGAGATGTTGACACAATGTACTCCAAGAGACAAGCGTGGTGAAATTCCATACTTTCTTAACGAAGATTTTTTCGCCGTTGAAGACCTGTACCTATGTTTGCAAGCAGATTTAACAGACATGTTGAGCAAAATGCAGCAAACCTCAATGGAAACATCAAACTCGTCGTTACTTGGTGGTCAAGGGCAAAGTTCGATTGTAAAACTACCGCGGATTCAATTACCAAATTTTTCGGGAAAATACGAAGAGTGGCCTACGTACCAGGACATGTTTATATCACTTGTGCACAATAATACTTCAATCAGTGACGTTCAAAAGTTACATTACCTGAAGTCTAGTGTTACCGGTGAAGCAGAAATAATTTTACGTCACGTTCAAGTTACGGACAGTAATTACAATCAAGCATGGCAGTTATTAAAAGACAGATTCGGGAATAAACGTGTTATTGTGTTTTCTGTTTTGCAAAGACTTTTTTATCAGAAGAAAATCACATCGCAAACAGCTAGCAGTGTGAAAACTTTATTAGATACTACAACAGAGTGCATAAATAACCTGAAAAACTTAAAAATTAACACTGACTCCTGGGATCCTATAATTATATTTCTGGTGATTCAGAAGTTGGACCAGGAATCACATAAAGAGTGGGAAACTTATGCTTATAAGGAAAGGTCAGAGGAGGTGCCATCTTGGGAAGAGTTGAAAAGATTTTTAGAATCTAAATTTAGAACTCTGGAAATGATACAACCCGTATCAAACAAAGTTCGTACAGAAAAGGAGCGATCCTGCCATGCCGTGAGTGCTGTTAAGGTTAAAAACTGTGTACTTTGTAGTGAAAAGCATACATTATGTCACTGCAAGGAATTTATTAACATGGACCTTACTCAACATAACAACTACGTAAAGGAAAAACAGCTCTGCTTCAACTGCCTGCTTCCGGGTCACTCAGTCTACAAATGCAAGGTACCAGGTACTTGCCGCGTATGTAGAAGGCGTCACCATTCCTTACTCCACAAAACAGAGACTTCGAAGGGTTCTACAGAATCTACACCTAACCAACCTGTTCAATTGTCGACTTCTCAACAGGAAGACAAGAAGGAGGCCATAACAAGTCTTCATGTTGGTGTTGGAGGATCTGGAAGAGCATTATTGGCAACTGCACTAGTCAAGGCAAGAGGAGAAGATGGACATGTGACACTGTTAAGGGTTCTTGTAGATCAAGGCTCACAAGCGAGCTTCATAAGTGAAAAGGCAACTCAATTATTGAAGCTTCAAAGAAAATCAATTGAAGGCACAGTGACAGGTGTGGGTTCTATGCAGGTACCAATTAAACACGTGGTTCAGCTAAACATATTATCGAGAGGGAAAACAGAATTCAACATGCACGTCGAAGCTTACGTCATGACCAAGCAACTGACCACGCGAATACCACATCATACAATGACTGTTCATAACTGGCAGCACCTGAAGGGTCTCGATCTTGCAGATCCACAGTACTATAGACCAGGCCCGATAGATATGCTGCTCGGTGTGAAGGAATATGCACGAATAGTCGAACAAACATTTGTCAAGGGTCCTCCAGGGTCTCCTTGTGCACAGAAAACAACCCTAGGATGGATATTATTTGGAGAAATAAATACAACACAAAGTGAACATTCATTTCTTGTCATGCATCACCAAATAGACGTTGATAACATGTTAAAGGCGCTTTGGGAGATAGACACAACTACAAGGCGAAAGAATACAAAGGAAGAACAATTATGTGAAGACATATATCACAAAACACACACAAGAAATGAACAAGGAAGATTTATAGTGAAACTACCGTTTAAAACAAATTGTATTCAATCACCTGAAGGAAATACAAGAGATATAGCTAAAACAAGATTGATACATTTAGAGAAAAGGTTTAAAAAACAGATTAAGCTAAAAGAAGAATATGAAAAAGTTATAGAAGACTACAAAAACTTAGGTCATATAGAAGAAGTACCTGAAAAGGAAATATATTCAAAAAGGTCAGTTTACTTACCCCATCACCCAGTTCTGCGTGAAGATAAGGAAACCACGAAAACTCGCATAGTTTTCGATGCCTCCTGTAAAGGAACAAATGGTATATCATTAAATGATGAACTCTTACCTGGTCCAGTGCTCCAAGAAGACCTACGAAGTATACTCATGCGCTGGAGAATGCACGCCGTCTGTTTTGCTGCGGACATACAAAAAATGTACAGAATGATCATGGTATACAAGGAGGATGCTGATTTTCAAAGAATACTGTGGAGAAACAATAGTGATGAAGAAATAAAAGATTTTAGATTACTTACCGTGACCTTTGGAACCACTTCAGCTCCTTACCTCGCAGTGAAGACCTTGATCCAACTTGCACACGAAGAACGAGATAACTATCCAGTAGCTGCTGACATTACATTATCAGATTTCTATGTCGATGATGCCCCATATCATGTTCTGACAATTACTGTCTATTCTAGGTTGCCTGGAAGAGATCGCGGAGTGCGATAAGGCCGCCCATTGTACGTGTTTTAGATATAAGTTTTTCTTTGTTATGTTTTGTTTGTACAATAAAGTAATAATAAATAAATAAATAAATAAATGTCATGTCGGGTTGTGACACAGTGAAGGAAGCAATCGAAGCTAGCAATCAACTCAGAGCTATGTTGAGCAAAGGAGGTTTTGAGTTGAAAAAATGGTCATCAAACAACATCGAACTGATGAAATCAATGGATCCAAGCATCATTTCTTCAAGCATCCAACTTGACATAAACTTAGATGGTACTGTGAAGGCATTAGGTATCACCTGGAATCTTGGTACTGATCAATTTCTCTACAAAATCAGTCTCTGCTCACCTCCATCAATCATTACAAAGAGAAATGTTTTATCAGATGTACAAAAACTCTACGATCCATTAGGTTGGATATCGCCAAGCATTGTGCTAGCTAAGATGTTCATCCAAAAACTTTGGTTAGTTGGCACACAATGGGATCAACCATTATCAGATGATTTAACGGCAGAGTGGTTGAAGATAAGAAATGATTTCGAGAACGTCAACCAAATTTCTCTAAACCGATGGTTGCACTCGTATAGTAGCAATAGAAAAGCGATTCAACTACATGGATTTAGCGATGCTTCAACTCGAGCTTATGCAGCAGTTGTATACTGCAGAGTAGAACAGAATGAAACTGTATACACAAGTCTAATTGCATCAAGAACCAAGGTTGCTCCATTGAAAACAGTATCACTACCTCGGCTTGAGCTGTGTGGAGCTGTTTTGTTGTCAAGGCTTCTAAAACAAGTCACATTAGCCATGAAAATTCCACATAGCCAAACCTACTGCTGGACAGACTCCACCATAGTACTGGCGTGGCTGCATGGTGAACCTCAAAAATGGAAGACCTTTGTTGCAAATCGTGTGGTAGAAATCAAAGACAATACAAACAATGTACAGTGGCATCATGTCATGTCAGAAGAAAATCCTGCTGACAAGGCATCCAGAGGAATGTTCCTAACAGATCTGAAAGAAGAGAAAATGTGGTGGAAGGGGCCTGAATGGTTATCAGAAAAGAAAGTTCATTTGAGAAAATCAGAAAATACAGAGACAGATTTAGAATCAAAACATACATGTTGTATCATTACAAGTGAAACTAAGGAAAATGAAGAAAAACCGATTTGGGAAAGATTTTCGAAACTGACTAGAATGAAGAGAGTACTTGCTTATTGTAGAAGATTTTTAAACAATGAAAACCAAGAAAGGTATTTAACGACAAATGAAATGAACATAATTTTGCAAAGGTGCATAATGTACTATCAACAATTAATTTATGAAAAAGATATAGAATCCATCAAGAAAAATGGTACGGTGAGAAAATCAAGTTCACTAATTAACTTGACACCATTTTTAGATAAACAAAATTTACTGAGAGTTGGAGGTCGTTTACAAAATGCTAATTTGCCAGACACAACCAAACATCCAATAATAATACCTAGTAATCAACATATCACGACATTGTTGATTAACGAAGCACACAAACAAACCTTACATGGTGGTATACAACTTATGATGGCATACATAAGAAGTAATTATTGGATTATTCACTTAAAATCAGCCGTAAGAAAATGCATAAGAAGTTGCAAGGTTTGCATTGTCAATAAAGGAAAGGTTAACAATCAGTTAATGGGTGAATTGCCAGCTGTAAGGGTGAGTCCACAGCGGGCCTTTCTAAACAGTGGAGTTGACTATGCAGGTCCAGTATTTATCAGAACATCAAAGGGGCGAGGCCATCACGCTACGAAAGGGTACATCTGTTTATTTGTGTGTATGGTTACACGTGCCATACACTTGGAAGTTGTAACAGATTTAACTTCTCAAGCATTCCTGGCTGCGTTTCGGAGATTCGTCGCACGTCGAGGTCGATGTCTTCATCTGTTCAGCGACAACGGCACAAATTTCGTTGGTGCTGCAAAAGAGCTCAAAGACCTTTTCAAAGCAGGTGAAAACAACATTTCTAAAGAAATTTCCGAACACTTAGCAACTGATGGAACTACGTGGCATTTTATCCCGCCGCGAATGCCAAACTGTGGAGGCCTCTGGGAAGCTGGAGTGCAAGCTGCAAAAAGACATCTAGCAAGGGTTAGCAAAGACTCAAAACTTACCTATGAAGAGATGACGACATTGCTAACACAAATAGAAGCTTGTCTCAACTCCCGCCCACTGTGCCAGCTGGACAACACTGTTGAGACGATGTCACCACTCACACCTGGACACTTTTTAATAGGTGAGCCCTTACTCAGTGTTCCTGATTACAATTATGAAAACTCGAAGATTAGCCTATTGACAAGATGGCAGTTAGTACAGCGAATGACACAAGATTTCTGGCGAAGGTGGCATTCAGATTACTTGAACACTCTGCAACAACGGGCCAAGTGGCAATCAGCTATCCAGTCACCTACCGTGGGAGACATTGTGGTCATCAAGGAAGACGGGCTGCCTCCTACGAAATGGCTCCTGGGTATAATTAAAAGGCTGCATCCTGGAAAAGACAATTTAGTTAGAGTGGTTACAGTGCAGTGTAAAGGACAAAGTGAATTGAAAAGACCTTTATCTAAGTTAATATTCCTACCTAAAGACGCTTAATTAATCGAAACAAGTTTTGTTCATATACTTACTTATTTATAAATTTACTTATACTACTTACCTCAATGAATCTAAGTCGGCATGATATTACATACTATTGTTAATTACCTACCTTAAACTTAAATACTTAGGTCTAAATAAAACTACATATCTAAATTACTTAATTACTACTAAGATTATTATGTACACAAACTTACCATTCGATGATTCGAGTCGCTAAACTAGATACTTAATAATAAATATGATGTACTTACCTTCTCACCTGCATGCTATTACTTAAAACTATGTATACTTACCTACTTACTAATAATAACTAATGCTATTGTGAAACAAATTCGTTCCTACTTACCTTAGTGAGTCACACATAATCATTGATACTTTACTATTAGAATGTGTAGTAAACAGATGTTCAATTCTGTAGGTACGTATTTAATGTTTGTAAACCGGTTATTAATTTTCTACATACAGTCCATTTGAAGAAGTTGTTATGTTTACCTGTTAAATTGTTAAGTTTTGAAACAATACGTTAGTTGTTAAGCCCAATTAGTTGTATTTGTAAAAGGACATAGGGTCCTTTTGGTGGGCGGTATGTTCGATCGTATTACGTTAAGTTAGTTCATTAGTTGCCTCAATACAGAGCTACAAAACAGTCGTGTCATTTTATTTAAAAACATCTCAAAAACACCTACAAGGCACAATCAACCTTACGACGTCACCAGTCCGCGATAAAAGCTATGCAATAGCTTAAAAAAAACTTTACCTCTTTATTATATTAGTGTAGATGTAGTATCAACGTTTCTGATTTCTGTGGCCTATGTCCAACTGTGGACGTTTTTCGCCTGAAATGATGGTGATGACGATATCCTTTACATTTTTTTGCGTCTTCGATTGCGTAGTAGTAGAAAATTATCGAAAGGAAACATATTCTCAGGATTAAAAGTATTACAGGTGCTATTCTGAGACATCATAGTCTACCCGTGTGTGAAATGGCCCATAACTTTTGCTTGTAGTGACATTTATGGCGCTTTTTAGAGTTCTCTGCTTGACTCGGACGTATACAACAGTCCGAAATCATCTATCGGACAGTAACCCGGACATAACACCCGTATGGTGAGAGAGTTCTACCTTTTGAACGGAGGTATGTAGGGCTTAACACAGCTCTAAATGCCTTTATGGTACCTATTAGTATGATAATTAATTGATGCCTCATATTAATTGTAGCCTGAGTTTTTGAGAATTTATTTATTGCTTCTAGCTCCTTCTATTTACTTCATAGCATCCGTTTAATTGGAGCAAAGGAAAAAGATAAAGGTTAAATTATGGAACATGACTTTTATTGTTTTTATCCATTTAATTAATTTCCCAACTACGTAATATTTTTTCACTATCATTTCAATATTTTCTTAATCAAATTGCTAAAATCGTTCTCTTATATAAGTATATAAGTAAGTAAACTATAATATCGCATTGGGTCTAGCCTGTAAGGAGATTTATAAAGCTTGAAATAAATAATAAAATAAATTTAAAATATTTTTCATTATTTGTTGTTGTAAAAAAATTCAGGTCTCTACCGCTCAGCGGAGACCTCTCACGCCGGGCCTTGGTTGAGGCCATGGTCCGGAGCGAAGAGGAATGGCAGGCCGGTCGCCGACTTCTGCGAAGCAATAATGCTCGCAAAGGAGGAGGCAGACCGCATCAGGCAACGGCGCTTTCGCCGCCGCCGGGATTCCGATCCCGATTTCCAGCCACCGTAGGCGCGAGTTTGCGGACAGTGAGCAATGGGTAGCTCGCTGTCCGCCCGTCCGGTAACTGCCCGGACCAAGCCCAAGTCGTCGACGGCGCGCACGGTTCCCGCGCGCCTCAAGGAGTTGCCAGCAACAGCAGGGGCCCAGTCGGGTCGAAGCCTACTGGGGCCAGGGTTATCCGAAAGGGAACTCGAGCCCCGGTATGAAGGCTTGAAGAAACGGGGTGGGTTTTTTAGTCAGTAAGAGTCTGACACTATCTCCCGCTTCGCCCAAGAGCGGGGGTTGTCATTGGATGATTTTCCCCACCAAAAAAAAAAACAAGGGATCTACCGCTTACTATTTATGAGATACAGCAAAAGTTTAGTACCTAATAGGGTACCGTTGGCACCCCTCGGGTATGGATCACAAAAAAGTAACCGTTCGATAGACTACGCACGATATCTGAATTGAATGATTGATCATAAAAATATACTTATTCAACTGAGCTATAAAAACATCATCAATTTATTAATAATTTAAAAAAAAATCATGACGATGGAAGTAGGTACTTTTACATACTGCAGGGGCCATGAGTGGTGTAAAAGTGAACCCCGGGGGCCCTGGAACGAAGGCAAAGAAGGAGCAGGAGTGGGTTGTAGTCAGTATAAGTCTGACACTCCCGCTCCGCCCAAAGGCTGGAGAAGTCAAAGGATGATTACCAGTGATCGGAATAGGTAGGGCTATTTAGGTTCATTGACCGCAAACATTAATATTAATATGGATATTCCACGGGATTCCGGCTGATACTACGGGATTTAATTGAATTTTATTCTGTTTGTCAATATGTATAAAAAAAATATGTAAGCCAATAAGCGCATGATATGCGACGTTGTAAATTTTACGTCAACAGCACGCTATAAAACTTTTTGCCTAGCGCGCGACGTTGCCGCTTTGTTGAGACTCGTACAGATACCGGCACGGATCTTGAGCGCTCGGCTAATCTTTCATTAGTCCCGAAGGCAAGATAGTTTTTTTTTTATAATTTTACTACTTTAAAAACCAAATCCCAGGACTCAGGGAATATCCATATTATTCTAATCCGATCTATTATTATTCTACCTATTCCGATCTCTGATGATTACCAACCTAAAAAAAGTACATTTACATGAAAAAACTCGTGTCTATCTATACATTCTAATCAAACTTTCCAAATGCAAAATCAAGACAGATTACCGTATCCTTTCAACAACAGAACGTTTCAAACAATATGTACGCTATGATAATTAAATCTTGTATAATGGCTACAAACATTACAGTTACGACCCTTTTAGCGGTTATAATACAGGGAATGTCTTCTCGTGTACCTAAAAGGGTCATTTGTACCGTATAAAGGCCACATCGAGTACATACGATTATGTTAATACCCT
Organism: Mythimna ferrago; assembly: GCA_910589285.2. Classification (NCBI taxonomy): domain Eukaryota; kingdom Metazoa; phylum Arthropoda; class Insecta; order Lepidoptera; family Noctuidae; genus Mythimna; species Mythimna ferrago. Next base: position 10,877,844 of record OU342694.1, on the reverse strand, counting down.
TAATTATAATATTTTTTCTTTTTTTTGTGGAATTCTGCGTATTTCTTACACGAATAGTACAAACACCACCAAATGAGGGTATTTGGGAAAATTCACTCCACCAGTTGGCGCCACTTAGTCGTCTGGCCTTTTCCTTTAAAAACGTATACATGACGATGATGTCTTTAGTGTCTAATTAATGTCATTAACATAAGTGTTTTGACAGGCGCCTGGACCTGACGCCTCAGAGCTGCCACCTGGAAAACGTCATTTTAGAATACCCTCATTGAGAACCGTTAGACCGACTTCAAAATATTTTTTTCATAGCAAGCTTTTGTAGCGTGGTTTACCCTTATTATACAAGATCATTCCACAAAGCTCAAATACGATAGGGTTATCTGAGGTCCTATAGCTACCTTACGGTTTCATCACCAGATCTGCTCCATGACATCATCGTCTCTTCTTTTTCTTTTGTTCTTTGATTGTCAGTTGATTTACACATGCATGCAATATTTCAGCTCAATCGGTAACGGGGGAGTGGATCACTTGCAAGATTTGATTACAGACAAATAACGGAACAGGTGAAACTAAAGAAAAGCTTGTAAAAAGGAGAAGGTTCAGTCTAAAGAATAAGTAACCCTAATAATTCACAATATCATCATCACCTCCCACCTAGCTTTTTCCCTACTAGCTTGGCGTCGGCTTCCAGTCTATCCGAATGTGGCTGAATACCCGTGTTTTACATTCATTATCTATCAGACAACTAAAACCCAGTTAGGTTTAAAGAATTTATTCTCATAAGAACAATTACAATTCACTTAAAATGAGATACAAATAGCTTATAAGTATTGTAATGTTCACATCTGTTGTATTGGTGACATCATAGGTTGTTTACATGTTTTTTTAATTTAGCTTTAAATATATTAACATTTTCACATTTCTTTAATTTCTTCGGGTAAATCATTAAACAGCCGTGCTCCCTCAAACAGTATTGTTTTTTTGCCGTAATTAGTTCGAGCGCGTGCAGTCATTAGTTGAAACTTGTTTTTAGTTACTGGTCAACACAATACTCCTTGGATAGACTGATGATCTGACTTTCTGGCGAACAGACTACCTTTAACGACTGTAACATTCGCAACATGGCCGATTGATTTAATTTAAATGTCATTACAAATGTTTTAACAGTTTTTACTAAAAATTGTTGTTATAACATGTTATACATAACGGTAGTAAAGTATTTTAATGAATGTAAAGGCTACAGGCCGGAGCGTGGTCATGTTCTCGGTAGAGTACGCTGAACTTCACATGTATGTATAATGTATATGTATGAGAACATAAATGGTGTATTGAACTTAGTCAAATAGGATCGATTTTGAGGCAATACCTAAAATTTAATCGATAACATTCTTTCCTTATTACACATGTTTCTTTAAGTGATACTGTGTAAATACACTAATGCTGATTTTCAGCTTTATTTGATGAGGCCAGAAATCGACTCTGACTTACGTGACATATTAGAAAAGAATTTGAAGATATCTAGTCAGGGATGCGCAAAAATTTACGAAGCCAATTATGAAGTTTTAGTCGTAAGGAGTCCGATACTATCTGTTCTCCTCATCCATGAAGATTTTCTCTTCTTCTTCTTATTTATCGTTTCACTATTTCCAGAGTGGTCGTAGTTATCACGAAGGTAGCTCTCCGGAAACCGTCAGGGTACGTCGCAGCACTTCTCGCCACTTTTGCCTACTGGCAGTCATGTGATCCGGGCCCCTCTTTGAGGCGTGGCTGGAAAGACATCACGGCGTCCTTACCTTCCGCATGACGCAGGTCCTCACCGGACATGGTTCGTTTGGGAGTTTCCTGCACCGGATTCATGCGGAAGTGACGCCCGGGTGTCGCCACTGTGCGGAATGCCCGGAGGACACGGTGGAGCACACAGTCGAGGAGTGCCCTGCTTGGGCGGAGCATCACCGTGCCCTTGTGGGGGCGATCGGCGGCGAAGACCTCTCGCGCCGGGCCTTGTTTGAGGCCATGGTCTGGAGCGAGGAGGAGTGTCAGGCGGTCGCCGACTTCTGCGAAGCAGTAATGCTCGCAAAGGAGGAGGCCGAACGCATCAGGCAACGGCGTTATCGCCGCCGCCGCCGCCGGGATTCTGATCCCGATTTCCGGCCACCGTAGGCGCGGGCTTGCGGACAGTGAGCAATGGGTCCGGCAACTGTCCGGCCATCCGGTAACTGTCCAGACCAAGCCCAAGTCGTCGACGGCGCGCATTGTTCCCGCGCGCCTTAAGGAGTTGTCAGCAATAGCAGGGACCCAGCCGGGTCGAAGCCTACTGGGGCCAGGGTTATCCGAAAGGGCGCTCGAGCCCCGGTATGAAGGCTAGAAGGAACGGGGTGGGTCTTTTAGTCAGTAAGAGTCTGACACTATCTACCGCTCCGCCCAAGAGCGGGGGTTGTCATTGGATGATTTTTCCCACCATAAAAAAAAAAAATGTGATCCGGGTGCTCTCGTCCAAAATTGGCCGCTAACAGCCGCCGTTTTGGGAGTTTTGGTCAAAAAGTCTTTGTGGCTTTGTTATTTTTTTGTTTTTCCGTATTTTTTTGAGCTTATCCATTGCCGGTCTGGGCAGAACCATGAAGATTTTAGCCACACAAAAATAAAGAGCAGAAAGTATCGCTCTATTTTTATAACGCCTACTAAATAGTCCTACAACTGATCACTGAAACAATCAAGAACTGTTATTATATTTACCAAATGTATTATACAGTCGACCCTAAAACCTTCCAGTCTGCACACAATACGATCTCAACATATTATATTTGTGGGATCCTATAATCTTATGTAATCCCTTTCTAATCGTATGACTTTGATGAGAAACCCACCGTAATCGGAAACTAAATGGTTACGCCTGAAATTTTGTCTTATAAAATGACATATGGATAGAATATAAATAGTGATGCATAGAGTGGCAGGTCAAAGAAAAAAACTGGTCAAGTGCGAGTCGGACTCGCACACTGAAGGTTCCGTACAAACTAACTTATGTAAAAAGTTCAATTCTCGAATCGAGTCCCGAAGATTTTTCCGAATAGAAAAAGTTTTTTTTTGTGACGTAACTACAAATTTTCAGTTTTCAGATTTAGTCATGTACTTGTGCTATAAGACCTTGCTTCACGAAACATGTCATGGTTCTAGGTCAACGGGAAGTACTTACCTAATGAATTTTGATTCTCTTGAGAATGTCGAAATATACGTTTTCTACAACTTTTTTCGAAGTTTCAAGGGACCGTAGACCTGGGTAGGTATATGGTTTTAAATTCAACTCGATACCTTTACGCGTTCCCGAGATAAAGGGTCTTGACAGACAGACAGATATACAAGGATTCCGTTTTTTTCCTTTTGAGGTATGGAACCCTAAAAAAACATAAACAATAATAAAAAACTGGGCAAGTGCGAGTCGGACTCGTGCACTGACGGTTCCGTGCCTACAAATTCCAAATGGAGTCTCGAAGATTTTTCCGAATTGCAAAAAATTTTACGATTTACAGATTTTTTCCTATACTTGTGCTATAAGACCTTGCTTTGTGCCAAATTTCAGGATTCTGGGTCAACGGGAAGTACCCTATGAATTACGAACTCTGAGAGAATAAAAACGTACGCCGACATAAACGGCCGTATCGTTTTTATTCGTTAACTTAGAAGTTTGATTTTTTTCACAGCTCGAAAGGACCGCAGACCTGAGTATATGGTTTTAATTTCAACTCGATACCTTCCATGTGATTTCGAGATAAAGGGTATTGACAGACAGACAGACAGACGGACGGAAGGACAACAAAGTGATCCTATAAGGGTTCCGTTTTTTCCTTTTGAGGTACAGAACCCTAAAAATTAAAAAATTACTGCTCTTTGAGGCGAGCGTCAACGTGCCGTGACACAATGCACGTTGACGCTCGCCTCAAAGAGCAGTCAGCAAAATAAAATACAAATAAATTTATTTGTTAAAACCGCAATCTAAGTAGCTTGGATAACCCGTAGGCAAGACTAGTAACAGATTTAAGGTTTCTGACTACTTGTGACAACTGTCTCAAATATATAAATAAAATCCGGGTCGCAAATCTTTATATAAAAGTCGGAGGAATCTAAGTATACAATGCATAGTCACCCATCTAAGGGTTGACCTCAGTGTGGGTTGCTTAAACTCAAAAATCGGCCCGTGTAGCTCTTAACTATTAGACCCTTTTTAAATTAAAAATAAAACAATTACAAATAGCAGTTTTATTTCTCCTCACTTACCTTTTAACAAGAATTTAATGAACTAACAGTTCATCAATTAAGTTCACAGCTATTTATTCGACAGGTTTGTTTAAAATTCGAATAAAATGGAAAGCCGTTGAAATATTTAAATTCACAACAGTTTCATTCCAATTTCAAATAATCTGTCTACATTTCGAATGCACTCGTCACTTCCGTACATTTCCGTTTTAACAATTTTGCTTTGGATATCTACTATTTTGAATTTACGATTTGTTTTGAGTTTGATCGAAATTCGTTTTTAACACTTAAACTAAAAACAAAACAAAACTATAAACTTTATTTTCAATTCAGAAAGGAAACCGCACTGTTGGAAATCAGAAACACATAACGCCAATTTGGTCAAGTTCAATATTGTTAAAAGCCAGACATGTTTTTTACGCTAAACCGAGTCAATCACATCTGGCTTAATATTTCCGAGTTGGAAGCGTGCCGATAATCGACTATCTTAAGCTTTATGAGGTAACATTGTCATCTGCCCTCAATTTTGGCTCTTATATTTTTTTTTTTTTTTTTTATTAATGATAGGCTTGCGTTTGACCACTATCTCACCTGATGGTAAGCGATGATGTGGTCGACGATGAAGCACGCTTGCCTAGAAGAAACCTATTCACTCTCGACTTAAAGACTCCTAAGTTGTAGCTATCAGGAAACACAGATTCCGGCAGGGAATTCCACTCCTTGGCTGTACGCACAATAAATGTGTTCGCAAAACGTTTTGTGCGTATGGGTGGGATGTCTACCATGTACCGGTGGCGCAACGCTGTACGTCGTGTGGTCCGATGATGGAACGGACTTGGCGGAATTAGATTGTGCAATTCCAGTGCACACTCCCCGAAATGTAAACGGTAGAAAACCGACAGACTAGCAACTCGGCGGCGATGCTCAAGGCTTTGGAGCTTCGACTCTACAAGTGCATCATTGCCGATGATTCTCTTGGCTCGCCTCTCAATCGACTCCAGCGCATCAAGCTGGTATTTGGCAGATCCATCCCAAAGATGAGAACAGTACTCCATACACGATCGAACTTGGGCTTGAGTAGTAAAATTAGTAAAATTAGCTTGCTTTAGTAAAATCTCAACTGGCTGTAAGTTCGTCGACGGCGCGCACTGTTCCCGCGCGCCTCCAGCAGTTGTGAGCAACTGTAGGGACCTAGCTGAGTCTAAGCCTACTGGGGCTAGGATCTGTTTCTGCATGAAGGAACGGGGTGGATTTTTTAGTCAGTAAGAGTCTGATCTCCGCCCAAGGGCGGGGGATGTCATTTGGATGATATTTAAGCACTGAAAAAAAAATGGCTGTTCGTAATAATGTCTGATATCGCTATGGTTGTCGCAATGATTGAGTCTGTTGCAAGTTCAATTCACTCAGGTCTAGGTTTCTTGTGTATGTGAGTTTACCTGTTTGTGAATGTACCTTCGACAAAGGAGCAATGATTATTTTGGAGCAAATTCTTTAAAAGAAAAGAAAGAAATTAGTTTTTGATAGTCGTCATAAAGGTAGTGTGTAGTGCCCCCACGCCCCCCACCAAGGCGAAAAAAAAAGTGGCTCGGCCGTACCATCCTTTTCTCGAAACAGTTCAGGTCGTTTTCGACCCCCTATAACTTCTTTGTCTATAAAACTAGAAGAAACCTGAATTTTGAGTAACCAAACAGGCATCTGATTTTTTTTTTTTCGTTTCTACACAAAACTAAACAGTTGAGTCGAATTGCGCATCTATCTACCTCGCGCAGCTACTTTGTGGCGGCGTATCTTCATAGCACATCTTACTCGCACCGCTACATAGCTTATTATCAGTGAAAATGGTCACATAGTTTCACAGCTTAGGTATTACATCTTCGTAGCCCAGCTGCATAGAACATCTCTGGTGGAAAAACAACCTAAAGATCAAGCTTTTAGTAATATTGATATTGAGATGTTGGTAGAATCATCACCGCACTAATTGGTTGGATTTGTTTTTTCACTACAGCATTGTTTATTTATATGTATGTATCTAAGTATATATATACTATTGTAGTTGTTTCTCTTCTGTTTTGTCTATTTAGCCATGTTATGTTTCTGCACCACCCTAAAAGGTCGACTGGCGGATAATGCCTTTTTTTTATGGTGGGAAAAAATCATCCAATGACAGCTCTTGGGCGGAGCGGGTGATAGTGTCAGACTCTTACTGACTAAAAGACCCACCCCGTTCCTTCTAAACTTCATACCGGGGCTCGAGCTCCCTCTCGGATAACCCTGGCCCCAGTAGGCTTCGACCCGGCTGGGTCCCTGCTGTTGCTGACAACTCCTTGAGACACGCGGGAACAGTGCGCGCCGTCGACGACTTGGGCTTGGTCCGGAAAGTTACTGGACAGCCGGACAGCGAGCTACCCATTGCTCACTGTCCGCAAGCCCGCGCCTACGGAGGCCGGAAATCGAAATCAGAATCCTGGCAGCGGCGGCGGCGGCGAGAGCGCCGTTGCCTGATGCGGTCGGCCTCCTCCTTGGCGAGCATTACTGCTTCGTAGAAGTTGGCGACTGGCGGATAATGCCTAAAGCATTAAGTCCGGACAGCCAGTGTCGCCACCCGCGTCTCCACTCCCCGCTGCCGATGACGTATATGATGCACACCGCCTGCGCATGCAGACCTCGTCATTGGACTGTTGGGTTCGATTCCCAATAGATCTCATAACGTGTTTGATAAGATTTATTGAAACAATTTAGAAACTAGTTAATACGACGAAATCAACAAAAGCTAAAATAGTTTCAGATGCAAACAAAAATACCTATATCTAAAGAACTGACCGACATGTCAACGCACAGCTGGAACTACTGGGACTAGGTGCGTGAAAAGCACAAGGTTTCCTTTTGTGACACGAGCATCAAGAGAGGGTTTTCCAAAATTCACACCCGAAAAGGAAGCAACGGTGGTCCAAAGTTTGTGTGGAGGAAGAGAAATCTATTTTCATGCAGGCGAAGCCACAGACAGAAGCTATACTAATACTATAAAGAGATGAAGTTTGTCTTTTTTTTAGTGTGTTTTGTTCGTAGGAGGTAATCTATAAAAGTATTGGTCGGATTGCTAAAATTTTTCACCGATTGAAAGCTGCTTTGTTTTTGAATGATATAGGCTATATTTTTTTATGTACATGGGCAAAGCCGCGGACAAAAGCTAGTTTAAAATAAACGCAATACAAATGAAAATGGAGTTGACTATTAATCAAAATGATTTAACTGTGAGGGTTTTATTCGACAAATCAACAATAAAAGCAAATATTTTTATACATTCAACTGCTGACTCGAGTTTCACCGGATAGCGTAACATTTTATATCCAAATAAAGCTTATTCAGAATTTAACAAAAACAATGGAGGATTTTTTTTTTATCTGTAGCAAGGAGGTTGCTATGTAATACTAATAGACTCTGGTTTAACGAATCGTTTGTTCACAGATTGGATCTGTTATGTCCAATTCTTGGGATATTGCAATTTACATATACACCCCTACTTTTTAATTAGAACACAAAAAATGGGGCTCTATCTGTACCTGTCACTGATCATATTTTTGTAGTCAAAAGTAGAAAAAACCGAAATCCTAAAATTTACCACGAAAAGGTAAATTCATCACAGAATCAATCATACATAACAATTGCTAGGAGAAAATACTGCGAGCAGTGTTTTTTCTTACTGATTGTCATTTATTCATTCATTAATCAATAGCCTGAACAATATTTCCATAAATTGAGTGACATTTTGGGACATAAACCAACGCTAATAACTTTGCTGTTTATGAATACTATTTAATGAGATTTTACTTATAAAATAACAAGGGCTTATCTAATAAGCCCTTTAAGTATTTGTACTAATTAAAAAATGGTGGTGTAGAAGTAACAAGAAAACTATTACCACATTGGATTCATTCCATTAATACCTCTTTTAGACGTATTAGCCCTTTCTTTTTGGTGTTCGAGGAAAACTTTCAAAAGGCGCCCGGACTTTGGGGATAAGTCCGGAGAGTGTGGGATTTTTACCTCACTAAAACCACCCTGTGTTCATCATCAGCACGTAGAAGAGGCACCGTTACCTCTCAAAAGACCATTCTGGAACCCCTTCAGTGCAACGCCTGTTACGGCACATCCCTGACGAGGTTGTCCACGGCAGCACGTGATTACTGTGCCACCGTCTTCCCTGAAATCACTCGATGGGCGAGTAGAATCCCCATTCTGAGCGCGTAGTTGCAAAGTTCCACTTAGATATATGATACATATTAGCCATTGTCCTTACTACCACATTAGTTTCGCTGACATCACTTAGAGGCGCATAGAATAGAACAAACCGTCGTTCGACTCGGGTAAACAATATATATATACCGTGTTTATACAATGCCTGCTTGGTTACTGAAAATTCAGACTTATAGTTTTATACACAAGAAGTTAGGGGATCGAAAATGGCCTGAACTGTTTCGAGCAAAGGATGTTACGGCCGTGCCACTTTTTTGCTCGCCTTGGCGGGGACACTACTGTGCCTCCTAATATAGTCTACAAATAAAACAACTCAATCAAAATACATTGATTGTAACAAACTATAGTCTACATTTATTATTTCTACGTTGTGTTAATATACTTCAGGGACTAGAGTTTCACGAACGATTGGTTCGCTTGATTTAGTACCGATGAGAATATGTTATTTATGCCGACAATTTTTTTGATCAAAGCGATAGATATTATTTTTTTTGTGAATATTGTAGTAGCCTGGAGCTTATGGATTTCGAAATAAGTCGCAAAAACTTGAGTACTTTGGTAGAGAGACAAATATATATGAAAACTGAGTAGTTTTCATATGTATTTATGTAACCTGTATTAAAACAACTTTTTATTTTGATGAAAAATTATGCAATGATTGAATTTTTATTGAGTATAATTTTAAAGATTAATAATAATAAGAATTTAATGGAATAGAATAGAATAAAAATGGAGAAAAAAAACATGAAAATGAAATTATTTACCTCATTGAATAGTAGAAACAATGGCTTTTTTATACATTTATTTATGATGTTCGGGGTGGTTAAAGAGAGGTTTGAGGTCAGAATCATACTTATGTTACAGCCTAAATCATACTTATGTTCCTTCAGTTGCCTTTTGTATTTCAGGACTACGGTAACTCTTAAAAATCCCGTCAAGTCATTTAAAGAATTATAACTAAAACACGATAGGAATATAATCATACATTTGTGAAACAAAAAGAAATATTATATACTAGCTAACTTTTACACGTGACTTTATCCATGTGAATTTCAATTATTGAAGGCTCGAAGTCAAAGTCGAAGCCAGATAAAAGTAGCCTATATCTTTCCTTGGAGCTCAAGTTTTCTTCAAAATCAGTTGAGTAGTTTAACCGTAAAATCGTAACAGACAGAATTACTTTCACTTTTATAGTATGGACCCTCGAGCCTTCTGACAAACGGGGCCCAAATAAAAATGCATAGAAATCAATTTTGGTTGATTTCTACATATTTTTATTTGGGCCCCGTTTCCATAATGAGTAGAGACAACCTAGGGGTCTTTAAATTAATAGAGCATAGAAGCGATATATATAGGGTGACTGGTAATTAGTGACCGATAATTATACACGTGATTGTACTCACGATTACAGACAACACTCCCAAAGAAACTTTTTTTTTTTATACTCATTATTTAACTTATAATATTTAACCGGAAAATGTAGGTACCTACACTGATTACATACACCGATGGGTTTGCAAGCGGCGCGGGTGTACTATCACTATTGTAGGTAAGGTGCATAGTTACGCGGCTAATAGCTGAGAGATCGCATGCGCGCGCGCACGAATTTGCGCGAACAGCTGTTTAGTTATTGTGATAAAACTAATGAGTATAAAAAAACAGTTCCTTTGGGAAAGATGTTTGCAATCATGAGTGCAATCATGTGTATAACTATCGGTCACTAATTACCAGTCACCCTACATACATATATATATATATTAGCTGTGCCCGCGACTTAGTTCGCGTGAACTACAAAATTTTGAATTTATTTTTCCTAAAATAAAATTAGCCTATGTTACTCCTTATTACATCAGCTACCTGCCGATAAAAGTCCCGTCAAAATCGGTCCAGCCATTTCAGAGATAAGCCCGAATAAACAGACAGACAGACAAAAATTGTAAAAAAATGTTATTTTGGTGTATGTACCGTAAACATATATTATATTCGTAATATGCATGTAGTAAAAAGCAGTTATTTCAATATTAGAAACAGACACTCCAATTTTATTTATATGTATAGATATATAAATAGATCGAAATAAGCGTGCTCCACTGTCGACTAATCATCGCTTACCGGTGAGATAGTGGTCAAGCGTGAGCCTAGCCTTTAAAAAAGGTCCTAACATAATCCATTCCGGTGAATTGTAAAGGACCGAACAGATTACGTCTGGTACAAAAGCGGTCGGATATTATTGCCGGTAATACAAGCCTACTTGACCGGAAATTACTTTCCTCTTGCACACAATGGGACACAAATTGACAGTATAGTAGGCTGGTTTCAGGCGGAATTAACTGGTTGTGAAGGAAAAATACAGTCGTTTGTATTAAAATTCTTATTGGCAAATTGTAGAATATAACTATAAAACTAATTTTATATTTATTTTGTACCAAATCCGTGCTACACTGGAGACCACAGTCTGCAACGCCATCCACATCACCGCCGGGCCTTGGTTCAGGCCATGGTCCGGAGCGAGGAGGAGTGGCAGGCGGTCGCCGACTTCTGCGAAGCAATAATGCTCGCAAAGGAGGAAGCCGAACGCATCAGGCAACGGCGCTCTTGCCGCTGCCGGGATCCCGATCCCGATTTCCGGCCACCGTAGACGCGGGCTTGCGGACAGTGAGCAATGGGTAGCTCGCTGTCCGACCGTCCGGTAACTATCCGGACCGAGCCCAAGTCGTTGACGGCGCGCACTGTTCCTGCGCGCCTCAAGGAGTTGTCAGCAACAGCTGGGGCCCAGCCGGGTTGAAGCCTACTGGGGCCAAGGTTATCCGAAAGGGAACTCGAGCCCCGGTATGAAGGCTAGAAGGAACGGGGTGGGTTTTTAGTCAGTAAGAGTCTGACACTATCTCCCGCTCCGCCCAAAAGCGGGGGTTGTCATTGGATGATTTTACCCTCCATTAAAAAAAATCCTCATCGCGGAATATAGGACAACATGGCGAAATATAGTCCACAGGAAAGTTACGCCATTCTTACCGTACCTCAAAAGGAAAAACGAAACCATAAAGGTCATTTTATGGTCGGTCTGTCTGTCTGTCAAGACCCTTTATGTCGGGAACGCGTGGATGTATGGAGTGGAAATTAAAACCGTATACTCAGGTCTCTGGTCCTTTGAAGCTGTGAAAAAATCAATCTTCTGAGTTAACGAAAAAAAGATACGGCCATTTACGTCACTAAAAACGTATAATATTTCGACGCTCTCAAGAGAATCAAAACGTAGGGTCCCGTTGACCTAGAATCCTAAAATTTGGCGTGCAACAAGGTCACATAGTACAAGTATAGGAAAATTCTCTGAAAACATTTGTGGTTACAAAAAAAAAACACATTACATTTGTAGTTACAAAAAAAAAACTTTTTTGAGATTCGGAAAAATATTCGTTATTCAATTCGGGAATTAAACTGTTTTCATAGGTAATTTTGTCCTCAGTGCGCAAGTCGAACCCGCACTTGCCCGGTTTTTTTTTTATAAGCTGGAAAAAATCATAAATAAATAAATTTAATTTCCAGCTCCGTTTTTAGCTGCTGGTTTTTATGTTAATCTCATTTTATTTTTGCTAAAATATGATGAGTATTTATTGGATTGTTGAGGCACCGGGTTACAGTTCGCATCATAGTGTTTAAAAGTCAAATTATCACTTATTGTTAACATTTAGAAAATAAAAGTACTTATAACATTCAGAAGATAAGTAGAAGTATAACTTGCACTGTACTTCATAATCATCATCATCATTATTTCAGCCGAAAGACGTCTACGGTTAGACTCAGACCTCCCCTAAGCGTCGCCAAAGCGTCCGGTCCTGTGCGTATCGCATTCATCGGATTCCCGTGACCCTGACCAAGTCATCGGTCCACTTTGTGGGAGGTCTTCCAACGCTGCGTCTTCCGGTACGCGGTCGCCACTCCAGAACCTTTCGTCGCCGTCAACTATCTGTTCTGCATGCAATGATCCCTGCCCATTGCCACTTAAGTTTGGCGATTCTGCGAATTATGACGGTAATCTTGGTTCTCCTGAGGATATCGTCATTTCTGATGTGATCACGCAAGAAAACTCCGAGCATAGCTCTTTTCATTGACCTGTACCTGTACTGTAGTTGTATTGAATTTTTTTTTTTCGTAACAAGATCGTTTAACTATTTATTTAACATTTGTGCGGTTTCAACGACCGGGACAACTTACATTTTTTATGTAAGTTGTCACCGTTTCAGATGTAAAACAAAAAAATATTAGTTTAAACACAAGCGCATCACGCAAAAAACTAACAAAAAACCGATTTCGAAACTTATTTCCAAAGAACTGCCGTTTGTTTCAAACTTTCTGTTAAGAGCCGGTTGTAGTCACTGAGTATTTTGCATGAACTCTGCCCAGGTCTATGTGGATTTCGCGGCTCCATAACAGCGGTTTTATTTATATAAAAAAAAAAACAATACTTATTCAAAATTTTTGTTTGTGCGAGGCCCATAAAAAATAACCAAACTTTATTATTTTTTTGGAACTTACAAATATTTCCATGACGTAATCTCGTAGACATACACGTTTGAAATCGTTAATTTGGATCAGATGCGGGATTTTTTTTATCGAGCCAGCTAGTTTATATCATATTTTTTATTTTTACCCGACAGTTGGTCATATTATACCTAGTTAATTTAAATAAAATAATAATTATTCATGGTGTTCACTTTCATATTTGTGGATTTCCAGAGGTTTAAAAACGTTCAAAATGAGTAGAACCTGGCCTTAAAATAATGAAATAAAAACTTGGACCGTATCAACTGTCGATATCGTTACAGTCGCGTGACTGCACTCACTTTGACTTGAGGTATCTGTAGCTGTAACGTAAACACGACGGTTTATTGCTACTTCGATTTGTACTTTGATAGTGTGAAGAGGATAGACAAGAGAAACTTCCTTATATTGTTTTTAAATTCTCTGACTTTTGGAGAGAAGAATTCAATTAAGCTAGAACTTCATTAGACTGGCGACGCACACGTGCACCACGCTTAATTTGTACGTAGAACGACGTCGCGTGGCGTGGATCTACGGGCATGCAATATCGAAAGGTTCTCAATTCTAGAACTGAAATCCGATACTGGAGAGCTAATTCCGGAATTCCGGAACTGGTTCCGGAATTGATACTTTTTTCATTTATTTATTGATAATTGTGTCATTGTCTTCTCTCGATCCAGGTAAATACAAAAAAAAAATGTTTCAAGTCAAATAAAGTTTAGAATAAATCAGTCTTTTAATAATTTTGAGTTAAAAATTACACATTCTCACTATAATAAAATTAACAAGGTATATTAAACAAAATAAAGTAATTAAACAGTAATAAAAACATAAAAAACAGTCTCCAAATGGTCTCCTACCTGTTTAACATTATTTTAAATCAGTCTTTTAATCATTTTTAGATAAAAGTTAAACATGCTCATCATTTTCCCTTATTATTCTAATTAGACATTCTTAGAATCGTAAAATTAGTAAGGTTTATATAAAACAAAATAGAATCAACAATAAAACTTATACTAGAAGGAGAAAGAGACTTATTGATAGTGATTAATTGAGATCAATCCAATTATTTTCCAGAATAATTATTTTTTGATAAGAACCGTTGTTCTTGATAATGAGTTCTCAAGAATAATAAAGCGTCTAACATTTTATCCGATAGAGAGCTTCTTATTTTGTTACAGAAGTAACCAGCACTCGAAAATACTCTCTCACTTTCTACACTCGTGGGTAGAACCGCTGAAATATATGTGTATGTTTTTGTCAAATACACACCTCGGTCTCCTCCGTTATCGTACATTGCCTTTTTTAATTTAACAAAGCCCGAGAGGTCAAAATTTGTTGAAATATTCTTACTGGTATTCTTGCATTTCTCTATTTCTTTATCCAGCTGCTCTTGAAGAGTTTGTTGATTATTTGCACAGTTATGGTCACTATTAGGCGAACCTAGTGCGGAGGGTTGAGCACGTGCGCTTGCAACCCATAATGGCTGCCCTTTCAACTATAATAGTGATTTGTGGAATATTCCACAGACGTTAGATTGCGTGCGTTCAGAAGAATATAATATTAAAAAATGAATATCGGAATTCCGGAATTATTTCAGTCAATTCCGGAACTGAAAAATCAGTATAATTGATCCGGAATTCCGGAATTACAGAATTCCGGTATTGCATGCCCTAGATCTACTGTAGCTATTTGGAGGCCGTTGCGCCCAGATCGGCGTACGTGGCACACGTGTGCGCAGTGTAGGACTACCTTTATTCTTTTTTCGACGTAGGAAATCATCAATTTGTAGTAGGTATATTTAATATCTTTGTCAAAAGGAGTCATTTGATGGCTTACCACTTTGTTTAAAGCCGGAGGGAAATCCAGACTTTTACTGACGCGACCCCGGTAACCTGTGTCTTGTTATATTAATTTAATTTTTTTTATATTTTGTAATAATTTTAATTTATCGTATTTTAAAATGATTTTGATTTATTGTATTTTATAACGATTTTAAATTTTTTTTTATTTTGTAATTATTTTAATTTATTGTATTTTGTAATTATTATAATTGATTGTATTTTGTAATTAAAATTTATTGTATTTTAAAATAATTTTATTATTCCTAAGTTCTTTTACAGAGCAGTTTTCATAAGTACGCTGCCATGAAGGTCTGGAATGACATTCCTCCACCGGTGCGAGGCCTGAAATCATTACAATCCTTTAAATATAACCATAAAAAGTTACTCTTGCTAGCACAACTTTCAGAACAGTAAACTTTTTGTCACCTTATGGGTCATGGCCTGCAGTACTATGGGTGGATTTTCAGCGGTGCTGTGGCTTGACTTTCAATGGCTTATCCCTCATATTCTTTGTGTTTCGCTGCTGTCAGTGTACATAGTCACACTATTTTCTATAATACTATTTTTATTTTTTGCCAGGCTAAGAACCTACAAACAAAATAAATATTAATTATACTTTTCAATAATATTCATACAGTTTTTACAATAAATCACACATAATATAATGTTAATTTCTAATTTATTTATTTTCTTTATTTAAAATTATTCTCATTTGTTGACTTGGCAATTCATATGGGTTCCTTCTATTTGGCAGAATCTTGATACTCCGATTTTTATTTGGCATAACTCACATGGCATAATCTTATTTAATCGAATATTTTTAAGGCATAAAAATTATTTAGCATAACTTTTGTTTGGCAGAATATTTACGTGTCCGAATTTACAATGGCATACTTTTATCTTGGCAGAATTTTGTTTCGCATAATTACCTTTGCCATAATTAATATTATGCATAATTTTGTTTAGCATAACAATTATTTAGAGATACGATTATTTGGTATGGGTGCATATTTGAACATCAAAAATTAAAATAAATGTATCTTCTTGTAAAAATTAGTGTTCAAAACATCAAAAACTTATAATATATGGAATAAAACTGATAATTTAAATAAAGTAAATTTATGCTGTCGAATGGTTAGATAACCTACGTGCAATGTATTTAAAATCGAATGGTCTGCAAAAGTGACATAGAATGTTCTAAATATAGCATGTATTGGTAGCATTTTCAATATTAAATTAAATTTGTGTCATAAAAAGTCAATACGTTGTGCTGCAAAATTTTGTGACAGAAACGAATCGCTGCGAAACCGACTTTACGCAGTCTTGTCTGCCCTACCCCTAGAGTGTAATTTAAACTCGCGTAGGCGCGGAGGGGTAGGGCGGCCCGCGAGCTGAGGAGCAGGTGGTTTGAAGGCCCGCCACCGCGGCTGAGGCTGGCCGGCGAAGCCGGCCAGCAAGCCGAAGCTGCGGTGGTGAGCGTTAAAACCATCTGTGACGATAAGCTCGCGTGGCGCCGCCCAAACCCCGCAGCGCCGGAGCCGTGACAGAAACAATGCTTGCTGCATGTTGCATGCCTGCTTGCATGCTGCATGCCTGCTGCATGTTGCATGCCTGCTTGCATGCTGCATGCCTGCTGCATGTTGCATGCCTGCTTGCATGCAGCATGCATGTTGCATGTTGCATGCATGCTGCATGTTGCATGCCTGCTTGCATGCTACATGCATGCTGCATGCATGCTACATGCATGCTGCATGCATGCTGCATGTTGCATGCCTGCTTGCATGTTGTATGCCTGTTTGCATGCTACATGCATCCAAGCCGACAGTATTTTTGTAATTAGCATTTAGGTTAGCGTTTTGATATTAGTAGTCAAAATCAGTTCTGCCTTTTAATGACTATCGATATAAAATGTATGCCAAAAGACGATTCTGACTGTGAATTTTCTGCGATATGATGGTTCTGCTTTTTAATTATTATGGATATATACATTATGCCTAAAGATGATTCTGACTAACAAAATTATGAGTTTTGAATGTATGACAACTGAGTGTATGCGAAATGATTTTCTGCGAAATGAAGTTTATGCTATCCGTTGTTATGCAAAACAATGTTATGACGTAAAAAGTTCTGCTATAAAAGGTAGACCCAATTCATATATTTACCGAATTCCAAGCTTAGGTACTCATTTCTATTTATACAATTTTTTCTATTTATACAATATTCGTCCCGTTTATTTTATTTCCTAGCCAACTGTTCCTGGAATTTTCCACGAAGCTACGTGAATGGGAGTGAATCAAATACACCTTACCTGTCCCCGTGTTCGCTTCTCAAGAGTTCATCTGTTTTTTATCTCGTTACAAATACTAAAAACATTATTCACTGAATTATACCATCGCAGTGAGGAACAAGTATTTGAACTATGATGAATTTCAAAAACCATTTACTTTACTTGTCGTCACCATGCAGTCATATCCTTTTTGACGTCAACAACATCACGGTCGCGTCCAATTCGTCCAATCACGTATTCGTGTTTTTGCCATAGTGTATGAAATTACCACAGATTACTAAGACAAGTTCCACAAATTGAGCTATGGGTGCATCGTGGTGTTGCCACTTTATAAAATTGTATTTGTCACCTTATCTATTTATTTTATTTATATTTATTAGTTTTCTATACTTATTTTTAGTTACGTTTATTTACTGCACCGTTCCAGCGTCTTTATGTCGACACAGCGACCGGCCGACGCTGAAAACCAGCGCTGTGAGCTCAACGCATTATGCGTGAGGCCGCAGCTTTATGCTGAGCGTTCGGCCGTTTTGCGCGGAGGAGACGCATATCCTCCCTATTAATTATTATTGATGTTTTGTTATGTTACCTACTTTTAAGATTGCGTCTTTGACGCGTAAATAAACTGTTTTTCTTTCTTTTCTTTCTTTCATAAGCTGCTATACCAATTACGGTTTTTTTTTTTAATCTTTGCTCAATTGTGTTCTGTGTCATTGTTTTTTTTTATTATTGTGATTTTTATTATCAATATTATAGTGACCTTTAATTCGTGAACTGATTTTACGATATAATATCTAAATGTAAGTACGTACTCATCTACCGGCTACCTGCAGAACCTTTGAATAAGTAATGAGAAATCTTTGCCAGCTCCCAATTACACTGCTGGCAAACTTTCTCGAGTCAAATATTAAAAAGACAATTCAAAGTTTCCAGTTAAGCGCATTGTGCCTGTGACCTGATGAAAAATGCGGGAATCATTGTCATAATCGGGTGTTATTTTATTTTAATCTATATTTTATTATTCTCGTCAACTATTTAAGTATCTAAATCAATTTTAGCTTTAATTTATCATAAATGTTTGCTTTTTTTTATTTTTAAGTTTTACCTATGTTTTTAATTGTTTATATTTTAACTATTTTAATATTGTTAAATTATTATATTTAAGTTTTATAATTTGTTTAAAATGGATATATACATATTTTTACAGTTTTATTCTTATTAATGGCAATATTTATTTTTAGTTGGTTTCTACACAGAACATTTTAGAGTTTTTAGTGCATACTGTTTTAGAGCATACTTATGGCACTTGTGGGCTGCAGCTAAAAATCAGCGTCAGGTGTTACCATTTAAAATTTTGCTGAACTGAGGCCCTTTTGGCATTATTCAGTGTACGTTTTATATAATGTTGTTTGTTGTTTTGTTGTCGTTTTATGTTCGTTTGTTGGTTTTTTTGTATACGTTTTGTTTTTTTGTTAGTATTTCCGTTTTTTTTAAATGTCAATAAAATATTATTTTTTTCTTACCACAAAAACGTGCATTTTAGCGCAGTCAACTAATAATATAAAGATAAAATGTTAAGAGGTAAAGTTTGTTTTTTTGTTTGTTTGGTCCGATTGCTAAAATTTTTGAATGACATAGGCTATATTTTATATACACGCGAAGTCACGGGCAAAAGCTAGTCTATATATATATAAAAATCAATGCCACTTTTCGTTGTAATTTAAAAACTCAAGAACGGGCTCACCTATCCAAACCAAATATTTAGGCTTTATTCGGATTATTTAGTAGATGTTTTATGTGAAGTTTGGTAGGGTAGAGTAGGGTAGAGTAGTGTAGAGCAGAGTAGTGTAGAGTAGTGTAATGTAGAGTAGTGTAGAGTAGGGTAGAGTAGGTAGAGTAGGGTAGAGTAGAGTAGAGTAGGGTAGAGTATGGTAGAGTAGGGTATAGTAGGGTGGAGTAGGGAAGAGCGGAAGCAAAGCCGCGCAGGCAAAAGCTAGTAAGACATAAGATTTTCATCCTGCGAGTACGTTTCCTAGGGATATTTTTATTCATCCATCTTTTTTACAGCATCTTCAGCATCTTCGCTACCTGAATTTTTTGCAGGTAGCGAAGATTAGAATGAGTGTGGAGTAGAGACAATACGTCAGATTTTTACGTTTGGGCGAGTTGACGACAGAAAAAGTAAGTGAAATCGGAAGGTGCCGCTTGAAACGCTCGGACTCACGCGTTTTGTGTAAACGAGTTGACGAACAAAACATCAAGCAAGTCAAGCGCGAGCCTGTCAGTCATAAAAAAAACATTATACCTACATCACTTTTATTCAAACAAATTCTTCGATAACTTGTTAACAGAGATTGAATACCCGGAATGGACGGCGGATATTATATTTTTGTTTCATTTTCAGACCAATTATTTCGAAGATATTATGTTCCAATAACAGTTATATAATTCTTCCTATTAAAATAAACATAGAGATGGTAGTAATTATGTAACACAATATCATTGTTTTGGTATTGCCCTATCTATGCCCCTTGGGGTCGGCGAAACACGTTTTTGTTTTCAGTCGGTTTTGTCAACACTCACGCTATCGCTGATTCAAATTAGAGAGGAGGAGTGACAGGTGGTCGCCTCCTTGCACACATGCACGATATGCGCGTGGAGATGCAACGCCGGGGTGAAAGTCCGCTGCCGCGACAG
Organism: Mythimna ferrago; assembly: GCA_910589285.2. Taxonomy (NCBI): domain Eukaryota; kingdom Metazoa; phylum Arthropoda; class Insecta; order Lepidoptera; family Noctuidae; genus Mythimna; species Mythimna ferrago. Next base: position 10,857,975 of record OU342694.1, on the reverse strand, counting down.
GTCACGGCATGGCGGACAGAACTCCGGCGGGATCTCATGGTGAAATGGCGTCAACGACTATCGCAACCCAGTGTTGGGCACGCCACAATCATGGCGGTAAGTCACCTCTTTGAGGCGTGGCTGGAAAGACCTCACGTCGTCCTTACTTTCCGCATGACGCAGGTACTCACCGGACATGGTTCGTTCGGGAGTTTCCTGCACGGGATTCATGCGGAGGTGACGCCCGGGTGTCGCCACTGTGCGGAACGCCCGGAGGACACGGTGGAGCACACAGTCGAGGTGTGCCCTGCTTGGGCGGAGCATCGCCGTGCCCTCGTGGGGGCGATCGGCGGCGGAGACCTCTCGCGCCGGGCCCTGGTTGAGGCCATGGTCCGGAGCGAGGAGTGGCAGGCGGTCGCCGACTTCTGCGAAGCAGTAATGCTCGCAAAGGAGGAGGCCGAACGCATCAGGCAACGGCGTTATCGCCGCCGCCGTCGCCGGGATTCTGATCCCGATTTCCGGCCAACGTAGACGCGGGCTTGCGGACAGTGAACAATGGGTAGCTCACTGTCCGGCCGTCCGGTAACTGTCCGGACCAAGCCTAAGTCGTCGACGGCGCGCACTGTTCCCGCGCGCCTCAAGGAGTTGTCAGCAACAGCAGGGACCCAGCCGGGTCGAAGCCTACTGGGGCCAGGGTTATCCGAAAGGGCGCTCGAGCCCCGGTATGAAGGCTAGAAGGAACGGGGTGGGTCTTTTAGTCAGTAAGAGTCTGACACTATCTCCCGCTTCGCCCAAGGGCGGGGGATGTCAATGCATGATTTTTTCCCACCATAAAAAAAAAAAAAAAAAAATGTACTCACCGGACATGGTTCGTTCGGGAGTTTCCTGCACTGGATTCATGCGGAAGTGACGCCCGGGTCTCGCCACTATGCGGAACGCCCGGAGGACACGGTGGAGCACACAGTCGAGGTGTGCCCTGCTTGGGCGGAGCATCGCCGTGCTCTCGTGGGGGCGATCGGCGGCGGAGACTTCTCGCGCCGGGCCTTGGTTGAGGCCATGGTCCGGAGCGAGGAGGAGTGGCAGGCGGTCGTCGACTTCTGCGAAGCAGTAATGCTCGCAAAGGAGGAGGCCGAACGCATCAGGCAACGGCGTTATCGCCGCCGCCGCCGCCGCCGGGATTCTGATCCCGATTTCCGGCCACCGTAGGCACGGGCTTGCGGACAGTGAGCAATGGGTAGCTCACTGTCCGGCCGTCCGGTAACTGTCCGGACCAAGCCCAAGTCGTCGACGGCGCGCACTGTTCCCGCGCGCCTCAAGGAGTTGTCAGCAACAGCAGGGACCCAGCCGGGTCGAAGCCTACTGGGGCCAAGGTTATCCGCAAGGGCGCTCGAGCCCCGGTATGAAGGCTAGAAGGAACGGGGTGGGTCTTTTGGTCAGTAAGAGTCTGACGCTATCTCCCGCTCCGCCCAAGAGCGAGGGATGTCAATGCATGATTTTTTCCCACCATAAAAAAAAAGGTGGTCGCCTCCTTCTGCGAACTAGTAATGTTAGCAAAGGTGGCGGCTGCACGTGCAAGGGATCGGCACTCCCGCCCCAGCCACCGGGATCCCAATCCCGATTTTCAACCACCGTAGGGGCGGACTTACAGCCGGCGAACAATGGGTAGCTTGCAGTCTGACCGTCCGGTAACTGTCCGGGCCGAGCCCAAGTTGTAGACGGCGCGTAGGATTCCACGCGCATCTTAAGGAGATGTCAGCAAACTGTAGAGACCCAGGGTCTTAGTCGGTAAAAATCTGACACGCTCTCTCGCTCTGACTAAAGGCGGGAGATGTCATTAGATGATTTCCCATCTAAAAATAATAAAAGTAAATCAAAAACCTGCTAAGAGTCATGGGAATTTGATGATTGTGAGATGCAAAAGTCCGAATACACTACTCAGTTGAAACTCGCCAATAGTTAGGTTACCTACTTAGACCTAGATTAAGTTACGATTATTTTAATTTAAGGCAACGTTTGTAACAACTCAATAAATCATCGGTCGTTGTGTAGCAGTAGCATAAATAGCATAATCAGGCTTTTTTATGATCCCACTGCTGGGACTCAGGCCTCCTCTCTAGGAGAGGGAATGGGCCGTAATCCAACACGCGGGCCCAGTGCGGGTTGATGAATGTCACATGTCTTCGAATTTTTGGTTTTAGGAAATGCCGGTTTCCTCACGTAGTTTTCCTTCTCCGTTTTTAGAGCAGTGGTGATGAAATAAATTACATAAAGTAATGCCAGGCTGGGTTTGAACCCGGAGCTTACAACTCGTAAATCAGAGCCGTTACCACTCGGCCGCCACTGCTCTAAATACGAGCATATTGTTTTAAATAGGTACCTATTATGCCTAAATATATTGAGAATAAGGAAAACGCATAACTAATTAAAACTTAACTAACCCTTACCCTTAACTGTTAACTAACTAAAACCAATTTCAAATGTTGCGTTGAAAATCTCCTCCACATCGCGGCTGTCGGCTGGTAATATGCCCAAAAACTTGCGGCATTGCCACGCTGTATGGCAATCGGGAATGCTTATCCTTTGTCCCAAATAAAAGCTGGCCCGTTGCTCGAAATTTATGTCACTCAATTTTTTTTTGTTATTATTTTATTGATAGGCTCGCGTTTGACCACCATCTCACCTGATAGTAAGCGGTAATGTGGTCGAAGATGGAGCACGCTTGCCTAGAAGTAACCTATTCACTATTGACTTAAAGACCCCTAAGTTGTAGCTATAAGAAACACAGACTTCAGCAAGGAATTCCATTCCTTGGCTGTACCACGGGCTGTACGCACAAGAATTGTGTTCCCGCAACACTTTATGCTTTAGGTGTGATGTCTACCATGTACCGGTGGCGCAACGCCGTGTATGTCTAGTGGTCCGATAATGAAACGGACTTGGCGGAATTAGATTATGCAATTCCAGTGCACACTCCCCGAAAAGTAAACGATAGAAAACCGACAGGCTAGCAACTCGGCCGCGATGCCCAAGGTCGCGGTTTCGTTCTCATTCACTCATTTTTTTAAACAGAAAAAAGTGTTTCACAAAAATAATCGATACTGATAAACAAATGTCTCGATTGAAATCAAACCAGTACGGAAGGCGTATCACAGGTTTCCCTGCCACCTTTTCAAGCCCAATGCCTTAAATATTTCCAGATCAAACTCTACGTAGCCATCAGTCTCATTACTTAATTTAGACCTCTTAGCCCTTAGGTCACGCGAAGCCTCAACAGGGGATTTAGATAGGTCTATAAATAAATTTTGTAGTTAGTTTTAGAGTTAAACAAAACTTTTGATTCAGTTAAATTTTGTGGTATGGCAACTATGAATAGGTTAAAACAGACTTTTGTGACAATCTAAAATAATCTTTATTTAAAAAATACTTAAATTAGTTAACAATAATTAAACAAATTAAACAATAAAATACACTTAAATAATTAAAAATAATATATACACTAAATGCCTAGGTAACTATGACGTCATAAAACTCCTCCGCATCGCTGTCGACTGGAAGTGTGCCCAAAAGGCTGGACTGGAAGTGTGCCCAAAAGGCTGGTAATCGTAACATCTGCTACTGCTGCGGAGCGTGCGCGCCTGCTGGCTGTGGAAAATTAGGAGTCAGGTCTTTGGCTTCACGCACTGCCGTCGTCGAATATTGGCACCTTGTTCGACGATACTACTTTCCGCTTGTTGTTCTCCTCATCGCTGCCACTGTGGTGAAGTTGTCAACAGCCTCGGTCACCACGGCCTGTCATGCAGTCGAAGTGCGGGACGCATAGCGCGGCACGCGAACATTAACGACATCATCCGACGAGCCCTTGTCACCGTCGGCGTTCCGGCTATTTTGGAACCTCATGGCCTGGCACGCGACGATGGTAAGAGACCAAACGGTATATCTTTATTTCCTTGGAAGATGGGTAGGCCTTTAGTGTGGGACGCTACCTGTGTCGATACTCTTGCGCCATCCCATCTTCCTAGCTCATCGTGTTGTGCTGGTGCTGGCGCGGTGGCTGCAGAGAACCTCAAGCGGCGGAAATATACCAGCCTCGTCGGCAGTTATATTTTTGAGCCGTTTGGGGTTGAATCTCTCGGGCCGTGGGGTCCGAGTGCTCATATGCTTTTTAAAGAATTATCAAAACGCTTAGTTGACTCTTCGCGTGACTCAAGGGCTGGCTTCTACCTCGGTCAGAGAATAAGCATTGCCATACAACGTGGCAATGCCGCCAACCTTGTGACAATTCATTTAATTCGCCCGTGTGATATTAAAAAAATACTCCGACGGAACATACCTACTACCGGGATAAAAAGGTGAGCGCTATTTTAGGACATAGTCTACAGTTGTACCGTAGTTACACCGAAATCCGTTATATGTTCGAATAAACAGACACACACACTCATAAAGTTTTGTCTTTAATTCATTAAACCCCAAGCATAAAATAGGTACAGAAGTCAATCTCATATACCTATGTACCTCACTTTTTATACCTACGCTAGGCGATTGCGCTAAGGTCAGCGCGTTGCGCCGAACTGTACGAGTGCGACCGGGCGATTAAGCCGAGATATCGTGTCCGTGAGCGGTGTATGTGTGCGTTGTTCAAGCGCGCTTTGTATGTACATTGTCTATTTTGTGCCCCAAGCGAACGCTGGCGTTCGCTCTCTCATTGTCTTTCTATTGTGCCACTAATTTACAGGCCTTTTGGTCTTGTGGTTAGTGACCCTGACTGCTATGCCGGAGGTCGTGGGTTTGATTCCCACCCAGGGCAAATCTTTGTGTGATGAGCACGATCGATCATTTGTTCTGTGTCTGGGTGTAATTTATCTATAATATGTATGTATTTAGAAATATATAAGTATGTTTATCAGTTGTCTAGTACCCATAACACAAGCTCTGCTTAGCTTGGGACTAGACGGCGCTGTGTGATAGTTGTGGACTATTATTATTATTATTCCTTTATTATTCATTTCAACATATTAATTACATTTTTAAATATTCCTTAAAAAATATAAAAAATAGTGTCCCACCGGTATCGGGAATAGGGTCCAAGCTACCGGCGGTCAGGGCTCCAGAGAAAGGAACCTCCTGACTATACGAGCCGTGTCCAGAAGTACCGCTTTCTGAATCAAGCCCTTGATCCAGTCGCCTAACGAGAGCCTCCTAAGGTGTTGGTCGAGGCTCTTGGCTATTAAGCCATTGGCTGAAACGACTATCGGTACAATAATCGCTGAATCCACTTCCCACATGTCGACAACCTCGCGAGCCAAGTCAATATACTTGATTTGTTTATCTTTCTCGGCTTTCGCGAGGTTCTCGTCATGCGGAACGGATATGTCAACAATCATTGCACGCCTCTCGCTTCGGTCCACCACCACTATATCAGGCTTATTGGCTTATTATTATTATTAATTACGGTATTCGAAAGGTTAAAATATTAAGTTTGTTCATCTTAGTAGCTGTTAATCCTACCAACAAATTCGCTCATACTAAAGGCAAAATAAATTACAAAATAAATGACCTCTAAAAATTTTACCCTTAAAGTTTAAATCCCTCGATGTTTTTTAAACCATTTAAAATTTCCCGTGAATTTTAAATCCAGAAGAGGGGCAAAATAATTTGGTTACGAACCAATCAAGTTGAGCATGGTGCCCGCGGTTGTGATTGAATTTTGCACTCCAGCCTTACACGGCTCAATGGCCAGTGTTATATGAAATCAATTAAGGTATTATTTCATCCAGTTTTTTATATTTCTTTTGGAAATCCGTGTGCGACTGTGAGTGGCAGCTAGCAGAGAACAGATGAAAGAGAATGACCTTGTGGTCTGGGCAGGCTTACCACAAAGTAGGGCGATGCTCATAGTTTTTTTTTTTATGGTGGGAAAAATCATCCAATGCCAATCCCCGCTCTTAGAAAAGCGAACTACCCATTGCTCACCGCCCGGAAATGGTGAATCACCTGCCGGAAATCGGGATCGGAATCCCGGGAACGCCGTTGCCTGATGCGTTCGGCCTCCTCCTTTGCGAGCATTACTGCTTCGCAAAAGTCGGCGACCGCCTACCACTTCTCCTCGCTCCGGACCATGGCCTCCATCAAGGCCCGGCGCGAGAGGTCTCCACTGCCGATCGCCCCCACGAGGGCACAGCGACGCTCCGCCCAAGCAGGGCACACCTCGACTATGTGCTTCAACGTGTCCTCCGGGCATTCCGCACAATGGCGACACCCGGGCGTCTCTTCCGCACGAATCCGTTGCAGGAACCTCCCGAACGTGCCATGTCCGGTGAGGACCTGCAACATACGGAAGGTAAGGACGCTGTGAGGTCTTTCCAGCCACGCCTCAAAGAGGTGACTTACCGCCATAATTGTGGCGTGACCCATAGCTCATAGTTCAACTACCAATAGCAAACTTGCGATCTTAGTACGCGTAGTCTGTTAGTTGCGTAATGCGCGTTCGTGTTGGTTTATTGTCTGTAGTGGAGTTAAAGAGTGGGAGACAAGCGGCGACACTCGTTGTAGTACTAATTGAAAAGTATTTCCTTTTTAACCATTTTCAACTTTTCTGCGGTAGCTGGTAACCAACACTGAATGTCTGAAACCCAGCATATACTGTGATGACGCAAAGCCGTGCCGTTTTTTTAAATTTATTTATTAAAACTTTATGCACTAATAACACTTTATAAAGGCCGACTTAATGTCTTAGGGTCAGCGCAGACAGAGCGCACTGCGCCCGCGTGCATTACATTCAATTCCTTCTCCTAGAGAGGAGGCCTGAGTCCCAGCAGTGGGAACATTATAAAGCTAATTGTGCTATTATGTTATGCTATGCTATACACACACACCGCACATGTACTTGTACACATTACATATTTCTGTTTATGTCTGGAACATTGTTTTTGTTAATGTTAAAATCGTTGATACCTTTTGCAGCTAGAATCTATCATCGCTTTCCATGTCAGTATTGTTACTGTTTTTGTTACAAAATAAACCTTTTTTTATATTTGTACGTCAATAAAATAGGCCTTGTGCCTAACCCAATAAGAAGAAATCTAAGCGAATGAATGAGAATATCAATCATTACGTCAAAAGAAATTGACGTGAAGGCCTGGCATTAGCTTTATATCCTATAACTTTTATACAAAAAATATTGGCTTCCTCCGCAAATAAATCACGTTAGAATTCGTAAATTCAGAAAGTAGACGTTTTTTATATTAAGATATTTTATTGGTTTTCATCAGTCATTCTAATATTATGAAGACAATTGTTTTTTTTTTTATCTTATATATACTAGTGTTTGACTGCAATCCCACCTGATGGTAAACAATGATGCAATCGTTGATAGTGAGAGTTTGACTCCAGCCTTGAAGACACCCAAATTATAATCGGACGGGAAGACCGCAGCAGGCAAATTGTTCCAGTCCTTCGATGTATGCGATATAACTGACGAGGCGAAACGCTTAGCCCGTACTGTAGAGGTTTCAACAACGTAAGGGTGGATACTCGCCGTACGTCGGGCTGTTCGATGCTATAAATGAGATGGCGGAATCAAGTCATGCCATTCCCGCGCACTCTCCAAAATGCAACCTGTAAAACACGTTTGTATGTATTTAGATTATGTGTGTGTTTCTAAGCGGGAATATGTTGTCTTGGGACTATTTTCTACTTTCATGCAGTTGAAGCCACTGGCAGCAGCTAGTATTAGTAGATTATGTGACTGGGGGATAAAGCTGTGTCTTTTCGTCGCGGGTGGCATGTTGAATTCCGAACAAAACGAAGGTTGCTAAGATTTAATTCCGAACGGAGTGAGGGATTTATTATTATTATTTATTATTTATTTAGGATTCTCCCGAGCACTGTGAGTGCAAAAATAGAAACCTGAGTGAAGTGAACAATTCAAGTCACCCAATGGTTGTATGATACATAAAAGGGCATTATCGAGCAGGTGATGTAAAAAATATATAATGTATATAAATGTTATCTGGAAAATCAAAATACGAAAGCATTTTCACAATTTTCACACGTTAATACCAAGAATAATATTATGTGAAACGACCATGCCATTGGAAATTACGTGACTTAATTTTTCATGAATATTCGCCTGTCAGTGACAGCGAACAGTAGGTACTGGTTAATGAAATGTAAAAACCAGAGCTGAAAATTTTAAACGGTATTCAAAATAATGACGGTAATTTAAATGATGGTTTTTTTAAGTGTTCGTTTCGATTGATTATCAAGAGGCTCTAAATATAAGAAGGGTCAGCTCTATTATCGAAAACAAAATCGTTAGTGATTTTAATGAAACTTTTTTTTAAATATTCCACAGCTGTTACACGGCACTCTCTAGTCCCAATAACACAGGTAAAGTCTGTCTAAAAAGTCAAACGATTCGGGAATTTTGTATAATATTTAATCATTTAAAAAAGACTTGTATTCTATACTTTTCTTAGGGTTCTTCTATTAGTAAACAATGATCAAGATTTTTTAATCAACTTTGATTAATGAATCAGTGTTGACTACATCAGATTTCATTGTATCCCAATAATTACCCAAGTCGTTTGACTTTTTAGACAGACTACATGTAGGTATTTTTGTCACCATAAGCCTCCCCCTATCGTCGCCGCAACGACCTGTCCTGTGCGTCACGCATTCATCGGATTCCCGCAACCCTGACCAGGTCATCCACCTTGTTGGAGGCCTTCCGACGCAGGGTATTCCGGTAGGTGGTTGCCACTCCTGAACCATTCATCCCCATCGTCCATCTGTTCTGCGTGCAATGTGCCCTGCCCATTGCCACTTTACGTTTGGCGATTCTTAAGGGCTTATTTTGAGATTTTTCATAATACTGTTTTGAAATTTTGTAACGGGTGTTTCAGGTTTCGCATATAGCACTAAAAATAAGGTTGGATACTTAAGCATTTTCTAGAAAAGTAGGTAGGTTGTGGGCGGCGCGCGGGGCATACTTATTTTTATGCAGCTGGCCACACTACAATTGAATTAACTTTTGTAGCAAGCCATGTGAGCCGCTCTGATCCCACAAATTCATATTGATTTTTTGTCATTAACTTGCTAAATAAGTAAATGCATTTAAAACGCCGGCCGCGATAGTTATCAGGCGTTAACTTTCTTTTTTCGCATTAACTTTTGGGATTGTGTTAGATGTAGTAACAAGCTTTTTAATCATGTTGACGATAGGCCAGTGGAAAAGCAACCTCTTAAGTGACATAAACTGGTGCTTGACTGCGATCCCACCCGATGGTAAGTAGTGATGCAGTATGGTGAACCGCACTAGTTTATTAAGAGCCTATTTATATTAGTTTCTAATCCACATTTTTTTCCCTAAGAATAATTAGCGAGGGATACAAGTGCAAAACCAGAAATTAGAGATTCATAAAAATTCTATACATAATTTTTAATTTTTCCTCCAATATCAGGTCGGTACTGCAGCGAACAACAATTCAGTAATTTGTTTACTGTTGACGCGACCCGTGAGCGGAACATTGGGCGACCTGGTTTCAGCCCTTTAACCTCTCGGCCTAAACTGGCCGATATTAAGCTTGTCCGTATACCTACATACATACAGCTGTGACCGACCATCCCTGAGAGTTTGATACAACGTTTTTATTAGTTCTGTGATAATACAAGCTTAGTTTACTCTCTGAACCTGGAAAGGGGTCGTTGGACGGTTAATACCGTGTTACCGTGGCTCTGGAATTCGAACCATGTAAGAATACATGTTTCTTTGCATGATCGCATCAGGAATAAAGATATCTCAAGAGAACCAAGGTTGCCGACATAGTCCGAAAAATCGCCAAACCTTTAGTTTGGCATTCTTCGGCCATTGCAAACTAGTACTAAGTGATAAATAGTACATTTTGATACAAGTGGGGAAAGTTTGTCATAGCAACCGAGGTGAAATTCACCCGAGCCGAGGCGAGGGTGTTATGGAGCCGAGTGCTGCAGTGACAAATCTCCACGTGTATCAAACGACGTTTTTCAATACACTTACGAAGAAATACTTACTTTCTCTGAAAATTACGACGCATTTTTGTTCATTTTGTACTGAAGAAACTGTTCCAAAGTTGCCATACATTTTAGTTTTGATTTAGATGGCAGCAGACTATCGCAAGTATTTTTTACTTTAATCATAATATTCAAATCTTAATTTCAACATTTTTTTCACTTAGAACACAATTAAAAAATAATATTTAATAGACATTTTACCTTTGCAAGTTGAAGAGGAGGCAAAAGTATCAAACGGTTATACATTCTAGTTAATAGTAAAAAGAGAAATTCAAATATTTTTGAATTTAGAACACAGATATAATTGTTAATTTGTTGATAATAACGAATTATTGTGTAAATAATCTTATTTATTTATGATATTCTGTTCGTAAGGACAATTTAAATTTTCATTAAATATTAAAACCTTAAAAATCTGCACATCTTTGCTTTAAAAAAAAATCACCCTTGACCGTGACGAAATATGAATGAAAAAAGCCCTTGTTATAATAAATTAAAAAAAAAATCACGAGGTTGATAAACATGTCATATTTAACCTATTTGTAGTGCGGTAAGAGCCTGTTTTCGAGTAAGTGTTATGAAAATAAATTATCTTTCACCATTTATGTCAAAGGATGAGTAATATGATCTACACCCCCACCGGTGTTTATTACATAGCAGCTATGTGGAACTACCTCTAGTCGTTTCCTCCATTTGTTTACAATTGCCCACAAACCGCTGAGATGGGAATAATCTTAAGTGATCGCTTCATAGCGGGCAATCCTCCCAGCCTTGAAGCCCGGTTAAGAAAACAACCTTCCTCACTCTACTATGAAACCTCTGCTTGTAATAATAAAGTCCCAATTTCCTTGTATTTTGCCATCTTAATTAAAAGTCAACATTTTCGGGACAAGAGAATTTTCTAAGTTAGTGGTCTCTTTAACATTAAACGTCGCTTGTTTTCGCTTTAAGCGAGTTCAAGATTATTTTTAGCAGATTTGTAAAGGAAGGTCGAATATGTAATTTGGGTAAGTATTGCGGTATAAGGAGCGGTATTATTTAAATACAAGTATATCTTTCTCTGGCAAAGTAGTATAGATACCGGCACGAGTCTTGAGCGCTCGGCAAAGAGTGAGGATCAATTTGCGCATCGTACACATCGTCGAGCCAATCACTGTAACTACAAAGATGTACTCAGCTCCCGCGTCTCACTTCATACCACTAAAAAGACCCAATAGTTCACTTCTCATTCAAGTCTGCGCGACTTCAACTTCAAGTCAGCGCTCAAGATCCGTGTCGGTATCTGTACCTATTTAAGATTTTATGTTTTCCTGTACAAAAAAGTTAGCATAGCATAAGCAGCCACATAATGTTCAAATGGAGAGGGATTGGCCTTTTATCTACCACGCGGGCCTATTGCGGGTTGGTGGATGTCACATGTCTTCGAATTTTTGGTTGTAGGACATGTTGTCATCATCCCTTACCATCAGGCGACATAGTCGTCAAAAGCAAGACTATCAATAATAAAAAACCGGGCAAGTACGAGTCGAAGTCGTGCACTGAGGGTCCCGTACAAACTTACTTTAAAAGCAGTTCAATTCCCGAATTTAGTTATGAAAATATTTCCGAGTGACAAAAGTTTTTTTTTTGTGACGTAACTACAAAACAGTTTTCAGATTTTTCCTATATTGTACTATGAGACCTTGCTTCATGCCAAATTTCAGAATTCTAGGTCAACGGAAGGTACCTACCCTTGAGAGAGAGTTTGATTCCCTTGAGAGTGTCGAAATACAATTTTTTGCGATATAATCGGCCTTAACTTTTTTTTTCGAAAACACAGAAGTTTGATTGTTTTACAGCTTCAAGAGACTGCAAATTTGATTATATGATTTTAATTTCAACTCGATACCTGCACGCGTTCTCGAGATAAAGGGTATTGATAGACAGGCAGACAGACGCACGGACAACAAAGTGATCCTATAAGGGTTCCGTTTTTTCCTTTTGAGGTACAGGACCATGAAAAGTTTATGAATAATAATTTTCAGGTTTTTCTATAGAACTTGGCACTTATTTAGATCTCAATTATTTTATCAGTGAAGCCGACAACTACACCATAATATGATATTGAACTTGGCTCCCATTTTCACATTTATGAAATGTCTATAGACGTATGTGTTGAAGGTGAGTAAACCTCTCTTGAAAATTCAGAATCCTCTGTCCAGACGGATGTTATGTCTGATTAGAACTATAATTGCGCGATGCATAATTTTAGTTCTTACGTGACGCCACAGATGTAATTTCATGAAAAACTAAGTAAATAACGAATAAACAGCAACCATTTAGTTTTACCTGAATGATACTAAACCACTACAGCACATTGAAATGCCAACAACAAACGCCTGAACTGGGGCCCAAGTCTGCTATTTTTATAAATTCGTCATTCCAACACGATCACATTGTCATTTTGCTAAAAGTTCGTAATCTGCTAATAAATAATGATCGATCATTGATCGGTCAGTGGTATCATAATAGAGTTGTGAGATAATATCGAGCATATTAAAACCAATAACTGCACAGTAACGTTAATGGTAGAACACTGATCAAATAAACTGTCAAAGTTTTAGCAGATTACCGCATACGTCAAATATTTATTTGTCAATATGTACGAGATTACTATTCTATGCCACTTCTTTCAATGGAGTGTCAGTGGTTGACCATTGGAAAGTCATAATGACGCCATTATATTAGTAGATTACCAAACTTGTCAAAATCGATAATTATGACATCAATGGTAGACCATTCTGACACTATTCTAATAGCAGACTTGAGGCCCAGAGCATACGGTTAAATTAAGTTTTGTAACTAACGCAATGTAAGTAATCCAAATGCTTATGTTAACACGTAATTATCTTCACCTAATCTCATACATTCAGTACTAATGTTCTGAGGATAAACTTACACTCATGAAACATACCTCAGCGAACAGATAACCCAATTTTGGCAAAGTGGTTTAACCCGCGGTTAACTTACGGTTATGGCGTCCCATTCGCGATCAAATGTGAACATTTAAATGCATTGAATTGGTGTTGACACGTTAATCTTCGGTTTAGTGCAAATAAGTGTTAAACGGACGTGAGTGATGATGCCTTCGGCAGAAGAGATTTTTTTCTTATAGAACTCTTAGGTAATATAATCGGCGGTCGATCCATAGAGATGGATTGGACCATTCATACCGAAAAACACATCCGCGCATAGAAAAGTTGTCAAATTTTTTTTTTTGGGGATGTCCTCAATATCCTTTTTCTCCTTCTCTGTCAAATCCATCCAAAGGTTGTCTGTAAAAAAATCGTTTTGATTGATAAGACCGCCCATTGTGATACCCAATTAATTTTAAGTTCCTTATGTAATTTTTATTTTTGGTGTACAATAAAGAATATGTCTATCTATCTATTTTCTCCCGCTCTGTGTGGAGCGTGAGTGTCAGAATTTTATTCATAAAAACTTACCCGTATGCCTTCAATTCCGAGGCACTGGTTACTCTTTCAAACAATCCTGGAATTCGGTTGCAGGTTTGGAAAGTTGTCACGCTGAGTGACGTTGTTCCCGACTGTCATTTGTTGAACTTGGACCACAGAATAGACGAAAGAGGTTAGAATGACCTTGTGAACGAGACAGGCATGCCACAAAGTAGGGCAATGCTCATAGTGTAACTACCAATAGCAAAATTGTGATCTAAGTGTGCGTGGTCTGTTAGTTGCGTAATGCACGTTCGTATTGGTTTATTACTTGTAGTGGAGTTGAAGAGTGTGAGACAAGCGGTGACACTCGTTGTAGTACAAGTCGTAAAGTATTTTCTTTTTAACCTCTTTCATCTTTTCTGTGACGTGCACAGTCAGTTTCAGGCACATGAAAATTGCTTATGAATTTTACCAATTAACTCGGATGTGAAGGTCAGATAGCAGACGCCTCATATAAAACAGTGGCGGTTAAGAGAAGGCAGATGAAGGAGTGAAGATGTTACATAACATTACATAACATAATCGACTTTATAATAATCCCACGCGGAAACTCGGGCCTCCTCTTTTGTACAGAGAATAGACCGTAATCCACCACGCAGGCCCAGTGCGGATTATGGATGTCACTTGTCTTCAAATTTTTGGTTCTAGAACGTGTCTCTTCACGATGTTTTCCTTCACTGTTTTGAGGTCAGTGGTGATAAAGTAATGCATCTGGTAGAATTTGAACCTGAAATCTAAAACTCGTAAATCAGAACCGTTACCACTGAGCCACTACTGTTCGTGAAAATAATAATATAATCATATTATTCCACAACTACCACACAACGCCGTCTAGTCCCAAGCTAATCAGAGCTTGTGTTATGAGTACCTACTGGATAACTGATAAACATACTTATATATTTCTAAATTCATACATACTATAGATAAATTACACCTATACACAGAACAAATGATCATACTCATCACAAAAACACTTGTCCTTGGTAGGAATCGCACCCACGATTTCCGGCAAGGCAGTCAAGATTACTAACCACTACAGAAGACCAACAGGCCGGTGTCATCTCGATCATCTTGAATCAAAATCTTACCCGTATAAAATATTGGCATATTTTCCATGTCTATTAACAGTCAAGTATTCCTGAAATAAGTCTACGTATTCCACTTCACAATTCAAGACATATAAATTCCATTTCGAACATACTCAACGATTGGGAATGGCCTGGATATCTGCCAATGGCGAACAATAATGGTCCACAGGCAATACACCCGATAATGGTTATCTGTTTTAGATACGAGTAGATCAATGGATAGAATACTCTTTATTGCATGCCGAAAGAAGCACCTTCCGATTTCACCTATTTTTATAGGAGAAAGTTGCCAGTTCATAAACTTACTATTTTTTAAAGTTTTAATGTATTTATCCAGGATAAGTTGTTATAAGCTGCATAGAAAAGAAATATTTATTAAACAGAAATTAAAATGAGAACCTTCTATTTCTGAAGAGGCTCTCAATGAATATAACGTCTAGAGAACGAATCGTACTTACTTTATGTCTTACAGGAACTCCCCTTCCACAATAATACTTTAATTTTCTCCTTCATGTAATTTGGAAACGAAATGGAGGACGTCGAGACAGTTTTATTGAAAAAGTCGAAACTGAACGATAAGGTTGTGACACAACGGGCCAGTGCAAGGACGTGATTATTTGAAAGAGTCTGAAAGAATATGAGTAGGTTTTAGCCAATAAAAATCTGATACCCTATCGCTGCATCCAAAGCGGTAAAAATACTTGATGGTCTCCAACAAAAGCAAAAAAATGAAGTTAAACCAAATTCTGAAGAACGAAGCACTAGTTTATATCAAATAAAAAAAATAATACCTAAAAAAATTACGCCATTATACAATTCACAATATTGAAATATAGTCCCAAATATCCACATCTAAAGAATAAAGCAATATAGGCTTCATGTATCTATGAATGTGAATATGAATGGATTGTGTGTGGAATTATATAAATGGATAATGTGTGAATGGTAGCGTGACCGAATGTCACGCTACCATTCACAATCGGATCGGAGGGTAAGAATAAAAGAATTCCGTACATCTTATTCACGAGTATTCGAGAGGCTATTGGTCTTGGATCTTAATCTTCAATCGTTCAGTTAGTTTCTAATAGATAATTTTCCTATCTTTGTCCCGTCTTTAACACGTTCTATTTTCTTCCATTCTGCGCTGTCATCTGTCTCGCTATTACTAACTCTCTTTTCTTTTATTTTTTTAAATCACTCTTCATACGATCTGTCCATCTTTTCTTTGGCCTCTCTCTCCATCCATCCTCATGAATACTCATACAAGAAATAAAGAAATAAAAAAAAGAGTTTATAATAACTCTTTTAGTAACATCTTCTTTACATGGACGTACCAGTCAAACGATTCTTTTTCATATTTTTAGTCACTGATGCCAATTTTAACTTTCTCTAATATTATACCTACTCATTTTTTACTTTATCCATACATCCATCACTCCATACAGTCATCTCAATATTCTTATCTCCGCTACACTGTCTTTTTCTTTAACCCTCGCCCTTTTTCCCTTACTTTTTTCTTTTATTTATTTATTTATTAGAACATCATGCAACACAAATGTACAAAGGCGGACTTAATGCCTAAGGCATTCTGTACCAGTCAACCAAGGGTGGTGAAAAGAAAACATGGCAGGTGCATAAAAAAAGAGAGAGAAAAAAAAGATTACTCTTTTCCTCTTTTTACCTCCCAGTGTATCCCAGACATAATTTCTTTTACACCATTCGTCTTAGCTTAAGACCGGGGTTATTTCAACTTATTACCAAAATACCTACTCACTTGATTAAAGTTCGCATAGTATCGGATCGCGAGAAATGGAAATATTACCAGCGGAATCAAAAAGTTAATACAGGTAAATCCACAGGTTTTACCGACCGACGGGTAGGGATTACTTGTGTTACTGTTATTTCATTGGCAGCACAGACAGAAGGTTTACTCTTTACACCTGTAGTTTGCAACCACTTGTGGCACTTAATAACTAAAATATGATTTGAGAAACTTTATTCAATGTTTACGACGAAATAAGTAACATTGAGCAGTGGTGGCCTCAACTTACAAGTTGTAGGTCGCGCGTTCAAACTCAACCAGGCGCGTTACTTTGTGTAATTTATTTCATCACCACTGCTCTCAAAACGGTAAAGGAAAACATTGTGGGGTAACCGGCATGTCTTAGAACCAAATTTGAAGATATGTGACATTCATCAACCCGCAATGGGTCCGCGAGGTGGATTACGGGTCAACTTCCTCTCAATAAGATTGAGTAGGATTGTGCAAAGCTATATTTTCTTTGATACTGTTAGAGTTTTTCTGGAAATCTAATTTTTGAAGGCAAAAATTCAAAACGATATCTGCTGGTGTTACGTCGTATCATGCAGTATCTAGTTTAGCAGGTTTTAAAAAATCTACGCAAATCTCGAAAGTCTCGTTATTTCTGCAACTGGAGGTATGAGTTTCGGGTCTCGAAAAAGAGGTAAAATCGTCGAGTCTCCCGGTATTTTTGAGACCGAGGATGAAAGCCCTAGACGGTACGGAACCCTTCATGCGCGAGTTCAACTCGCACTTGGCCAGTTTTAACACGTCATAATAAGGACCCCAGGTTATCTATATCCTGCATTAACAGAAATATAAAAATTCAAATATGTACAGATATTGAATTAAACAAAAAAAATTAATGAAGGTTGGCATCAAAAAAATATATCCTGGATTACCTCAGAGGTTACTTTTGATCCTGTAAGCGTGCAGAATGACCAAATAATTCAAATATGTTTTTTATTCAATTACGCTCAATACGTATATAAACGGATTTGTACAAATTTTTTATGGGATAGCTTTTACCTTGGGAATTAACACGAGTCGACATTTTATCCAGAAAAAGTTATTTGTTTCCGTGGGATGACCCAAATTAAAATTTAAATAATTTATTCATTGTTTTCAATTTTCAAACGA
Source organism: Mythimna ferrago (assembly GCA_910589285.2). Classification (NCBI taxonomy): domain Eukaryota; kingdom Metazoa; phylum Arthropoda; class Insecta; order Lepidoptera; family Noctuidae; genus Mythimna; species Mythimna ferrago. The sequence continues at coordinate 10,840,420 of OU342694.1, read as the reverse complement.
TTGGACGAATATTTTTTATTTAGATAATGTTCCACAGCTATCACACGCGTCATTTTTTTTGGTGGGAAAATCATCCATTGACATCCCTCCTCTTGGGCGGAGCGAGAGGGCGTGTCAGAATTTAACTGACTAAAAACCCATTAATGTTCCTTCTTTGCCTTCGTCCCAGGACCTTGGGTCTCGCTTTCACACTGTCCGTGGCCCCAGTAGGCTTCATCCCTTCTGGGCTCCTACGGTACACAACGTGTCATGAATCCTAGACAACTGATAAGCATTATTATAAGTATAATAAGTATTATTATATTTCTAAATATATATATAATAGATAAATTTTGTATTGGATATTCTTAACTTTTCTATACTTATATTATAAAGAGGTAAAGTTTGTTTTTAGGTTATCTCTGCAAGTACAGATCCGATTGCTAGAATTTTTTCACCGATAGAAAGCCGATTTATTCCTGAGTGGCCTAGGCTATATTTTGTGCACACAGCCGAAGCTGCGGGTAAAAGCTAATCTACATTAATATAATAAAGAGGTAAAGTTTGTTTTTTTGTTTTTATGTTTTTTTGTTTGTAGGAGGTAATCTCTGGAAGTACTGGTCCGATTGCTAAAATTTTTTCACCGATAGAAAGCCGCTTTATTCCTGAGTAGCCTAGGCTATATTTGTACGCGAGTGAAGCCACGGGCAAAAGCTAGTTTTTAATAATCGCCATCGCCGTCGAGTCAAAACTTTAAAGTCGATGACATCGCCGCCGAGTTGCTAGCCTGTCAGTTTTCGGTCGTTTACGGAGAGTGTGAATCGGAATTGTGCAGTTTAATTCCACGTGTGGATAAATTATGCCGTTTCAATCAGACGTACAGCGATCCACCACCGCTATATGGTGGATATCTCACCCGAGCGGTTATTTTAAGTTTACGGATTCTTATTCTTATTGGGAGTTCAAACAGACTAAACTCGTTAAAAAAAAGAGGGCACGTTTTGACATTTGAGAAAAACCCTAGTAAGTAACTTGAAACGAAACTGAAAGAAACAATAAAATAATAATTAGGAGTCCAGTGTCGTAGTAGCTATTTTAGTAGTAGCAACACTACACCGGACAAACCGCTAAGTAGTCAAAATACAAATGACAAAACAGGCATTTTACTTTTTGACAACTTTTGACTCATGATTAGTTCATCATCATCATTTCAGCCGATATGCGTCCACTGTTGAATATAGGCCTTTTTTTATGGTGAGATAAAAAGACCCACCCCGTTCCTTCTAGCCTTCATACCGAGCGCCCTTTCGGATAACCCTGGCCCCAGTAGGCTTCGACCCGGCTGGGTCCCTGCTGTTGCTGACAACTCCTTGAGGCGCGCGGGAATATAGGCATCCCCCAAGTATCGCCACAATTAACAGGATTGTTAATTGTGGCGATACTTGGGGGATGCATCTCGCATGCATCGGATTACCGCAACCTTCACCAGAAGATATCCGCAGGAGAACTAAGGTTGCCGACATAGCACGAAGAATCGCCAAACTTAAATGGCAATGGGCAGGGCACATTGCTCGCAGAACAGATGGCATGATTAGTTATTTCCCGATAATTATACTCGGGTGGTCGTTATTTAGAATCGCTGGTACAGTCTTGAGAGCTCCAAACTAAGAACAAATTAGGTCCTTAGCCCAGCCAACCATCGCGACGTGCCATTGACAGCCATTGTCTTTCTTAATATCTCCTGCACTACCAACGAAAATATTTATTGGACTAGCTGACTTGGCAAACGTTGTTCAGCCATATCTTTAACGTTATCAAAGAAAAAATGATGGATGGTGATAGGAAGGTCAAAAATATCCTACGACCTATTCTCAAATCTACCAAATATACACCGTTTTTTAATCGTTTTAATCCTGTGGAGGGTCGATCCGGTACATGAAACACTATCGATTTGTAAAGATAAAATTAATTAATAAAGTACCTTTTTTTCAAAACTCTTATTAATTTAGGCATTTATGAAATTAATTTCTTTAAGAAAACGTCAGCTGAGCGAGTCCAATGACCTGTAGGTAGTAGTTGGCGTCGCGTACAAACTACCTACAAGTCATTGGATTGGATCGACCCTCCACGGTGTAATAATAAAACGATCAAAATACTATATAATACTCGTATATAATAAGACATTTTAGTTTCAATTATTGAATACCAAATATTTAATTTATTATTTTGAGTTGAGTTTATAGAGGTACTATATTATCACACGGGCTTATTCGCGAGTGGCAACTAGTAGGTACCTATTTTTTAGAAAAAATGCGAGGTGTCATCAATATCTACAGCAGCTTTTTTTCAGGTGGGAAATCATCCAATGACCCGTTCTTGGGTGGAGCGAAAGGGCGTATCAGATTTTTAAAACCCACTCGTAAGTTCCTTCGTTGCCTTGCATTCCAGGGCCGGGTTTTCCTTTTAGAAGCGAACTCATGGCCCCAGTTACCAGTAGACTTCGACCCTGCTGGGCCCCTACGGTGCGTACTTGCGGAATTTCCTGTCGGAGTCTGTGTTTCCTGATAGCTACAACCTAGGGATCTTTAAGTCGAGAGTGAATATATTGCTTCTAGGCATGCGTGATCTATCGTCAGCCATATTATCGCTTACTGGCCCCGCACACGGGCTTCAAAAAAACGCCGCTTCAAGCTTCATTTTGAGGCGGCTTTTTTTTGTGGCTCGTATGCGGCAGTGCCGCCACAAAAAAACGCTTGAAGCAGCTTCAAGCTTCACCGGACACAAGAGGTATCGCGCGCTTCAACTGTTTTTTCGGCCGCTTCTAGCTTTTATTTGTGGCGGCGTTTTTTTGAGGTCCGTATACGGGGACAGTTACGATTAGGTGAGATAGTTAGTCAAACGCATGACTATCCATAATAAAAAATGAAATTTAAAAAAAAAATGGCTCTAGTTGCGTAGACGCATAATATCTTGGTTTTGTAGGTCGCCTCCCAACGAACGAAATAGGGGGCCCTATTTCGTTCGTTGGGAGGCGACCTATTCATTAAACCCCAAGCGAACGCCGGCGTTCGCGCACCCATTGTCTTTATATTGTATCTTTAATTCTCACGATTGAAAGGTGCAAGCTGCACTTCTGTACTTTTCTTGTAGATGGTTCCATCATTTCTTTGAGAATTGTACATGGGTACCTATTTTAGGTATTATTCTGTACAAATGTGATCTTCGCTTTCATTCAAGCGTAATCGCAGTTCGTTGCAGCTCTGCATTGCTGAAAGAAAACGTATCTTGAAAAAGCGATTGCTTTTAACTCTTATCAATATAGAAGCGACAATTATGTATACATATAGTACATTTCAATACAAGTGCAGAAAGTTTGTCATTGCGACCGAAGCAGAATTAGCACGAGCCGTAGGCGTGTGTGTTATGGAGCTGTGGGTACAGTGAAAAATTTGCACGTGTATCATACGACTTTTAGGGTTCCGTACCTCAAAAAGAAAAAACGGGACCTTTATAATAATATAAAATAAAGAGATCGATTTGTCCTCCGTCAGTGAAAGTACCAATGTCGACGATAAGGTAAACTGCTTCAACTCTATAATACTAAGTTTATATGAAAAACATGCGCCACGTCGGCGAGTCAAAATCAAGCATGATCCTGCTCCGTGGATGACTGCTGAAATTAAAAGCGCTATTGTCCGTAAGGAGAAAGCGAAGAATAGGTTCAGACGTAGACCCACGGAGCAGAATCTTGCTCACTTTAAAACTCTCCGTAACCACTGCAATCGTCTGTGTCGAGATGCAAAGAGACGCTATTTCCACGATTCTCTTGTTGATCGTAAGTCTTCTGATGTTTGGAAATTCCTAAAGACAGTTGGTATTGGCAAATCACATTCTGCTACCTGTAAAGATGTTGACTTGGGCGCTCTTAATAATCATTTTTCTCTCCCTCCTATCTCCTTAAATTCAAGTGTTAAAGCTTCCACTCTACATGAACTTTCCAAAATGTCATTACCAAATTGTCCAACTTTTAATCTTATTCCTGTTACTGAAGATGATGTCAAAAAATCTCTCCTTGCTATCTCCTCTTCTGCTGTTGGCCATGACAATCTGTGTTCTAGAATGATAATTCCTATTCTCCCACAACTGCTACCCATTCTCACTCATGTTATTAATTATTCCCTCTACTCTGCCACATTTCCCTCAGCCTGGAAGCAGGCTCATATAATACCTCTTCCCAAGATAAATAATCCAACGTCCTTATCTCACTTCAGACCCATCTCCATTTTGCCTTTCCTTTCTAAAGTTCTCGAACACATTGTCCATGGTCAAATCACAAGATATCTATCTTCACATTCTATAATTTCCCCTTATCAATCTGGCTTCCGCTCTGGTCATAGTACTGTGACTGCACTTCTGAAGGTCACTGATGATATTCGCTTGGCTATGGATAACAAATCTCTTACTGTACTAGTACTACTTGACTTCAGTTGTGCATTCAACTCAGTAGACTGTGACATACTGCTTGGAGTTCTTGAGTCTATTAACTTCTCTTCCTCTGCGTTAGCCTGGTTCAACTCTTATCTTCGGGGTCGCTCTCAGTGTGTCCGCCTTGATGAGATTTTCTCTGATTGGTGTGATCTCACTGCTGGTGTTCCTCAGGGTGGCGTTCTCTCTCCTCTTCTTTTCTCTATATTTATAAATACTGTTTCTAAGGTTATCACTTCCAACTTCCATCTTTACGCAGACGATTTGCAGCTGTATCGTCACTTCACATTGGCAGAAGCAGACTCAGCGATTAATGCTATGAATCGTGACCTTGAGAGTATTGATCAGTGGGCTAAGTCTTACGGTTTAAAGGTCGAGTCGTAGTCGATACTATCGCAATGAGCTTAACATTTCTGCCTTGACGCCACTAACCTTTAACGGCTCGTCTATTGCATATACTGATACAGCTAAGAATCTCGGTGTCTTAATTGACGGTAACCTCTCTTGGCGTACGCAGGTAAACGAGGTTAGTCGTAAGGTACATTTTTCCTTTCACAGTCTTAAATCCCTTCAAAAGTTTCTCCCATTTAAAACCAAACATTATTTAGCTCAAACTCTTATTCAGCCGATCATCGACTATGCTGATGCCTGCTACCTGGATGCCACTGAGGAGCTATTAAATAAGCTTGAGCGCTTGCAAAACTTGTGCATTCGTTTTGTTTTTGGCCTAAGAAAATACGACCATGTCTCCCAATTCCGCAAGGATCTCAAGTGGCTCCCTATCCGTCTTCGTAGGAACACTCGGGTATTATGTCTCCTGTACAACATCCTATTCAATCCTGCTTATCCTGGCTACTTACGTGATCGTTTTTCGTTCACTCGCCCTGCCGATGCCCCATGCAGATCCCACCTTAAATACCATCTCAATTTCCCACCCCATAAAACCCATTTTTATTCCAACTCCTTCTCTTTTCATGCAGTACGACTGTGGAACTCACTTCCAGCTAAGATCCGAGACGCTAAAAATATATCTGTCTTCAAAAAGCTAGTCAAGGAACACTACCTCTCTACCATTTCGTAAATACATATATTTATTATAGATATTTTCATAAATATATGTATTTTTATAATTTATGTATTGTATCTATTCTTGTGTACATTTATTTACTGTTATTGTTACATATGTATGTATTATGAGATTTAATTTAAATAATATAGTCTATTTAATTACATATTTTGTTTGTTTTTTTAATTTATACACACTGTGTCTACATATCTTATCAAACTGTCCTGTCGCAGGTCTGCTGGAAGAAATTTCGTTAGAAATAAGCAGGTCCTTTGTACTTTTTTATCCTTATTTGTTCTTTTCGATTTTAAATGTTTGTGTGTACATAAATGAATAAATAAATAAATAAATAAAAATAATAATAATATTCCACAACTATCACACAACGCCGTCTAGTCCCAAGCTAAGCAGAGCTTGTGTTATGGGTACTAGACAACTGATAAACATACTTATAGCAGTTGGTAACTACTCCCACACACTTCACATCATCCAGTAAAACTCTCATCGACCTTATGTGTACAGATATGAGAGCAAAGTTTATATCTGTGGAACCACTTGGCTCTCTTAATGGCCATTCTATTGTAGTAGGTGAATTCCACATTAAGCGTGACAAATTCAAACCATACTTGATAAAATACCGGCCTCTTAAAGATGTGTGCACAGAAAGATTGAACGAAGACCTAACGTTTTTGGGTTTAGAGCATATTTCTTTGCTAAACAGTGTTACTGACATGGTTCATGTCTTTAACTCTCTTATGATCGCCCTGTTTGATGCTCACGCCCCGGTTAAGTCGTGCACTGTTAAGGAGAAGTCATATCCGTGGATTACCGATACAATAAAACTTATGATGCGTTTACGTGATGACGCACTAAGTGTATGTAGGAAAACAAAAACAGAGTCAAAAATAAAATATTATAAGGAGCTAAAGCACTTAGTGGTTAGTTCATTGCATAATGAAAAAGTTGCGTACTTCAAGTATAATATAAATAACAAAATAAAAAATCCAAAATTGTTATGGAAAAACCTGAAATCCACTTTGTTGCCCTTCAAAACTATACAAGATCTACCGTCGCAATTTACAGATCCTGACTTAATTAACAACAACTTCTTGATAGTTCCTGGAAACCATGTAGCTAGCACATCACTGATGACGTTTTATAATGAAAACAGACATGGTGAAGCTGCTTTTGCTATCACCCCAGTAGAACCGAGTGATATCTTACGGATTATCACTAATCTTAAAAGTAACGCTGAGGGCCACGACAACATTACTTTGGATATGATTAGCTTAACTCTGCCGCACACGTTACACGTTATAACTGAAATAATGAATTGTTCCATAGTGACGTCAACGTTCCCCGAACAATGGAAAATTGCTTCAGTTAGGCCATTACCAAAAAATTCAAATCCAACCGAGTTAAAAGACCTGCGCCCTATAAGCATTTTACCATGCCTATCCAAGGTACTAGAGAAAGTCGTCAGCCAACAACTAAGTCAATTTTTGGAACAAAATAACATTCTCCCTGACTTACAATCTGGGTTCCGGAGACAACGCAGTACGTCTACTGCTTTACTAGACGTTACTGATAATATTTTGGCTGCCCAGGATCAGGGGATGTGTACAATGCTCGTCTTGCTAGATTTTTCCCGGGCGTTTGACGCAATAAATATTCCGCTACTATTATCCAAGTTGAAATATTATGGTTTCGACCCTAGCGCCGTGCAGTGGTTCCGCAGCTACCTAACAAATAGAAAGCAGTTTGTCGACTTACGTTTGGGTGATGGCACTACCCTAAGATCGGCACTCATTGCAGTAGAGAGAGGAGTGCCACAGGGCTCCATCTTAGGTCCAATTATTTTCATCTTGTACTGCGCAGATATTATTAAATGTCTCCATAAATGTAAATATCACATTTACGCCGATGATGTTCAGATCTATATATCTTTCCGACCAGACGAGTACAATGATGCCATTAAAGATCTTAATGATGACCTTCAAAGAATTGCCACTTGGGCTGAGGAAAACTGTTTGTCATTGAACCCTACAAAAACCAAATATTTGGTATTTGGCTCAAGACAGCAGCTTGCCAAGCTACCTTTATCATTTGACCTAAAGCTAATGGGCGAGCAGATCGAGCGGGTGTACGAGGCGAGGAATTTGGGACTAGTTATTGATAAAGACCTGCGTTTTGAGAAACACGTAGCAGACTCAGTTAGAAATTGCTTCTATCGCCTGAAGGTTTTATATAAGATGCGACCGTACCTGTCAGAAGCATTACGAGAGCAGCTGGTAGAAACCCTAGTTCTTTCTAAGTTGAACTACGCTGACACGGTATATGGCCCGCGCCTGTTAGCTCGTACAGATCGGCTCATCCAAAGGGTACAAAATGCTTGCGCTCGGTTTTGTTACAACATTCCTCGCAGAACCCATGTAACGCCCTATCTAAACGAGCACTTTACGTTGAAAATGAAATCCAGACGCAAACTGCACTTAGCTTGTCTTTTGTTTGGTGTAGTTAAATACCAGAAACCGGACTACTTATATAGCAAGTTAAGTTGGCTTACGAGCAGAAGGGAATGCGGAAGAAGACAATGCTCACAGCAACTATCGACCCACTCCTATGGTACAGCTGCTTTTAGGGGCAGCTTTCGTTATTCTGCTTCTAAAGTGTGGAATAACGTCCCGCCACCTATTAGAGTGACCAACACGATAGGTACGTTTAGAAGACGCTTGCGGCAGTATCTGATCGATACACAACGAAAGCTAGATATGGTGGCACAAAATACCTCAATTATATAATGTACCCGTGTACCTACCCTGATTGATAAATGCTGCTCTGATTGATAAATGCTTCTTAGTGCTTGGGAATTTACATCGTTCCAGTGTTACAAGTAAGGTCAACTAATTAGGTGCTTTTACATAATGTTGGGAATTGCTCACACTGGGTCGGCTCTGGTTCCTTGTCCCTCAACCCTGAGGAGGCTATTGTGTTGTCCACGGCAGCGTGGCGTCCTGTCGCAGGTATGAGACCTGTAAAAAGCAAAGCAGCACATTACTTCCACTATTTTTGACTTTAACTTTATACTTTAAAAAAAAAAAACGTTCCGTTCTCAACATACCCACTGTTTCTGGCCTACTTGCTTGCGACGGGCGCGGCGCGCTGTCTGGATTTGTGTCTTCGCTCCCTTTCCACAATGAAACATTCTGCAAAATTAAATGGAAAATTAGACAATTCACCACAGATTTAAGTGACATCATTATTTTCAATTATTATGATTATACCAATTTGCGCTTACCTTCAGTACTTGTCGACCTAATTTATATGCAAAATACTTTATCACAACTCTACATCAAATTTTTTTTATTATTTTTTTTATTATATGTATGTTTTTTATTGCACCTTCAAAGCAACTCGCAGCGAGAATAGTTCAGCTAAGAAACCTTGTTCACAATCGGTCCATCGCGCACAGTTGCACACAACGTACTGGTGTGGGTGAGTAAGTGAATACACAGATAGCATCCTCCTAACACGCTCGTGATTTACCTACCCACATTTTTAATTATTTGGTGCATTTATTCTACTGTTTATATATTTTTATTTTTCTCTAGCTTGTTACATTTTTGTTTTAATATTGTCTATTATTTATTTTCAAACTTTAAACAAACACTATCTTACACAATTTCGCTTAAACCCTATTTTTATTATTTATATGTAAACATACCTTATATATATTATTTAAATACCCACCACTCATATTATATTATATTATTAAATTGCACTCCAAAACCGGTTTTGCGTCCGTTGCGTCACAACCACAGGTTCAGTTGAAAACCAGCGTCAGGCACTAGTTGTCTGGCATTCATGCTGAACTGGACCTATTTTGGTGCAGCCATGAGGCAGACATCAATGAAATTTTAATTGTATTTTAATTTTATTTATTTTTTTGCTTCTTTTATTTTTGATGTGTTTATTGTTACATAGTATTTGTGTTTAGGCCTTGTGATGTACCAAATAAATTATTTTTCTTTCTTTCTTTCTTTCTTTACTTATAAATTTCTACATATTATAGATAAATTACACCCAGACAGAACAAATGATTATGCTCATCACACAAACATTTGTGTGTTATATTTTGATACTCTCAAAGATCGAAATTCATAGGGTACTTCCCGTTGACCCAGAATTCTGAAATTTGGCACAAAGCAAGGTATTATACTCGTAGCACAGGTGTAGGAAAAAATCTGAAAACAGTTTTGTTACCAAGGTCACAAAAAAAAATTGCAATTCGGAAAAATCTTCGAAACTCCATTCGGGAATTGTAGTATGCACGGAACCCTCAGTGCGCGAGTCCGACTCGCACTTGCCCAGTTTTTTTCAATAGGTACACTTACAAAGAAATAAATAAACGGGGGTTGACTGGCGACTCGTGAGAGTCGACGCGCGCCCAGCCTGAAACGATAAATGTAATAAAATTGTGGCAGGGGAAAGCACGCGTACTTTTCTGCACTAGTGCGGAAAACAGTTTAATGCGTGTCTACTAGCGGTGGGATAAGAGCGAGTTTTCAAGTGTAAAAGTGTATTAAAAAAATTAATTATTATCATTACTAGCCTGTATTGACTTTCTTCAGGAACCTCTTCATTAATTCCAACGGCTTTTTGCTTCTTCTTTCTAATTTTACACATCCCAGTTATCTCGCTATTTCCTTGGTGGTGTCTTTGTTGGGGCACCAATCCTATGCTCTATAGACTAACACCTCATCAAGCATGCGGCATACCCGTCCTGCTCAATCACATTTCAGTTATACAGCCGTTTTGAGCCACATCAACATTATCATAAAAAAATCAAAATAATATGATAGAACTCCTCGCCAGAGACGCCCCAGGGGTCGTTACAGAGCGATTACCGGCCACTGTATATAGCTCGCCGTCCTGCCGTCCATGAACAAAGAGATGTTAGCAAGATTATCGGGGCCAGTTAGAGGCGATGCCTGCCAGGGCTGTTTTGTTCGAAAAATGTATTGTGACCCCCAAACCATTTGACGATTTCCCACGAAAAGAATAAAAAAACTACCAGTTGAATAAGTATTGTAATAATAATAAATAATAATATTCCACAAACTATCACACAACGCCAACCAGAAATCCAATCCAATCCGCTGTACCAATCAGAAATCCGCTACGCGAATCCAAACAATTCCTTTCCACGGTCTTTACATCTCAACTACCTCTAACTTTCACTCCAAAGAGCAAACAAGTTCAAATTGCCTTAAAAAAACAATAGCAAGTTACATTTTATGAATGTCAAAGTAAAACTTACATTTCACGACATCTAGAAACTGTAGCAAGCTCATTTAAATGTACCTTGTATTCAAAGTAGCTTGGCACAATTTTAAAAAGCTTTGTTACCGCTGAAACAGGAACGAAGTAAAACTTTCAGTACCGCTGAAACTGTTGGAAATAAATATTGAGAAAGTTTCCGTGTATTCTTTTGAACTGTAACCGAATTTGAATAAGGTGCTTTGGTTTTCCACAATGGCGGCGATTGGATCGGAAGCGCAGAACTTACATTGTTTCGACTTAAAAAGTGTAAGTACGGGCAGCATCGTCAACTAGTTACCTCCTTTTGCAAAAAGTATTTCTAAGAGAGATACCCAATCGTAAGCGTCTGAGTCGAAGCTTACTGGGGCCTGAGTCTGTTTCTGAAAGGGAGGCTCGTCCCCAGTACGAAAGGCAACGAAGGAACAGGAGTGGGTTTTTAGTCAGTAAAAGTCTGACACTATCTCCCGCTCTGCCCAAGAGTGGAGGATGTCATTAGATGATTTTCGCACCGTAAACTAAACAGGTGTGGTTTTGAGTCTCTAAAAGTCTAACAGGGCGTGTTAGACTTTTCCAGCACCGCCTTAAAGCGAAAGAAGTCATTCGATGGATACTCAGAAAAAAAAAACATCGTGGTCATCAAAACCACTCAAAGGTATTTTTTGTTACTATCCATTACTGTCCCACTGCTGGGCAAAGGCCTTCCCCAAGTCCTTCCAAACTTTCTTCTCTTGCGCCGTCTTTAACCAGTCCTCGCGGTACGCGACCAAGTCATCCCACCACCTCTTTCTAGGTCGGTGTCAACGGCGCTTTCCTTCAGGAACCCGCTGCGTGGCGACGACCGAGATTGATGACTTCATCTATCTTTGTGCGAACATCAGCAATGCGGGTTTTTGTGAAAAGGAAATCCGGAGGCGCATAGGAATGGCCAAAAGGGAGAACGCTTCAAATTCCCTGGACTGCTTTCCGTACAAACCGCTCTATCTTACGAGAACTGAACATCAAGATCAGACTGTCGACTACCTACATGCGCAGAGTACTGGAGTTTTTTGGTCACATTGCCAGGAAAAATGGCCACAACCTTGAATTCCTTTCCGTATTCACATCCATCAGTCGAGTTTGAACGGCACCGATTTTAAAATCTTTTGAAATTCGTCGATTTAAAAAAAAGTTTGTATTACATTATCCTGGTAGAATACTTATTAATGTAACTGGAAATAAGTCGATAGATCGTGAATACCGCTTTTGGATAGGACATCAATCGAACGACTATAAAACTTCAACGATATTTGGCTTGTTTGATTTTACGTGAATCAGGCTACTGGACACCCAATTGCACGTCACACTTCATGACGCTAAGAACCGTCACAGATGGCGAGATTCCATCAATAAGAAGCTAATCCAGCGGGAACTTCACGACCCTTTTTTTTTTTTTTTCGATGGGAAGAATCATCTTATGACAACCCCCGCTCTTGGGCGGAGCGGGAGATAGTGTCAGACTCTTACTGACTAAAAAACCCATCCCGTTCCTTCAAGCCTTCATACCGGGGCTCGAGCGCCCTTTCGGATAACCCTGGCCCCAGTAGGCTTCAACCCGGCTGGGCCCCTGCTGTTGCTGACAACTCCTTGAGGCGCGCGGGAACAGCGAGCTACCCATTGCTCACTGTCCGCAAGCCCGCGCCTACGGTGGCTGGAAATCGGGATCGGAATCCCGGCGGCGGCGAGAGCGCCGTTGCCTGATGCGGTCGGCCTCCTCCTTAGCGAGCATTACTGCTTCGCAGAAATCGGCGACCGCCTGCCACTCCTCCTCGCTCCGGACCATGGCCTCGACCAAAGCCCGGCGCGAGAGGTCTCCGCCGCCGATTACCCCCACGAGGGCACGGCGATGCTCCGCCCAAGCAGGACACACCGCTATTGTGTGCTCCACCGTGTTCTCCGGGCGAACTTCACGACCCTCAGTAATGAGGAATACGACTCGAGGAGGAGGTGTGACGACGCTTGCCCAACGGTCCTTGTGCATGCGGCTGACATGACCCGCCCAGTCCCGCCGCCAGTCGCCTGGAAGTCTTTTTGCCCACGTCTATTACAACCGTTATGGAGCGCAGCGTGTCCGAATTCGGTCTGTCTCAAAGGTATAAAAGTTATAACTATATCTACTACACCAAATACATAAAAATACACCAAAGCAGCCCAGGTCACCAAACAACCTACCAAATACATCTAAATGCAAAATGTTTATAATTTTCTTTGTTAATTTAGATTGAAAAAGTTTGCGAACAACTTTTAGATGGAGGGCGGTAAACAGATAAACATTCGCTTCAGGTCAGTTCCGATTATTTAGAACAACTTCAGAAGTTATTTGTCGCTTAAATAATTTGTTAACTTTCTGAGCTTTGAATCGTTTTGTGTTTTAGTTAATTTAACGAATGATTTTTCTTTTTTGTTGCCATAGGCGTAGCATAAAAAACATTCAGGTGGAATATTTTAATTGGACTGAGTGCCTCTTCTCTTTTGTATTCTGATCCACCCCGGCTAATGTACAAGTTGGTTAACTTGTACATTAGCCTATAACCGCTTACGTCGGTTTAATCCGACAAATATTGTCATGTGCATTTCGAAAGGGTCGTATATTTACGACCAAATACTGCATTGTTTAACTCTTCAATACCCATTGACAGAAGAGCTGCCGAGATTTTTTTTTACACTAAAAATAAATTAAAATTTTGAGTTCAGCGTCATCTAGCGAGAACAGAGTCAAGCCCGAGTTCAGCTATTTCACGTTAAATGTATTTAATAATAATAACGTTTTTTACGTGCGTTTTAAAAATAAAAATATTTAAAAATGTTAAAAATAAATAAAGAAGATAATATGACTGGTCTGTTGGTCTAGTGGTTAGTAGCCCTGACTGCTATGCCGGAGGTCGTGGGTTCGATTCCCACCCAAGACAAATGTTTATGTGATGAGCATGATCATTTGTTCTGTGTCTGCGTGTTATTTATCTATAATATGCATGTATTTAGAAATATATATGTAAGTATGTTTATCAGTTGTCTAGTACCCATAACACAAGTTCTGCTTAGCTTGGGACTAGACGGCGTTATGTGACAGTTGTAGAATATTATTATATTATATTATTATAATAGTAATATATATTATAATAATATTATCAATTATAAAGGCTTATCAGCTTATCGCGATTTTGGAATTAGAGTCTGGTGGGCGACTGCCCGATAGATGATTTCGGGCTGTCGTATATGTTCAAATCGCGCGCAGAACTGTGATTGCACGATGCAGGATTTCGTACTTTCTTCGTAGTTCTTATGTGGTGCCATAGATGTCGCTACAAGAGCTTGGTAATCCATCACACAGGGTATCCTAGTATGGATTCCAGTCTCTCACAAAGTTTTAGAGTCTGCTTAAAACTATGATATTGAGTATAAAATGTAAGCTAACTCCAAAAAATCCCAATAACCTTAAAGTATCATTTTAACAGTAACGAAAAACCACTTCGTTCAATGGAACTTGAGTCGCTCAATTAGTAAGGCAACGTATTTTTGCTCTAATGACTCAATCCATTAATTAATTGTGTCTTGCTTGTAAGAAAAGTTTTTTAATTAATTCTCTAAACTAACGACCCGCCCCGGCTGCGCTCGGGTACAACTCTTATGTAGTGTTGTGTTTAAAAAACAATATTTAATCGGCTTTCGGTTTTATCGTCAAAACAAGAAACTATATTATATCTATTTACTTCATAACCATTAATATAATTATATATAATAGCAGCCTATCACGGTTAAAAATTATCTATATTGAATACACTGGCCTGCAAAAAATCCAACACAGTAAGAAAATAAAAATGGAAAAACTATTTCTTTAGAAATAGTTTTTTATTTTTATTTTCCATTCTATTTTTTCTTTTTACTAGTTTTAATACTTTTTATTCTTTCACGAACCTATATCATTTGGTCAATAATTTTTGGCATGCTACAAACCAAAACTTTATTATCGCCCCATACATTATTGTATATTCTATTGGATGTAGATTTCCCCCAAAGTGTAGCCACAACGAACGGTCCTGTGCGTGTCGCACCCATCACATTGCTGCGATCTTCACCAGGTCATCGGTCCATCTTGTAGAAGGCCTTCCAATACTGCGCTCTTCCGGAGATTCTTAGCACCCTCGAACAGATGGGATGGTGCTATTATTTACGTCCGGGCACCTTACGGTACAATTATTATACAACGTTTCACTAATAACTGAACATACACCACGAAGGTGAGGGCAAGTCAAATTTCATTTGCGATCACAAAAGGGGTGCTAATTTTATATTAACAGAGTTACAACGTAACGCAGATATTAATGTGGCCCTCTGTGTTTAAAGTTGCACCTTAAAGGCGAACAGACAAGCGTGACAGATGTGACATAATGGAGTCAGCGTATCCATGTGTTTAAAACCGAAAACCAAATTTCTACAACTTCAGGCTGCAGTTTTAGCGTGAAGTATTACTAATAATAGTAAGTAATACAGTAATATCGGATTTACAAGACCTGATTCTTAGCTTAAGTACCCTGAATGCTACGCACTCAGAAGTAAACTGCCATCCTCAAATGAATCATAGTGAACATGATTTTTCTAATAGTTCACAGCCGCAAAATTCTTTGTTTTTTCGTTAACTACCTTAACATCTTACACCAGAACATAGCTGGTTTAATTAATAAATCCGATTCATTGACTGTAAAATTAGTGGAATTAAGCGACAAGGGAACTGTGATAGATGTTCTCTGTGTTACAGAACATTTCATACAAACGGGCTATGAGAATCTATTGCACATTCCGAATTATTGTCCAGCTGCTTTCTTTTCTAGGGACAAAAAAAGAGGGGGAACAGGTATTTTCGTAAGAGCAGGATTACAGTTTACTGAAATATCGGAAATAGCTAAACAATCCGTTTCAGGCATCTTTGAGTGTTGCGCTGTAGAAATAGTAGCTTATAAAATTATTATTATTTGTATTTATAGAATTCCAAAAAATAACTACGAAGTGTTTTATGATAAATTAGATTATATTTTAAATAAAGTCAGTTTATTTTCGAAAAAGAAAATCGTCTTGTGTGGCGATTTTAATATTGATGTCTTGAAAAAGAATAAAACTACACTTGAACTTGAATATTTTCTCATCAAGTACAATTTAAAACTAGCGCTTTATACTCCAACAAGGTTGAAAAGTCAAACCTGTATTGACAATTTTGCTCACAACTATGGAAAAAAATGTAAAGCTGAAGTTGTAGATCTCATTCTTTCGGATCATACATCTCAGATACTGAAAGTACCCATACACAAAACTTGCAAATTAAAATATTGGAAAACAAAAAAGCAGGATATAAGTGTGGAAAATTTAAGTAACTTTAAAAGACATCTCAGCTGTCTATCTTTTAAGCAAGTATATGAAGCTAAGGATGCAAACGAAGCTTTTGACTATCTTATGGATGATTTTCTACTTTTATACAGATTGTGTTTTCCAGAAAAAATTATAACCATTAAAACAAGCAAGAAAACGAAATGGATATCACGTGGAATAAAAACATGTAGTAGTAAGCAAAGACAGTTGCTCTGGGCCTATCGATTAAATCCAAATTCAAAAAATAAATTAATCCTTAAAAACTACACCAAACTTTACAGGAAAATTATTTCATTAACACAAAAAGCACAAAATAACCATTTCATAAGTACTGCTCAAAATAAATCGAAAGCTACCTGGCAAATTATAAATAAATCTAAATATTGTCTACCATCGGAGCCTGTAATGTGCATGAAAAGAGATAATATGACATTTACAAACCCCATTGACATTGCAAACAAATTTAACGATTATTTTATTGACACAATTGAGAATAATATTAAAGCTGACATTACATTAAATAATACAAATATAAACAATCAATCATTAAATTCTTTATTTATGCAACCTGTGACATTTGACGACATAATACAAATAATTTGCAGTCTTAAAAATACAAATACTGTTGGATACGATGGAGTTTCCACAAAAGTGCTCAAGTTTACCAAAGAACTAGTAGCACCTCCATTAGTTCATATAATTAATTTGTGCATAGTTGATGGTGTTTTCCCAAATAAACTTAAAAAAGTAATAATTAAACCTTTGTATAAAAAAGATGATAAAACCGATTTTAAAAACTATAGACCCATAGCAAAAATTCCAATTATCGCTAAAATTTTTGAAAAAGTAATATATAACTCTTTATATCCTTACTTCGAAAAATACGAATTATTTTGCTCAGAACAAAAAGGTTTTCGTAAAAACACTACGATTAACATGGCACTGTTTGACTTGCTGGCTAATATCATGCCGTCCGTAGATATAAGAAATCCAGTCTGTGCAATTTATACTGATATGAGCAAGGCTTTTGATTATGTAGACCATAAAATTTTGTTGCACAAATTAAATAACTATGGTGTAAGGGGGAACGTCTTAAAACTAGTAAAATCATACCTAAGCAATAGGCTTCAATGCACGGAAATATCTAGGATATGCCCCAAAACTAAATTAGAAACCACGTATATATCGAAACCAAGACATTTAAAATATGGCATCCCACAAGGTAGTGTTTTGGGTCCGCCATTTTTTTTGGTATATATAAATGATCTCCCGAAAGCAACTACTAACAAAATGATCCTATTCGCAGATGACAGTACAGCTATAATAAAATCTACTAATTCAAATAATTATAATACTGACATTAATACCTGTTTAAGTGACATTATAAATTGGTTAGATAATAATAATTTGGTTATAAATCTGAGCAAAACAAAAGTCATGCATTTTTATCAGCGACGAGAAAACCCAAACGTTAGCATTTCCTACAAGGGCTGTGATATTGAACAAACAACTATAGCTAAGTTCTTAGGTATCATAATCGATAATCAACTTACATGGAAGCCTCATGTAGAAGAACTATGTAAGAAACTAAATAAATCCGCATATGCTCTTTTTCAACTGTCAAAGAAAGCAAACAGTCAGGCTCTTTTAACAGCGTACCACGGACTGGTTGCGTCTATTTTGCGCTACGGAATTGTTTTCTGGGGACAGTCTACTGATAGGGAGCTGGTATTTAGGGTGCAGAAGCGATGCATCAGGTCAATGTGCGGTCTTAAGACAACTGATAGCTGTGTCCCCTATTTTAAATCTTTAAAAATTTTAACTTTTCCTTGTTTATATATATTGGAAACAGCTTTGTTTGTAAAATGTAACCTTAATCTGTTTAAAAAAATTTCAGAGGTCAAGAAAAATCCAATGCGGAGTCAATACATTAATCAATTGTGTCAAGTAAAATGTAAAACCGCACTAATGCAAAAAAGTTTTTTTGGTTTTGCCCCACGTATATATAATAAAGTTCCTAACTCTATTAAAAATATGACAACAATTGAATTTAAAAGGGCGCTAAAAGAATTTTTAATTATAAAAACTTATTACACGATTGACGATTTTCTTAATGACGGTTCACTAATTGATTGACATACGCCTACTCTGTTTGACATACTCCTTTGTTTGACATACAGCTACTCTGTTTGACATTATTATTTTGATCCTGTTTGACTTACTTTTTATTTCCGTTTGACATGTAGTCTTATTTTGTTTTTTTAATCTTATGACCTTTATTACGCTGACATTTTGAACATAATTATATAATTTTTTTTCATTTTTTAAATTGCAATGAAATTCACAAAAATTGTAAAAATTTGCATGCCAATGTGATGGCAAAATATGGAGGACTCTGTTATAAAAAACACCTGTGTACTATACCCATGTTTGCAAATAAAATAAATTATTATTATTATTCTCTTTATTCAATTTTTTTACATATAAAATTACATTTTTAAATATTTTTTAACAAAATTATACAAAAGAAAAAAAAAAAACATTTAAAAATATAAAAATATAGTTATCCACCGGTGTCGGGAGCAGGGTCCAAGCTACCGGTGGTTAGGGCTCCAGAGACAGGAACCTCCTCACAATGCGAGCCGTATCGAGGAGTACTGCCTTCTGTATCAGGCCCTTGATCCACCCGTGCAACGATAGCTTCGACAGATGGTCGTCGAAGCTTTTGGCTATAAGGCCATTAGCGGTCACAACAATCGGCACAATGATAGCCGAGTCCACATTCCACATGTCGACAACCTCGTGTGCTAAGTCAAGATATTTTATTTGTTTTTCTTTCTCAGCTTTCACGAGATTCTCGTCATGCGGGATGGTGACATCGACTATCATTGCACGGCGCGCTAATCGGTCTATCACCACTATGTCCGGCTTATTGGCTACAATAGTCCGGTCAGTAATGATAGACCGATCCCAGTACAACGTGACATGGTCATTTTCAAGAACTGGGTCGGGCACATACCTGTAGTACGGTACCTCAGAGTCCACTAGGTTGTACTTCAAAGCAAGTTGCTGGTGAAGAATCCTGGCTACTTGGTTATGCCTGTGCAAATACTCGCCGTTAGCCAGACGAGAACAACCAGAGATAATATGTCTGATGGATTCACCCGGACGATGACATGCCCGACACACGTCAACCGTCCCGTCCTTCATAATGTGTCTCCGGTAGTTGTTCGTCAAGATAACCTCGTCCATAATCGCACAGACAAAACCTTCAGTTTCTCCGAAGAGGTTGCTAAATCGTAACCAGGCCACGGACGCCGAAAAATCTACATCAGGCTCATGAAGAGCCCGAAAAAAGCGCCCGTGAAGCTCCTTGCCTTTCCATACTTCCTTGCGGTCATCAGTGGTAAGTACCACAGGTTTGCGCCAGTTCTCTTTAGCCATGGACAGCGGGGTGAGTCCCTTGTCCACTGCGACCACATCGCGGTGCATACCCACGTCGGTTTTGAGAAAGTATTCTCTGAGGCTGCACACCTCGCGGTTGTGTAGAGTCTTTGCATTCAAAAAGCCTCGACCTCCACACTTCCGCGGGATGTACAGTCTCATCACCGAAGATCGTGGGTGATGCATCCGATTTGCGGTCAGCAATGTACGGACCCGCCTATCCAGAGCGTCTAACTCAGTCTGAGTCCATTTGAGTATGCCGAAAGAGTACATTAAAACCGGCATGACCCAACCGTTGAAGGCGCGCACCTTATTTCCGCCTGACAGAAGGCTGTTTAAAACTTTCTTCAGGCGGCCAAAGAAGCGCTCCTTCAACGTTTGCTTCATGTCAACGACGTTAATGC
This sequence comes from Mythimna ferrago, assembly GCA_910589285.2. Taxonomy (NCBI): domain Eukaryota; kingdom Metazoa; phylum Arthropoda; class Insecta; order Lepidoptera; family Noctuidae; genus Mythimna; species Mythimna ferrago. The sequence goes on along the minus strand of OU342694.1, from coordinate 10,820,323 downwards.
CTAACGCTTCCGACATACCCAAATACTTATAAGTTTCGGTCGAGGAGAGGGATCTAAGGTGTATGGAATCCGAGAGTTGAATTCCCTCGGATTCCACTATCTCCCCTCGCCTCACATGCATGACTGCACATTTGTCCACACCAAATTCCATCCTGATGGCACTACTGAAAGTTTCAGTTACCTTCAGTAGTTCCATCAGTTGCGAATTGTTGTGGGCAAAAAGTTTCAGATCATCCATGTAAAGCAGGTGAGATAGGACCTGACCACCTCTTCTCAACCGATAGCCCAGACCTGAATCCTCCAGCAACGTGCTTAAAGGATTCAGGGCTAAGCAAAACCAAAGTGGACTCAAACTGTCGCCCTGAAATATTCCCCGTTTGATCCATATTGGTTCATCATTCCCCTGGATCGGTCGACATCCTGGATAGCGAAGGACTGTTTTCCATTGCCTCATACATGACTCAAGGAAGGTGCGTAGAGTTGCATCTATTTTATACAACTCCAACACCTTCATGAGCCATGTATGTGGAACAGAGTCGTAGGCCTTCTTATAATCTATCCAACATGTCGACAGATCCTTGCGGGATCGACGAACCTGTTGGCTTATGGCCATGTCTATGAGGAGTAGCTCCTTAGTGCCGCGGGATCCGTTCCTACATCCATTCTGAGAGGCAAACATAATTGAGTTTTTCTCAATGTGTAGAGTAATTTTCACTCTCAGGATGGACGTAAGAAGTTTATAGACCGTCGACAAACATGTAATCGGTCTATAATTCTTGGGATCCGCGGTACTACCTGTCTTATGGAGCAGGTGGGTGGTACCAGTTGTTAAAATCTGAGGCAGTGACCCAGACTCTAAGGATGACTGAAATTGTGATGCCAAAATCGCGTGTGAGCTGCTATACCACTTAAGCCAGAAATTTTGCAGTCCGTCCGGTCCCGGAGACTTCCAATTTGGTAACGGACGTACTGCTCTGGCCACATCTAATGGGGTGATGAAAACTTTGTCCATTTCTGGTATAGCCTCGCACACGCGCTCAACATCACGCATCCAGCCACCTTCATTGTGACATACGGGCTCTGACCATATGCTGCGCCAGAATGTATTCGTGGCAACACTATCCGGACGAAACCCGTCAGTCACATTTTGTCCAGGTCGCTCCCATGCTCTGTACACCCACCTCTCATCGCTCTGGAACATGCGATTCTGCGAGTACCGATCGACCCGTCGCTTATACCGCCGGATACGATTGGCCCATGCACAAACTTTCTGCTTCAGGAAGTCGATGCGTTCCGTGACACGTGACATATATTCTCGGGGGCTTATTTCAGTCCCCGAAAACGCTCGTCTCACGAAACGCATCACACGTGGACGTGTATTGCCCTCCCTGAAGCAGTATAGTTTGCCAATTAGTGCTCTGGCCTCATCAATACGCCTCTCGATCCTGCACTGCCAGGCTGGAGCGGCAGGCGTTGGTCGAGTAGCTACTCCATAACATGGGAACTTTACATTAGCAAGACGACATGCCGCAACAGCCCCACAGTACAGGATGGAGTGCGTATCAAGGAGGTTGTCGCTGCTCTCAAAAATATTTTTAAGCAGCGAGTCCAGAGCACACACTAGCGCCCTATTTTTTTTGTGCATAGGCAACCGAGGTAAACGGGGCCTAAGCTCAGTCGGAGTCGATCTATACTCACGAAGCGCATCCTCCAGTGCGCTCCTCAGTCGATCGTTGCACTGGCTACTTACTCTGTCAACCCTATCATCTGCCTCATCCTCAACATGAACATACCGCGGAGTGGTCGTGACAGAAGTCGATGGTCCCGCGGTCTGTATCTGTTGCGGTGTCGAGACGATAGGGTTGCTCAGTACCTGTGAGCGCAGCCGATCAAGTGCGGCGTCGTCCAACCTGTGGTTACGTTGAATAACCCGCACCTGATCCGACAATCGTTGTGCCGAGACGTTCACGGTTGGTTCAAGATCCTGAAACAGAGACAGCATCCTAACACGGTACGCAGTGAGGTTAGTTCCCCCCTCTGTAGACCCGTAATATGCGCGCATGACGTTCTCATTCATGGATTGAGTCCATTTCATGCGCTGCACACAACCACCGGCAGCGGGGACCCGGCTCGGGGCCGGTTGGCCCCTAAATCCCAAGCCGTTCGGTGGCCGGCCTCTCCCCGGCCGACGTACAGGTGTTGGCGACGTCGGCGGGGAGAAATACTCGTCGCTCGAGCTCGACGCGACTGCAGCCGCCGGTGACACTGTTGATCCGGGGTCCGGCGGCGGCGAGGCGGAGCTGAGCAGCGAGTCCGGGGGTGGAAGGCGTGCGCGTTGAGCAGCTGCTCTCGTCAACATAGCTTTTTATTATGTGTTTTCATTCCGAATTCCATTTCATAATATTTTCTTGACGATGACATGTGTCATCTGTCCGGTGGGTAAGCATTTTTTCTTCTTGATGGTTTTCAGTTTTCATTTATTGATTTCGGTAAGTTTTTATTGTGTAATATATTTCTTGTTACTATTTCAATACAATTGTGCAAAAATATGTCCAGAAATGAATATATACAGGATTAAAAATTCGTGAATTATTATTATTATTATACTCCGGTTGAGGCCATGGTCCGGAGCGAGGAGGAGTGGCAGGCGGTCGCCGACTTCTGCGAAGCAGTAATGCTCGCAAAGGAGGAGGCCGAACGCATCAGGCAACGGCGTTATCGCCGCCGCCGTCGCCGGGATTCTGATCCCGATTTCCGGCCAACGTAGACGCGGGCTTGCGGACGGTGAGCAATGGGTAGCTCGCTGTCCGGCCGTCCGGTAACTGTCCGGACCAAGCCCAAGTCGTCGACGGCGCGCACTGTTCCCGCGCGCCTCAAGGTGTTGTCAGCAACAGCAGGGACCCAGCCGGGTCGAAGCCTACTGGGGCCAGGGTTATCCGAAAGGGCGCTCGAGCCCCGGTATGAAGGCTAGAAGGAACGGGGTGGGTCTTTTAGTCAGTAAGAGTCTGACACTATCTCCCGCTCCGCCCAAGGGCGGGGGATGTCAATGCATGATTTTTTCCCACCATAAAAAAAAAAAAAAAAAAAAAAAAAGTATTACTCCGAATATACAGACGAACACAAACGTTTGTCTTTATAATATTACTTACTAGCTGCTGGCCTGCTGCTAACGGTTTAGAAAGTAGAAAATTATCCCAAGGCTTAATAATCCAAGGATTAATCCCAGCATAGAAAGTATCTTATTTAAAATCTCAGGAAATATACACCGGGTGCTAAATTTCATCTTAAGACTCTATTTCTCCTCTCCTATCGTCAACATCAAGTATGGTTTAAAAGCTTTTTACTTCATCTAACGCAATCTAATGCGATGTTTGACGATAGTAGAGGATACGGTTAAGAACATAACATTTCCTGGCATAACTATGGGTTGCCACGTATAAACAGGCATGTATAAACAGGTGTGTTTATTTTGATATACAACAAATTCTGTGTCAAATTAAACGCCGTTTCATTACGAATACGATTTTATAGTGTTGTCTGCAAAAAAATCTGGTATGAATAACGGTTGCGCATTTTTATAAAAAAAAAGTAAATTTTTTATTTTTAATTAATAATAGTCTGGCCAGGAATTTCTTAGGCAACCCACCCGCGTTATATTATTTAATACACTAAATTTATCATAAAATACGTTTCATCCATTAAACAGACCGGTGAAGGTCGTTCTTAATCGGATCTTAGACTACGAAGAGTGAACGCGAAAAAAGAGAGATAACGCCTGAAAACTCTATTAGCATTCGGTAATTCCGTGATTTTCTCGAAAATTTCACAAAACTTGTTCCAGGAAATACGTGTTTTTTTTAAACCCCTAAAAGTTTTTGAAAAGAAAATTCGTCATTCAGAATCTTGACCAAGTTTGTAAGGCTGGTATGGTTGTACTTTTTTGACTTTTTAAATTTTTGAGTAAATTATGAAGTTTAGTTAGTTTATGTAAAATAGCAGATTTTCAGAGGTCTTTACTGGATTAGTTTTAAACAAATGATTTCAATAGAAACCTAGATAATATCCACAAGATTCTGTGTTTCCAAAATATCTGATGATAAATGTGTAATAATGTTATAATCGCGTAAGAGCGATTGTATGAAAAACAGTGAAAATGTATGTCGAATTGCAATCCCTTCAGCAATGCGAATAGGTTTTTTTCAATACACTTGCTTAGAAAGTGACTCTTATTGCACTGCACTTAGGTACATAATGGCCCTTGTTAACAAACTGTGACATTTTGATTACCATTACGCACTAGTGCTATAATGTAGTTAAAACCTTATTGTTCAACCTCTCCCCCGTCATAATTAAATTACGTATCGTATCAGGATGGGCGCAGGTCGTCCCCCATGAGTCGCCGGTCAATCCCCGTTTATTCATTTCAGTGAGTGTATTGAAAGATAAATAAAAAAAAAAATATATGGGCGCGCATATGAAAACAGATTTTTACCACCACAAAAATTTACTAGTTTTACAGTTATTTTCTTCACAAATGTATTGAAAAACGTCGTATGATACACGTGAGCAATTAATGATTACCGTTCTCGGCTCTCTTAAGACCCTCGCCACGGCTTGGGTCTAAATACCGCCTCGTCGGTAATCACTAAAATTACACACTTATATCCTATTGTACTATTATAATTTAAGGTTAGTGTTAAATTTTTTATAGGTCAGCACCGCTTGTCCCTTAAAAGCAATAACTAATTATATTCCAAGTATCTACTTAAATGTATAATAAATTAAATTAAATTTAAAACAAAATACAAAAAGAAAATGCTCTAAGATATATTAAGAAAGAAGACAATATTATCTACTTTAGTTAAACTTTTTTTTATAAATTCAAATGAAGATGATAAAATGAAATTGTAAACTCGATTTTTATTAGTCGCTCATTTGTCTGGCCTGTTAGTCTAGTGGTTAGTGGCCCTGACTGCTATGCCGGAGGTCGTGGGATCGATTTACACCCAGGATAAATATTTGTGTGATGAGCATGATCATTTGTTCTGTGTCTGGGTGTAATTTATCTATATATGTATGTATTTAGTAACATATAAGTATGTTTATTAGTTGTATAACTCATAACACAAGCTCTGCTTAGCTTGGGTGGCTTCGGACTAGACGGCTATGTGTGATAGTTGTGAAATGTTATACAATTATTATATTATATTTGTTCGGAAAACCGCAAGAGGCCCTCTGTCATTCCACTCCCTCTTAAGGGGCCGGCGACGGATGAATTTCCATACAAACGTAATACCACGCTCATTTGCGGTTGGAGCATATTTCCAACCTAATATGATGATATTCGGTTTTAGACAATATTTATCTAGGTTCCTACGTCGAGAATATTAGAAATGTTGTTATTTTTAATACAGGAAAAGCCATATGGTATGTTTTGCCATTTACGCTGTAAAAGAGTGCGAAATACAATTCGCTTAAATTTCTTTTTGTTTTTTTTTTTTAAGAAAGACGTAGGAACCTAGATAAATATTGTCTATAACCGAATATTACCATAATATGTTGGAAATATGCCCCAACTGCAAATGAGCGTGGTATTACGTTTGTATGGAAATTCATCCGTCGCCGGCCCCTTAAACAGAGAAGATTTCCCAACAATAAGAACTTTATATATAGGTTAAATATATCAGCATTAACCTGCTTACACTTAATAATATATCCATCAACTCAGACCTGTATAAAGCCATCACATTTCATGACATGGTAAATATTTAAATATTCAACACTTTATTTCTAGACTAAATAAGATCTTTTCGTACCCCGTCACTCCCTTTTAATTTATTCAGAACATCGATCTACCTACTTCCAACAGAGTAATACTTTTAAACCAAGCTTTCAGGACAAAACCAACAAACAAGAATAAAGCAATAGGTCTACTTTCACGAAACACATATGTACATACTAGGTACATGGTGGACATCCCACCTATACGCGCAATACGTTTTGGGAACATATCCCATCCTCCCTACCGAACGGAGCGGGAGATAATGTCAGACTCTTACTGACTAAAAAACCCACCCTGTTCCTTCTTGCCTTTCGTACCGGGGCCGAGCTACCTATCGGAACTAACTCTGGCCCCAATAGGCTTCGACCCTGCTAGGCCCCTGCTGGGCACGCGAAAACAGTACTCGTACGCGCCGTCGGTGACTTGGGCTCGGTCCGGACAGTTACCGGACGGTCGGACAACGAGCTACCCATTGCTAGCCTATCGCGAGCCCGCGCCTACGGTGGCTCCCTACCGAAATCTATATTTCCTAATGGCTACAACCTGGGGATCTTTAAGTCAAGAGTGAAAAGGTTACTTCTGATTAAACACTCTTTATCAGAATGAAGAACAAGGTGTAAAGTCTCTCATAGCTACGTTGAAAAGGGAGAATCCTACAACCAGATCCGGTGTTGTGCCCGATCTATGCTCACCAACCGGTCTCATCTAGTTTAAACTGACTGAAAACAAAATTAACGTGTAAAAGTGTTTTTAAAAAAAAACCTATTTGCAAAATAAAGATCAATAATCATCATTTATCATTTACTACCCGATAGTTGATTTCAGGTTGTTGTATATTGTTTTAATCGCGCGGAGTACACCCCACACAGTTCCACGCGCGCCTCAAAGTCATGTCAGCAAAATCGTAGAGGCCTAGCAGGGCCGAAATCTTCTGGGATTGTGGGTTGACTTTTGGAAACCCATTGTCCTGTAACGCAGAGGTCAACTGAACTAACATAATTATGATTTTAGTCAGTCTGACACGCCTTCCTGCTCCGCTCTAAAGTGGAAGAAGTTATGAGATGATTTCGCACCTCAAAAAAAAAAACATTTTCAGTAGTTTATGCAAAATAATCACATCGTGAGGAAACCGGTATGTTCTAGAACCAAAAATTCGAAGACATGTGACATTCACTAACACGCACTGGGCCCGCGTGGTGGATTACGGCCCATTCCCTCTCCTAGAGAGGAGGCTTCTTCGGAGTCCAAACAGTGGGAACATTAAAAAGGCTGGTGATGATGTAAAACAATTATTGATATACCTAAGCAAATACCAATAGGGTACTTCTGTACTTACTTACACAGTGTCTCTAATGTAACAATGTTGCATAAAAGCGAGGAAAAACAGCTTGTTTTATGATCCTTATTATCGTTGGTAGCTAAGAACAATCAGACGAAATGTGTCCTCTCACTAAAATGGATGCCAGCTCATATCACTCTTAACACTTCGCGTTCTTGACGCTGAACATATTTTATGTTTTTGTCACGTTATTACTTTTTCTTGCCAAGACTTGTTATGACGATGATAAACACGAAATTATTTCTTTCGGCACGTGGATTGTAACACGTGATCCCGTTCTGCTGTAATGGGATATTATCCTGTATTTATTTTTGTCCAATCCTGTATAAAACACTAGCTTTTGCTCACGACTTCGCCCGCGTACAGAACTTAAAACCTACGTCACTCAGGAATAAACCAGTTTACTATCGGTGAAAAAAATTTACAATCTGACCAGTACTGTCAGAATGGAAGAAAACAAGATTTTAATGAAAATATTTTTTTCATAGCAAGCTTTTATACCTATATAATTAATGCTCGTCAAGAGGAATCATACGAGCCCAAACTCGATAGGGTTGTGTCGTTTAAGTACCAAGTTCCTATAGCCACCTTCCAGGTGCATCATCAGATTAGCTTCACGTCATAATGATTTTGCATTGTCATCTGATTTACACATGCATGCAAAATTTCAGCCCAATCGGTAACCGGGAAGTGGTTCAAATTTAATTTGCAAGATTTGATGACAGACAAACATCAGGACAGGTGAAACTAAATAAAAGCTTGTAAAAACGTGTTGTGCTGACCCCAAGTTATATGAGATAAGGGCAAGAAGAAGAAAAAGAAGAAGTGGAGCAGTACTGTCAGAGATTACCTCCTACAAACAAAAAACAAACTTTACCTCTTTATAATATTAGTGCAGATAAAAACAGTTTTTTTACTGTTAGGTAATAGGCTCGCACTAAACCCTATCCACCAGATGAAAAGCAACGATGTGGTCGACGATGGAGCACGTTTGCCTAGAAGTAACCTATACTCTTGATATATTTATTTATTTACTTACCTTTGAAATTATCAAATGAAGAGGCTTAGTAGATCCGATGTTTGCTAGGGTTTGCCGTCTGATCGTCCGGTAACTTGACTTCAAGTCCCAAGTTATCGACAGCGTTTAGTGTTCCACGCGTGCCTTGAGGAGATGTCAGCAAACCGTAGGGCCCTAGCAGGGTCAAAGCCTATTGGGGCCATGAGTTTGCTTCTGAAAGGAAAACACGGCCCTGGAAAGCAAGGCAACGAAGTAACATAGGATTAGGTTTTAGTCCGTAAATGTCTGATACGCCCTTTCGCTCCGCCCAAGGGCGAGACATTTCATTGGATGTTTTTCCAAAATATGTATTGTTTATATGAGTATTCATATTTCATTTGATTAGGTTTCCTCACGATCTTTTCAGACCTTTTTGAGAGAAGAGGTCATGAAGCAAATTACATAAATGAATGTGCCTGCTTAGGTAAGAATGCGCCCAACAAACTCGTAAATCGGTACCGTAGCCACTAGGCAATCTGCCTGACTGCTTCCACGATCCATTAACCTTCTGCAACTTGAAATTTAAAGCACCCCTAGTTCAGTTGAAAGAGAAACAATTCTACAAGTTAAAACCACGAGACAAAGTGAAACATGAAAATGGAGAGGATTATATCAAACACCAATGTTTTATGGTTTCATTACATTTCCTCAGGGCTTCATACTTTCAGATCGGTAAAAACTGTACAAGTTATTGATAAATCAACTAATCGACTCTAGGATGTTTCGGTTGCAATTGCAGGAAGAAACGATCGCCGAAGTGTATGGTGGTGAAACTGTTGATCAATCCACTGCATATGGCATCTTTTGTAGACTCGGTTTACGTCATACCACATGCACAACAACATTACGATGAGAATGATCAGCAAAATAATATTCGTTGTGCCAATATGCGTCCTGATTTCTTCGACCGACGCCTGATTGGTACCTCCGGCCGCGTTTTGGTCTATGATGACCTCTTCTTTTGACTTAGTAGCAGCCATAATTTTCGATAGATTCCAGAGTACACAGTACCAAAGCACTCGAACGATAATTGCGTCTAATCTTTGCATCGAACAACTTGCAATTTTAGTCCTAATCCGTATATAGGCATGGAATTTAAAACAAACGCACAGACTTGCCACTGCCACCGAACTTTGGCAGGGTCGCCATGTAAGGCGGGTTATTGGAAAGATAAATGAACACCGAAGGTTGGGATGATATTGACTATAATTCAATAAAAACACCTTTTAAATAGGATACAATAGGCATGTATATATAAAGTAACTTACACACACACACAAATACGAGTAACACCTCCAACAACAACAATGCAACAACGCTGAAATAAACCTTTATGGCGCGGCCGTGAGGCACACAAAATGATATTGTTCTTTATTTTCTTCTTATTTCTTTTTTATTTTATTTAAGTTGTGTGATCATATGGTGACTGTCGCGAAATAAATATTTTTTTCTTTCTCCCGCTCTGACGAAGTGTCAGACTTTTACTAACTAAAAGCCCACATCACATTTGTGCTCCTTTAGTTACCCTTTCCATTCCTGGGACACGGTTACTCTTTTTATCGTCCCCGCAGCCCTGGCAAACACAGATATTTGCCAAAAATATCAGCAAAACGAATGTTCGTTGAAAAGCGCGTGGAACACATAGCCACACACAGACCGCAACGCAACGCTTCTTCTTCTTCTTTCTGCATATATCCTATATTACTTGGGGTCGGCGCAACACGTTTTTTTCTTACATTCTATCTTGTCACTCGTCAAACTATCACTAACTCCCTTTTCTTTCATATCTCTCTTCTCACACAATCCATCCATCTTTTCTTCGGCCTTCCTCTCCCTCTCCATCCGTCCACGCCGCCGTTATTTTATGATCACTGTTCGGGCGCCCTCGACCATTTGTCAATCTTCGGCCTCTATCGTGACACATCGGAGGCGGGAAACGACGGTGGCAGCAACAAGAGATGCGGTATACGGATTATACATGACTTCGCAACTAATCTCCGAAGATGGCACACGCGCATTCCAAACGCTTACCAACGGTAATATTATACATAATCGGGTGTAAGGGCAGAAACCTTTACATATAATGCTGAATGTTATAAATGAAAAGATGTTAATGTTTTATGAATAATGTTTAATAAAACACTTCACTAATCTAATGTTACTTAAAAAATGTTAAAATAAATGTTACTTAAAAAGACTAATAAATGTTCTATAATTTAAATGTTAATAAGATGTTAAAATGTTATGAGAGTTCGGTGCCAAACGTACTACTGACGCACTTGTCTACGTGACGATACAGCAAACCTACTTTTACCCGATTTGCAGTAATTACTAACTAGGTCCGAGTCCAATGTACGGATGCTGACCGTACATCGGGAATTATAATCTTTTTAAATTTCAGTCTACTTGCCTTTCAATAACAGTCCTTAGATACGTCCCTAAGGGCGCCTTCAAATTAGCCGCAAAGTGCCGTGCAGCAGCTGCACGGCTGCACCGCTGCCGTGGCGCTGCTTTGTTACCTACACTAATATAACAAAGAGGTAAAGTTTGTTTTTTTTGTTTGTAGGAGGATCTCCGAAAGTACTGGTCCAATTGCTAAAATTTTTTCACCGATAGAAAACTGCTTTACTCCTGAGTGACATAGGCTATATTTTATGTAGGTACGTGGGCAAAGCTGTGGGCAAATACTATTTCTATATAAATTAAAAAGCGCGGCCGCAGCGCGGATGTAGTGCGGCAGCCGCGCGGCACTTTGCGGCTTTTATTTATATGGAATAACAAAGCAGCGCGGTGGCAGCGCTGCAGCCGCGCTGCCGTCGCGCGGCACTTTGCGGCTAATTTGAAGGCGTCGTAACAGTCACAGTAACTAAGTGACCAACCCTATCTCGAGAAGAATAGCATTTACTTAGACAAGTATTTCATCGTAGATACAAAGTTAGGTATTGTTCGAGCGGGTGCTCTCTATTATTGTAAAGGGATTGTTTTAGTACCTCTACAGTTGAGATCAGACTTATTGTTAGAGTCAGAGAGAACCTGTGGAAATTCACGAAAGTTTTACTTTGGAACGCAAAGGGCAACTAAAGGAACACAATTGAATTTCAGCCATTAAAATTGTTATTAAATACCTACTTGTTTGTTTTCTATTTCTTTGTAGAATAATAAAAAAACACATCACATGCCATACGCAGGGTAAATAGAATCTATGATTCAACAATGTCCTAACCATCGAATGTGATTAACATAGCATAGCATAGTCGGCCTTATAATGTTCCCACAGCTGGGACTCAGGCCTCCTCGCGGGCCCAGTGCGGGTTAGTGGACACACACGTCTTCGATTTTTTGGTCCCACGACATGCCAGTTTCCTCTCGAATGTATTTAATCTATATCAATGCGAATAAATTAATTTGAATTAAAAAGTCTGACACAAGTTATAGGACATAAGCAAATACTGGCCTGCGGGACAATTGTCAACTTTTTAAATGTGCATGTGTAGATTTGCCCGTATCAGTACAGTAGAACAGGCCAAATGTATATTTTGGCAAAAGCTTATATTTATTAATTAAATAGCAGATAAATCTGTAAATCATAGCATCAAATGACAATTATTTTAACAGAGATAGTACATTCCATTTATTTAGTTACTTAACTAGTTCGAAGATTTAACTCGAACAATCCCAGAGTAGACGTCGGTGAGTCAGCTTCCAATGTTACCTCCATCCCGAACATCATTGTCAAGTTTACCCAAAAGAAGCGCAAGAATGATATGTTGACTGCTGTGCGCGCGCGAACAGGTCTGACATCAGCTGATGCCAGATTGGACGGGCCGGCGAAACCCATTTTTATAAATGATCATTTAACTCCACAGAATAAACAATTGTATAAACAAGTCCGTCTTCTTGCAAAAGAAAAGGATTATAAGTACATCTGGTTGTCAGAGTGTAAAATCTTGATACGTAAAAATTATACGTCCAAAATTATATGTGTGTCTAGTGATAATGATTTAGCCAAGATAAAATGACTATTTACTTGTACTCATTATATCTGCATGCTTCGTTTAATACCTACTTGGATATTACTTATTGTACTTTACTGTAAAATACTTTGTTTCTCTGTTATTAGGAAGGCATGTACATTCATTTATAATACTCACTACCGTTCAAAATTAACTTAAAACCCATATTATATGTAATGTAAGTGGAACTTGATTTTCATAGCGATCATAATTATCAAAATTCGGTAACAATAACTTGTCTATTTACTAACAGAACGTGAGGGGATTACGCACTAAATCATACATATTTCTTGACGAAGTTTTGCAGAACAATTTTTACGTCATATCATGTGTCACAGAGACCTGGCTTAATGATAAATGATAAATGATATTTATTTTGTAAATAGGTTTAAAAAACACTTTTACACGTCAATTTTTTTTCGTCATTTTATGCTAGATGAGGCCGGTGTTTCCTATCTGACTACCCTGAGAAGAAACACCGAAACAAACTCAGGGGTCAAAGTCACTTTTAAAGTCCATAGGTACAGTAAATATGTAATGGTCAAATCACATGAGAACCATGCAGATTTGTCTGAGATGGTCTTTTGAAGAAAGAACCATACAGATTTGAGTGGACCTGTCCAATCAGTGTAAGCATTTGTCAGTGTTCGAAAAGCTCAGCTTAGGACTACTAAGGAGCTCTACGACTTGACGAACAATACCAAAGAAAGGACATTTGGATAGGCCGCAGAAAACACTCAAATTGCCAGACATACGTTAAAATTACTGAAAAGAAAAGAAAAAGCAATCAACATAGTCCTCACATTTACAATAATATAAGCAAATTGATAGTTTACAAAATATTTAGAAAAGTAAATATTTATGTCAAAGAAAAAATAAATACTTTAAGTACTTAAAATGTATACATGTCATTTTGTAAAATAAAAATAATCTCCAATGTCAAATTGTAAAAAAAAAAACAAATAAAATAAAAAGAAAAAGCACATTTGAAAATAACAATAATTAAAAAATACAAAAGAAGAAAAATAAAAATGACAACAGTTGTAGTAGGTACTGGAGCAGGTCAATCCCAAGCCTTTTCGTCCTGAATATAGTCTTTTACAGTGTAAAAAGCGTTTTGACAAAGTTTACGTTTTACAAATGATTTGAACTTATTAAGGCTTAGTTGTTGATAACTTTCACAGTAGCAAATATGTTGATAGCCGATATGAATTATACCGCTGTGATCGTAATTTAATTACCAAGCGAGCGGCAACGATCGCGGCGGAGGTGTTATGATAGCCGTGCGTCGCGAGCTTTGTCCGTGGCAGCGCAGCGACATGCATTTGTCACCGCTGTCGGACGAGGTATGAGTCTCGCTGCCTTTGCGCACGAATTCAAGAAGCCAATAATAACCCCTATACCCAAAAACAATAAAAAGGATGCTATAACCGAATACAAGCCGATCTCTAAATTATGTGTTCTTGGTAAAATATTAGAAAAACTAGTAACCTCTCAAATCTCACACGCTGTTCGTAATCATATATCGCAGCGTCGATAGTAATATGTAAATTTTTTCGGAATTTCTTGTGGAAGCCATGGATCTACAGGTAGATAACGTGTACACTGACTTTTCGAAGGCATTTGACAAAATTAATTATGATATGCTTATTGAAAAGCTTTCGAGAGCCGGGGTGCACGGCAACTTACTGCGTTGGATTCAATCTTATATAAAAAATCGAAGTCAGGCGGTTTGTTTCAAAGGTTACTTATCCCAATTCCTCCCAGTTCCCTCCGGAGTTCCCCAAGGTTCCCATATCGGACCTTTACTCTTCAACTTTTACATAAATGACATAGGATCTATATTTGACCACAGTAATCACTCACTTTACGCGGATGATACTAAAATATTCAGAATGGTTAATTCCTTTGAAGACTGCTCTAAATTACAAAGTGATTTACTAAAATTGATAAATGTTTTCTAATGTCTTTATACGCAGAATATTCGCCTTTTTAATTTAGACTACACCATTAATGGTTTGATTCTTGAAAGAGTTACAACCATTAGGGACCTAGGTATCATTATGGACTCTATATTAACATTTACCTATCATATAGACCGTATCCTATCCGTATCATAGATCGTATCGCTCAGCATTTCGAAGCCTAGGATTTCTTTTGCAAATCAGTAAACCTTTTAAAAATATTATGACTCTAAAAATTCTTTATTTTTCATTTGTTTGTTCTATTCTAGATTTTTGTAGCCCTGTATGGAGCCCATGTTTTGATATACATATAAATAGAATAGAAAGAATACAAAAAAAGTTTCTGAAGTCACTTAACTATAGTAATAATACTTACGACACTTCATATGAAGATTCATTGCGTAGGCATAAACTGGTAAGCTTTCGTAACAAACGCAATATGTTTGATATTATTCAATCTTTCAAAATTTTGAACTCATTAACTGATTCTCCTTCTTTACTTGGTAAAATATCACTAAAAGCGCACGCTCGCCTACCCGTATGCCCTGATGGACTGAGCCACTTTTTGTTCCTCCTCGACTAAATAAAACATATACCCATAACTCATTTCTCCACCGTTCCACTAACAATTATAACAGAGAATTTACGGACATAGATATTTTTAACATTTCTCTTAATAGTCTGAAACTAAAGCTAAAAAGTCGATATATCACCTAATCAAAACTTTTCCTTTTTGACTTTACTTGGTCCTCAAACAGGTAATGTTTCAGTAAACTTTTCAGTATTCAAAAAAATTTCTTTCTTCTTTCCTTTCGTAGGTCTGCTGGAAGAAATGTCTAAGTATCTGAAATAATGTAATATAATATAATATAATATAATATAATATAATATAATATAATATAATATAATATAATATAATATAATATAATATAATATAATATAATATAATATAATATAATATAATATAATATAATATAATATAATATAATATAATATAATATAATATAATATAATATAATATAATATAATATAATATAATATAATATAATATAATATAATATTCCACAACTATCACACAACGCCATCTAGTCCCAAGCTAAGCAGAGCTTGTGTTATGGGTACTAGACAACTGATAAACATACTTATATATTTCTAAATACATACATATTATAGATAAATTATACCCAGACACAGAACAAATGATTATGCTCATCACACAAACATTTGTCCTGGGTGGGAATCGAACCCACGACCTCCGGCATAGCAGTCAGGGTCTCTAACCACTAGATCAACAGGCCAGTCAACTAGAGCCGCCATTTTTTTTTTATTTCTTTTTTTATTATGGATAGACATGCGTTTGACTACTATCTCACCTAATGGTAACTGTACCAACTACCTTTGTACAAAGTTTTATTATAATGTTCTCTTCTTCTGTATATTGTGTGTACATACTACTCTGTCAAGAGAAAGTACCGAGAAAAGATCAATAATACACAAAAATTTTGTTTTAATCCAAATTTATTTTATCACCTTCAAAGTATGCCCCTTCAGAAACGATAAACTTATGCCAACGAATAATCCAATCATCAAAACATTTTTTAACGCTGTTTCCGAAATTGAGTTCAGTTCTCGCCGCGAATTCTCCTTTATGTCTTCTACAGATTGAAAATGGTTGCCATGAAGAGGTAATTTGAGTTTTTGAAAATATAGAAGTCGGCTGGTGCCATATCTGGTGAATATGGTGGCTGCTCGATGGTATTTGTTGAGTGTTTGGTCAAAATTTCGTTTACAGTGATGGCCTTGTGCGAAGGCGCATTATCGTGGTGCAAAATCCAAGAATTTTCTGCCCACAAATCTGGCTTTTTTCGTCGAATTTGCTCTCTTAAATGCCGCATAACGCTCAAATAATATTCTTTATTTACCGTTTGACCTTCCGGTAAGAATTCCGAGTGCACAACACCACGATAGTCAAAGAAAACAGTCAACATGACTTTGACTTTTGATCGACTTTAGCGTGGTTTTTTCGGTTTTGGTTCAGTTGGAAGGCGCCACTCCGAAGCTTGTTGACTTGTTTGCATGTCAAACTCGTAAACCCACGTCTCGTCGCCAGTAACAATGCGTTTCATGAATGTTGGGTCGGAATTGACTCGTTCTAGCATGTCCTCAGCGACTCTCATGCGATTGAGGTTTTGGAGAAAATTCAGGTCTTTTAGGACTAGCCGAGCGGCAACATGTTTCATACCCAAATGATTAGTTAAAATGGTACGGATTGACTCGTGAGATACAGAAAGTTCGGCGGCTATCTCTCTCAAACTTCAATGAGGATTTTCAGTCACTATTTCCTTCACTTTTGCGATGTTAACTTCAGTTGCAGAGGTTGATGGCCTACCAGAGCGAGGCAAATCTTCCATCACATCTCGACCGCTTTTGAATGCTTCGTACCACTCATAAGCAAGTGTTATTGATAAAGTCGATTCACCGTAAGCCTTTCACGAAATTTCATTGGCGATGCAAAATTTAAGACAAACTCTTTGTTCGATGTTTTTGTCCATTATGAAATTCGCAATACACACTAGATATGATATAACTAAAAACAGCACTGTATTTAATAAAAATAACAGATGCTACTCAAACTCCGCGCCAAAATGGAAAACAGTTGTGCCAATCTAGCAACAACAAAAAAATCTAAAATTTGAATTTGGAACTATAAACAAATCATCCATTCCCGATACTTTTTTGACTGAATGCAAATTATAAAATAAATAAATTAAAGTCGAATTTCATTTACATATACCAATACATGTTACGTATAATGTAGCCGGCATATGAATATCGATATCAAACACACTTTCACAAAAATAAGAAGTAGAATAATTAGACTTGACACAAAATTGCTTTGATTTTGTGATTATATTATTTCGTCTTCCAGCCTAGGATAGCCGAAGAACCCTACGATGCATTTACCATAGCCGACGATACGCCAATAACCTGAAATTAGTTAATAATAAATTAATCGTTACACAGTTCGTTCCCTTCATAAAATTGTATGGTTTATACATATTAATTTATGGGTGTTTTTAATATCGTGCGGTTTTGATCCCGCATGCGGGATTGCTCCGCACGCGTAAACCTCACAAATGTCCATTTCATCATCATCATCATCATCATTTCAGCCGAAAGACGTCCACTGTTGGACATAGGCCTCCCCCAAGTATCGTCACAATGAGCGGTCCTGTGCGTCTCGCATCCATCGGATTCCCGCAACCCTTAGCAAGTCATCGGTCCACCTTGTAAGAGGCCTTCCAACGCTACGTATTCCGGTACGCACCATTTCACACAAGTATTTATTGTAAAGTATTTATTGCATTTTGAAATTTTCTGCATGCGGAACAAATCCGCATGCGTGATGGAATCCGCACGATATTAAAAACACCCTTACAGATAATTGCAAATTTTCCTATTTTCCGTTGAAATAATAAAAGATACTTACGGTAATACTTTTTGCAGTTTTCGAAATATACATCACAATATGTGTCATAGGTTTTCATCCAACGTGTGCTATACATTATACAAACGGGCATTGGAACAACACTGTAAATAGAAAAAATCTACGTAAATAATATTAAAGAAGACAGCCAAGTGAGAGTCGGACTCGCGTCGCGTGAAGAAGATTCCGTACGATGATGTACCTAGTATGTTTTTAGAGATCCGTACCCAAATAATAAAAACCTGACCCTATAGCTATCACTCCGCTGTCCGTATGTCTGTCACCAGGCTGTATCATATAAACCGTGATAGCTAGACAGTTGACATTTTCACATATGATTTATTTCAGTTCCCGCTATAACAATAAATACTAAAAACCGAATAAAATAATTGATTAAGTCAAAGTGAAAGTCAAAGCATTTATTTCAAATAGACCATTTGCATCCATCCATCCACTCGCAATAACTTCCACACTTCTACGGTTATTCCATCTGGACCAATGGCTTTACCATTTTTGATTCCATTTACTGCTATTCTGACTTCATCCATACTAACCATTCTCACTAACCCTACATTCTGGTTTACTCTTTAAAATTCCACTCCAATTATTTTCCTCATTCATCAGTCTTTCAAAATAGTTCTTCCACCTCTCTTTGATTTTTTCATCATCCGACAGGACCACTCGCTGGAGTTCATTCCTTACACATCTTACCTGACAAACATCCCTCGTCTTTCTCTCTCTTGTTCTAGCTAGCCGGTACAGCTCCTTTTGGCCTGCAGGACTGTCCAGTGTGTTGTACAGTTTGTCATGGGCCTTTAATTTTACTAATGCCACGGCTTTCTTAGCCTTTTTCTTCAAAACGTCATACTCCCTCTTTCTTTCCGCTTTCAAACTACCGTTTTCCACTTCTACATGCTGCGATTCCTTGAATTTTCTTTTCATTTCTTTCAACACATTCTAAATTTCTATCGACCACCACCATGTATCCCTATCTATTTTGCCTTTTCCTCTCGTCTCTCCCAAAATATCTTTCACTGCATGCCTGATACAAGCAATACTGCAGTATTTAAATTGATATCATTCCATGTGATAAGAGTTGTAAATCCTTTCCACTAGGTACTCGTGGTGGGACTCAAATAGACAACAATTTTTCGAACTTTCCATGTGTAGTTGGAATCTATAACTCTTTCTTTAGTTATCACCGTCCTTTGTGGGCCTGTTTCGGTTATGTACTTAGTATGTCAACTCAATGTAACAAATAGCCCATTTTTTTAACTCTTAAGTGGAGACACTTATTGTGACGGGCGGGAAACTACGGAACCCTACACTGAGCGACACGCTCTTGGCCGGTTTTTTTTAGATAATTAAATGGAAAATTATTTTGGAAACGGTTAAAGGTTTACTTACAGACTGAAGAGGCACTTCATGTAATCCTCGTAGCATCGATCAAATTCTGGTGAGTACATCCACTGCTTCTGTTCATAATGAAAACTTAAGGTGCTATAACGACCATAATCCAAATTCAAAACGCTATCCACTATTTCCTGCGGCACCTCCGTGGGTTTGATTGTTATAAATGGCCTATCCAAATCATCATCAGCTGCAACAAATATTTTCTTAAAGATCAAAGTGATATATATTACGTATTTTTTGTTTTAAATGGGCACATAAATCTTTTTTGGACTATTTTTATAAATAAAAATCGCAAAATTTTCTTTTAGTTGGTCTCTGCACAGAATTTTTTAGTTTTTAATAAATAATTTCTGTTCGAGCATATGGCACCCAAGGGCTGCAGCTGAAAATCAGCGTCAGATGGTGTCCCTGTGTTACCATTTGGCATTTTTAGTTGTTTTCGTTTTTGTAATGCTAATAAACGCAATTTTTTTTTCTTTCTTTCTAAGTTGTGGACGATTACGTCTACCTCGGACAGCAGTTGAGTAGATCTAATTTCGAGAAAGAGGTCAATCATCGAAACCGGCTCGGCTAGGCAGCGTTCGGCCTCGGCCATCTTCTCGCCTAACATACCATAGTCTCAAGACGCAAGTATACACTTTTATGATCATAGGACCAGTGCGTGTTGACAATGATGACATATGACTCTAAAACATGGTCGCTCATGTGGTCACTCACAATGCGCCTCAAGGCTTAAAGTCAAAGGAAAATAGATAAAGCTATGCTCGTAGTTTCCTTGCGTATTCGCATATAAAAGTAAGATATCTGCAGGAAATTGACATTGCCCGAAGAATCACCAAACTTAAGTAACACTGGGCAGGGCACATTGCTTGCAGAACAGATGGTCGATAGAGCCAAAAGATACTAGAGTGGCGACCACGTATCGGAAGATGCAGCGTTGGAAGGCCTCCTACAAGGAGGATCGACGATCTCGTGTGGGTCGCGGGAATCCAATGGAACCGAAACTTACAGTACCGGTTAACGACCGGTACTTTGAGTTTCGGTTCTCGGTGACACCTAGGGAAGGCCTAAGTCCAACAGTGGATGTCTTTGGGCTGAAATGTTGGAAGGCCTCCTACAAGGAGGATCGACGATCTCGTGTGGGTCGCGGGAATCCAAAGGAACCGAAACTTACAGTACCGGTTAACGACCGGTACTTTGAGTTTCGGTTCTCGGTGACACCTAGGGAAGGCCTATGTCCAACAGTGGATGTCTTTGGGCTGAAATGATGATGATGAGATCAAAGCGACAATATTTTATAATTATAATTTGCAATTTTTGTATGTACGTTTGTTTGGGGCAAATCTTGCGAATAGATTTTGAAACAGTCACAGCTGACCTATTGATATGATATTTGGTATACCTATGTGACTTGAATGACGATGCATTAATATGGTACCTTGGAGCTGATCTGATGATGGAATCGGATTGTGGCCGTATAAATTATTAGGTGCAATAAGATACAGCCATCGTGTTTAATCTCTTTGGAGTAGTTAAGGGTGGACCCTAAACGATATTCAGGGTCTAATGATGATGACGGAAAATTGCCATAGGAACCAATGAAAGGAAAAAAATAACATCAGTGTTTGGGCTCTTGGGTGAGTAATATTTGTATGCCACTTACTGTGGAAGAACACAGAGGCACATATAAACTTTTTATATTTGTATATATGTATTTGTACTTTTATCGCAAGATAAAAACTAATTATCAATTAATGTATTTCATTTAAAAAAAAATATTTCACTACTATCACCTCCGGATAACTTCATTTCTGATGTGATCACGCAATGAAACTCCGAGCATAGCCCTTTCCATCGCCCTTTGGGTGACTTTGAGTCTTCTTATGAGGCCCATTATAAATGACCACGTTTCTGAGCCAAGGTAACCGACATAGCTCGAAGAATCGCCAAACTTAAGTGGCGATGGGCAGGGCACATTGCACGCAGAACAGATGGCCGATGGGGACGAAAGGTTCTGGAGTGGCGGCTACGTACCGGAAGACGCAGCGTAGGAAGGCCTCCAACAAGGTGGACCGATGACCTGGTCATGGTCACGGGAGTCCGATGGATGCTTGACGCACAGGACCGATCGTTGTGGCGACGCTTAGGGGAGGCCTATGTCCAACAGTGGACGTCTTTCGCCAGTAATAATGATGATGATGACTAGCTTTTGCCTGCGGCTTCGCTCTCGCTCTACCTTACTCCACCCTACTCTAACCTATTCTACCCTAATTTACCCTATTCTACCCTATTCTACCCTATTCTACCCTATTCTACCCTACTCTACCCTAATTTACCCTATTCTACCCTATTCTACCTTACTCTACCCTACTCTACCCTACTCTACCCTACTCTAACCCTACTCTACCCTACTCTACCCTACACTACCCTAATTTTCATTTTTTTTCCCATTAGAACCTTCTTCTCACAATAACAAACACAACAAAGAAAGAATTAGCGAAATCGGTTCAGCTGTTCTCGAGATTTGCGTTTATCCGTACAAGTCTGATACACTCGCTCCATGTTATAGCGGGAGAATTGGATAATTTCTCACTTCAGAATTACTACTATCTGATCGGGCAAACACTTACTAGTATCTTCTTCGTCTTTTGGCTTATCAGGAATTTTATAATCAAACTTTGGCGGCGCCCCAGGAGGTTCTGCTCCAGGCGGTCCTCCAGGCGGTCCTCCAGGCGGTCCTAATGGCGGTCCTCCAGGCGGTCCTCCAAGCGGTCCTCCAGGCGGTCCTCCAGGCGGTCCTCCAGGTGGTCCTCCGGGCGGTCCTCCAGGCATTACCCCAGGCACTTCAATTCCTGCAGGTGGTCCGTCATATTGTCTGCGTGAGGCTTGTGTGGTATAACGCGATATGCGTCGACAATGAATTGGTACCGTGAAAACCAAAACTTTTAGTAAACAATAAAACCAAAATGTATTTTTTTTCGACATTTTCGATTCCTTATTACTCTGTGTTGTTTAACATGCCTCTAATACAACTTCAACAAAGAAGTTGGCTCGTATCATCAATCTTATATACCCAACGGTAACTCTCGCCTACTTAAAAATACAATTAAAAAAGTATTGTAATTAACGCTACTAATTTGCGAGAAGTGTAATGATATCTGCGTTACAGTCATTCGATTTTATTAATGGATTACGTCTCTTACCTAGTTTATGCCTCCTTTTTATGGTTCCGTTATTTCCTTTTGAGATACGGCCTCAAAAGTAAATAACGGAACCCTTATAGGATGACTTTGTTGACAGTCTGTCTGTCAAGGCCCTTTACTTTAGAAACGCATGCAGGTATCGAGTTGGTATTAAAAACAACATACTCAGGTCTGCGATCCCTTGAAGCTGTGAAAAAATCAAACTTCTGAGTTAATTGATGTTTAATGAAATTGTATAAGTTAGTCTATAATGTCTTTTGCTGTGCCCAACAGGGTCCGCAATTGCACACAGTCGAGGTGTGCCCTGCTTGGGCGGAGCATCGCCGTGCCCTCGTGGGGGCGATAGAGTGAGGCCATGGTCCGAAGCGAGGAGGAGTGGCAGGCGGTCGCCGACTTCTGCGAAGCAGTAATGCTCGCAAAGGAGGAGGCCGAACGCATCAGGCAACGGCGTTATCGCCGCCGCCGCCGCCGCTGGGACTTTGATCCCGATTTCCGGCCACCGTAGGCGCAGGCTTGCAGACAGTGAGCAATGGGTAGCTCGCTGTTCGGCCGTCCGGTAACTGTCCGGACCAAGCCCAAGTCGTCGACGGTGCGCACTGTTCCCGCGCGCCTCAAGGAGTTGTCAGCAACAGCAGGGACCCAGCCGGGTCGAAGCCTACTGGGGCGCTACTTATCCGAAAGGGCGCTCGAGCCCCGGTATGAAGGCTAGAAGGAACGGGGTGGGTCTTTTAGTCAGTAAGAGTCTGATAATATCTCCCGCTCCGCCCAAGAGCGGGGGATATCAATGCATGATTTTTTCCCACCATAAAAAAAAAGGTCCACAATTTTGTCGATTAAATTTTTACTCACCACCTAAGCGTGTACATTATGGAATGCAATAAACAATTGAGTATTGAGTAATTAAAAAGAAGATACCGCTGTATATGTCACAAAAAACCTGTACCTATTTCGACACTCTCAACGGAATCAAAATCCATAGGGTACTTCCCGCTGATGTAAAATTCTTAAATTTGGCATATAGCACAAGTTTAGGAATAAATCTGAAA
Source organism: Mythimna ferrago (assembly GCA_910589285.2). Taxonomy (NCBI): domain Eukaryota; kingdom Metazoa; phylum Arthropoda; class Insecta; order Lepidoptera; family Noctuidae; genus Mythimna; species Mythimna ferrago. The sequence goes on along the minus strand of OU342694.1, from coordinate 10,797,019 downwards.
ACTGATAGTTACGTCATAAAAAAAAAGACATACTTATTTCTATTCGGAAAAATCTTCGAGACTCGTTTCGGGAATCGCACAATTTGCACAACATAGTTCAGGAAAACCTGATTGCAACATTTACTGCTCCTGCAGAGCGAGCGCGCCTGCTGGCTGTGGGAGAGTGGGAGTCGGGTCTCTGGCTTCACGCACTACCGTCGTCGAACATTGGCACCTTGCTCGATGATAACACTTTCCGCCTTGCTGTTGCCTTACGTCTAGGTGCTCCATGCTGTTCTCCTCATCGCTGCCACTGTGGCGAAGTCGTCAACAGCCTCGGACACCACGGTCTGTCATGCAGCCGTAGTGCGGGTCGCATAGCGCGACACGCGAATATCAACGACATCATCAGACGCGCTCTTGTCACCGTCGGCGTTCCAGCCGTATTGGAACCCCATGGCCTGGCACGCGACGATGGCAAGAGACCGGACGGCATGTCGTTATTCCCTTGGACGATGGGAAGGCCTTTAGTATGGGACGCTACTTGTGTCGATACTCTTGCGCCTTCACATCTTCCTAGCTCGTCGTGTCGTGCTGGTGCTGCCGCTGCGGCTGCGGAGAACCTCAAGCGGCGGAAATATAACAACCTTCATCATCATCATCATTTCAGCCGATACACGTCCACTGTTGGACATAGGCCTCCCCCAAGCGTCGCCACATCGAACGTTCCTGTGCGTACCGCATCCATCGGTTTCCCGTTACCTTCACCAGGTCCTCGGTCCACCTTGTAGGAGGCCTATAACAACCTTGTTGGAAGTTATATTTTCGAACCGTTTGGGGTTAAAACTCTTGGATCGTGGGGTCCAAGTGCTCACAAGTTGTTTAAAGATCTATCGAAACGTCTAGTTGACACTTCGCGTGACCCAAGGGCTGGCTTTTACCTCGGACAGAGGATAAGCATTGCCATACAGCGTGGCAATGCCGCCAGCCTTTTGGGCATATTACCAGTCGACAGCGATGTGGAAGAGTTTTTTGACGCCATATTTTAGTTTGATTTTAGTTAGTTGTAATTAGCGTATGGTTTTATTATTTTATTTTATTTAATTTACTGTAATTATAGTTTTTAGTTGTGTATGTAATAAATTATCAATTAGATTTAAAGTTAATAAAGATTTGTTTGTAGGGTTTTTTACTGTTTACTTTACTTTTTTTAAATTAAATAAAAATAATATTCCACAACTATCACAAAACGCCATCTAGTCTCAAGCTAAGCAGGGCTTGTGTTATGAGTACTAGACAACTGATAAACATACTTATATATTTCTAAATACATACATACTATAGATAAATTACACCCAGACACAGAACAACTGATCATGCTCATCACACAAAGTTTTGTCCTGGGTGAAAATCGAACCCACGACCTCCGGCATAGCAGTCAGGGTCACTAACCACTAGACCAACAGGCGTGTCAAATGAGTAAAGTAACAACTAAAAATGATTAAAAACTTAGCTATCTTTACTATTATAAAACCAGTAGTTACCTACTCCTATTTATCATAATGGCGGTAAAAAATCCTTCGCAGCGCTGTCGACTGGAAGTGTGCCCAAAAGACTGGTAGTATTGTCACGTTGCACGGCAATGCTTATATAGGGCAATGCTAATATATGCTTATGCTTATTTGTGAAACACTAACAACTTTGCACGTATGTATTACTAACATCATAAACAACAACTTTTGCTCTATGACTTTTTACAAACCATAATACATTTATCAAAAACAAACCTTCAAAATTTTTTTGTTCTATCTAACACATTTCAATTCTGTATTTTTCTATACCTACCTACGTCTGTATGACGCGATGCAAGCGCCCCCTGCGCGATCCCCGCTCTCCTCCGGTAGATATTGTTCGCTTGCTTCGCATAGACTTCGTAATGTTTAGAACGATCAATTTATTATTTTTATTTTTGTTTGAAAATCTGATGAAGTAAAATATGCTATATTTTCAAAAGTCATAGAACAAAACTTGTTGTTTATGATGTTAGTAACATAGTCATATTTGTAAAAACACAGTCAACCTTATAAGGTTGACTGTGTTTTTACAAATAACCCTGTATGTATAATAAGATCCCAGAGCTGTAAGACATAACTTATTTTCACATGGATGAAGCCCTAGGTAGGAATACCTGTGTGCTTGTAGAGCTGCGCCTTAGGGCCCCTGAGTAGGTACCAGGTGAAAAAGGGAACTAAAAATAAGAGTTACTTAACTTAGACTTAGGGCCGTACCTATCTTTGTTTTCGTTTGATTTTTTTACAGTTTAAAGGGACTGCAGACCTGAGTATGTTTTTTAATATCAAATACATAGATACCCCCAAGCGTTCCTGAGATAAAGGGTCTTGACAGACAGACAGACGGACAAAAAAGTGATCTTATAAGGGTCCCGTTTTTTCCTTTTGAGGTACGTATCAGTTCATGGAGTACTATTTTTTTTTAATATTATAATCCGCTTGACTTCGATCTCACCTGATGGTAATCAGTGATGCAATCGATGATGGTGTGACGCACTAGTTTATTAGGAGCCTATTCACTCTAGCCTTGAAGACACCTACACCAGTAAGGTATACGTTACAATTAGGCTGCTTTTCCACCAGATATGTTCTATGCAGCTAGCTATGCTGCAAAGATGTAATAGCTAAACGGTGAAACTATGTGACCTTTCCTACTGATACTAAGATGAGCTTCCGCAAAGTTATAGCTGCGCGAGAAAGCTCTCCGCAGCTAAGCTATGCGATATATCAATAGTAGTGATCCATAGCACGCATCGTTCCATATAAAAATCTTAGTTGAATCCGTTTCCACTAGACCTAAGCGATGTGCACCAATGAAGATGATTGGTGGATATCAAAGCATCCTTAGCAACTTAGCATAGCACATCTCTGATGGGAAAGAACCCTTAGTCTCAGGTTAGCTACTATCAACTTATATTCTAGAGCTAGACAAGCACGTTCATGGAAACTAATTGTCAAAATATTGAAAAGTTTAAACAAAAGTTCGCAGCAGTGCAACATTGGCATTATATCGTCTAACAGAACTTAAGGGCCAAGCGCCCGAAAAGTGCCATAAAACAGTGATTTTCTGAGGCCTACTCCTCCATAACGGCTAGGTCAATTGGTTTGAAAAAAATATATGTTTATTATAGATTCATGAACAATAATATCAACATTTGATTTCTTCGTGCAATTAATACTTTTGTCAAAAAAAAAAAATTAGCAATTTCGCAACTTTTCGCAACTTTTCCCTACTCCTTCGAAACGGCTTGGACCTTTAGAAACATTTTTACACATAAAAATTGGTGGTTAAATATCCTTCAAAGTGAACATTGCATATGTAAATCAATCAATGTCTCGCAGAGAAAATGGATTTAAAGCGCTTTCCAGGCGCTGCTGGCCGCAAATAAATGCACAGATTTGCGTACTGCCGCCTAGGCGAGTGCGAGAGTTGCGTTTACATAATTTCGGTCAGATGGTTCAAGGGACTATACGCCTTTAATAAACATACAGCGCTAAGATAGCTTTTAGAGGATACTTTTTTCGCGACCAAAAATTTCTTAAGCGCCATGAATTTCGTGCCACTTACGCGTTTCATTCAACATAGTGTAATGTTCAAAATGTACGGACTACATTACACCTGAGTCGATTGATTTGAGTGTTCGGCACGCGCAATCTAGTGCGTAGTACATTGTCTCTGAGTTCCGCCTGATAGACGGAGCCGTAAAATGGGTTAGGTTTTTCGGTGTTTGCTACAAAATTCCGAAACATTCAACAATTCCTGGTACTGTCTGTACCTCATCGTATTTTCAACATTCGTTTACAATCTAAGGTGCTTAAACGATACATAAATTATAGAGCTCTTTACGTGAAAAGGAAAGCCATGTATGGCAAAATATAATTCCGTCCTGAATGTGGAGAAAGAGTGCTTCTAAGGTTTTAATTGTCGGTAAATATTTTATGTTTAAAAAAAGTTTTTCTCAGAATAACACAAACGCCAGTATCACAAAAGGTGGATGAATTTTCTTTACTAGGGAAATTTTTTAGAGCTTTTGATTTTTCGTCGCTGACTTTTTTTTTTTTTTTTTCGATGGGAAAAATCATCTTATGACAACCCCCGCTCTTGGGCGGAGCGGGAGATAGTGTCAGACTCTTACTGACTAAAAAACCCATCCCGTTCCTTCAAGCCTTGACAACTCCTTGAGGCGCGCGGGAACAGTGCGCGCCGTCGACGACTTGGGCTTGGTCCGGACAATTACCGGACGGCCGGACAGCGAGCTACCCATTGCTCACTGTCCGCAAGCCCGCGCCTACGGTGGCTGGAAATCGGGATCGGAATCCCGGCGGCGGCGAGGGCACCGTTGCCTGATGCGGTCGGCCTCCTCCTTAGCGAGCATTACTGCTTCGCAGAAGTCGGCGACCGCCTGCCACTCCTGTTTTCGTCGTTGACTGATGACCCGAATATGCTGCACGGTCTTTCATACAAAGCTTATCTTTACTGTTTAAAATCATCATTTCAGTCGAAAGTACTTAGTTTTTTTAATTATTATTACTTATCTACATTGTGCTCACATAGAAGTGACAAGAAATATGTAACCAAGATTTATGTAACTCATAATATAATTTATCAGAGTCTCCATGGAGTTTCTTGCATGTTCTTCTCCGTAGAGATTTTTTTTTATTGACCGACATTTTGACAATTCAATTCAATCAGTGCCTGTAATTGGTCTATTTGAAAAAAACGTTTCTGATTTCTGAAAGACGTCTACTGTTGGGGAAGGTCTATATGACTTCCCCTAAGTGTCACTACAACGAACGTACCTGTGGATCTCGCAACCATCGGATTACCGCGATCCTCACCAGGGCACCGGTCCGCCTTGTGGGAAGCCTTCCAATATTACGTCTTCCAGAACAGGACTTTCAGCCCCACCGACCATCCATTCAGCGAGCAATGTGCTGTACCCACTGCCACTTAAGTTTGGCGATTAATATACCATGACTACCACCACACTACTACCATGACATGACAATTAGGTATCAAAAAAGTACATAAAAATCAGTCCGAGCGGTTGAGCCTTTTTCAATTGTTACTCTCTCATGCACGTGGCACTTGATTTTATTTTTAACATAAATTAAGGTATTAACATTATGTAAATCTAAATTTGCTTGCTATTATTAGCTAACTTATAATATTAAACCAAAAAAAAAAAAAACTATGGACTAAGAAAAATCATCAGAGTCATTGTCGAATAGGTAAAGTGCCACGTAGTAAGTCACTGCTTATTTTTTGGCCAGCATTCAGAGTCTTGGAAAATAATCAGCTTTATAATGTTTCCCCTACTGAAGCTTAGACCTCTTCTCTAGGAGTGGGAACAGGTCATATTCCACCACGCAGGCCCAGTGATAGATGTCACATGTCTTCGAATTTTGGCTCTAGTATATGCCGTTTCTCACGATGTTTTCCTTCACCCATTGCTGAAATAAGTTACACAAAATAATGTGCCTGGCTGGGTTTGAAACTGCGACATACAACTCGTAAGTCGGCCCCGATAACTGCTACTTGGGGATCTACGACCAACACTTTGATGTACCCTGCCAGCCCTAGTGAGGCCAAATACGTAAGTTTTTACGCTATAAAAAATATTTGCACTAAGTGTAACTCCATTTTGTGTGCCCTATCTATCTATCTCTACCTATTCAAGGATGCCTGGATGAATGCGATAAGGCTACCAATTGTATGTAAGGTTTTTTTGGTACCGAACTTTATTATGTCTAAATAAATAATTAAAGTCTTTTTTTTGGTGGGTAAAAATCATCCAAATGACATCCCCCGCCCGTGGGCGGAGCGGGAAATAGTGTCAGATTGTTACTGACTAAAAAACCCAAACCATTTCTTCTTACCTTTCGTACCGGGGCCGAACTTCCCATAACCTTCCCATAACTTCGGATAACCCTGGCCCCAGTAGGCTTTGACTCCGGCTGGGCCCCTGCTGTTGCTGACAACTCGTTCAGGCTCGCCGGAACAGTGCACACCGTCGACGACTTGGGCTCGGTCCGGCCAGTTACCGAACGGTCGGACAGCGAGCTACCCATTGCTCGCCGTCCTCATACCCGCGTCTACGGTGGTCGGAAATCGGGATCGGAATCCCGGCGGCGGCTGGGGCGCTGTGAGCGTCGTTGCCTGATGCGGTCGGCCGCCTTCTTTGCTAGCATTACTGCTTCGCAGAAGGCGGCGACCGCCTGCCACTCCTCCTCGCTCACACCTCCTCTGTGTGCTCCACCGTGTCCTCCGGGCATTCTGCACTGTGGCAACACCCGGGCGTCACTTCCGCACAAATCCGGTGCAGGAACCTCCGGAACTTACCACGTCCGGTGAGAACCAGCGGAAGATGAGGTCGCCGTGAGGTCTTTCCAGCCACGCATCAAAGAGGGGACTTCCGCCATAATTGTGGTGTGCCCAGCACTGGGTATTGCGATAGTCGCTGACGCCATTTCGTCATGAGATCCCGCCGGAGCTCTGTCCGCCATCGCGCGACAGGTCGCGGCAGATAATTAGTCTTAGTATATTCAGATCCCCTTTAAGCAAATAAATGGGGGTAAAGTAAACTACAAATGCATGGCCTTTGAGTTGCCCCATAAACGAGATAAAGATAAAAAAAATCCTTGCAAACATAAGATCAGAGACATAATTTACGAAAAAACATAATCTTAAAAGAATCCTGTTCATTTAAAGACTCCACAACAGAACTCCTTCAAAACAAACCAAATTCCTTCCTTTTTTTTTTCAAGCGATGGACTGCGGTTGTAAGAGGAAACGATGTAATCCATTACAAAGTTTTGAATACAAAGTGTAGTGATTTGAGTTAATTTCCGAGAGCATCAGCTCTAGTGGCCTCTGGAGGATTAGGGTGCGCCGCTTGATTGATAATGGACACGGTGGAAAGGAATGCAACGAGCCGCGTACCCTGCCCTTCATTTGTTTCGTTCGGCTGCGGATTTAGTGATAAGCGTAGCAGAGAACAAACCTTTTACAAAAAAAAAACTGACCTCAGTACAAAAAAAAAACACTATTTTAACGCTCGAAATGACTTTAGTTTTTCTATTTCTGGTTTTGTCTGTGTGTTATTTAACACCGACTTCCGAAATTGAAGTTATTTTTAACATTTTAGGTTTTTTGTAGTGTGTTTTTTTAAATAGTGTCCAAGATCTATAGTAAAATAAGTAGTGGTAATGGTAATCTTACATTACCACACTGTAAGAAAATGCCTATGACATTAAGTCTGCTTTTGTGCAGTGGTATGTGCTTAGAGCTTTAATAAATAAATACTCGTAAAACCACTAATAGCCAGAGTACTTACATCTCATGACAATCCGAATAAGTTCAAACACGGCTAGGATACATTGAATAATTACGGAGCCCCAAAGCCTCCTTCCGGCTTCACATCACCAGATCAGGGCCTCAAGTCTGCTATTACAATAGTGTCAGAATGGTCTATCATTGACGTCATAATTGTCGATTTTGAAAAGTTTGGTAATCTACTAATATAATGGCGTCATTATGACTTTCCAATGACTTTTTTAATTTCCAAACCACTGACAGTCCATTGAAAGAAGTGGCATAGAATAGTAATCTCGTACATAATCGAATCTTTGACGTAGGCGGTAATCTGCTAAAACATTGACAGTTTATTTGATCAATGTTTTACCATTAGAACGTTATTGTGCAGTTATTGGTTTTAATGCGCTCGAAATTATCATTCTACCACAATTCTATTACAAGACCATTGACCGATCAATGATCGATCATTATGAATTAGCAGATTACAAACTTTTAGCAAAATGACAATGGGATCGTGTTATAATGACGAATTTATTAAAATAGCAGACTTGAGGCCCTGTTCGATGGTACCATTTACATCAGAATCGTTTATTTATTTGTTTTGACATATTTATTTTACTACCTTCATTGTGAGTGCAAAGTTCCGTTGGCCATTTCTGGCCTTCTTCATCAGTTTCACTTCATTAAATAACGCTTTTTTGAACGGAGATGCATGAGCTCTCGATGAAAATATCAAAATCACTATATGTATTCCTATATTATTAATTTGAGATGTTTCCTCAATTCACAAGAATCTACATTTCATTATTTTAAGTATTGCGAAACCTGAATATAGTCTGTTCAGAATCAGAATCTGGATCGATTCCAATATTTTTTACACCATGTTACATTTTTTCCCAAAAATATTTAAAAAATGGTCATAAAATGGACACCACTGACCATAAGTTCAACACTGGTCACGGCAGGTCATAGTGGGCATTAGGAACGAGCACACAGCTGGGTGCAGGAGCAAAACAATCCCTCAGACGCCTGGATGGCCTCCCTCAAACTTTGTAATTTTTCATGATACAGTTATGAAATGTACATAGATAAATAGACACGTATTTCGAGTTTCGCATGTACTAAATCTAATGTTACATAACCTTGTCGGTTAGTGATTTTAGGAAATCAAAATGGGCATTGTTTAGGGACCCATTAATCGCTTCTCACAAGCTACATATCCATATTCAGTCATCGACCGGCTATTATCCGAGACGCACGCGCGACGGCTACTAAACTTATACGCATACCCACAGTTGAAAACAATATATAAATTATGTCGAAGTGCGATAACTGTAAGAAAAACATAACTAAAGCATCACCAGGTCTGGAGTGTAGCAAATGCGAAAGGATTGTGCATCTAAATCCGAAATGTACAGGATTAACAAATAAGCAGATCGCCGCACTGAAAGCTGCACCCAGTCTGGAGTGGATGTGCAACGAATGTCAGCAGGAATCCCCGAGACGTAACTCATCCATTATTACTCCCGAAGATGATGATGAAGACGATGACACATCAGTCCAGATTAATGCTAAACAGTTATTAAGCAATATAAGCAAGGAGGTGGAGAAAGCCATCAAAAAGGAATTGACGCAAGTGAGTGAGTCCTTGCAGTTCCATAGTGCCAAACTTGATGAAGCAGTAGAGTGCATCGAAGCTTTCAAGAAAACCATCAAGGCTCTCGAGCGGAGGAATGTGGAGCTAATAAATAAAAACAACAATTTAGAAACCCGTGTAGGTGTACTAGAACAGCGTCTGCAAGAGATAGAACAGGAAAAATTAGGAAGATACGTGGAAATTGCAAATATGCCTAAACAAAAAGATGAAGATGTTAGACTCCTGGTAAACAAAGTCGCGCTTCACCTGAAACAGTCCACAGAAGAGATCAAAACTGCACGAAGACTCTACGGACGGAACGAACAGTCGACAAACATACTAGTGGAGTTCAACGATGAAAACGTCCCAGGAAACTGGATTAATGCCGCTAAAAATATCAATCCAACTGTTGTGCAGATCTTACCAAATGAGCCTAATAACAACAGGATCATATACGTGAGGGAAGCTATGACAAAACATCATAAACAACTATTCTGGAATGCAAAGCAGGAATTAAAAGTCAATCATAACTTCAAGTATGTATGGTTTAAACAAGGTATGGTTAAAGCGCGGAAGGATGACGGTGAAAAGATTCGTACCTTACGCTCCATGAATGACGTGCACGAACTAATCAAAAACAAGGACTAAGGCGTTTTCAATAAATATTATAAAGTTTTTTTTTTATTTATTCTAAACTTCTCACTTAAATAGTATGGCTAGTTATCTCAATGATATAAGTGAGGTTAGTAACTGCTTAAACGTCAACGATTTCTTAAACTGTATCCCTAATAGTCAATGTAATTTATTGTGTATGCATATAAACATCCGTTCCATTATAAAAAATTTCTCTGCCCTCGAACAAACGCTAACTACATCAAAAAAATGTATAGATGTTATAATTCTAACCGAGAGTAATATATCAGAAAACAATAGTACTTTGTATCAATTAAGCGGGTACCGAATGTACACAGCGTTGCGAAACTCCCGAAAGGGTGGTGGTATTATATTATATGTTAATAATAATCACAAATGTAGTATCATGGAAGTTAAAACAACATTTTTTGAAAGTATTTTTTGTACAATTACCACCCAATCAAACTATGTTTCAAACTTGTGTGCGGTATACCGACCGCCAAATTATAATAAAATCTCATTTATTGAAGAACTTCATACTGTACTAAATATGTTCACTAAAAACACTGATATATATTTACTAGGAGACACTAACATTGATCTGAAGACGAATGACCCTGTGAAGCATAAGTATAATAATATGTTACATAGTCACGGGCTTTTGTGCGGGATCACCGAACACACCAGGATAGCATTAAGTAATGGTAGGCTAAGTAAATCTTGTATTGATCACATTTACGCACGATCCCGCACACAAGACCTGTTTACGGCTGCACTCGGTACCACACTGGCTGACCACCGCGCTGTTATACTCGCCTGCACTGGTGTACAAATACAGGTTGCTCCTAAATTTAAAACCAGCATTAATTATAGTACCTTTCACAAATGTCTCGAGAATATTCAGTGGGCAAAATGCCACGAGATTGAATGTCCTACAACCCTATATAATCATATACATACTCAGTTTAAAGAGTGTTACGAAAAATCCGAATATAAAGCTAAAGTAAAATATAGCTTATTTCGTAGCAAAAATGAATGGGTAAACAATAAAACTACCAAAGCATGTGAACATAGGGACAAATTATTTTACAAATGGATAAAAGACCCTACGAATATGATTTTAAAACATGAATATAATAAAGCAAGAAACTATGCAAACATAATAATTCATAAAACTAAAAATAATAAAATCAAATCTGAAATTTTATCACATAAAGGTAACATGAGACAAATGTGGCAAATCTTAAATCAGATCACAGGAAGGCTGAAAAAGTCTATTGATGATGGTATACAAAGTGCATTTATTAAACCCAACACAACTTCGAAAGATATCGCTAATCATTTTGCACACGCGTTTGATAAAAGCGTTAAACTTATTATTCCTAATTGCTCACAAAAACTACTTAACAAATCAGAGTATAAAAGTCCAGCCAATGTTACTATGCGCTTAGAACCTGCGAATCCGGCCAGTATAAAGAAAATCATTATGTCTTTGAACAATAATAAAGCACCAGGTATTGATGGCATTAGAGCAATCGATTTAAAAAAGATTTGTGTTGCAATCACATCGGTGATTTCTAATTTAATTAACCTAAGCATAAAAACTAGTAAGTACCCACAATTGCTAAAAACAGGAATTGTCAGACCAATTCACAAGAAAGGAACAAAGACGGACTACAATAATTACCGACCAATAACTATATTGCCTACAATTGATAAAATTATTGAAAAATTCATTTGCAAACAAATACACGAATTCTATGGAAAAAATGAGATCATAACGCACAAACAATATGGTTTTCAACCAAAAAAGAATACAACGCAGCTTCTGTCAAGGTTCACAGATAGTATCCATAAACACCTAAATGATAAACGTCACGTATTGGTAGTATTTATTGACTACAGCAAGGCATTCGATACACTCAGACATGACAGACTAATTGAGTTTCTCCATGACAGTGGCATTAGGGGCAAATTACTGGACTGGTGTAAGGACTACCTAAACGAGAGAAAGTACATGGTCAAAGTCGATGACGCATTGAGTGACTCGGTTAAGGTAACAGAAGGCACGGCGCAAGGCTCGGTCCTTGGTCCGCTGCATTACCTAGCCTACGTAAATAGCCTCGTCAATGTAATAAATCAGTGTGAGGTCTATCAATTTGCTGACGATACCTGCCTTGTGGCTGCTGGAATGAGTGTGGAAGAAGCTCAGAAGCAGCAACAAGGCGATTTTGATAGACTTAGCAAGTGGTCACATGACGCGGGCCTAGTACTAAATGCAGGGAAGACCAAACTTATGTACATCAGTTCAAGCCAAAATAGAAGTCCAACCTTGCCTAGGCTGATTGCCCACTCGCATGAGTGTATGCATGCAAACTGCTATAAAAAAGTCCCCAAACCTTGCAACTGTGACTCAATTGATCTCGTAGATAAGCAAATATATCTGGGTCTAACCATTGATAGCCGGCTCAGTTGGAAACAACATACCGATGGGGTTTGCGATAAATTAAGATGTATCCTAGCCAAATTTTCGTTGATAAAATACAAAATACCGTATAAAATATTACTGATGCTGTACAAGTCTCTCGCTGAATCAATAATATCTTATGGACTATCGAGCTATGGGAGAACATATAAAACCCACCTTGACAAAATATACACACTACAATTACGTATATTAAAAACTATTGTTCCGTATAATATTAAAATTAAATTCCAAAATGATTACCATAAGCTGTTTGAATTCTGTAAAATTATACCCGTCTATGAAAAAGTTAAATTAACACTACTGAATGAAGAATTCTTTAATGAAAATTATAGGACATCAAAACCAGTAAGCGTTAATCAAATTAATACTCGTAGTGTCATCAACGCGAGGCTTTTACTTCCTAAATACAGCAACCTACATGGCAAGAGATTATTGAAATATATGATACCATACCTTATAAATAGTTTACCGACAACATTAATAGATAAAATTACACATAAAAACATAAAATACAAATTAAAACAACACTTCTTACACTTGAATACCTAGCTAAATAATAATAATAAAAAAAACTAATGCTCATAAATTGATTTAGCTGATGAGGGATGCACACAGATAGGTGACTAAAATAAAGGAACAACCTGTATCACTCTCAAAACATTCCTTAACTACATTATGATTAGAAAAGCGGGTAGTCAGTCTGATGCTATGTTACGTTCGCTCGTTCAATCGACAATTTTGGCGTCTTATTTTAATTATACCCTCTTCGGATATAATTATGTGGTCTGGAATGTGATATTTTTATTGTGTTTTAGTTAAGCAAAGTTTTTTTTTTTGTTTGTGTCGATGATTATGATGCACGGTAAAACTCTAATGAGTTTATGATTTGCATCATCTGTATTGTACCTATTACTTGTATTTTATAAACAAATAAACGAAAAAAAAAAAAAAAAAATATCCTCACGTTCTAATGGAATATATGGCGTAAGTACACACACACAAACAAGTTTGCATTCTCGCAATAAAAACTCAGTTTATAAAATTTTAAGGTTGAAAATGTTTGATTTTCTTACAAATATTTGTTCGTGGTTTAAAAAAAAAATGTTTTTCATATAAACAAGTTTTTAATGAAAATTATTTTTTCATAGCAAGCTTTTAAAGCGCAGTTTACTTGTACAATAAATACTCATCAAGACGAATCATACGAGCCCAAACTCGATGGGGTTGTGTCGCTTAAATACAAAGTTCCTATGGTCACCTTCCGCATCATCAAATCAGCTCCATGTCATAATAATTTTGCATTGTCATCTGATTACATCTGATTGCATTGTCATCTGATACATATGCATGCAAAATTTCAGCTCAATCTGTAACCGGGAAGTGGTTCAAATTTAATTTGCAAGATTTGATGACAGACAAACTTCGGGACAGGTGAAACTAAATAAAAGCTTGTAAAATATAGTCAGTGATTTTTATGGGTTAATCCTATGCAACCAATTTTAGTTGGTGTAAGTAGGTACTTCACAGAATTTCGCCTATTTTGGATTTTCTCTTATCGTAAGATACATCTTATGTTTAGACTAAAGTAATGTAATTATTTACTAAACTAATAAATTGTCTTAACTTAGAATAATTCACTCTCAATATTTTATTTATTTATTTATTTTCCAACATACAACTATCATTACAGGTGCAGGGTGACCTAATGCGATAGAGTATTTTTTGTTTTCTACTTATAAATACATAATATCATAATATTTAAATTAGTTTATAACTTATTACAAATAAGGCATTTATTGTAAATTCACTCAGAGAACAACAGAATAAGTCCGTATCAGTAGCTATGAGGTTGAGAGCGCGGAGCGCCCGCGTCAGAGGCGCCTCCCGTAACAGATTGGTTCGAGCGCGCGGGTCCGCCAACAGCCGTGGCTGTCGTCGTCGCCACACGTACCGGTCCGGAACACATAAACCCACCTGCCCTTTTTTCCCTTTTTTTTTTATGGTGAGAAAAAATCATGCATTGACATCCCCCGCCCTTGGGCGGAGCGGGAGATAGTGTCAGACTCTTACTGACTAAAAGACCCACCCCGTTCCTTCTAGCCTTCATACCGGGGCTCGAGCGCCCTTTCGGATAACCCTGGCCCCAGTAGGCTTCGAAAACCCACCTGCCCTAATACGTTCGCATTGAGTACCTTTCCTCTTAGTACTTTGAATATGTACGAGATGAGTGCGACATCTCTCCTGACCCTCAATTCGTGAAATCCAACCATACCCAAAATAAATAAAGTTGGGTACGTCACACACCATACAAGCGCAAGTACAAGTATCTGACAAACTTGTTTTGTACTCTCTCCAGCATGAGCCTATATTTAGATAATCCGTTCATAATTTCTTTGCACTTTTATTGACATACATTTAATTTTTATCCTTTCTTTTTACAATACCATAATAAGTCAAACAATTTCCATTCAACTTTTTAGTAAAAAAGCTAACTGGAGTAGCTTTTTGACTAAAAAATTGAATAGAAATTGTTTGTCTTCTCTTCTTAGTCAGGCACTCTTGTCAGAGTGGTCGTGGCTGTTGATGAACAGGATTGCGGCGCGCCGCCGTCATCTGCCTGCAAGGCTGCGGCATGTCAAGCGATGTCTCTCCATTTCTGGCGATTATTGGCATTACACGCACACTGTACTGCTGTCGACTGCGTAGCCCTGGTAATGAGATCGATCCAACGAGTCGGAGATCGACCGCGGGCTCTCTTGCCTTCAACGCGACCGTGAACCACAAGTCTTTCCATCGAATCCTCGTTTCATTTACAAATTGTTTGTCATATTGTGGTATAATAATATTTATTATTATAAAAATAAAATCATGTATCGTATGGGTAAAGGATCATAATATTAAACCTCGACTGATTTTGATATATTTTATGGTATGATTAATTATCTATCAGAACAAGGTGTAGCGACATCTATGGCGTCACATAAGAACTAATCCTGCATCACGCAATTAAAGTTTTTCGCGCGATTAGTACAGCCCGAAATCATCTATCTGGCAGTTGCCCACCAGACATAACACCCGTCTGATCTAAGGATCCTCCCTTTTCAACAGAAGTTTGCGGGACTTTACCTACACTCTGTTCCGCTTACCTACCTCCCAAAAGGTGTTTAAGAATGGAAAAGTCACCCTAAATTAGTTTTGGATTGGACCTTACAGAGGGAAACGAGATACTTTTAATCTCGATAATTTGTTTCTTGTCGGAGAGCCTCTCTCCTGGACACGAGTTGCCATGGCCAACCTAGAAAACCCTAAACAGACTCCGCACCCAGGTTGGGCGCAGCAAAGACAATATCCACAGGTGGGGGTTCTCGGATGGTTCCGATCTTCAGTGTTTGTACGGCGTCTCTCCGCAGACCATGTCCCACCTTCCGTCCTGCGTCACGTGCTCTGTTGCCTGCTCACGTAGGGACCTAATGACAGCATCAGCGGACGGCATTGCCGTGGCTGAATTCTGGGCCAGGCAAGGAATTTAACTAGTTTTGCCATGGATACGATAAGAAGAAGAAGATTTGTTTCTTTAAAATAACTTTCGGCGAAACCTCAGGTAAGAGGTCTCACTACAAAGCTATCATAACATTGCATATGGCCGTCGCAATCCGATTGAATCGATTGTACAGGCTCAATCCGTTGTTCTCAAAATAGATCGCCCTGGTAACCTATTTACAGTGATACTATCGTATTCTAGGAATTGATTCACAACTAGGTCTGCTTTTTTCTCGTAATGTACGTTAATTACCGTAGCTTATTCCACTATAACTGGAATTATTGACATAATTACCCCTGGAGATATTTATAATACAAATGATAGTACATTATGATATATGTGGGTTGTTAGTGATTACCGACGAGGCGGTATTTAGACCCGAGCCGTGGCGAGGGTTATAGAGAGCCGAGAACGGTAATCATTAACTACTCACGTGTATCATACGACGTTTTTCAATACACTTGTGAAGAAAATAACTATAAAACTAGTAAACTTTTGTGGCGGTAAAAATCTGTTTTCATATGCGCGGCCATATTTTCTTTTATTTACCTTTCAATACACTCACTGAAATGATTAAACGGGGGTTGACCGGTGACTCGTGGGGGACGACCTGCGCCCACCCTGATACGATACATGTAATATAATTATGGCGGGGGAGAGGTTGAACAATAAGGTTTTAACTACATTATAGCACAAGTGCGTAATGGTAATCAAAATGTCACAGTTTAGTAACAAGGGCCATTATGTACCTAAGTGCAGTGCAATAAAAGTCACTTTCTGAGCAAGTGTATTGAAAAATTTATTTATTAGACCCCAAGCGAACGCCGTTCGCTCTCTCGTTGTCTTTCTATTGTGTCTCTAATTATGGTATTTAAAAGTTTAAACAACTTATGTTAAAATTTCGTCGGCACGCGCGAGGCAATGGCCCTCGAACCCCAACCGGATTCCGATCCCTAATTCCGGCCACCATAAGCGCGGGTTTGCGGACGGCGAACATACCCATTGCTCGCCGTCCTACCGTCCGGGAACCATTCGGACCGAGCCCAATTCGTCGACGCGCCTCAATAAGATGTCAGTAAACTGTCGGGGCCCAGCAGGGTCGAAGCCTGGGGCCAAGGGTACTGCTTCTGAAAGAAAGACTCGACTAATATGATATGAAAGGCAACGAAGGAACATGAGTGGGTTTTTAGTCAGTAAAAGTCTGATACACTCGCTCCGCCCAAGAGCGGTGGATATCATTGAATGATTTTCCCAGGCAAAAAAACAAACAACATCTTATAAGTCAGGGTTGTTACTACTGAGCTACCATTGTTCTTATAATACACTTACACATATAAGTATGTAACTTCCTGTAAAAAAACACACACTAGAAAACCCCATCATCAATAAAAAATACACTAAAAACATCATCTTCAATTAAAAAACCTTTTACAAATTAATCTCCAACGCCTGTAAAGCTTGTAATAGACGTCGCTAGTTCATACGAGCCTTTCGATCTCGTTTGATTAAGAAATGCCTGCATGCCTAACGCTGTGCACTGAGTCTATTGAACATACATACATTTATGTAACTTCCTGTAAAAAACATACACACTAGAAAACCCAAAGAAATATAAAAAAACAGAGAAAACCCCATCTTCAATAAAAAAATACGCTAGAAAACATTATCTTCAATTAAAAAACCTTTTACAAATTAATCTCCAAGGCCTGTAAAGCTCTTAATAGACGTCGCTAGTTCATACGAGCCTCTCGATCTCGTTTGATTAAGAAATGCCTGCGTGCCTAACGCTGTGCACTGAGTCTATTGAACATACATACATTTATGTAACTTCCTGTAAAAAACATACACACTAGAAAACCCAAAGAAATATAAAAAAACAGAGAAAACCCCATCTTCAATAAAAAAATACGCTAGAAAACATTATCTTCAATTAAAAAACCTTTTACAAATTAATCTCCAAGGCCTGTAAAGCTCTTAATAGACGTCGCTAGTTCATACGAGCCTCTCGATCTCGTTTGATTAAGAAATGCCTGCGTGCCTAACGCTGTGCACTGACTATTGAACTGAAGAGGGAATCATTACGAAGATGGGCTGTTATTTCTGAGAACGCTATGAGTATGAAGATCTTTTCTAATTCATTCGTTTTGTTTTTTTTTTGCTTGTAGTTTGTAAATATGATTTGATTTTTGAAGTTTGTATTCTTGGGACCTATACTTGAACTTATTATTGACGGGCCTGTTGGTCTAGTGGTTAGTGACCCTGACTGCTATGCCGGAGGTCGTGGGTTCGATTCCCACCCAGGACAAATGTTTGTGTGATGAGCATAATCATTTGTTCTGTGTCTGGGTGTAATTTATCTATAATATGTATGTATTTAGAAATATCTAAGTATGTTTATCAGTTGTCTAGTACCCATAACACAAGCTCAGCTTAGCTTGGGACTAGACGGCGTTGTGTGATAGTTGTGGAATATTATTATTATATTATTATCAAATACGATTATTAAGAGACCATATATTTAAAAGTCATTAAACAAGTAAGGGTTGTAATGAAACATTGGCTTATATGTGCGTAGTACATATAAATATATCGATGTAATGAAAGAACTTAATCTACACTAATATTATAAACAGGTAAAGTTTGTTTTTTGTTTGTATGAGGTAATCTCTGAAAGTACTGGTCCGATTGCTATTTTTTTTTTCACTTCTAGGAAGCTGCTTTATTCCTGAGTTACATAAACTAGATTTTATGAACTATTAAGTAATAACGGGATATTATAGTTTGTAATCTAAATTACAAACTTTATAATATCCAGTTACTGCCAGCGGCTTCTCCCACTTGATAATAAAGAATTAACCCAAGAGAAAATACTCCGGGGATGTATCCTATGTGCTAGTCCAAAACATGGTCTATTATCCGTGTACCCAATCATCGAAATCTGTTCATCGAAACATAAAAAGACAGAACATGTACTCTCAAACATTCAGTTTTATAACATTTTTTTAATATATTATACCGCATTCTGAATATCAACATAAGTTACATTGTAGTATTTGTAGTATAAATTATTTAGTAGTCTTATCAACTGTAACGATATTTTTACTAAATATTGTATTTATTAAGTATTACTTATCATTTAGTAGGGAATTATCATTGCAGTTTCTAGGCTCAAAAACAACCACCTCGACTGCTATCACAAAATATCCAAAAAAAATTCTTGCATCAAAATGACTTTTCTTTCAATCTTACCAATGAAAAAGCGCAAGTGTAATGCTCTTCATCCAGTAAAAACGGATGTCACTTCAAGGCATATTTTCAAGACCTTGAACCATTACAAAAACATCCTCACTATATTCTCTGCATAAATTTAGTTTAGGAATAAACAAAAACTAATCTCTTAACTCTGGCAATAGAATAAAAATGTGTGCAGAAGTGACTATCTAGTTCTGAACGTATTTTAAAATAGGTAACCGTTAATGCTTAGAGCTGGCTTAGCACTAAGTTTCAATGAACAAGAGACCGATTTCTACTAGTTTCGTTCACTGATAGAATTGACAACTCTTCAGGGTTAGTGAGGAGTGTTGAAAGTAAGTAGGGATTTTTGATACGTAAGGAGAAACCTGTGTTGCGAATTGCTGCGATGGTTGAGGGCACAATACTGCGTTACGGCATCGCAACGACGAAACGACGTCGCACCATTGGACGATAAAACAACGCAACCCAAAAATTTGCTGTAAATTACTCACTGTTTTTTGCGAGAGCGCACCGGTCCGATTTTGTGGGGCAAAGCATCGGTACAGGTGACAATTTGCGGTGCGTATCAATTCGCAAGTTCTTGCGATGCGTCGTGCGAGCTTGCAGATTTTTACGATGCGACATCACATCACAGTTTTGTACTTAGGCCCTAAGCCAGAAGCTACAGTTTAGATTTTGAATCTCATATAGATTTATAGACCTATACAACATTACTGCCGTGTTACCGAAAAAGAGCATAACTAACATTTTTTGTCAAAATGAGTTATATATAATATTCGGAATCAGAAAAAAAAAGGCCTATCTGCCTGATTTTTTGTGGATTTTTAGCTACAAAATGAACAGAGATAACACAAGCTTAAAGGGCACAACTGCATCATTCTTTAAGTTTTATTACAATAAAAAGGCATATTGTGAGATATGACTTTTAGTTCACCTTTTTATTATTGATACATTTAATGGAAAGGGCATAACTGACGTACGTCAAATATAAAAGGCTTATGTGGCGATTGTGCTTATTTTTTATACAAACACTTTAGCAATTAATGTAGAAAGAAAAGTCACAACTGGCAGTTATGCCCTTTCTATTTACCCCTAACGCTTATAAATGTTGTATAAAAGAGGCACATTGACGTTTGTGCCTTTACTGCTAAACATTTGTGAACGGAGATGAAGTGAGGGGGGCACGGTATGCAAGGAATGCCGTCAGTTGTGCCTGATGTGTCGAGGCTTGTCGGTGCACCTTGTTCCGAGGGGTATCACGAGTGAAAGGAAATCTGCCATACTCACAAAGCTTGGTCCACTATGCCCACTAACAGGAGGGTTTTTTGGGAAATTACCTGTAAATGATCGAGCAGTCGATTTGTTTCAAAACCAAGAAGACTGAAATAATGCAAGACTGGTTTTTTATACTCACTTTAGTGTCGATTTAATTATTATGAGAATTAATATTAGGTGCTTTGAAGTTTCTAATTTTCAGCTTTAGAATTTTTTTTTTCTTTAATTTTGATAATAAAAAGTGCCTACTTATTTTGTAACTTTGTCAAGATTGTGATAGAGAGATGCATAGTGCCATTTTCAGTAATAAGAAGTTAATTCCATTCATTGGATTGTGATAAAAATTTAAACAACTTAGATGTTTGATACATAATTGTTATGATAATTATTGTTTTTAAACTTCGTTTTCTTTTTTTGATAAATATTTTGAAGTTCCTAACTGGCTGTGTTAACTAATTTTTAACTAGGAGAGATTTTGAAGTGTCATTTTTAGTAAACAATTCTGTTTTTGTTTTGTTGAATCCTTAAATTATTGATATAATTATTAATATTGATAGTACTTTTGAAAATTTGTTTGAAATAAATGTTTTATTTTCTTACAACTGCCTTATTTTGTTTCTTATACAATGACATTTATCAGCCTCTTTTAGAATATATAATCCTACTGCGGAGACACAATAAAATACACTCACAAAGTATAAAATATAAATATTAGGAATTAATTGTAATATTTAGGCTCGCGTTTGCCCACTATCTCACCTGATGGTAAGCGATGATGTGGCCGACGATGGAACACGCCTATGTATTTATTTTAATAATTTACAAAGAAAAGGCACAATTGAGTAAATATGCCTTTTTATCGTTAAATTTTAAATGTTTTACTCAAAATTTTACATTGAAAAGGCATATTTGGTTATATGTGCCTTTTAAATATAATATCGCTCTTTTCATGTTATTTTTTATGTTAAGTTAAAAAGAAATATGGTAATTATTAAATATATCCATTAAAATTAAAGATATAATATTGCTATCGTTGTATACATACCAAAAAAAAGCAATTTTTTACATTCACACAATTTCGAAAAACACATTTTAAACGTGTTTTTTTTTTACAAAATTCAAAAAATATTTTAATCTCGATTTTCTCAACATTTGTAAAATGTTAGTTGTGCCTTTTCGAATTACGACGGCAGATTAGTCGAAATCACTAAAGGAAATTTAGTTATCTGTTTCTTTTCTGTATATTTATAGCATAGGATTATGCATAAACACACACTGACTGGTTTTACTAGCGGTAAAATGTAGGTTTTTGAAGAATACCTATACATCTATACTTATAATAAATCTGTAGAAGTGAAAATTCTGTACATTTAAAATATCAAAAAAATAGATGGTGTTACCAGACTGACACCGAACCCAAAAATGTGATTAAAAAAATTTATGTCTGTCTGTCTGTCTGTTTGTTCAGGCATCAGGCAAAAACTACCGGTTCGATTACGATGAAACTTGGTATAATTATTCTTTAATATCCTGGGCACCACACTGGGTACTTTTTATCCCGGAAAAGTATATACAATAAAAAACAAACTTAATTTTGCGGTCCGATCCCTAGACCCGATTACTCTACCAACCGCAAATAATAAGTTTGTCGTAGGTTACGTCACCCGCAGAGGAGTTCACTAAGGGGCGCTGCACACGGCTAAGATTCTATAATATTTTATCTTGAGATACGGTGCATACACCAAAATATTTTTTTTTACAATTTTTGTCTGTCTGTCTGTTTGTTCCGGCTAATCTCTGCAATGGCTGGACCGATTTTTACGGGACCTTTTTTGGCAGGTAGCTGATGTAATAAGGAGTAACTTATGCTATTTTTATTTTAGAAAAAATAAATTCAAAATCCTGTAGTCCACGCTAACGAAGTCGCGGGCACAGCTATTACAAATAAGACTAATGTAGGTGATATGTTGGGTTTCGGGAACGTTTGAAACAGCTACCATGTAAATAGGTATAGGCAGTTAAACTCTGTCACGCCCTCTCTCTCCGTGAGCGGGAGAATATTTAATGATTTCCCACCTCGAAAAAAGGTGCAAATATTCTTATGGGCTCTGATTCTACATTCTTTTGACACGTGGTAAGGTAGTTTCGACGCACTCACTAAAGAAAGTAACGTTTCTCTCTGATTTATTTAGTCTATGATCCAGCCTAAAGTATTTTCAACAGAGACCTGTCATAAGCAAGACTAATGCGCAATACTTGACTCTTCGCAGACAGACTTGAGAACTGTTACAAGAACCCTCCACTTACGATCCATCAGTCTTGACGAAATACCACATGTTTTTACTACGTACTCTATTCACGCCTTGTTGACACTTCTAGTGACCCAAGAGCTGGCTTTTACTTTATACAGAGGGTAAGCATTGCTACATATTGTGGCTATGCCGCCAGTCTTTGCATTACCAGTCGATAGCGATGCGGAAGAGTTTATCGACATCATCTGTGATTGATTTAAAGTCAAAGCCATTTATTTGCATTGAATGTGGTACAAGAGATGTGATGCAAGAGATGGTTACTTAAAAAAATAAGTTATGTGATACTTATTGAAGTAAGCAAAAGTTTAGTCAGTTTTAACAAAGTGAGAATCGCTGTCTGTGCAATACGTATCTTCAATTTCTCTGATCATATCAGCCGTAAGGAGAACTCATTAAAATGTTTGGTGGTCCAATGGAAAGTCGAGGGCAAAGGATCCCGTGGACTCAAATACTGTGGACGGACTTCATTAAATCTGTATCACACTCCAGCATCAATTTCAAATGCCAAACCATCAAACACAGAGCCGCATGTCGTCACAACACAAAAGAATCGTTGCCGTTGGCGCAAGACTCGACCCAGACACTATGACGACCACTCTGTCAAGAGTGCACGAAAAAATCCAAAAAAAAATCAAATATTTTTATTTCACATAGGCCTACTTGACATGGGCACTTATAATGCGTCGGAAGCTAATGCACAGTTCCAAATTGGTCCTTTCCTATAGAGAAACAAGAAACTCCATGGTTACTCTTTAAAAAAACTGGTTGATGTTACATTATTTCCATATTTAAGAACAGTATAGAACAGTCATTTGGGGCAATATAGTGCCCCAAAAGCATAATACGAGTAAAAATAATTATAATTAAAAAAGTGATTCCTAATAAGAAGTAATCTAAGAATTGGTGGAGTCACATTCACATTATAAAACAGAGGCTAATTAAAAAAAAATAGCTGAAATCGCTCTACAGTAAGTAGGTTTATCTCTAGAGTGCACCTTTCTTCCGTAAGAAGTAGAAACCGATTCATTTTTCCCTCTCAGCAGAAAACGAAAAAATAAAAAGTAAATGGGATCGACTCCTTATCGACGGATGCTGGTCAACAATAGAAAATGGATTACTTTGCACTAGCACTGAAAGATTGGCTGGAGTACTTTTACTTACTACTAAGTAGTGTTTATTTTTTTTTTTTAATCTTTTCTATTTTTCTTCCTTTGTTTTAAACTCACTTCTGTCTGCGACTTTGCTCATGTGAAAGTAGCAAGTTATCACAAGTGAACATACTTTAGCTACGGCGTCAAGTATTTTGAGGTAACTGTTTCGGACAAGTAAACTTACGAGGACGTGTTATTCGATGTTATATCTTTCGGAATCATGTAAAAGGATGGATTGTGTGAGAAGTGATATGAAAGAAAAAGGAGTTAGTAATAATAATAATATTTATTTGCCCAAAAAGTTTGTACAAAAGAGACTTAAATTTAGTAAAGTAAGCCAGTGTTAAAATTAAAAATACAATACAGTAAGTGCCTCTGTAACCGAACTAGGCAAAAACCTGTATCTCGGTATACAGCGCCAAACCTCTCGGAGTGTGATTAGCATACTTAAAAACCATAAAATTGTGCTAACGAGTACAGTATTACTTATTTTAATTATACAATAAATTCAGTAGTTAACATTAAGTTAGTTTAGTATGTGTTATGAGAAGTGAGTGAGAGTGTAATGGGAGGTGAGTGTTGGGGTGTGTGTGATGATGTGTGAAAAGATATGTGCAGAGTAAGCTGGTGACAGTGTTTGAGTGTATAGATTAATTAGCGAAGAGTAGATTAGAAATTGTACAAAGGACCCTGCCTAACTCGATACGGTAAATAATTCCTCTGTGTCATCATAAATTAATGTCAATAATTAGGTACTTTTTTACCCTGTCTTTGCAACGAACACTATTTAGCGAGTAAATATCCAGAATATAGTTTATGTTATTTAATAGTGATAGCGTGACGAGTGACAGGACAGAATGGAAGAAAAAAAACCGGCCAAGTGCGAGTCGGACTCGCCCATGGAGGGTTCCGTAGCAGCAAGTAACATAATATAAAAGTTCTTGTAGTTCGTTGTAACTTTAATCGATGTTTTAATAATAGTGAATTTTTTTAGATTTATGACGTATTAAAAAAAAAACTACTTACTAGATCTCATTCAAACTAATTTTCGTTGGCAGTTTGCATGGTAATCTACATCATATATTTTTTTTAGTTTTATCATTCTCTTATTTTAGAAGTTACAGGGGGGGGGGACACACATTTTACCACTTTGAAAGTCTCTCGCGTAAACTATTCAAGTTAGAAAAAAATGATATAAGAAACCTCAATATCATTTTTGAAGACCTATCTATAAATATTCCACACGTATGGGTTTGACGAAAACAAAAATTTTGAGTTTCAGTTCTAAGTATCGACCCCCAAAAGTTATTGCTTTTTTTCTATTTTTGTGTAAAAATCTTAATGCGGTTCACAGAATACATCTACTTACCAAGTTTCAACAGTATAGCTCTTATAGTTTCGGAAAAAAGTGGCTGTGACATACGGACGGACAGACAGACAGACAGACAGACAGACATGACGAATCTATAAGGGTTCCGTTTTTTGCCATTTGGCTACGGAACCCTAAAAATGTGTTGCGCCGACCCCAAATAAAACGGGACTAGGGCAGGAAGATGATGATGATGATATAACACACTCTTCTGGGACTTTATCCCAGAAGAGTGTGTTACATGAGTACCTGTTGTCCTATTTCAGGACTTGGCCTAACCGTGTACCGGATTTCATCCAAATCTATTTAGCCCTTTGAGCACGACGGAGCGGAGTAACAAACACACAAACTTCACAAACTTTTGCCGTTAGAGTGATCTATCCCTAAGATCGAGCTTTAGAAAACCCGCCTAAAGAACAAACTGAACAATTATGTCAGTTCCTTAGTCATGTTTTCACTTGTCTGAAAATTCATCAAAATAGATAAGGGGTTTTAAATCCAACATCACGTTTAAACGGTCAGTCCGTATGTTTTGAAAAAAATATATGTAAAACTAGACTATTTGCCTAATAATTTCAGTTTAACATTTTTTTTTTTTGAACTTGATGTACTCTATTTTCAAAGTTATGTCTAACACAGACAAAAAAGCGAAAATCAGACAAAAACCATTGAGTGTATTTTTATAAAACTTTCACAAACTAAAAGATAATTTAATTAGGTACCAATCTTTTGATATTCGGTTTTTATTCATACTGTGTTTAATAAATGAAAGATATACTATTATTCAATTATTCTTGATGCGTGGAGTGTGACGCTAGCTCCTCTTTTGTTCGCTCAAGGTTGCTGGCTTTTTGTATCACCATAAAGAAAATCGTTTTCAAAATGTGTGAATAAATCCGCACCGAGGTCAATAGCTCTGGATATTCAAAGTGCAACGTTCTTCAACTCCATAATTACAAAACCCCAAGTGAGTAGGGACCTTTCCCATTATTAACCCCCCTTTTAGTCTTGACTAATTTGCCTAGAAAACGCCCCAACAGCCCTTGAGAACCCCATAACGACGTGATTCGAATTAAAAGAACCGAACCGTTTTAGAAGTGAAACTCATTTTATACTGGCCAAAGAGGCTCAAAAGGCCTTTGATGTTTTTCGTTGAATTTTTAACATTTTTTTTTTGTCTATCGGTAAATAATGTCTATCGTTTAAACATGACCTTTTTGTTTGATAACAGTATCTATTTTTAATGCTCTCTTTTTTTTGTAGTGGCTACAGAATGGGATTCTACTGTGGATTCTACATAAACAGTATTTATTAAAGTTTATTGCTTTTTTATTTATTTTGTTTACTAGCTGCTGCACACAGCTTCGCCCGAATGAAAATAAAAAAAATCTCCGAAGAAAACTTTCTCCCAGATTAAAATCTTATGTGCTATCCCAGAACATGGTCTACCCATGTACCAAATTTCATCCAAATCCGTTGAGCCATTTGAGCGTGAAAAATTAAAAACAATACACACACATTTACAAATTTTTGCCTTTATAATATTAGTGTGATTTGAGGTATTCGTGACTTGACTTCATACTAACATTCACTCGAGTCCGATAACCAAGGTTAAGCTAAATTTGCTAAGGTCGGTCACTGGATGGATACCCGTTTTCATAACAAGGCTCCTCCGTCCCTCAGAAAGTACGTTAAGCCGTAGGTCCCGCGGCTGGTATTTGTACATTTTTGACAGTTTTTAAGAAGAGTCATAAGCCATAAAACCCACTCCATTCTTGCTAAAGCAACATATTGCCCAGTTATAGGGTTGTAGGTCCGACAAGCAATCGCTCCGTATAAAATACTGGCAATCAGCTATCTGGTGTCTGACTACTTGCAATGACAACCAGGACCAATGAATGGCTTTACGTGCTTTCGTCTAGGGAGTGTCAGTAATTTCCTAGGTAAACTTAAAAGCGTACATTATGAATAAAATAAAAAAATGGGCCTCAATGAATTTAAATTAAAAAGATATTTCTTTTTAAGTAAGCTGAAAGTGACCTTATACCCAGAGTGTGGTCCCAATAGATGATTCAAATTATATTATTGCCCATATAAAACCATTTGTAATGTTGTTGGAATTGAAAGGGCTATTTATTATTATATTTATTAGGTACTCTTTCATCGCGGGCTTGCGGACAGTGAGCAATGGGTAGCTCGCTGTCCGGCCGTCCAGTAAATATCCGGACCAAGCCCAAGTCGTCGACGGCGTGCACTGTTCCCGCGCGCCTCAAGGAGTTGTCAGCAACAGCAGGGACCCAGCCGAGTCGAAGCCTCTGGGGCCAGGGTTATCCGAAAGGGCGCTCGAGCCCCGGTATGAAGGCTAGAAGGAACGGGGTGGGTCTTTTAGTCTGTAAGACTTTTTCCCACCATAAAAAAAGGTACTCTTTCATGTTCGAAATTTTGGTTTCGAATGTACTTTCTCTTGAAATTATATTTATAACACGAAAACCTTTTGAAGCTACACATATCCATCCGATTTAAAAGTCTGAAGTAAAAAATCGCTTACTATTAATCACCGGGCTTTTAAAGCCGAAAAGGTTTAAAGAAACAGTCAAAATCTTCTTGGAATCTATAAGGGCTTTTAAAAGACAAATCTGGGGTGAAATATCTGTCGCGTGAAAGCTTAGGAAGGCCGGGAGGGAGCACTCAGATCCTACGAGTCCCTATTTATAAAGATTACTGAACCAACGTATATCGACTTAATCACTGTAATATTATAAAACCGAACGTTCGTGTGTTTGTATGTCAAGATTCCGGATTCAAGGATTTTATTTGAAACTAACTTTTGCCCGCGGCTTTGAACGCGTACATAAAATATAGCCTCAGGAACAAAGTAACTTTCTATCGGTGAAAAAATTTTAGCAATCGGACTGGTACTTTCAGAGATTACCTCACAAATAAAAAAATAAAAAATATAAACTTTATTTCTTTATTATATTAGTGTAGATGTACTCGTAGCTAAACTACAAGCGCTTTTGAAATGTCAAGAAGACCATCAGAAAAGAGTTCACACTCTTTTCTGTCATGTTATATTATTACAAATATCTCAGTTGCATGTTTCTTGTCGCTACTAATACATATGTGTGAATGAATTAATGAATTTGTTTTAAGCTATTGCATAGCTTCTATCGCGGGCCTTGAGCGTGGAGACCGAATCCAGAAATTCCGTAACGAAAATAACCTACCACCCCCCACTCATTTGTTTTTTTGAGCGTGGTGACCGATAAGAAAACAAATGAGTGAACAATCAATCAAAATTCAATTCAATGTGTGAAAGTGTAACTTCAATTTATATCAAAGAAAAAAAAAGCAAAAGAAAAAAAATACTGGATAAATAAAATAAATAAATAATTATAATTGCATAAGTTGATAAAAACGCACGGTACCGTTCGTTGTGGTGTCACCAGGGGGAGACTTTTTTTTTTTTTTTTTTTTTATGGTGGGAAAAAATCATGCATTGACATCCCCCGCTCTTCTAGCCTTCATACCGGGGCTCGAGCGCCCTTTCGGATAACCCTGGCCCCAGTAGGCTTCGACCCGGCTGGGTCCCTGCTGTTGCTGACAACTCCTTGAGGCGCGCGGGAACAGTGCGCGCCGTCGACGACTTGGGCTTGGTCCGGAAAGTTACCGGACGGCCGGACAGCGAGCTACCCATTGCTCACTGTCCGCAAGCCCGCGCCTACGGTGGCCGGAAATCGGGATCAGAATCCCGGCGGCCGCGGCGGCGGCGATAACGCCGTTGCCTGATGCGTTCGGCCTCCTCCTTTGCGAGCATTACTGCTTCGCAGAAGTCGGTGACCGCCTGCCACTCCTCCTCGCTCCGGACCATGGCCTCAACCAAGGCCCGGCGCGAGAGGTCTCCGCCGCCGATCGCCCCCACGAGGGCACGGCGATGCTCCGCCCAAGCAGGGCACACCTCGACTGTGTGCTCCACCGTGTCCTCCGGGCATTCCGCACAGTGACGACACCCGGGCGTCACTTCCGCACGAATCCGGTGCAGGAAACTCCCGAACGAACCATGTCCAGTGAAGACCTGCGTCATGCGGAAGGTAAGGACGCCGTGAGGTCTTTCCAGCCACGCCTCAAAGAGGGGACTTACCGCCATGATTGTGGCGTGCCCATGACGGGGTTGCGATAGTCGCTGACGCCATTTCACCATGAGATCCCGCCGGAGCTCTGTCCGCCATGCCGTGACCTGACGCGGCAGCGGACTTTCACCCCGGCGTTGCATCTCCACGCGCATATCGTGCATGTGTGCAAGGACTGTTGCCTCAAGATCCCACGGTGGTAGGCCAGCCAGAAGGCTCGCCGCTTCGCGGGAGACCGTGCAGTATCCCCGCACCATTCTTATTGCCATGACCCTCTGGCAGGCGTTCAGCATGGACGCCGGTCGCTTTTTCAGCGACGGCGCCCACACCGGCGCCCCGTAGAGGGCCATAGACCGAACGATCCCCGCGTAGAGCCTCCGGCAGGAGGCATCTGGACCCCCAAGGTTGGGCGGGAGCCGCTTGAGCGCAGCCCCAGCCCGGTTGAGTTTGGGAGCCAGACGTCGGAAATGCTCCACGAAATTCCACCGGCTGTCGAGGACGAGTCCCAGGTACTTCATCGTCGACCCGACACCGATGTGAACTCCTCCTACCGTTAGTTGGGAACTCAATGGTGGCGCGTTCCGAGGGCGGTGACCGTGGAAACACATAGCCTCGGATTTGTGAAGCGCCACCTCGAGTCCCAACTCCTGGATCCTATCAACGACCATCGCAACCCCGTGTGTCGCTAGAGCGACCGCCGCCTGGTACGACTCTCCCTGCGCTAGAACCAGCGTGTCATCTGCGTAGCAAACCACGCTGACCCCGTCAGGGAAGTCGCCGCGCAGCACGTAGTCGTACCCGATGTTCCACAAGGGTGGCCCTAGTACCGACCCCTGCGGAACACCGCACGACATCTCTCGACGTTTCCAGTCTCCCTGGTGACCGGGGTAGACTATAAATCTCTCCGACAGATAGGCCTCGACCACTCGACAGAGGTATTCGGGCACCCGGTGGTACCGGAGTGCCCTCCGGATCGTACTCCAGGGCAGGGAATTGAACGCGTTGGCAATGTCCAAGGACACTGCCACGACACACCTGCCCCATGACACCGCATCCCCCGTCGTGAGGGCTCGCACGCGCATGATGGCGTCCACCGTAGAGCGCATCCTGCGAAAGCCGAACTGTCCGTCCGAAAGGTCCGGCCCCACCCGTGTTAGGCGCCCGACGAGGCGGTTTGCAATGACTCTCTCAAAGAGCTTGCCCACCTCGTCGAGCAGCACAATGGGCCGGTACGCGGACGGAGAGTCCGCAGGGCGCCCTGGCTTCGCTATGAGACCAGGGGGAGACCTATGTCCAAAACACAGGTGGCACAAATTTAAACCTTAGTGGTTTTAGTTGCTATTTAAGTTAGATAATCCTGTATTCTTTTGTATGAATGATAAATAAATAATGAAAACAAAACTGGATGTCTTTCGACTGAAATGATGATGATGATGATGTTTGTTATTTCTTCGAACGGTTGAATGGATTTCTTTGAAACTTTCTACACGGATAGACCATGCCCGAGAATAGTTTTTGTCCCAGAAGTATGATCCCTTACGATAATACGCAGGCGAAGCCGGTGACAGCAGCTCGTGTTAAATAAAATCTGGAAATTTGCTTAAACGGGAACCTTTTTGTGCTTTACAAAATTTTGAAGTCGTTAAGTTTTTATAACTCGAGTAAGTACTTATTTCATTTTGATTTTTCATAGATATTTACGTTTTACTTAACCACAGACAATTTATTTTTGTGCTTTGATAAATAACGACATATCAGTGTTTCCATTCCTGTACAATATGGAGACAGCGACATGCTTGTAAATTAAAACACTAGTACATATTAGTACAGTTGCTTTTATATAAATCAAAATCACAGATTTAATTTCACCAATTGCATCAGACTTCTTCAAAAATGGCCTGTTTAAAATATTTTAAATTAAAAATATACAGAAACACTGATTCATTCACTATAAATGTAACTTTGTTATCCTATATATTTATATGGGATTACAAAGTTATTTATGAAGTTGATGTATCTAGAAGTCTATACCGAAATTCCAAAATGTTCTAGTTTTTCTTTGATTTATACACTAAACGAGCAGTAATGGCCGAGTGGTAATGGCCCCGTCTTACGAGTTGTAAGGTCGCGGGTTCAAACCCAGCCAGGCGCATTTCTTTATGTAATTTATTTCATCGCCACTGCACTCAAAACGGTGAAGGAAAACATCGTGAGGAAACCGGCATGTCCTAGAACCAAAAATTCGAAGACATGTGACAATCACCAACCCGCACTGGACTCACGTGGTGAATTACGGCCATTTCCCTCTCCTAGAGAGGAAGCCTGTGTCCCAACAGTGAGAACATTATAAGGCCAACTATGGTATGCTATACACTAAAGGCTAATTGTATTTTAAATTAGAAGCTTCTATGTCTGTTAGAAATGCCTTAGACCTTTGATGATCGGTCAGTCAGTGAGCGACAAAATTAAGAAACTTTGACCAGTTATCATTCTTGAACTACTTATCCAAAATGAATGGAATTTGTAATATACCGTGTTTATTCAATGCCTGCATGGTAACTAAAAATTTAGGTTGTAGTTTTATACACAACGAAGTTATAGTGGATCGCTGAACTCTTTCGAGAAAAGAATGTTACGGCCGTGCCACGTTTTTGCTTGCCTTGGCGGGGGCACTGCCGTGCCCCTAATATCTTATACTGCTAATAGTTTTAAATTTATTGTCGTATCTTTGTCTCCACATCGTATAGGGGGTTGAAAGAATTCATTTGTCTCCACATCATATAGGGGGTTGAAAGAATTCATGTTTAAGAGCAACTTTTACGATAGGATTAACTATGATAAATGTAATATGTTAGGGGTGCGTTACTTTAATTTACTCACAATTCGGTCATTAAATAGGAATCAGACATTTTTTGTTTGATGCTCTTGAAACATACTCGTAAAATATAGTTATTTCAAACCTTGAAAGATCTTAATCTTTTTTTTTTGGGGAGTCATCAAATATCTCCTGTCGCTCTGGGTGTTCCTTCAATTGCCCTTTACAAGGGCCTGTAATTCTTTCGTACAATTTTACAACCCTAGTAGAAAAGATCCTAATTCCCTGATTAATATTATGAATGCCTTACAAACCCTGATAGAAAATATCCTAACTCCCTAATTAATATTATGCCTTACAGCCCTGGTAGAAAAGATCCTAACTGCCTGATTAATACATACTATAAATGCCTTACAGCCTTGGTAGAAAAGATCCTAATTCCTTGAATAATATAATAAATGCCAAAATAATTTTGTACACCTAAAACATACAGCCAACCATAATGAAATTTTGCGCAGTTATTTTTGAGTATTTTGCGTTTTGCGTGCGTTTTTTTTTTACATAATTATATAACACCGCCCTCATCTAGTTTAAACTGGCGAAAAAATTGACGTATAAAAGTGTTTTTAAAAACTTATATGCAAAATAAAGATCATTTAACATATCATCTAACATTGAACTACTACCCAAATTGTATCAATTTGTGTAACTGCCCCAATCACGTATTGATTACCAATAAATATCGTCGAACTTAATTACGTTTTCGTGTTTATTGAGCAATGAAATTGTTTAGTTACAAGCTATCTCATAGAGCAACGAGTGTCATAGACAATCAGCGGCCATTTTTTAAAGACGTCGTTGTCAAAACTTTACAAATGAACTATTTTTAATTTTAAGCGAGATTTTTTCGAATTCAGTAGCCCGATTCACGTAATGAAAACCGTAACGATATCGTAGCGAAACTAAATCGCTACGATATCGTTACGGTTTTCATTAGTGTAGTAGTGGATATTGTGATTGGTGTGGTTTAGTATCTCAAGTGTCTACACAACATGGAAAAACATTGAAAAAGAAAAGATCTCGTTAAAATGAAATAATGTTTAATCCTTGCTGACCAATCAGCGTCTCACCGTCGACGATAGCTGGTGCTGAAAATCAGCGCTGTGGCTCTGTCTCACATGAGCCCCAGCATTTTGCTGAGCGCTGGCCGTTTTGCGCGGATGTAACGCATATCTTACGTGCTACTTTAGTCGATATTGTTATTTATTTTATTTTAATGTATGCGCCATGTTTGACGTAAGTAAACACTTTTTCTTTCTTTCTTTTCTTACTTGTGATGCGTGGTTTTCTTTTTTCTAAAATTAAGATTAAACAAATATAAACATAATTATATTTCAAAGTTTTTTCTTCTGAAGCGGCGATAAGTATGACGACTATAATGTTATACCTTACGTAGTCTGCACTTGTTTACTACACAATGTATCATTTTTTTAGAGAAAAAATCATTCTTCAAAATGTTTACTAATCTGTGGTTTCATTTTTTTTTACACCACCTTCTCGATAATGTCGTTTTATACGTCATGCAAACCTCACTTAAAGCAAGTCATTCTATCCCTAGGGAGATAAAGCAGTATGGCCGATCCCTAGGGAATAATGAGATTTGAATTTGGAGCATCAAGAATCGTCAACATTGTGAATTAAAATGTAGGCGCATCGAACAACTTGACTCGAAATTCAAACCAAAGAGTATGTAATCACTATAATTCAAACTGGCCACTAACAAAAAAAGAAAATAGAATAAAACGTGCGTACTGACGACACGGGAGCATTATAGAAAATTGAAACTATAGAATCTTGGAGTAGTGAATTTTGTTTGTTTGATGAACTTGTAAATATTATAGGTACTTATATTTCTCTAATATATTATTTGGTCGACCAAATTGTCTTTTAATTATCTCACAGATGGTGTAAAAAGTAGAGTATGCAACACGGGTTTAAAGCTGTCTTTGTCTTGGGTGGCTTAAATTCCTCATTTCACTCAAGTTTCTTTATTAACTCCCTCGCAATGCTCAGGAGTTAATTTTATAAATCCCTCACTATCGTTCGGGATTAAAATCGGCAACCTTCGTTTTGTTCGGAATTCAACATGCCGCCCGCGACTTAAAGACACTAATTTATCCCCTAGTCACATAAACTACTATTATTTTTCTGTACTCTGTGGATATGAATGTCATTGTACTTTTTGTGCCACCCGCTGTGCACATACTTTCGAAAACTGTGTTAAAATTATTTTTTTTATTAACGAAATGGGATAAAACAAGCTGAGAAATCGGGACGATGCGAGGCTGTGAGTAATGACGTCTCTACTAGTTTAGCTATTCCGTGGTCTGTGTGTTACTCAGTCAGTCCAAACCAACAACCGTCAGTAACCACTGCTATCAAACGTTGTAGCCAAAATAGCTGTGGAAACCAATTAAATAGATATTAACACTGAGAAAACATTAAATCAAATAGATTGAAACAAAATTATTTGTGATATTTGCCTGTAAAACGTTATTTTTGAAGCCTACCTTTTAAGATAGTAAACGTGGGCTTGAAGACGACAGGCGATGGGTAATTCGCCGTCCGGTAACCATCCGGATAGAGATATGTGCCGTTGTCGGCAATATTGGTGAGAAGTGCGAGTATTGGTGGCAATATTGCCCAAAGTATGAATACTGACAACGGCACATCTCTACATCCGGACCAAACTCGAGTCGTCGACGGCACGTACTGATCCACGCACGCCTCAAAAATTTATCGGCAAAACCATAAGCCCAGCAAGATCCAAGCCTACTGACGCCATGGGTTATCCGGAAGAGAACCTCGGGGTCTTAAATTACAAGGCAAAGACGAAACATAGATGTGATTTTAGTCAATAAAAGTCTGACACAATAGACCAAGAGAAGTCGGATTTCATTTCGGATATGGTAGCGTGGCTTCGGCGATAAGTTATTCGTAGAAGCGATTTTTTTTTAAATAATTTGAATTTTTGGTTTAATTTTCATTAAAAAGTTCGTACTAAATTAGATAAGGTACTTAATTATCTGGCATGTACTCTTTACTTAGAGTCAGTAAGACTTACTAAAGTTGAGTTAACAGGCTCTTATGAGACAATTTTAAGCGACGAATTTCATTATCTTGGTATCATTTAGTGTTTACTAATTAGATTAATATCTAGTCATGTCTGACCTTGCTGATGAAATTAAATAGTAATTGTATTTGATTAGTTTTAAAATTGTCTTTTATGTGCTTAAAAGAACTAAGAATTTGTAAAAAGATACTCATTTTGTGATTATAAAGTACATTGTTATAGTACTAGCTGTTGTCTGTGGCTTCGCCCTCGTGATAACAGAAAATTATTCCAACGAAACATACCTACTCTCGGGATAAAAAAAAAGTGACGTCAGCAACCGTAGGGACCCAGCTGAGTCAGAGTTTACTGGGGCCTTGGGTGATATCAAAGAGAACCCCGGGGCCCTGGAAAGAAGGCAAGGAAGGGTTTTAGTCAGTAAACATTTGATACGAAAGGCGGGAGATGTCATTAGATGATATCCCATCTAAAAAAAAAACAATATGTGACTATAGTATGATAAAAAAACAGGCTAAAAAATTGCTACGTAAACAAACTAGAAAAATGTTCCACAAAACTCTAATACAATCTGTTTAAAGTGTAAACATCAATCACAATCAATTTGAAACATAAATCCATTTCTATCATTTCACTGTTAATACGAGCGTTATGTTTGAACAGACGTCTGTCAGGTGCCAGAGACCCTACCACGAACTCTTAAAGCGATCCATTTTACGACCTAAACTGAACTGTTAAAGGGATGGAGCTGTATAGAGTGTAGCTCCAACCCTCTCTCTCGCTCGCACGCTTGACATTTTAACACATCATTATTATTTTATACATATTTACTTATCTCAAGACCCTGAGGTCCTGGAAATTGAAAAGCATACGAGGAGCCGGAACCAACTCGCAGAGGCCCTTTTAGAAGCTTTTAATGGAACGTGGTACCAACCAGTGACTATACCCGTATGCGCTATGCTAGCTATGCTGCTTTTGGAGTTTTAAGTGGGCTGGTTACCAGGAACTATATTAAGACTATGGCCCCTGCCTGAACAATGTTTTTAATTTCCATCGATAAAAAAGCAGGGGGTGACTTTTGAGTGACTGTTGAGTGTGCATCAACAAATGGGCCCCCAAAACGGTTGCTAGCACGAAGTAACGTAGCAACAAGGCATGTTACGGCAATGCAAACGGTACCGACACAGACTTAGGGTTTATTGGAGCGCACAAGCCCCACCACGACGTCAACGTAGAGATACGGCGATGGGGTTATTATTATTATAAACTTTATCATTCATTCAGTTTTTTTTTTCATCATGGTATCGTGAGGAAACCGGCATGTTCTAGAACCAACAATTCGAAGACGTGTGACATCCACCAACCCGCACTGGGCCCGCGTGGTGGATTACGGCCCATTCCCTCTCCTAGAAAGGAGGCCTGAGTCCCAACAGTAGGAACATTATAAGGCTGACTATGCTATGCTACGGTAAAGCCACAGATGCCTAAGGTGCTGCGCAAATGGAAACACTTGTTGTTCCAGTTCCACTCAACGCATAATGAGTATGAGATGAGTACATGAGTATGTGTTGAGTGGACACAAAAAATGTTTACGCAGGGAGTGGATGATTTCATACTGGTTCTATAGAAATCAAATATTCATCGGTAGCTTGTATCTGTCACAAGACACACGTTTACGCCCTGCTTATGAGAAGTCTGTCAAGTTGTTTTGCGGTCACTGAGGCTTGGATCAGGACAGTCCTTTGTGTACCTGATCCTCTTTGAGGCTAACAACATAAATAAGGTATCAAGCACGTTGATGTTTTTTGTTGGTATTATGATACAGAGGCGTAGCGTGGAATAATTTAAACGTGGGTGAAGGCACATCTGCCAGGCTTTTTTCTTTTATAAATTCGAAAACGAGACAGCGACCGTCGCAACCCAGTGTTAGATCACATCGTCGCTTACCATGAGATGAAATAGTGATCAAACGCAAGTGTCGAGTACCGAACGCGGCGGATGGTCAGCCAGTACTATGAATTTGATCTTTATGTGTATCTAAGTAAGGTTGAGTATAAATTGAAACAACTTAGTACTAGATACTAAACTAATTTTTATTTTCATAACGAACTTTATTAACTGAACCCTAACCAGATGGCGGAAAATCTTAACATCGACTTCTAATTTGACGTCAACGCCATCTAGTTAGGAATCCGTAACTAATACATTTTTGAACTTAAATCTCGTTCTAAACAGCAAGCCTACGAATTTTAAAAAAAGATCCTCGTTCTTGACCTTTCGAATACCGTAATTAGAGACGCAATAGAAAGACAATGATCTCTCATTGTCGTCAGAGCGAACGCCGGCGTTCACTTGGGGTTTAATGAATTAAAGAGCCCTCACTTGTGCGAGACCCACGCCTAGCTACGCCACTTACACCCGTAATCTCTCTCGGTTATGTACACTGATTCCTATTCTATTATGGACATGGTTTTGTTGTACGTATCGTTTTTAAAGCTCTCTTTTTTTTCGGCTCTAGGGCGAATTGGCCTTTCACTTCGCCTTAGAGCGAATGTGGTTTCAGTTGCCCCTTGCATTCTAGGACTGCTGGTTTCTTTCTCAGAAACGCGGTCCTGGCGGGCATCGGACCTGCTGGACCCCTACGGTTTTGCTGACATCTCTATGAGACGCGCGTGGAACACTACGCGCCTTAGACGATTTGAACTCAGTCCGTGGATGGTTACCAACCGGCCAGGCGGTGAGCAACCCGTTTCTCGTCTTCCGTGCCTACCACAGCCAGTAGTCGGGGTAGGTCTACGGTTGTATGTCCTTTCCCTCACGCGTGCAGTCGTCTCTTTGGCTAGCATTACTGCTTCGCAGAAGGAGGTGTTCGCATCCCATTCCATTTCGCTCTGGACCAGGCCCGACGCGAGAGGTTACCGCCAGCAATCACCTCCAAGAGGACTTGACGGTGCTCTGCCCAAGCGGGGCACGCTTCTACCGTATGCTCCACCATGTCTTCCAGGAAGTAACACAAGCGAGTTTTAGTCAGGAAAGCTCCACCCAGTGCTGGAGAAGTTAATTGACAATTTCCTTACAGCAAGAAATCTACACTAATATAATAAAGATGTAAAGTTTGTTTTTTTGTTTGTAGGAGGTAATCTCCGAAAGTACTGGTCCGATTGCTAAAATTTTTTCACTGATAGAAAGCTGCTTTTTTTTGAGTGACATAGGCTATATTTTATGTACGCGGGCGAAGCCGCGGGCAAAAGCCAGTCTAATATAAAACTGAAATACCATTCACTGATTAATCATAAAATCTGAGAAACTATACCACCTACAAACTTAAAATTTGGCAGGTAGGTTCCTTATGCGATGTAGACATCCGCTAAGAACGGATTTTACAAAACTCCACCCCTAAAGCGTTAAACTGGGGGTTGTTCTACAAAAGCGAAATACCACTCACTGATTAATCACGAAATCTCAGAAACTATAACACCTACAAACTTAAAATTTGGCCGGTAGGTTCCTTTTAGGTAACTGTCCGGACCGAGCCCAAGTCGTCGACGGCGCGCATTGTAGCGGCCTTGCGGACGGCGAGCTATGGATAGCTCGCTGTCCGACCGTCCGGTAACTGTCCGGACCGAGCCCAAGTCGTCGACGGCGTGCATTGTTCCCGCGAGCCTCAAGTAGTTGTCAACAACAGCAGAGGCCCAGCTGGGTCGATGCATACTGGGGCCAGGGTTAATTAAGAAAAATAGCTCAACCCCGGTATGAAGGCACGAAGGAACGGGGTGGGTTTTTAGGCAGTAAGAGTCTGACACTATCTCCCGCTCCGCCCAAGAGCGGGGATGTTATTGGATGATTTTCCCACCGAAAAAAAAACCTACAAAACTTAAATTTGGCAGGTAGGTTCCTTGTAGGGAGTAGACATTAGCTAAGAGGGAATTAACGCTATGAAGAAAGCAAATTTTACAAAACTCCATCCCTAAAGGGGTAAAACGGGGTTCCAAAGTTTGTATACAGAATCCGACTACCACTCGGGCGAAGCCGCTGGCAGAAGCTAGTAAAAAATAAAATACCCACTACAAGTATGGTTTTTCCTGCAAATCCCTTTTCCGATAGAGTAACGAAGTTTCGCAAGAGGTGCTAAC
Organism: Mythimna ferrago; assembly: GCA_910589285.2. Lineage (NCBI taxonomy): Eukaryota > Metazoa > Arthropoda > Insecta > Lepidoptera > Noctuidae > Mythimna > Mythimna ferrago. The sequence continues at coordinate 10,757,783 of OU342694.1, read as the reverse complement.
TCGATGTTACTGATTACCGCTTGACCTATATACTGTGAACCTGTTGTGCGCACCATCTTAGCCGTTGCTAACTTGCTACCAACAGTTTTGTATTTTTTTCTTAGCATTTTTGTTAGAACGTCATAATAATTGACGTGATCGTGTAGTTATAACGTTTATTTTCTGTGTTCGGTTTTAGAACTAAGTATGTTGAAGATTTTATTTTGTGTACAACGAATACTCAAAACAATCTTAACCATGTTATCTTTGGTGATAATGTTAATTTTGACCCTTTTTTTTATGGTGGGAAAAAATCATGCATTGACATCCCCCGCCCTTGGGCGGAGCGGGAGATAGTGTCAGACTCTTACTGACTAAAAGACCCACCCCGTTCCTTCTAGCCTTCATACCGGGGCTCGAGCGCCCTTTCGGATAACCCTGGCCCCAGCTGGGTCCCTGCTGTTGCTGACAACTCCTTGAGGCGCGCGGAAACAGTGCGCGCCGTCGACGACTTGGACTTGGTCCGGACAGTTACCGGACGGCCGGACAGTGAGCTAAATGTTAATTTTGACCCGAAAGAAAGGAAATTATTAGGACTCAGATTGCCTTAGTCATAGTCTTTGTTATTTTTATTTACTTAATATTTACACCCGTATATGTATCTATAATATAAAAATGAATCGCAAAATGTGTTGGTAAGCGCATAACTCAACAACGCCTGAACCGATTTCGCTAATTTTTTTTTGTTGTGTTCGTTATTATGAGGAGAAGGTTCTTATGGAAAAAATAAATGAAAATTAGGGTAGTGTAGGGTAGAGTAGGGTAGTGTAGGGTAGTGTAGGGTAGAGTAAGGTAGAGGAGGGTAGAGTAGAGTAGGGTAGGGTAGAGTAGGGTAGAGTAGGGTAGAGTAGGGTAGAGTAGGGTAGAGTAGGGTAGAGTAGGGTAGAGTAGGGTAGAGTAGGGTAGAGTAGGGTAGAGTAGGGTAGAGTAGTGTAGAGTAAGGTAGAGGAGGGTAGAGTAGGGTAGAGTAGAGTAGGGTAGGGTAGAGTAGGGTAGAGTAGGGTAGAGTAGGGTAGAGTAGGGTAGAGTAGGGTAGGGTAGGGTATAGTAGGCTGAAGTAGGGAAGAGCGGCAGCGAAGCCGCGCGGGTACAGCTAGTTTCTAATATAATACGATTATTTTCACATAACAAAAATTTTCACATAATCAGGAAAATGTATAGAGCAGGTGTTATTATTTCGTGATTTCAATGTATTATAGATGTAATAGCTAGTTTTATATATAAACGAGAATTTATAATGGTATTAATTAATTAATTAATTTATAGTGGTTTGTATATTATTAGGTATTTTACGTATCTATTATAACTATATAATTACTAGCTTTTGCTACTGGCTTCACTCCCCTCAACTGGGTAGGTATCTAACCTACCTAACTACCGACCTAATTATTTATCTACCTACTTATACTACCCAACCCTACATACCCACCTGTCTACTCTACCCAACCCTACCCACCTAATAGTTTCGCTAGAACCTTCATGTAAGCTGGTGAGCCAAACAAAAAAAAAGAACTATTACAATCGTTCCAGCCGTTTTCGAGTTTTAGCTACACTGGCGAACAGAAACTGATTTTAGATGAACCATTAGGTTTAGGCGCATTAGGGCTAATTCTCATTTTGGCAACCGACTCCCAAATGGACTACTTCTCATTATGGCCACTTCTCATTTTGGCTACTTCTGATTAGGGCTACTTCTCACATGGGCTACTTCTCACTTTGGCTACTTCTCACTTGGGCTACTTCTCACTTGGGCTACTTCTCACTTGGGCTACTTCTCACATGGGCTACTTCTCACTTTGGCTACTTCTCACTTGGGCTACTTCTCACTTTGGCTACTTCTCACTTGGGCTACTTCTCACATGGGCTACTTCTCACTTTGGCTACTTCTCACTTGGGCTACTTCTCACTTGGGCTACTTCTCATTAGGGCAATAGCCCACTCATTATGACTACTTCTCATTAGGGCTACTTCTAAAAATTTGGGAATGTTTATTGAAATAAGTACTGTCTTTATGTATATAAACATGTTTATTCATTAATAAGAGATCAATTACATTATTTTAAGAATAAATCAACATTAATTGAACCAATGTAATAGGTAAGTATACAATATTATAAGTATTACTTCTTGTAATTACTTTAGTCCGGTTTAAAATAAACCATCTATTAGTATTATTTTTGTGGTTTACACTCTGATAAACTTTATATAGATAGTCCAAAGGTTATCTGATAGATTGCCCGGTGCAATAAGACCGCCCCTTGTATGTACACTTTAATTGTTTCCATAAGTTTTTGTCCTGCGTTTTTTAAGAATATAGATTTAAATAAACTAGATCGTAAGAAACCCGATTCCGATTATAATCAACGTCCGATTATAATTTGGGTGTCTTCAAGGCTAGGGTCTAGGAGTGAATAGGGTCTTAATAAACTAGTGCGCCTCACCATCAGAGATTGCATCACTGCTTACCATCAGGTGGGATCGCAGTCAAGCACTAGATTATATCAATTAAAAAAAAAAGAAAATAAAGAATGATATAATATAAGAAAAGATTTTCTTCAGTTTATTTTCTAAATCATGAATTCACTGCCCGACAACTTTGCAGCCGAAACCGTGGACTGTAAAAAAACACTTAATTTTAATGAAGGTGAAAAGCATTATGAGAAACATTGTCTGCTAATTTACCCTTGAAGGCGGTTAAATATTAGATGGAATTCCATCGGGCGAGCGGATTGTATTTTAATGAGAGGTACCGGTTCGAGTGTTGTAACAAAATCCTTTTTTCTGTTGCAAATCTGAGCCTTCTGAGTATAGACCAGTATATAGTCCAGCAGTCTAGTGTTGGGCACTCCACAATTATAGCGGTAAGTCCCCTCTTTGAGGCGTGGCTGGAAAGACCTCACGGCGTCCTTACCTTCCGCATGACGCAAGTCCTCACCGGCCATGGCACGTTCGGGAGGTACCTGTTCCGGATTCGAGCGGAAGAGACGCCCGGGTGTCACCACTGTGTGGAACGCCCGGAGGACACGGTGGAGCACACAGTCGAGGTGTGCCCTGCTTGGGCGGAGCATCGCCGTGCCCTCGTAGGGGCGATCAGCGGCAGACCTCTCGCGCCGGGCCTTGGTTGAGGCCATGGTCCGGAGCGAGAAAGAGTGGCAAGCGGTCGCTGACTTCTGCGAAGCAGTAATGCTCGTAAAGGAGGAGGCCAACTGCATCAGGCAACGGCGTTCTCGCCGCCGCACAGTATACGATTTGACAAATCTAGGTGGACAAAAATCGGGAATGCTGGTATTGCTTTTTGGATGATTGTAAATGATTGATCTACGGTATAATAGTAAAATTAAAAGCATATTTTATTTTTAAAACAATATTTGTTGAGTTTTTAATAAAAAATTCAAATCTTAATGGTTTTTATACATGCCTTTTTGAGGCAGTTTTCTTAAGAAAGCTATGTATGGGTCTGAAGACATTAACATATATTTTATTAAGTCATAATTAGTCCGATGACGTGAAGTTTTAAGCGTATGCTCCAATCGCACTCTTCTAATTTCTTTATTTTTAAAAATAATTCAACTCGTTTGTAGAGCTTACCAATACATTTTCAAGAATATTTTTACATATTCTGATAGCTGTGTGATCAAGAAGTCCTTGAAGCTGAATTTCAGCCCATGTAACACTAACTGTGATTAATTCCACTGGAGGATAACACTCTTTTTTTACTCGTGCTAATTGGTCGTAGCATGGATATAGCGGAAATCCCCTTTCTTTTGCTTCTTGTTGTATATTTTTGTAAGTGTGGATTGTTAATTATTTGTTATAAACAAGGCTAATGCTTCTTCAGCAGTGTATGGTCGTAATTGTTTTTCGGAATTCGTACTTCTTCTGGACGTTGATAAAAGTTTCCGAGCTTTCTTATATGTAGTAGCACATCTTGGTGAAGCCGTGGATATTTCCTGCATTAAGTCAGCAGCATCACGTCTTCCACTTGATCGAACACTCAATTGAGCAGCATATGATAATTGTTCTTGGCTATAACTAGTTAGCAAATGTTGGACTTTACACTTTTTGTTTTTTTTTGAACTATTTTCAAAACTTGTTTGCGGTCTCCCACGAATGGAACTCGATTTTGAACACTCGGGGATCATATCTAAAACTATATCTTCATTTAGCCACTCTTCGCAAGAACGTAGAAACAAGTCCAACTTTCTTTGCTTCCGTTTCCCTTTTTCAGGAATTTTTTCACATTCATTCTTCATTTAGGCACGCAAAAGCCGTTCAGCTTCTTCAATAAGGACTGGAGCACCTAATGTTGACTTTAAAAAGTCAATCATTTGAGTTACTCACCCTTTAGCCGAAATTTAACGCCAAAATTCAAACAACGATTTTCGTTGCAAACGGGCACGTATTACAAAAATACGAAAAAAGGTTAATTTGCGCAAATAAACGCAAAATATAACAACTTGTACCAAATAATAGAATAAATAAGGAATCATTTAAAACTATTTCCTCCATTTTGCAGTATATTGCTAAGTACTTTATCTCTAATTACATTTTGAATCACATGTTATGAAAACGAATTAAAAAGGGGTATCTTTAGGATCATATTTTATCATCTTAAATAAAAAACTTTTTATAAAAAAAATATAACCGACTTCACTAAAAAAACACTAAAACGATCAAAATAATTTTAATTTCGGAAGTCGGTGTTTTTCGTTATTGTTTGTTCCTTATTTAACACCGACTTCCGAAATTAAAATTATTTTGATCGTTTTAGTGTTTTTTTAGTGAAGTCGGTTATATTTTTTTTATAAAAAGTTTTTTATTTCATACTTTTTAGTTGCAACACACTTACAGCCAGAGTACTTTTTTCTCATGTCAATTCCAATTAACTCAAACCCTGCTAGAATACATCATTTTCACATGAAGTTCCCGTGTCTACCTTCCACCTTCCGGCTCCATCATCAGATCACTTCGATAGTACCTTATAGCCAAAGTGCATCTCATGACATTTCTAATAAGCCCAAACACGGGTAGGATACATTGATTAATTACGGAGTTCCGGTGCCTATCTTCCAGCTCCATCACTATCATCAGGTTACTTCGATGATACCATTTTCAACATAACTATTCAGAACTATTCATTTATTTGTACTGTCATAGTCGCTTAACTATGTTCATTGTGATATTTGTTTGAGTATGAAGTTCCGTTGGCAATTTCTGGTCTTCTTAACCAGTTCAGCCTCATCAAATGTCACTTTTTGACTGTAAATGCTTAATTCCTTGATGAGAATATCAAAATGACTATATAGTTGCCTATAATATTTGAGGAGTTCCCTCGATTTAGCCAAGATTCCATCATCAGATCCCGACTTGGTGACTATGGGACCATTTGGGAAGTATACCCTTTCCAACAAAAAAAGAATTTTTCAAATTGGTTGGTAAGCGGCGAAGTTATGCCCGAACATACACAAAAAAAAAAAAAAAAAAATACAAACATCGGAATTGAGAACCTCCTCCTTTTTTAGAAGTCGGTTAAAAAGTAATTTGGTGTAATATTTTAACTAAATAAAACCATAATTACCTCTAGTTGAAGAATCCATCACTAAAAAGCACTTGGTATTGCACAAAACACTCAGAGACATGCAGACACGTTAACGTTAGTGGTCGCACTGAACCTGCGCTCGCTTACCTTTTATTGAAAGGGCATCTTTGCCTCTTGTTCTCGGAAGGGTCGTGGAACCCAGGTATGTTTGATTTGTTTTGTGAGTTGCTATTATTATTCAAGAATGAGATACAAGTGAAAAAAATTACCATTTCAAACTTTTGGATTTTCGATTATTGTCCACCTAGATTTGCGAAATCGTATACTGTGCGCCGCCGCCACTGGGATTCTGATCCCGATTTCCGGTAACTGTCCGGACCAAACCCAAGTCGTCGACGGCGCGAACTGTTCCCGCGCGCCTCAAGGAGTTGTCAGCAACAGCAGGGGCCCAGCTGGGTTGAAGCCTACTGGGGCCAGGGTTAGTTTCGAAAGACAGCTCGAGCCCCGGCTAGAAGGAACGGGGTGGGTCTTTTAGCGGGGGTTGCCATTGGATGATTTTCTCCCACCATAAAAAAAAGCAGTCTAGTGTGACTGCAGGACTATTATAAAGCCAAAAGTTTGTATGTTTGTTACTTCTTCACACTCGAACGGCTGTACAGATTTCGATGAAACTAAGTAAACGGGTAGACTATGTCCTGGAATTGCACCTAAGATACTTTTTATCCCACGAGTTTGTCCCTTGGAATAAAATAAAGAAAGAAAAACAGTTTATCCACGCGCAATGACACAATGTTAAAACTAGCTAAGAAACATAATTATTATATAGGAAGGATATGCGTCACATCTGTGCAAACGGCCGAACGCTCAGCAAAAAACTATCCTCTCAAACACAGCTCACAGCGCTGCTTTTCAGCGTGGGCCGGTGGCGGTGTCGTCATAAAGAAGGAAAGGTGCAGTGTGCAAATAGATTTGGATCGAAAAAGGAAACAAAAATAATTTTCTACTAAAACTCGAGCAAAACCACCGGCAGTGTTTAGTAGAAAAATAAAACCTTGTGAAAAATTACATGACCCTACTCTACCCTACTCTACCCTACTCTACCCTACTCTACCCTACTCTACCCTACTCTACCCTACTCTAAATTATATTTAATAGTCTATCATTCCACCTCAAACAAACGTTTTCATACCGAAAATAAAAAAATAGTCAAGTTAATATAACTTTAACTTGACTATTTCACTAACAAGCTTGAATTAAACTAAGAAAATATTTTTTAATGAGACGGTAAACGTCTTAGAGTGAACTTTAAACGGCAGATCAAGTAACATCGTTAAATCCTTCTGAGGCTTGCTTACATCGTAAAAGATTACCTTCGAAGAAGTGTACTATAAACTTAGTATTTTCAAATTCATTTATTAATTTTGTGAACACAGGGTAATCCGCCGAAATGCATACAAAATATTGATGCAAATGTCAGCCGAAAGACGTCCACTGTTAGCCAAGCGTCGCCACAACGATCGGTCCTGTGCGTCACGCATCCATCGGATTCCCGCGACCTTGACCAGGTCACCGGTCCACCTTGCGGGTGGACTTCCAACGCTGTCTCCACTCCAAAACCTTTCGCCCCATTGACCATCTGAACTGCGTGCAATGTGCCCCTGTCCCAATGCCACTTAAAATACACACACAATTTTACTGATAAATGATTTTATTTGTTTTTTTTTAAAACTAGATGAGGCCGGTGTTTCCTAGCTGACTACCCTGAAAAGAAACACCGAAACAAACTCAGGGGTCAAAGTCTCTTATAAAGTCCATACAGCAAACATGTAATGTTCAAATCATATGAGAACCATGCAGATAAGTGTCTGAGATGGTCTTTAGAGGAAAGAACCACACAGATTTGAGTGGACCCATCCATAATCAGTGCAAGCATTTATCAATATTCATATAGCTCAACTTAGGACTACTAAAGAGCGCAACGATTTGACGAACAGTACCAAGGAAAAGACATTTGGGTAGGCTGTAGAAATGCTCAAATTGCCAGACTTTCGTCAAAATACCTGAAAAGAAAAATAAAATTTTCCACATAGTCCTCATCACAGAACAGATGAAAGAGGTTAGAATAGCTTTCTGGGCGGGCACGCGTGCCACAAAGTAGTGCAATGCTCATAGTTCAACTACCAATAGCAAACTTGCGATCTAAGTGTGCGTGGTCTGTTAGTTGCGTAATGCGCGTTCGTATTGGTTTACTGCCTGTAATGGAGTTACAATTGCCAAAACGGATTAGAGTGGGGATAGCTTTGGGCATTCCATACATTGGCGAGCCAATCGTCTTCGTTGTTAGACACATGCAGCAACGCAGGGAACGCATCAGGAGTGATGTCTATGACACGATGGCGCGGCAGGCAACCACTGACACTCCCCGCCCCCGCGTCTCACTTCGCACCACTAAAGAGACCGAATATTTGACTTATGCGCAACTTGAAGCCAGCGCTCAAGATCCGTGACGGCAATTGTAAAGGATGTGAGACAAGCGGCGACGTTCGTAGTAGTACTGGTAGAAATCGGAAGGTATTTCCTTTCCAACCTCTTTTGTCTTTTCTGTGATCCTCATATTCACAGTTATAAACTACTCTAAAATCATGTCCGTAAATTGTAGTTAGTGTAATATTCTATTGTTCTTACAATCAGGTTTAAGTACTAATAACTCAATTAGACTGCGTGGTAAACCGCGACTCAACTTCGACAGTAACGTTCAAACAATAATGCGAAGCACTAAACTTGATTATACGTACATTGTGACGTCATAATTTTAGTGGAGTTATTGTCAGTTGGTACTTGGTAGTAAATATTTGATGTGACAATGATTTCTGAGTACACAAACTGAATTAAGTACTTAGGAAATGAAAGCGTAATAAAAAATTTAATTTTTTATTTTTAATGATGTGCTTATAAATGATAAATGAAATTTATTTTGTAAATAGGTTTAAAAAACACTTTTACACGTCAATTTTTTTTCCGTCAATTTGTGCTAGACGAGGCCGGTGTTTCCTATCTGACTACCCTGAGAAGAAACACCGAAACAAACTCAGGGGTCAAAGTCTCTTTTAAAGTCCATACAGTAAATATGTAATGGTCAAATCACACTATCGTAGTCATTGCTCCCGATTCTCTTGTACATCACCTAAACTTATTTTAATCTAGCTTTTGTTCTCAGCTTCGTCCGCGTAGTTACGTAAAATATCCTCTATCACTCAGGAATAACACGGCTTTCTATAAATGAAAAAAAAATTCGCAATCGGACTAGTACTTTCAGAGATTGCCTCCTACAAACATAAAAACAAAAAAATAACAATCTTTACCTCTTTATAATATTATGTGTATATGAGTCGACTCTATGGTTTTAATTTCAAATCGCTACCTTCACGCGTTCCCAAGATTTGACACTAGACAGACAAAAAGTGATCCTACAAGGGTTCCGTCTTATCTTTTTTAGATATGGAACCCTAAATAGTACCGAAGAACACTATAACCTTTAACAATTTTATTAGGCGCCCTTTAGCATCCACTCAATTAAAGTAGAGGCATCTCACTCAACGAATAGCACTGACGCATCCAATTTAAACCGTAACTTTACATCAAATTAAGCGAATAACTGCATCACAATAAATGTTAGCGGGATACTGAGTTAAGGGTGGTTAGTGGTTACAGACGATAGCCTTTTCCACTGTCCCACCGCTGAGGAAAAAGCTTCTTTTGTTTAGAGAAAACACAATTAATTATGATGGTTTTGCGTCATGTAAAGCCAGATTTTTAGGGTTCCGTACCCCAAAAGGAAAAAACGGAACCCTTATATCACTTTGTTGTCCGTCCGTCTGTCTGTCTGTCAGTCTGTCAAGATCCTTTATCTCAAAAACGCATGAAGGTATCGAGTTGAAATAAAAACTATATACTCAGGTCTGTAGTCCCTTCAAGCTGTGGAAAAATCAAACTTCTAAGTTAAAGAGAATAAAAAAGATACGGCCGTTTATGTCGCAAAAAACGTATATTTTGACTCTCAAAGATCGAAATTCATAGGGTACTTCCCGTTGACCCAAATTTCAGGATTTCTAGCACAGGTGTAGGAAAAAATCTGAAAATAAAAAAATTGTTGTTTTCTAAGTCACAAAAAAAAAATTTTTTTTGCAATCTTGAAAAATCTTCGAGACTCCATTCGAGAATTGCAGTTGGCACGAAACTCTCAGTGCGGGAGTCCGACTCGCACTTGCCCAGTTTTTTCTATCGTTTTTCTAATACTGATTTTCTAAATGAACGGACTAAGAAAGTACTATATCATCAAAAATAATAATACAAATAATAATACAGAATATATCTATCTACTATTAACTTTAAATTCACTACGCAATTTATATATGATACTAGCTTTTGCCCGCGACTTCGCCCGTGTACATAAAATATAGCCAATGTAACGCAGGAATAAAGCAGCTTTCTATCGGTGAAAAATTTTAGTTATCGGACCAGTACTACCTCTTACAAACAAACAAAAAAAGCGAACTTTACCTCTTCATCATAATAGTGTAGATAAAAGCTTGTCGCAAGATTTAAGTACTCGGTATACAGATAGAAAATTAAAATCAATCAGATCGGTGTCAGAGTGGTTTAATTCACTTATTTATTTACACAGGTGAATCTCGTCAATAGAAATCAAACGAGCCCAAACTCGATTGGGTTGTGTCGTTTTATAGCGGAGTTCCTACGGCCACCTTTCAGCTCCATCATCAGATCAGCTCTATTTCATCTCATAATATTGCATTGTCACGCAATATTCACATGTGGACAAAATTTCAGCTCAATCGGTTGAAGATAATTGCTTCAAAATTGAGTTGCAAGATTTGAACCAAACGTGCATAGTTACATACATACATTTCAAGGTAATATAATAAAGCTTATAATAATAAAAAGATCTGCTGGAAGAAATTTCGTTGAAACAAGCAGTACCGTTATACTCTTATATCTGTATTTGTTCTTTTCTTTTAAGTACGAGTATTTGTGTGTACATAAAAAGCGTATCATACGCCTGAACCCAGCCTTATCTAGCTCTTGCGGCTTCATGAACTATTTGCAATTGGCGCAAAGCTCTCAGAAGCAGTACAGCTCAAGGACGCAGTACAGCTTACGGATACAGTACAGCTCATAGACACAGTACAGCTCCGTGGCAGCTAGTTGAGCAGTACTAATGACTTTCACATTCCAAGCCCCACAATTGGATTAGGCTTGCTCACTAGAATAATGCGAACTGGAAATCATTCAGTAATACAATATAGTCGTAGCTTTATTGCGTTTGTAATATACCAGAACTAGTTTTACTGATTGTAGTTCTGTGGTAACGAGACCCTAACTAATATTGGAACTTATATATTGTTAGAAACAATAAACCACACGAGTATCTTCAATAGAAAATCAGACTACCATTTACTGGGATCGGAACATTAAAACGATTCATTACATTATAACCAGTTATTACCATTCACGACAAAACAAGTAAAACAGTATCAAGATCTTGCCACAGAGATTAGGAAAGCTCGAAATGTTCATTTATTTATTTGTTGTCTATTGCTTTATGCACATAGGAGTACAAATGCGGGGATACCGCAAGATTTCCGGCGAAGCGGCGAGCCTTCTGGCTGGCCTACCACCGTGGGATCTGGAGGCTACAGTCCATGCACACATGCACGATATGCGCGTGGAGATGCAACGCCGGGGCGAAAGTCCTCTGCCGCGACAGGTCACGGCATGGCGGACAGAGCTCCGGCGGGATCTCATGGTGAAATGGCTTCAGCGACTATCGAAACCTAGTGCTGGGCACGCCACAATTATGGTGGTAAGTCCCCTCTTTGAGGCGTGGTTGGAAAGACCTCACGGCGTCCTTACCTTCCATATGACGCAGGTCCTCACCGGACATGGTTCGTTCGTGAGGGCGGAGTGACGCCCGGGTGTCACCACTGTGCGGAATGCCCGGAGGACACGGTGGAGCACTCAGTCGAGGTGTGCCCCGCTTGGGCGGAGCATCGCCGTGCCCTCGTGGGGGTGATCGGCGGCGGAAACCTCTCGCTCCGGGCCTTGGTTGAGGCCATGGTCCGGAGCGAGGAGGAGTGGCAGGCGGTCGCCGACTTCTGCGAAGCAGTAATGCTCGCAAAGGAGGAGGCCGAACGCATCAGGCAACGGCGTTCTCGCCGCCGCCGCCGCCGGGATTCTGATCCCGATTTCCGGCCACCGTAGGCGCGGGCTTGCGGACAGTGAGAAATGGGTAGCTCGCTTTCCGGCCGTCCGGTAACGGACCAAGCCCAAGTCGTCGACGGCGCGCACTGTTCCCGCGCGCCTCAAGGAGTTGTCAGCAACAACAGGGACCCAGCCGGGTCGAAGCCTACTGGGGCCAGGGTTATCCGAAAGAAAGCTCGAGCCCCGGTATGAAGGCTAGAAGGAACGGGGTGGGTTGGGCCAACGTTTGGGTGATGCAGAATAAAAGTAGTGGTAGGTGCAAAAAAAGAGTGAGAAAAAGGCGATACTAATAGACCATAAAACGGATATATTAATAAATCATAGAATATTATATACAATTATACAATATATAGGGTGACTGGCGTCGCGACTGAAATCGCGAAAAAAATCAGCTCTTCAGTACATTTATGTTTGCCTAATGTACTGAACAGCTGATTTTTTTGCGCGATTTCGGCTTTGCTCCCATAATAAAAATTGTTTGTTATCATGAGCGCAATCACGTGTTTTAGTATCGTACACTAATTACCAGTCACCCTATTATACGCAAATTAATACACTACACACATGAACTAAAATAGTCAAAAATTGGTCCAAATCGACAGAAAACATGAACGCTGTGATGATACTACTGCCAACTTTTTTCGAATAAACTAGCTTACTTTTGTTTTGAAAGTTAATCGGTTTGTTGCCATATACTCTTCTCCTGAGGAAGCGCATTCCACAAAAAAAATCGGTTGAATAAAAAAGGAATAGTGAAGAAAGTGAGTATGATGAGTAGGACAATAGAGAAGGAGGTCATGAGATGAGCGTAGATTTCTATTGTGGTTGGCACAAATAATAATAATAATAATATTTCACAACTATCACACAACGCCGTCTAATCTCAAGCAAAGCAGAGCTTGTGTTATGAGTACTAGACAACTGATAAACATACTTATTTATTTCTAAATACATACATATTATAGATAAATTACACCCAGACACAGAACGAATGATCATGCTCATCGTACAAACATTTGTCCTGGGTGGGAATCGAACCCACGACCTCCGGCATATCAGTCAGGGCCACTAACCACTAGACCAACAGGCCAGTCAAAAATCAAAAACAAATGTATTGAAAGTGAGGAGATCAATAACTTTTCACATTGTACCGGTTGTTCTTGGAGTACTCAGGGTGATAAGTACAGTCTACTAATTGGGAATAAATTTCAGTCAGTTTAATGCTCTTATTAATAAAGCGCGGAAACAATTTTACTGATACCTTGAATGAATATGAGCTACGGGTAATTTGTTCTTTTAAAGTTTGAAGCGAAAAATAATTTAAAAGATCGCTATCAAAGCGCAAACATGAAAAAATTACCTCCATTTTTGTGTAAAAGGCAGCTTATACAAAATATAAGCAAATGAACATACTGTGACTGCTTTATGTCCCAAAAATTACGTTTTTAATTAAAAAAGAAACTGTAAAAAGTCATAAAAGGAGTATTAAAATGCCGCACAAATGGCTTTACGGACAAAATTGTTAAATAATATTTTATGTCCACATAAAGTGTTGCTTTGTTTATCACGATTTTGGGTGCCTAAATATTTCCATTTTGTGGACCATATTTTTAAATAACTTTTTATATATCAATAAAAAAGTATGGCAGCAAGATATTTATAAGACTAGGTTTTGCCTGCGGCTTCGCTCCTGCGAACTAACTACCTACCCTACCTAGGTACTCTACACTATCTACTTACCTACCTACTCTTCCTACCCTAAGCTACCTACCAATTTTTTTCTTTTAAACCTTCCCTGGACGCTGGTGAATAAAAAAATAATAATAATAAAACCAGTCCAGCCATTTTCGAAGACTCATCATCATCATCATCATCATCATTTTAGCCGATACACGTCCACTGTTGGACATAGGCCTCCTCCAAGCGTCGCCACATCGAATGTTCCTGTGTGTCCCGCATCCATCGGTTTCCTGCTACCTTCACCAGGTCGTCGGTCCACCTTGTAGGAGGCCTCCCAACACTGCTTCTTCCGGTACGCGGTCGCCACTCCAAAACCTTTCGGCCCCAACGGCCACCTGTTCTGCGAGCAATGTGCCCTGCCCATTGCCGCTTAAGTTTGGCAATTCTTTGTGCTAAGTATGTCGGCAACCTTAGTTTTCCGAAGACTAACGAACAGCAATTGATTTTATATACCGGTTGTTATATTTTATTCGGTCAAGTTTCGCTTCCTTATAATTTAATGTTTGCAGGAATTCACTAAAAAGACTAGTAAAGAAGTCTAAAAACAACCAAAGAGCTCCGATAAAATTCCACTTTGTCATGTTTTTATTGATCTTATGAAAGGGTTCAGAGGACCAGAAAGTAAGTTTTTCCACTAAACTTGTAAGTATATCTTTGACAATCCCATTTGTATCCCCGCTTGACCTACAATCAGGGGGAATCAAATCCGATTACTAGAATTCCGATTACTAGTAGGATTATGTAAGACAGAACATAAAAGAAATAAGAAATAGTCTGCTGTAAACCTAATAGAGATAAATTGATCTTGATTATTGGTAACATATACGCTTGAAATAAATTATAATTAACATAAGTTGTTTTTTTTTTAATTCATTGAACCCCAAGCGGGCGCCGGCGTTCGCGCACCTATTTTCTTTCTATTGTGTCTGTGATTTCCACGATTGAAAGGTTAAGTGGGAAAATCATCCAATGAGATCCCCCGCTCTTGGGCGGAACGAACTTGGTTTTTAGTCAGTAAAAGTCTGACTAAAAACCAAGTTCAAGAGTAGGTATCTACCCTACTTTTACTGAGTAAAAACCCACTCCTGTTCCTTCGTTGCTTTTCATACCAGGGCTGAATCTTCCCTTCAGAAGCAGACGCTTGGCCTCAGTAGGCTTCGACCCTGCTGGGCCCCTACGGTTTACAGGTCACGGCATGGCGGACAGAGCTCCGGCGGGATCTCATGGTGAAATGGCGTCAACGACTATCGCAACCCAGTGGTGGGCACGCCACAATCATGGCGGTAAGTCCCCTCTTTGAGGCGTGGCTGGAAAGACCTCACGGCGTCCTTACCTTCCGCATGACGCAGGTACTCACCGGACATGGTTCGTTCGGGAGTTTCCTGCACGGGATTCATGCGGAGGTGACGCCCGGGTGTCGCCACTGTGCGGAACGCCCGGAGGACACCGTGGAGCACACAGTCGAGGTGTGCCCTGCTTGGGCGGAGCATCGCCGTGCCCTCGTGGGGGCGATCGGCGGCGGAGACCTCTCGCGCCGGGCCTTGGTTGAGGCCATGGTCCGGAGCGAGGAGAAGTGGCAGGCGGTCGCCGACTTCTGCGAAGCAGTAATGCTCGCAAAGGAGGAGGCCGAACGCATCAGGCAACGGCGTTATCGCCGCCGCCGTCGCCGGGATTCTGATCCCGATTTCCGGCCAACGTAGACGCGGGCTTGCGGACAGTGAGCAATGGGTAGCTCACTGTCCGGCCGACCGGTAACTGTCCGGACCAAGCCCAAGTCGTCGACGGCGCGCACTGTTCCCGCGCGCCTCAAGGAGTTGTCAGCAACAGCAGGGACCCAGCCGGGTCGAAGCCTACTGGGGCCAGGGTTATCCGAAAGGGCGCTCGAGCCCCGGTATGAAGGCTAGAAGGAACGGGGTGGGTCTTTTAGTCAGTAAGAGTCTGACACTATCTCCCGCTCCGCCCAAGGGCGGGGGATGTCAATGCATGATTTTTTCCCACCATAAAAAAAAAAAAAGGGCCCCTACGGTTTGCTGACATCTCCTTAAAGCGCGCATGGATGAGTACGCGCTGTTGATGACATGAGCTCGGTTCGGACGGTTACCAGACGGTCGGACGGCGTGCTAATTGCTCGCCGTCCGCAAGCCTCCCAGCGGCTAGGGCGTGAAGACCGCTCCCTCGCAAGTGCACGTGCGGCCTCCTCCTTCGCTAGCATTACTGCTTTGCAAAAGGAGGCGACCGCCTGTCACTCGCTCGCACGTTAGATATCTATACACACAATACTAACTCTTAATAATCCATCTTCACTAACATATTCTTAGAATTCCACCACTCACCACCCCAGACTTCAGTTTTAAAAGCCCCATAGATAAATAATCAACACTTAAATATAACGATATTTCGCGTCCTTGTAGCAATTTACTAAGAAGAGTTGCAGTCATAAACAATGCTCCTCACACAAGCTAACGCGTAGGGACTGTCTTTAAGGCGTATAGTCCCTTGAACCATCTGACCGAAATTATGTGAACGCAACTCTCGCACTCGCCTAGGCGGCAGTACGCAAATCTGTGCATTTATTTGCGGCCAGCAGCGCCCGGAAAGCGCTTTAAATCCATTTTCTCTGCGAGATATTGATTGATTTACATATGCAATGTTCACTTTGAAGAATATTTAACCACCAATTTTTTATGTGTAAAAATGTTTCTAAAGGTCCAAGCCGTTTCGAAGGAGTAGGGAAAAGTTGCGAAAAGTTGCGAAATTGCTAAATTTTTTTTTTTTTGACAAAAGTATTAATTGCACGAAAAAATCAAATGTTGATATTATTGTTCATGAATCTATAATAAACATATTTTTTCCAACCAATTGACCTAGCCGTTACGGAGGAGTAGGCCTCAGAAAATCACTGTTTTATGGCACTTTTCGGGCGCTTGGCGCTTAAACAAAGACTTCTGCAATCTGCAGTTTTTTTTTTTTTAAAGCAGTTTTATTTTTTACGACAGTTCTGCTATGATCCTATGAGGGATTCCGTTCCACATCTTCGAAGTTCATTCAGTGTCATGCATAAAACACACTTGAAAAACTTTCAGGTACAATTCACGTTTGATATGATAAGCACTATTTTGAAATTTCAAATAAGGTGATATTTTTTATCTCATGTGCTTTCATTTAGATTACCTCTAATATATCATTTGTCCCTAAAATTAAAGTACCTACTCAGTAAAAGCCTACTTAGGTACTGCCTTCACATTAGTATCGGGCAAAATTATATTTTAAACCGGGATCATTTGTACTGTAAGGTCTACTATCCACGGACGCGTATTATATCATATTTTTCGCTTTGAAAGAAAGAAAGAAAGAAAACACATTTATTTGGCACACGGGTACACACAATGAAATAACAATTATAGAAACTTAAATCTATCATTATTATGTCTCACGGCTGCGCCAAATAAGTCCAATTCAGCATAATACTAAACCACTACGTAGTAGTTGCCTGACGCTGGTTTTCAACTAAACCTTACCTCCTCATTCTACCATCGGACAACCCGACGTACGACGAATATCCACCCATACGTTGTTGAAACCTCTACGGTCCGGACTAAGCGTTTTGCGTCGTCGTTTATACTGCGTACGTCATAGGATTGAACGAACACATGCTCAAGCTGAGCACGCAAACCACCACGCACAGTGTTCGTCAGTAGAAAACGCAAACCACACCTGTCCGTCCACACGGAGCGCACGGCTCGTAATGAGGCGGCGTTCGCAACGATCGTACGACGCAAATGCTCATTATGAGCATACACGTTCACACTGCCCGAGGCATGCGAGACGAACCATTCGCGTCGCACGCCTCGCAATGCCTGTACACGCCTTTAGTTTAGTGTACGCCTACTCACAGCTTGCTTATAAAACTATGAAACTATGTCGACAAAGCGGCAAACGTCGTGTCGTTGCCGCTTCGACGTACACCAAGTGTATAACAACGAATACGCGTCTATGAAGCTACGCGTCTGTGGACAGCTGGCCTGAGTGACCCAAATAACAAAATCCAACACGCTTGTAATTACAAAAGTCCCATTGTTATCTTTAATTATAGAGGCCGTTATAAATCATCGTTTGTATAATAATTTCTTTTTGTAATCACCAGTGGGCCGTGTCAAAACAAATGTAAGATATAATGGTTATTTAATCATTTTGTTACTGTTTTTTGAAAAAATGGGTGAGGTAGCGAAGCGGAAAGAGCATGCGTAGCCGTCATTGATCTACACTAATATTACAAAGAGGTAAAGTTCGTTTTTTTTAGTATATAGGAGGTAATCTCTGGAAGTACTGGTTCGCCCGCGTACATAAAATAGAGCCTATATCACTCAGGAATAAAGCAGCTTTCTATCGGTGAAAATTTTTTTGCAATCGGACCAGTACTTCCAGAGATTACCTCCTACAAACAAAAAAAAAACAAAAAATCAAACTTTATTATATTAGTATAGATTATTTTACACTTTTTAGTTTCATATGAAACTATGAACTATGACAGCCTGTTTTTTAGTTTTTTAACTATATTTTTTTTAATCAGCGCCCTAAATTATACTTTTTGTTTACGATATAGCTTTTGAAGTTGTAGATAAATACTTTAATGGTCGGGCCTAAACCAACAGTTCGATATTTACCTTTAATTTAAGAACCTATAAACTTAGTAATAGTAGAATTACGCAGAAAAATAAGTTTTCAATAAGTTCTGCACAGTATAGTACTTAACAAGACCACTCTAAAGAGCTCAAACACGGTGGGGTTATGTTGTTGTGCTCAATAGTTTCTAAGGCCGCTATCCAACTCATATTCATATCTTTCTTCTGCAACTTCTACCCTTAAGACCAACGAGGCAAGGGAATATTTAGTTTTCCAGAATGTTTGTATACTTTAAAGAAGAAAAATTTTACTAAATTTTTAGATAACATTAAAACTCAATGCTTCTTCTACACACACACACACACACGCATAAGCAGAATTGCCTCCAACAAAGAGCCTAGTAAATATTAGAGATCCACTCAAAATTAACTTTACTCTGAAAACCACATTCTAAAAGCCTTTTCCCACATCTGAAAGCTTAAATAAGCCTCGGTTTTAACTTTTATTATTTAAAATGTGCAAGCTTAATTTTAATTTACCTCAACCTGAAAACAGACCATTGCACTCGTCTTCTGAACAACTTAACCACGGGAGTAGTCAGATTTTATCATCATCATGATTTCAACTGAAAGACTTAGGTCATACTGTGAGCCATATTTCACCGGGACACCATAGTGGCGCAACTGGCTAAAGCTACCAAACTAGACACCAGAGTCACCACACGTCCGAGCTGGTCGCGCCACCAAATTGGTTGCGCAACCAAACGGACACCAGATGATTAACTCTCTATAGAGTTGTATACATTTTGTTGGTAGTGGTGACGCCGCCATGGTGTCCCGGTGGAATATAGCCTTTAAGTACACTAACAAACATAGGCTACTTTTTACAAGCTTTTATTTAGTTTCACCTATCCCGATGTTTATCTGTAATCAAACCTTGTAAATTAACTTTAGTTCCCGGTTACCGATTAAGCTGAAATTTTGCATGCACATGTAAATCAAATGACAATGCAAAATTATTACGACATGGAGCTGATGTGATGATGAAACCGGAAGGTGGCCATAGGAACTCGATAGTTAAACGACACAACCCCGTCGAGTTTGAGCTCGAATGCTTCGTCTTGACGAGTACTTTGGTGATAGAGGATAACCAGAGTCTGAAGATGGCTATAGGAACTCGGTAATAAGCGCAATAAGATAACCCTATCGTGTTTCAACTTTTTGGAGTGATCTTGATAAGTATTAAAATAAGCTTGCTATGAAAAAAATATTTTCATTAAAAAACTTGTTTTGTGGCGAGAAACAAATAACTATTAACAATTTAATAAGGGAACGTATGGTCAAGTACGTCACGTAAGTAAGTCGTATATTCTAAGGTTATAAGAAAAAGTAGAAACATTCATTTCGCGGTCGTTAATTTTACTAGCTAAACATGTAGTAAAATTAACGACCGAATTTTTTTTTATGTTGCCTTTTTTTTCTTTGGATGGAAATCTTCTAATAAAGAAGGAATATCACTGTGTGACTCTTACTGGCTAAAAATCACCCGTGTATCTTCACTTGCCCTTTGCGTTTTAAGGTTACTTTAAGGGGATGCAACTCGACATACATTTTCACTGTTTTTCAAACAACCGCTCTTACGCAATTACGACGTTATTACACATTTTTCATTAGATATTTTGGAAACACAGTATCTTGTTGATATTATCTGAGCTTCTATTGAAATCATTTTACACTTCAAAATTTACTCGAAAATTTAAAAAGTCAAAAGTATAACAATAGAAGCCTTGCAAATTTTATCAAGTTTCTTAATGAATTTTTTTTCAAAAACTTTTAAGGGTTAAAAAATACATTTATTTCCTGGAACAAGTTTTGTAAAATATTCGAGTAAATCACGGAATTACCAAATGATAACAAAGTCTTCACGCGTTATCTCTCTTTTTTCGCGTTGCCTTTTAGCCAAACATCGCGTTGGATTGCATTAAATGAAGTAACAAGCTTTTAAACTATGCTCGATGTTGACGGTAGGCGAGTGGTAAAGCAGCCTCTTAACTCTTCTGAACCATCCCGCAACCCTGGCAGGCACCGCAGGAGCCCAGCGGGGCCGATGCTAACTGCTAAGGCTATAAGATTAGTTGTAAAAAGGATAGGACATAGGTGTGGTTTTTGTCGGTAAAAGTCTGACATGCCATCCGATCCACCTTAGAGCGAGAGAGGTCATAAAATGATTTCATAACCAGATTTCAAGAAGAAAAGCCCTGGCTAACATTGGCCCCAGTGGACCCCGTCACTCCTAGTGACATGTCTTTGTAGCGAGCGTAGCCAACGCATCGTCGACCCGATACAGCAACAATTCTACTGTTAAGTTCTTCATAATCACCATCATCCTCATTTCAGCTGAAAGACGTCCACTGTTGGGCATAGACTACCAAGTGTCGCCATAAGGACCAGTCAGATGCACCTCACATCCATTGGATTCCCATGAACTCATAACAGGTCATGGCCAGCTTGTAGGTCTTCCAAAGCTGCGTCTTCCGGTATGTGGTCGCCACTCCAGAACCTTTCGTCCTCATCGACCATCCGTTCCGCTAGCAATATGCCCTACCAACTGCCACATATGTTTGGCGATTCTTCGGGTTATGTTGGTAATATTTGGTTCTCCTGCGGATATCTTCATTTCTAATGCGATCACGCAAGGATAATCCTGCTGTTAGCTTCTTCATAATAAATTCAAGCAATTCAGCCAACATAATCTTACAATAATAATTGAGTACCTTTCACGATTCTTATTTCATAAATACTAATGGCGTCGATATTCTCGCGTAGCTGTAGGTCTGATGAAGCTTTACCAATATCAATATCGTTTTATTGAGTATTATTAGATTGTTATTGACATAATATTTTGTAAATATTTAGGTCCATAAGAGGCGTGCGAAAATCGCTCCGAAATATTGTAAAAGCTTCAATACTGGTTTTTGTTCAGATTATATTGTGATTGAAATAAAACAGTTTATGGGTAATGGGTCATTATTGTTTGTATTTCATTTTTGAGGGATTGGCGATTTTGTTTTTTTTTTTTAAGATGGGGAATCGTCTTTTTTTTATCTGATATAAACTAGTGCTTGACCGCGATCCCACCTGATGGTTAACAGTAATGCTCTCGTTGATAGCACTAGTTTATTAAGAGTCTATTCACTCTAGCCTTCTTATGACTTAACTAATGACTTCTTCCCACTTGAATCGATCCCGCGCGAAATTTTTGTTACGTTTAGGGCCTAACCTTTTTCACAGCTTCAAGGAATCGAAAACTTGAGTATACAGCTTTAATTTCAACCCGATACATAGACGCGTTCCCGAGATAAAGGGTCTTGACAGACAGACTGACTGACAACAAAGTGATCCTATAAGAGTACCGTTTGTTCCTTTGAGGAACCATCGTGAGGAAACCGGCAAGTCCCAGAATCAAAAATTCGAGAACACGTGACATTCACCAACCCGCACTAGGCCCGCGTGGTGGATCACGGCCTCTCCTAGAGAGGAGGCCTGAGTCCCAGCAGTGGGAACATTAAAAAGGCTGACGATGATGATGATGATGATGGAGCCCTAAAAAACTCAATTAAGCTAGTATTTGACCCAATAGACGCTACACTTTTAGATCCTTTTCTTCTGTAAAGTAGTAAAATAATGAAAAGGTCTGCATTGTGTTAATCAACAAGTCACAGTGATGCACTGTTTGTAGACTCCTACATGGAACTCCTTTGTTCAGAATGCAATTACTTACTCCTTTCAGTGCGGAGGTGTTTATTCATTCGATTTTGTTCCACTGAAGAGTCTAAGTCCGCTGAAATGTTGCTCATGGAATTTGAAATAATATTGGAAATGTAAGCATGACAGAAAAATGCATACCACTGTGAAAATACATCGTTATTTTAAAAACTATGAATAGAATATCTGTAGCCAGCAAAGGTTTGAATTAAAAAAAATCACTGGAAAACAATCTCAAATAAAACGTGTGTTAGTTTTTGGCGGGATTTTGAAGTGAAGTTTATTTTATTTATTTTTATTTTATTTTTATTTTATTTGGGTGGCTTACAGCTGACAATACAAGATAAACGTTAAAATAGATCAATAATATATAATAAACGTTAATAAGTTCAGTGGTTACTCTAATTAAGTTTTGTTGTTATGATTTATAATGATTATTTTATGCCTGAAAATAAATTGTTATTATTATTAATTATTTGAAAATTGATTCCTAATAATACAACAATAATAATACTCCACAACTATCACACAGCGCCGTATAGTCCCAAGCTAAGCAGAGCTTGTGTTATGGGTACTAGACAACTGATAAACATATATATTTCTAAATACATACATATTATAAATAAATTACACCCAGACACAGAACGAATGATCGTTCTCATCACACAAACATTTGTCCTGGGTGGGAATCGAACCCAAAACCTCTGGCATAGCAGTCAGGGTCACTAACCACTAGACTAACAGGCCTGTCTAAATGGATATTGCAAAAAAAGTCTTAGTCGATATTGTAAAAGATTGAATTTTATATCTCTAGCGTTTGTAAAAGCAACTGGAATGTGGAATCATTGAAACAAGCACGATCGTAATATGGAACCGAGTTTTCTTTTTTTGTAGTAACGACTACTTCAGCGAAGCTTGCCAAGAAGACTGACGTGACATATTTGCAGCCAAATAGATAGATAAATAAATATTTAATTAAAAATAAAGAGTTAACCTAAATGTCTTAATAACAAAGTAGGTATAAAATCCCAGAAAAAATAATACCAAAATGTAATTCTGTTTACAATAATATTATAAAGAAGTAAAGTTTGTTTTTTTTTGTTTGTAAGAAGTAATTTCTGGAAGTACTGTTCCAAATGCTAAAATTTTTCACCAATGGAAAGCTGCTTTATTCCCGATTAGCATTAGGCTTTATTTTATGTATGCGGGCCAAGCCGCGGGCAAAAGCTAGTAATTTAATATCTACAACATAACTTCTTATAATTTTCCACAATTTTTTGACGTAATTAGGTTTCTGATTTCTAGCTTTTCGAATCTTTGTACTTAAATAATGATATATGATTTAACTATTCATAAAATACTTCTGTATATTCTGAATATTAGATAAATAAGTAGTGACAGTTCCTCGGCTTGCCCCCTATACCTAAAGGTGTCTGGCACGCCACTCACTACCATAACTGTAGGTATTGTATTTTCAAATATGAACAATAAACCTTATATTCCAAATTATCCATAACATTATATACTATTACAATAAAACCCCACTCAAATCTATCTAGCATCAAAATGGACTACCAAAACAAACAACAAGCCAAGCGCATACCATAATCTCAAATCAATCATAACTAAATTGTATCCGACAGTAGTCCATGCAATCTACATATTACAACGGAGCACAATACACGTCCGTCTCGAGTGACCTATAATAGACAAGTGCACGACAAGCCGATATTAACAGGATTATTGAGGGTAGGCGCGCCTTGAGTGCGGGTAGTTATAATATTGTCTACGAATTTGATGAAGTTTAGGGGTGGTTTACGATTCCTTATTCCCAAGTGTTTTAAAAGGCTTTAGTTGAATCGTTGTTTATAGACAAGATAACAATGTTAAATTACCTTGGTATTCAATAATAATGAATAAGCATACCCTGTGTATCAATATAGGTACTTATGATCAGTAGTTTAAAATACCCATGTTATTAATATTGTATTACAGAGACACTATACAAATTGTAACAACTAAATTGTATTTGTATTAGTAATAGTTCCTGTATCAATTTAGTACCCTGAGATAATTATAAGAAGAATTACACTGAAGAATTACACATTTACACACTATTTGACTGGCCTGTTGGTCTAGTAGTTAGTAGCCCTGACTGCTATGCCGGAGGTCGTGGGTTCGATTCCCACTCAAGACAAATGTTTGTGTGATGAGCACGATCATTTGTTCTGTGTCTGGGTGTAATTTATCTATACTATGTATGTATTTAGAAATATATAAGTAAGTTTATCAGTTGTCTAGTACTCATAACACAAGCTCTGCTTAGCTTGAGACTAGACGGCGTTGTGTGATAGTTGTGGAATATTACTTACTTACTTACCTTAGAAAACATTGTGTCATTGTGTGTTGTAGGTTGTGTCAGACACAACACAACAGTAACATTCAGAAGGCAAAAGAAAAAAGAAGTACATGTTTACACAAAGATGCAATAAAATTGCACTGAGCGTGCCCGTAGTAAAAGGATTAGCGTCTCCGTATTTGCTGGAGATCAGACACTCAGCAATGGTTTTTAATTGGGGCCCCGCCATGACATTTTAGTATATATTATTAGCAGAACCTATTGTGGGTAGTGGTGGTAACCTACCGATGCCTATATATGTGAGCTCTCAATCGCGAGACGCCCTTTTTGTCGCTGAGTCGTCAGACGGTAAAGGTGTACCTAAACTATTCGCAGTAAGTTCGTTCCGTTATTTTATGCAGTGGTTTATGTATTGTTGTTTTGAAATTAACGGTTGTTTGTGTTTGAGTGATTTTTGATTAAATTGCGAATTATTGTTGAAAATAAGTTCATTTTGAATTAAATAAGTTTTAGGTTGTCTTGTGATTGTTTTTTTTTTAGTATTTTTCCTTCTGAAATCCAAAAATATTATTATAATAATAATAATAATATTTTAAAAATATTTACATAATGGAAACTTTTAACCAAAAATATAAGTAATGACCAAGAAAAGTAAATGATATCTATCGTTTGATTTTTATTTGTGGTTTTGGTTAAGAGATTGGCTGATACGTTGCGTATAATGACTTCGATTTTCGCACGGAATAAAATTTGTGAACGCACCCATGACACAGAAATATTTTCTAAAACGGGGTTATATCTAAAGCAATTTAATTATTTAACGTACTACCAAAAGCTTTATATACAGAGCACCTACGTTCAATCAACGTTACCAATCGCATGCACCTATTGGCAATTTCCTACACGCAACCCAATTCACGCCGTGTCCTGTCAAATTAGTTGCCGGTAACTCAGTGGCTGTGTACTCGTAACACAGTGGCTCAGTAACTCAGATAACTCAGTTGCTGTATAAAACCTTATTTTTAGTAAAGTCTGTCTAACAAGTTAAACGACTTGGGTAATTATTAGGATTTAATGAAATCTGATGTAGTCAACACGGGTTCAATAATCAAGGTTGATTAACAGATAGAGATCATTGTTTACTAACAGAAGAACCTTATAAAAAGTATCGAATATAAGTATTTTTTAAATAATTAAATAATATACAAAATTCCCAAGTCGGTTGACTTATTAGACAGACTATATACTCGTATACGAAACCGGAATGTAGTTAGTTCTGAATTAGTAACTGAATCAATTCCAATAATTTTTACACCATGTTGTATTTTTTCCCAAAAAAAAAATTAAAAAGGTCACAAGTTGGATACCACACTAAGTACAACATAAGTCACGACAGGTCATAGCGGGCATGAGGCGCCAGCACACATCTAGTTGCGAGAGCAAAACAAACCCTCAGAAGCCCGGTGACCATGTACTTGTGCAGACAACCAGGTACCATAAAAAGCTTATAACTTCGTGATTTTCATGATACAGTTATGAAATTTTGTACGTTTAGATCCTTTACGTAAAACACTAGACACGTGTTTTGGTTTTCGCATATATTAAAACTATAATGTTGTATTACAGTGAAGCAGTTGATCAGTGGATCCACTGGTCAACTGCTTACATACACTGTTATTGTATAATGTACAATGTCGTCTTTGTTTGCCATTTGATTAGGTATTATTGATTGTGTAAGCGTGAGCTGTTGACGGGAAATGGTTTGATATAGTAATACATTCAATTTAGTTTAGGTTCTCATATTAGGTCTTTAAAACGCATACCTTTAATGTTGAAAAAATACTTTTTCTCGTCTTTCGTGGTTATAAATACCGCGATATTACTGAAAATACAAAACACAAAGAAACCAACAAATATTAAACCAAACTAAACCAACCAAACCAAACCACCAAACCAAACCAAACCAAACCAAACCAAACCAAACCAAAACTAACCAAACCAAACCAAACCAACCTAAACCAAAACAAACCAAACCCAACCTAACCCAACCAAACCTAACCTAACCAAACTTGGGGTTTAATGAATGCAAAGAGTCCATAACAAAAATCGGTCACACTGTATTAAAACTGCGCCTTGACGTATGAACGCGTAAAATTGTCACATAATTTAGGAGATTATGAAACGTCGAATTTCTTTTTCAAGATATAGCCATCTTTAAACTAAAGGAGCTTGCTCATTACACCGTATCATACCATGGCTATGATATGTGTGTGTAGTTTGATAGGTATGAGTTGTATATGATCTATATACTATATGTACCTAAGTATAAGGCGTGGAAATAAACACGACACAAACTATAATGCCCACTCGAACGTAGGTGTATGTAACAACAGCGTATCATATCCGTGCACAACGGTCATCCTACGCGGTAATAATCCCAATGATCGACGTTCCCTGCATGGCAAACGACTGTGTTGGGTATTGGTAGGTCTCGGAACGGTGTACTAGGTATATCATCTTACTTTTATTGCCTAATAAGTTTCTAGCGTGATCAGGTATGTTCATGTCATAGTACGGTGTAACTGCAGCCTTCAATAACTGTATGTAACAACAGCGTATCACACCCGTTCGCAACGATCATCCTACGCTGTTATAACCCAAGTGCTCGGCGTTTCAGTACCTGCATGTATCGGTTTGTAAGGCATGCATATTTTGCTAGTGGTGATACGTTCGACACGCAACGGTGTACTGAGTATATCCTCATACTTTTTTTCCCTAATAAGTTCCTAGCACGATCAGGTATGAACATATCATAGTACGGTGTAACGGGCAGTCTCTTATAACTGGACGTAGTTATGCAAACAAGAACATTTTTAGTGAAATTGAGTTATCTATTTAAATGGACACCCAACTATGTATTCGAACTCCTTAGTAAAGATCCTGGCCGATATACTAAGCCATAAGAGAGAAAATGAAAGCTGCTTAGGGTACCAAACCCAGAAAAGTTACTTTTGAAAAACTTTCACAGTTCTGTCAGCAACTTTTTGAAAGTTGCCAACAACTTTTTTTGTTGACAAAAACTACGATCAGCCCCCCTAGCCAAGTTACAACCAGTTTGTGTCGAATTCCGTTCTCTAATCGGTAACACCTCGGTGACAGCAATTGTAGAAAACGATAAGTTGGTAGCCATGTTGACACGCCTGAGTCGGCCGCTCGTTCTACAATGTAGCGTTTGTATAACAAACGATGTAGCGTTAAACATTGTAGAAACGATTTTGAACGATGTGAACTTGGCTACGAATTGTCTATTCTTTTGTTCTGACCACGCGACTTTACGTTAAGATGACGTCATTCCCATACGTTTCATCACTTTTCGACAGCATTAACGATTGCAGAATAACAACTTGGCTAAGTGTGCAGGTATGATCAGGCCATAGTACGGTGTAACGGACAGTCTTACATAACTTTGAAAGTTGTACAATGCGTTAACCCAGGCGTGAAACAACCGACAATTCAAGTCGGTACAAGTTTAGTTAACTAAAATGTACCGCAGTCAGTAGGACTAAGTTTTGGCAGTCGCATTATCTCGGGGTCTAAAGAGATACATAAATACAACGACTACAGCAATGTTTACGCATGTTTATTCTAGTTTCAAGATGAGATAATTTTGTCTCAATGTATAGTCTGTCTAATAAGTCAACCGACTTGGGAATTTTGTATAATATTTAATCATTTAAAAAATACTTCTTTTCGGTATTTTTTATAAGGTTCTTCTGTTAGTAAACAATGATCTCTATCTCTTAATCAACCTTGATTATTGAACCCGTGTTGACTACATCAGATTACATTAAATCATAATAATTACTCAAGTCGTTTAACTTATTTAACAGACTCTAATGTAATGAAGACGCAGCATTAAATCCCTTTCAGTTGTTGTTGTGTTATGTTGTTTGTGTTGTTGTTATTGTGTTGTCTTGGGAGAGGTTTATGTCCAACAGTGAACGTATACCTATCGGCTGAAATGATGATGATGAGTAGTTGCACCCATGTTGTACCGATGACCTAGGAGTCCGACCCTAAAACACATAGGGTAACTAAAGGAACACAGGTGGTTTTTAGTCAGTAAACCTCTAGGTATATCTCGCTCTCAGTACTCTTACTCCACCCAGAGGGAAAGAAGTTATTTGAAGAATTCACAACCAAAAAAAAAATCAGTCTCGAGGATCATTTAGCTCATCATCATCATACTCATTATTTTGGGCCGAAAGACGTCCACTGTTGGACATAGACCTCCCCAAATCGTTTCCATAATGACCAATCCTGTGCATTTTCACATCCATCAGATTCCCGCGACCCTCACCAGGTCATTAATCCTCCTTGTGAGAGGCCTTCCCACGCTGCGTCTTCCTGTAAGTGGTCACCACTACAGAACCTTTCGGCTCCATCGACAGTCTGTTCTGCGAGCAATGTGCCCTGCCCACTACCACTAAGTTTGATGATTATTCTGGATGTCCCAGACATAGATTACTTTTTATAGTACTGACAGATTGACTGACTTCAATCGGTAAATGATTTGGATAAATTAACGTTCAAACATAGAAATGTAACTGAAAAAAAAAACTGGGCAATTGTGAGTCGGACTCGCGCACTGAAGGTTCCGTGCAAACTACAATTCCCGAATGGAGTCTCGAAGATTTTTCCGAATTGCAATTTTTTTTTTGTGACATACAAGTTAAAAACATTTTGGTAACAACAAAACTGTTTTCAGATTTTTTCCTATAAGTACCTGTACTATAATACCTTGCTTTGTGCCAAATTTCAGGATTCTGGGTCAACGGGAAATACCTTATGAAATCTTTGAGAGTATCAACATATACTTTTTTCGCGACATACACGGCCGAATCTTTTTTATTCGTTAAGTTAGAAGTTTGATGTTTTCGCAGCTTGAAGGGACCGCAGACTTGAGTATATGGTTTTAATTTCAACTCGATACCTCCACGCGTTCTCGAGATAAAGGGTCTTGACAAACAGACAGACAGACAGACGTACGGACGGACAACAAAGTGATCCTATAAGGGATCCGTTTTATTCCTTTTGAGGTAAGGTACCCTAAAAATCTAAAGATTAAAAACCAATGAAGCCTGAATCAATGTGAATGAATAATACAACGTTTACGGTACCTATATGAATGAAATAGCTGCGGTAGAGAGATAGGAAGGGCGATACAATGCCGATTGTATTGCAATCTCAGGTAGCTTTATCTAGATTTAAATGGTACCTATTGGAAAAGTTTTCTTCTCTCTAAGACAGCGTGTTCCTGAACAAGAAATTACTTTTCTTTATTTAGCTTGAGTTGTAGTATTTTTATTATTACTATTTATTAGCTTTTGCCAGAACAAATTTTATCCTTTATTATTTATCACCATTAACTTTATTTTTATATCCCTATGTGTCCCCGAACACGGACCACAAAATAAAGCCGCTTCAAGCTTCTTTTTAAGGCAGCCTTTTTTGTGGCTCGTGTGCGGCGGTGCCGCCACAAAGAAAACGCTTGAAGCCCCTTCAAGCTTCTCCGGAGACAAGCTGGCGCGCTTTGGCTGTTTTTTGCGGCCGCTTCTAGCTTTTTTTTTGTGGCCGCTTCTAACGTTTTTTTGTGGCGGGTTTTTTTTTGTGGCCCTTGTGGGGGACGCTTATATGAACTAATATTTTATGTATGTGTACTTATTTGTTTGATAGTGGATTAGTATAGGCTAGTTGCCGTAAAAAATGTAATTAGTCCGTCTTTTAGATTATTCAAAAATAAGGGACATGTATTTTTTTATTTGTAAATTAATTCATTAAACCCCAAGCGTTCGCGCACCTATTGTCTTTCTATTGTGTCTGTAATTTCCACGATTGAAAGGTTAAACCAAAAATGACAAAGATATAGCCCATTAAAGTTACGTGTAACGTAACGTCACGCCGTGCTGCATTTTTTCGCACGGGGTGACGTCACACGTAACTTTAATGGGCTATATCTTTGTTATTTTTTGTTTAATCGAAAAAAGAAAAGACGTGTCCAAAATTTTTTTACAATCTAAAATACGGACTAAATAAAATGTAATTATTTTGACCCTGGAAACTACCAGGGCCGTCTATTGCTGTGAAATCCTCCTCCAAACTATACCAGGTGTCTCTATCTTTTGTCAGTCACTATCTTTCAACCGTTGCTCTCTCTCTGTATATGGCCTGACCATTTCCATTTCAGTGTCAGGACCTATCTGACCACATCTCTAGCCTTTGTTTTATCTCTCTTCTTTGATTTTATCCTTACGAAACAAATTCTCAGGATTAAAAGTATCTTATGTGCTATTTGTTAAATATCGCAGCATATGCAGATAGGAGCCTTTTTGGCCTCGCGCATGTCTTTTATTTTTATCTTTTAATATTGTTTTCTTTCATTTTTTATTTTAAGTTTGTATAAATTTAGTAGTTACTTTTTATTTTATTAAAAGTATCTTATGTGCCATTTGTTAAATATCGCAGCATATGCAGATAGGAGCCTTTTTGGCTTCGCACAATTCTTTTATTTTTATCTTTTAATAATGTTTTCTTTCATTTTTTATTTATTTTAAGTTTGTATAAATTTAGTAGTTACTTTTTATTTTATTGTTGTTAGTCCACTGCGAGTCTTAAATAAATGTTATCTTTCTTTTTCTTTCTATTTTAAGACATAGTCAACGCAAGCACTTCTAATACTTGTTCCATAAAAATATAATTCTTCTATATGACTTATTCGAAATCAGTTCAACCGTTTGAGCATAAAGAAGTAACAAATACAAACACACACATCTAAAGTTTTACAACTTATTCACGTACTAGCTACTACCAGCGGCTTCGCCCGCGTGACAGTAAAAAATTGTCCCAAGGCAACATACTTTGAAAGATTTCTACTTTGAAAGATATAGTTTGTCCCACAAACAGCACAAAACATGCATTTACATCCAGATTTTTTGTGTTTCTGGGTCCACTACCTACTCTTTAATAGACTTAATGCAAAAGCAAATATTTATTCCCTAAATGATGTAAATTGCAAGAAAACCCTCAAGGAAACACTACAAAGTTTGTCATATGAAGATACAGAGAAGTTATTAGTTGTACACAAATAAAGATTAATTGCACTTTTTATTATTATTTTTTTTATTATGATTTAGCTTAGTTAATATACAAAGATTTTAGCAAGTAAGATTTTTATACTGTGTACACCTCTTTTACGTACCTATTAGTTGACTACTTTACTTTTTGTTATATAGTTACTGTGATTATTTTAGTTATTTTACCTTCTCTCGCCTGAAACACAGGATGTCCTAATTCAGGCATATAACACATGTGAACTCTACATAGAATTAAGAAAAAATGTATTGTTACGCCATTAAACGTGAACACGCCATATCTCCGAGAAAATAAAGAGTAGCACGTAATAATTAAAACGCATTGCTGTTCGAAAGGTCTAGAATGGTTGTGCGTAGACAAACTTAGAAAAATCTCGAAACATCCACACAGCCAGTACCACTAGTAATAGGTATTCATCTTACTGATAAGGGAAATGGTACTTTCCGTCTTTAACAATAGAGTCGAAATTCGCATGAAAGTGACTCTTATTACCACGAGCAATAAAAATGATTTATGACTTCGAGAAGCGATTCAATTGTTCTGGAATTCTGGATAGATCCGGGGACGTCGGTATCTAGAATTTTCTTGGCTCCGCATATAAATACGTGACCCCGGCCGGAAGCGAGTCAGTTGTGATTTCGACTGCGATCAAGAGCGAACTACCCTAGTACTTGAAGTGATTTTATCTAACGACCTAAGCGATAGTGTAACGGTACTCTAGTGTTAATTGCGATTCGGATTATTGTTGACTGGACTATTTTGTTATTGTTAGTGGTAAATAAAGTTCTCTCGTCAGTAAATCGGCATTTGATTACCCACGTACGTAACAGTATTTACTGTATTACTTTATATTTTTTTAATAAATGTATTATTATTATTAAATTTATTATTATACTTCTGCGATAAAAAGTAACCTATGTGCTATTTCAGGACGTGATCTACCTGAGTTCCAAGATTCATCGAAATTCATTCAGCCGTTCGAGTGTTAAGAAGTAACAAACATATAAACGTGTATATACGTGTATGTTTATGATTTCAAGGCTTTATGATTGATAGGCTCGCGTTGGACCACTATCTCACCTGATGGATAACGGAGAAACGGATAAACGATAATGGGGTCGACAACTGAGCACGCTTACCTAGAATTAACCTATTCACTTAAAGACCCTTATATGCCATTAGTTCTAAACCCTCTAAAGAGATACCGATGAAGGAGGATCTGCAGCACCTTTGGGTACCAAATATAAAAGGTGTAAGGGACAGCCCTCCACAAACTTTAAGAGCTTGTTCAGTAGACGAAACTGAACAACCTTCCACAAAATGTTTTTTCAGGAAACGAAAAAAAAAATCAGCCCAACATACAAAATGATAAACTTCATTGGACAATTTGTATGACGAGGCCAATTTTATTTTTCGTTTCCTGAAAAAAAAATTGTGGAAGGTTGTTCAGTTTCGTCTACTGAGCAAGCCCTTAAAGTTTGTGGAGGGCCGTCCTTACACCTTGTATTTGTTTTTTTTCTATGTACCTTCCTAGATATAGGCTATAATGTTGTTGCTGTTGTGCGAGCCGGAGGGGGTAATACCCCTGTTGGCATAAAATTTTAAGGTAATTTTGGCACAACGTTTTCGCATAACTTCTATTAGCATAATAATACTGCTGCATTATAATTATTTGGCATAATACAAAGGTTAGGTTAGGTTAGGTTAGGTTTATAACGGCTTTACGTGCTTTGCGAAGCACAGGTAGTCAGTAATGCCCTATAAACTAAAAAGAAAGGGATTGAGAAGTGCAAAGTAGCAGTATTTATTGCAACAAGCATTATGGCAAAACATTTATACCTAATAATATTATGCGTAATGATCATTATGCTGAATTTCGTTATGCCAATGTTAATAGACAACATATTTTATGCTTATCATTAGTAAACCACCGGAGGGACAGGGGGTCCCACGCATTATCTGTGCGATCAACGCTCTCTTTTCCGAATTAAAGCGGAAGTGACGCCCGGGTGTCGCCACTGTGCGGAACGCCCGGAGGACACGGTGGAGCACACAATCGCGGTGTGCCCTGCTTGGGCGGAGCATCGCCGTGCCCTCGTGGGCACCCCCACGAGGGCACGGCGATGACGTTCGGGAGGTACCTGTTCCGGATTCGAGCGGAAGAGACGCCCGGGTGTCGCCACACAGTCGAGGTGTGCCCTGATTGGGCGGAGCATCGCCGTGCCCTCGTGGGGGCGATCGGCGGCGGAGACCTCTCGCGCCGGGCCTTGGTCGAGGCCATGGTCCGGAGCGAGGAGGAGTGGCAGGCGGACGCCGATTTCTGCGAAGCAGTAATGCTCGCTAAGGAGGAGGCCGACCGCATCAGGCAATGGCGCTCTCGCCGCCGCCGGGATTCCGATCCCGATTTCCAGCCACCGTAGGCGCGGGCTTGTGGACAGTGAGCAATGGGTAGCTCGCTGTCCGGCCGTCCGGTAACTGTCCGGACCAAGCCCAAGTCGTCGACGGCGCGCGCTGTTCCCGCGCGCCTCAAGGAGTTGTCAGCAACAGCAGGGGCCCAGCCGGGTCGAAGCCTACTGGGGCCAGGGTTATCCGAAAGGGCGCTCGAGCCCCGGTATGAAGGCTTGAAGAAACGGGATGGGTTTTTTAGTCAGTAAGAGTCTGACACTATCTCCCGCTCCGCCCAAGAGCGGGGGTTGTCATAAGATGATTTTTCCCATCAAAAAAAAAAAAATCAACGCTCTTTTGGACACAAACCCAGAGCAGGATGCGTTTGCGGTCAAATGAAAGGCGATCATATCTGGAATTCTCAAAGGCACTGTGAAAGTGACACACGGCGGGGACGCAGGCAAAAAAAAAGTAGGTTTTTCGTCAGGAAAAGTCTTACACACTCTCTCGCTCCACCCAAGAGCGCGGGATGTCATTGGATGATTATCCCACCTAAAAAAAAATATCTGGAATTCTGTGAGATGAATGTGTGAATTTTGTATATCATTTTTAACTACTTTAATTGGTGTATAACCGTTTTTAGGGTTCCGTACCTTAAAACGAAAAAACGGAACCTTTATAGAATCACTTTGTTGTCCGTCTGTCTGTCAAGACCCTTTATCTCGGAAACGCGTGGAGGTTTCGAGTTGAAATTAAAACCTTTTACACACGTTTTGTGGTTCCTTGAACCTGTGAAAAAATAAATCTTCTTCGAAAATGAAAAAAAAAGATACGGTTGTTTATGTCGCAAAAAACGTATATTTCGACATTCTCAAGGGAATTAAAATTCATAGGGTACTTCGTGTTGACCCAGAATCCTAAAATTTTGCATAAAGCAAGGTCTCAAGCACAAGTTGGTACACGAATAAATCTGAAAACAGTAAATTTGTTAATACGTGTGTAATTCGGGAAAATCTTCGAGACTCTGTTCGGGAATCGAACTATTTACATAGGTAAGTTTGTACGGAACCCTTAGTGCGCAAGTCCGACTCACACTTGCCCAGACTGTTTTCTAGTTCAAGTTTACTTTTTACAGAAAGGGCACTCTAAAAATAAGTAAAAAAAAAAACCATTACCTAATGAAAAATATTGTCAAAGTAACATTATTTAAAAAAAAAACTTTATGAAGAAAACAATTTTTCAATTAAAATTTAGCAAATATGAGCCCTTTTATGTTGAAGTGCACATCAATTTAAAAAGAATATTAGTTTTTAAAATATCAAAAAGTTAAATTAAGTACTACTTTAGAAATTAGTTAGCTAAAAACAATGAGTTACTGTAATTTCTTTGTTTGGATCTAAATTAAATTTGCAAGTACTCGGTTTCTATTAGAAGCGCAAAGACTAAAAACGAAGTTTGGTTGTATTACTTTTATATGAAAAATCATAGAAAAGTAGTAAAATTATCACACGTTATATTTTTGATATAAAGTAGGGAAATCGTCCAATGACCAATAAATAATAATAAAAAACTATTTGAAATATTGCATTATTTTTTCAAAAAACTCAGCTGTTTTAGACCGGAGAGTGGCTAATCCAATGACATCCCCCGCTCTTGGGCGGAGCGGGAGACAGTGTCAGACTTTTCCTGACTAAAAACCCATTCCCTGTTCTTTCGTTGCCTTTCGTACCAAAGCCGAATCTTCCTTTTAGACACAAAACCTTGGCTTGGCCCAGTAGGCTTTGACCGGACGGTCGGACGGCAAGCTACCCATTGCTCACTGTTCAAACATTTGATATGTCATATGGTACAATTTGATAAACTGGATTATAAGAACGACCGAAAGAGATTTCATATAATTTTTATTTTATTTATAATAGTGTCCATGTCTGAGTCACGGAAATCCATTATCCACCTATCTTTCAATAGATTGGTCCAGTCGATTCATAGCAAATTAGATGTGAGACACATACGAGTGATCAAGCCTTTCATTTTTTTCATTCGGACGTACAAAACTTTAAAAGGAAATCAAACTGAAAAAGATATCTTCAACTTTATGGAAACCCATTGCTCCTCTCCACAAGTTTCTAAACCCTCTCTAATGCCTTATTATAAGCTTTATTATTCTGCGCCCGTCCAGAAGTTTGTATCTTCACTGAGACGCGGCTAGAAATATAATAAGTCTGTCTACAGAGATTACAGAGTACAGCAAAACCGCGGTGGCCGCTGCTTGGCTGTTATCAAAACGTTCCATACAGTTAAGTCATTGTTTGTTTTGTTTTATTAGCCCATCTACATTAAGCTTCACTATTGAACTAAGTACAAGTTACACGTTTTCAGTTTTAAATCAGACTAATATCGTCACCCTCCTGGCTAACTGTCTGACTTAACTAGCAATTGATATTTTTCCAGGGCAACCGTTTTTCGTTCGGGTGCCGAACATGTTATATTTACAATCATGTTTCTGTAATTGCGTTAGCTGTAGCTTTATTAATGAATTAATAAGTGTTTTAAGTATATAGATCTTGGCTTATTCTTTAAGTTAGTAATGGCCCTAAGCCTTAAGGAACGAAGGTAGTAAGGGTATTTTATCCCTTTTTTGCACTTACGCAAAACAAAATACGTGATTATCTTCTTAACGGTAAACGACACAGATACGACGATTAGAGAGAACTTATTCGAAATAATGTTATGAACACGTTGGTAATATCAGTGCAGATACGCCAGTTTGTGAGATACGACAG
Organism: Mythimna ferrago; assembly: GCA_910589285.2. NCBI lineage: Eukaryota > Metazoa > Arthropoda > Insecta > Lepidoptera > Noctuidae > Mythimna > Mythimna ferrago. Next base: position 10,721,120 of record OU342694.1, on the reverse strand, counting down.
TTAGCGGAGAGGGCGACGATATTACAAAGGAGAAAGTTTGTATGTGTTTTTTGGTGGCGAAAAATGATAAATCATCCAATGAATTCTCCCGCTGTAGCGCGGAGCACGAGGGCGTGTCAGATTTTATTGAATAAAACCCACGCCTATGTTCCTTCTTTGCCTTATGTTCGCTAACCCGGGTTTGCCTTCCGAAAGCGAATCCATGGCTACTACGGTTTTGCTAACATTTCTTTGAAGCGCACGTGAAACGCTACGCGCCATTAACGACTCGAGCTCAGCCCAGGCGTTTCTTCCGCACTAATCCGGTGCAGGAACCTCCCAAACTAACCATGTCATGTCATATTTGAGAATAGTTTCCGCACTAAGTCCTGTGCCGACCATTGATCATGGGCCATGATGGTCATAACTTTTGTTGGACTTATTCCAACTAGCCCACCTCTTTCCAAAAACAGATTAGGCCTATCAGGTTTTTCAGGGCGTCAATAAGGGAGTTCAGAAATCCTAAGGGTTGTGTGCGTATTTCAGTGACACCAGTGCAGTCTAGGAGCACATGCTCAATCAACATGTCTCCTCCCTCTCCAAGCACGCTCTGCATCTCCAAGACCGTCTGTGATGCCTATTGTGTGGGTGTGCTTATTCAGAGCAGTGTCCGGTGGTGGTCCCCGTCATCATGTCTGCTGAGGATTTGCGGTACGCGGAAGGTGAGGACACCGTAAAGTGTTCCAAGCCACTAATTAAACAGGAGACTTCCACCCAAATCCACCCAAAAAATTCACATCCAGTGATGATCTGTGTAACGTAAAGTAAGTAATTATGCAGCCACTCCTCAACGACGGAAATTATTGCCACGATTATGGCGTGCAAAAAAATTTCAGATGCTGATGCAGTGATTCCAAGCTCTATGTCAGAGTGTTATTTTTGAGGCACACTTCACACGTATGAATAGGAAGGTCGTAAAAAATGGTTAAGGTATTATGGGAGCTTTATTCTTGGGTTTATTATTTTTTGCTGAAAATGGATATACTGTGATTGTTTTAAAAGATTCAGGTAGATTAAAAAAAAATCTTGAAAAGTTACTGAAAATATAGAATGGATTCAAACTATAGCTAAGGGTATTTTTAATGTTATGCGGATTTCATCACGCATGCGGGATGGCCCCGCCCCGCACTCTTCCCGAGAGCGTATTCCTCGCATTACAATAAATACTTGTATGAAAAGGATATTTGATATTAAAAAAAACCCTAAGATAGAGACTAGTTTCACGTTGTGTTTATAAAAAATCTGTAAATCATGCATATTTAGTAACTTTATTTTGTTAAACCTACATAAAATTGCACGCGATATTCAGCGCAGTGTAATAGGTCCTTAAAGGAGTAGCGCCTTCGTTTACAACGCATGGTGCACGAGAAAAGATCGCGCGAAGTTTTTGAATCTTAGCTTTCCTTCAAAAACTGCGAGGTAGAAAATTCTAAAAATTAGCCATCTGACGAATACTTCGCTAGCCAAAAATGACTGCAAGAAAAGCTAAGATTCAAAAACTTTGCGCGATCTTTTCTCGTGCACCATGGGTTGTAAACGAAGGCGCTACTCTTTTACCTGCAATAACAATGGGCTGAGAGGATAAGAGACCGAATTATTGCTATCTCTCTCACTCTCGGTTGTTTTCATAAATTAACCTTAGGAACGAGAAAATAGGCAAAAAAAAAAAATCGTCATATGGCTAATTTTAAGAATTTTCTACCTCGCAGTTTTTGAAGGCTGATTTAAGCCAAAGTAGCCCCATTAAGTGCTATTTTTTTATGACTCTAAAAGCTGAGAGTCTGGCGCATTCTTGAAGCCTACTTAGGGACCATGAAGTCTCCTGTTTAATTTTTTTATTTAAAGTTGAAAAGCTAAGTCATAATTTCACGAACGTAAATTTTTCACTTTAGACCAACTTTTTCATAACTTCCATCACAGTTACGAAGCTGATTATTTTATGCATAAAAGTACTACTCATGAAGATTCAGTTGCAAAAAAAAAATCTCGACAAAATCATGTACTTTTTAAAAAAAAAAATTTTAGATTGGTCTGGTCGATCATTCTCAAAAAATCAGAAAAAAATTCATAACTCTAAAACTATGAAAAGTCCCGGAACATACATGGGGGTGATTCGGATACCCCACAATACGAGGGACCTAAATTTTATTTTTGGACGTCAATGTTCTGGCCACCCTGTATAAAAAAAAACTCTTAAAAGTAACTTCGCCGTCACAAATTATTTTCATACAAAATCTTCGGAGATAACAATGTCGGATTTTTTTTTTAAACTTTGAATGCACACCTAGTCTTTTATTATATGTAAGTGATATCTAGTTTATTTACATTTTCACTATTATAAATTAATTAATTATCCACACTTATAAACAACTTAATAACTATAATTACAGTAAATTACAAAATAAATAAATAATAAAACCCTACGCTAAAATACACTATCTAAAATATGGCGTCAAAAAACTCTTCCACATCGCTGTCGACTGGTAATGTGCCCAAAAGACTGGCGGCATTGCCACGTTGTATGGCAATGCTTATCCTCTGTCCAAGGTAAAAGCCAGCTTTTGGGTCACGCGAAGTGTCAACTAGACGTTTCGACAGATCTTTAAACAACATGTGAGCACTCGGACCCCACGATCCAAGAGTTTCAACCCCAAACGGTTCGAAAATATAACTTCCAACAAGGTTGTTATATTTCCGCCGCTTGAGGTTCTCCGCAGCCGCAGCGGCAGCACCAGCACGACACGACGAGCTAGGAAGATGTGAAGGCGCAAGAGTATCGACACAAGTAGCGTCCCATACTAAAGGCCTTCCCATCTTCCAAGGAAATAACGACATGCCGTCCGGTCTCTTGCCATCGTCGCGTGCCAGGCCATGGGGTTCCAATACGGCTGGAACGCCGGCGGTGACAAGAGCGCGTCTGATGATGTCGTTGATATTCGCGTGTCGCGCTATGCGACCCGCACTACGGCTGCATGACAGACCGTGGTGTCCGAGGCTGTTGACAACTTCGCCGCAGTGACAGCGATGAGGAGAACAGCAGGGAGCGCCTAGACGTAAGGCAACAGCGAGGCGGAAAGTATTATCGTCGAGCAAGGTGCCGATGTTCGACGACGGTAGTGCGTGAAGCCAGAGACCCGACTCCCACTCTCCCACAGCCAGCAGGCGCGCTCGTTCCGCAGGGGCAGTAAATGTTGCAATCAGGTTTTCCTGCACTACTTTGCAGAGCGGCTCATCCCACCGTCTTTGGGATGATGGTACGTCGGGCGGATTAGAATTCGGGCAAGCGAGTCTCCAGGCATTGTCGGATTGGGTTCGTCTTGACAACTTTGATTACAAATTTCCCTAAACTTTTATTATTCAGATGCCAACTTTCAAAAAACTCGATAAAATCGACAATCACACACTAAATTTACAGCAGAACTTTTCCAAAGCACACATCGACGATTGGGCAAAAAGAAAAAAAGAAAAAGTATGTGTTACAAAAGATAGGAAAAGTTTTTTCAAGTCACACTTGTGTTATTCCACACATGTGTTCAAATAGATATCTAAGGGCGTATCATTTCGGCATAAGTTTTTTTTGCTATCATAATATTTGAATTGATTTTCTCGTCGTCTTTTGTTTTTGTTGGCGTTAGAGAAAATAGTAGTCTTATGTGACTTGATTATGATAATGTAACGTGTGATTCTTGTGAAAAATATACAACTGGGAAAATTGTGTAGTAGGCTTGGGGATTTTAGGCAAGACTTTATCGAGTATAATTTAATGGCTGTTTTTATTGTTGACCAATTCTTTCAAATTGATTTCTAGTGGAAATTGTGTTGTAAAATTGATATAATTTTGTATCCCAAACGTCTACACAAGTGGATAATTTGTAGAATCATTGAAACAGAAGCCATGTCGCTAAAATTTAAACTGTTAATTATTTCATTTCACAATACTTTCAATTACTGCAAAAACAAAATGTTTAAAATTATGGATCCATACAAAATAGCGAAGCCTGAATGTCTGATTATTACCGCTAAATAAAAATTTTGTTCATGGAAGTCGGGGAATATATTTATTATATTTTTAATATTATTATTATATATTTTTATTCAATAATTTTTATCAGTCAAGTCAGATTAGCTGTGGGCTAAAAGAGCTACTTTTAAATACCAGGTGATATCGTGGAAGACCAAGATTAAAGTGGAGAGATGAGCTTGACTCTTATAGGAGGATCTAGCCAGCAACGGTCGAGGAGAGACGTGTGTAGAAAAGGGAAACGAAGGCCTTTGCTCAAAATGGGACACAATGGGCTAACTACAAATAGATTTTTATCGATTTCAAATAAAATATCTGTAAAAATTAAGATATCCGACATAGCACAAAGAATAGTCAAACTTAAGTGGCAATGGGCAGGGCACATTGCTCGCAGAACAGATGGCCGTTGGGGCCGAAAGGTTCTGGAGTGGCGACCAAGTACCGGAAGTTGTTGCGTTGCCTCCTACAAGGTGGACCGATGACCTGGTGAAGGTTGCGGGAAACCGATGGATGCGGGACGCACAAGAACGTTCGTTGTGGCGACGCTTGGGGGAGGCCTATGTCCAACAGTGGACGTGTATCGGCTGAAATGATGATGATGATGATGATGACCTGTAAAGAAAAATTTAGCATTGGTAAATAATAGCATAATCAGCCTTATAATGTTCCCCCTGCTGGGACACAGGCCTCCTTTCTAGGAGAGGAAATGGGCCGCGTAATCCACCACAAGGGCCCAGTGCGAGTTGGTGAATGAGACATGTAGTCTTCAAATTTTTGGTTCTAGGACATGCCGGTTTCCTCATGATGTTTTCCTTGACCGTTTTGAGAGCAGTGGTGATGAAATAAATTACACAAAGTAAAGCGCCTGGCTGGGTTTGAACCCACGATCTACAACTCGTAAATCGGGGTCGTTGTCACTCGGCCACCACTGCTCATCACTAAGAATTTAAAACATTTAGATAAAAAGTAAAAAACCACTGATTTAATATTTAATAAAAATATTTCTGCTACGGTTTAGAAAAAAATATATATTTAACGAACAAAAAAGCACCTTATTTCTTTAAATGATATACAACACTATAATTTTGTTAAATGAGTCCACTAGTCCCGTTCTCCTCGACCGTTTATTAGTTCAGCACTCGGCGCGAAGTGGAGCGTACTTCGTAAACGCTCTCTCGGTGTCCGGTTGCGTTTACAAAGACGGACGCCCACTGAAAGAGCAAATGACTGTTCAGAACTATGCTAGAGGAGGATATTTAGATTTCTTTGCAATGAAAGAACGTGCTCGCATTCTAGAATGCTGGAAAGTTTCATTCATTTTCACAAAAGTAGTACTAGATATGAAGTGGGTTTTCTGTACTAATTTTAGCGAATTTCAGATTTCTGGTATCAGAAAATAGTAATGCTTCCGAATTCTACACTATACAACATTAATTTTAGTAAATGCGAAACCCGAAACAAAAAATCTGTGTACAAAATTTCATAAGTGTATCATGAAAAATCACAAAGTTATGGGTCATTTCACGCAGGCTCATGTTTTGCTAATTTCGGTGGTATTTTTTATTCGTAGGTTTTCAGATGAAAAAAATAACTTATCTTTTTCTCGAACACGATAACTGAAACTTATGTTCTAGAATAAGATAAGTTAATTTTTTCATCTGAAAATCTACAAATAAAAAATACCACCGAAATTAGCAAAAAATGACCCTGCGTGAAATGACCTTTATAAGCTTGTTATGTCATCTGGTAATCCGCTCAAACACATGGTCACTGGGTCATCTGAGTGACTGAGGGGTTGTTTTGCTCCCGCACCCAGCTGTGCGCTGTCTCCTAACGCCCGCTATGACCTGCCGTAACTTAGTGTTGGAGATGTCTAACTTGTGAACTTTTTTATATATTTTTGGGAAAAAATCTAACAAGGTGTAAAAATTATTAATCAATTCAGTTAGGTACTGATTCTGAACAAATTATATTCAAGTTTTGCATATACTAAAAATAATATTGTATATATTTTTTATTTACATTTTTAAAAACCCTGTCAAGCGCCCCTTAACCTTAAATTGACGATAACATCTAAATCCCTCCGATATCCCTAATTGAAACATCCCCCCGACCCCGAGTCTGACAGACAAGCCAGGAGATAACGCTAAACTCAAACAGCTGCTGCAATGGAAACTAATAACTCCTGGGACGACGGTAACTCCCCTGGTCGCTCTGTATTGGAAGATAAAGTTTCTCGGCATAAAGAAATATCCCTGGTCGTTGGCTGAGACAGTCGCTATGAGTATGAATAAGACAAGGTTTGCCAAGGTACTTGAATTTAATCATAAGCTCTATACAAGGTTATTTGTATAACACTAACCTTACAGAACTGTATTACTAACATCGTAAACATCAACTTTTGTTCTACAACTTTTTACAAAACATAATACATTTACCAAAAACAAACACTTAAGATTTCGTTGTTCTATCTAACACATTTCCACTTTGTATTTTCCTACACTTACGTACGTCAGTTTGATGCGACGCAAACGCATCAATCACCCCCGCCAGCCGATTCCCACTCCCTTCCGCTATTTTACTATCGCTTGCTTTGCATAGACTTCGTAACATTTAGATCGTTCAATTCAAATATTTTTATTTTTGTATGAAAATCTGATGAACTAAAAAAAGACGTGTGGCACTCGGGGACTGCCGCGGTAAAGCTATTGCATAGCATTTTTTATCAACTTATGCAATAGACCTCGCCAACAGCTGCTTAACCCCACCCATCCAAAACCAAACCTCGCCAACAGCTGCTTAACCCCACCCATCCAAAACCAGACCTCGCCAACAGCTGCTTAACCCCACCCATCCAAAACTAGACCTCGCTAACAGCTGCGTAACCCCACCCATCCAAAATGAGACCTTGCCAACAGCTGCTTATCCCCACCCATCCAATACCAGACCTCGCCAACAGCTGCTTAACCTCTTCCATCCAAAACCAGACCTCGCTAACAGCTGCTTAACCCCACCCATCCAAAACGCCGACAGCTGCTTTCACTCATTTGTTTTCTTATCGGTCACCACGCTCAAAAAACAAATGAGTGGGGGGTGTTACGTTATTTTCGTTACGGAATTTCTGGATTCGGTCTCCACGCTCAAGGCCCGCGATAGAAGCTATGCAATAGCTTAATATGAGACAAAAGTTGTTGTTTATGATGTTAGTACCGTAGTCCTGAGAGGTTGCCAGTGTTTTACAAATAACCCTGTTTAAAATCACCGTTGTGCTTGTAGTTTACGTATTTGTTATTTTCACTTAAAAGTGTATGTGTGTTCATAAATATATAAAATTACTTTATCAAAGATAATGAATGATTTTTGATAGACCGAAATGTTTCAAATTCCATAAATATTTTTCACCAAAGCAATTTTTTTTTGAATTTTGGAATAAAAACTTTGAAAAAAGTAGTTTACAAAAGGGATTAACCCGTTGTATGGCCGGAACGCGGATCCAAGCGGGACACAATAACTTTTTAATTATGTCTCTAACGAAAGGTGAAAAGACTAAAAAAACTTGGTTTAACTGCAGTACAACTTTTACCACTGTATTTAGTATTCTACATCTTATTCATACTCTTACGTTCCCCAGTACATTTACACAAAAACTTTAGAAGGACAAGTATTGCACATTTGACAAACGGTTATAGCGTTGAACAAACTTTTTCTATTAAAACAATCTATTATTGAAATTATTAAACTGTTGATTAATTCTTATAGAGAATTAAACAGAACTTAATTAGCCAGTAGGTTTGTGATCGTAGACTGTAGACGTTGCTAAATTCTTCTAATTTACGCAAGGCCCGGATGTTACCCTTACAGAAGGATAACGCTCGGGCGTTTATTCCTGCCAAATCAGAAATAGGAACGTCCTGAAACAATTATTGTGCCCTATTAAGTTTGATTTTCCACCAGAGATGTGCTACGTTGCTATAGATGCATTTGATGTCTACTAATCATATTCTTTGGTGCACATAGCTTAGCACTGGTGGAATTAAGATATGTTATTTATATGGAAGGTTGCGTGCCATAGATGCGTGTTATGGATGTGTGCTATGGAGGTGTACTATGGAGGTGTGCTATGGATGTGTGCTATGGATGCGTGCTATGGATGTATGCTGTGGTGGTGATAGTGTCCTATAAATGATAATGATAAATGATAAATGATCTTTATTTTGCAAGTAGGTTTTATAAAAACACTTTTACACGTCAATTTTTTTTTTTCGTCAATTAATGCTAGATGAGGCCGGTGTTTCCTAGCTGACTACCCTGAGAAGAAACACCGAAACAAACTCAGGGGTCAAAGTCTCTTTTAAAGTCCATACAGCAAAACATGTAATGGTCAAATCATATGAGAACCATGCAGATTGAGCCTGAGATGGTCTTTTGAAGAAAGAACCACACAGTTCTAAGTGGACCTGTCCAGTCAGTGCAAGCATTTGTCAATATGCGTGTAGCTCAACTCAGGACTACTAAGGAGCTCAACGACTTGACGAACAATGCCAAAGAAAGGACATTTGGGTAGGCCACATCAAATACTCAAAACTGCCAGACATCATGTGAAAATAAAAGAAAAGGAAAGAGTAATCCACATAGTTCTCACATTCACAATAATAAAATTTACAAAAGTGTAAATATTACAAATTGTAAAAAAAAAAGTAAGTGTATAAAAAAAAAAATCAGTCAAATAGTAAAAATAAACATGTCATAATTGTTAAAAAATAATAATAATATATATATAATATATATACAATATCATAATTGTAAAACAACAACAATCGTCAATAAAAAAAAGGCAGTTAAAACAAAAAAACATTCAAATGATAATAATTATAGTGAGTAGGTACTGGAGCAGGTCAATCCCAAGCCGTTTTATCCTCAAGATACTCTTTTACAGTATAAAAAGCCTTTTGGCAAAGTTTTCGCTTTACAAATATTTTGAATTTATTAATGCTAAGTTCCTGAATAGGACTGGGAAGCTTATTATAAAAATGTATACTTTGGCATCTAAATGAGCGTCCTATTTTTTTGAGCCTGGTGGCAGGAACCACTAACTTGTGTTTGTTCCTAGTATTAACGTTGTGAATGTCACTGTATTTTTTAAACATGTTTTTATTTTTATGAACATACAAAATATTTTCATAGATATACTGAGATGGCACAGTCAAAATATTAATATTTTTAAATTTATCTCTGAGGGAGTATCTGGGACTTAATTTATAAATTGAACGAATGGCCCTTTTCTGCAAAACAAAAATCGTTTGGATATCGGCGGCATTTCCCCATAATAGAATACCGTACGACATGACACTATGAAAATAACTGAAGTAAACTAAACGGGCTGTCTCTAAGTCAGTTAGATTTCGAATTTGTCTAACAGCGTATGCGGCAGAGCTAAGTTTTTTCGACAACTTATCTATGTGTGGGCCCCACTGAAGCTTAGCATCAAGAGTTATACCCAAGAACACTGTAGTGTCTTCAGGACTCAATTCTTTACCTTTTATTAGCACACTAGTTTCTACCTGCCTTACGTGAGGCATCGTAAATTTAACAAATTTGGTTTTCTTTTCATTAAGGAGCAGGTTATTGACATTAAACCAGTGTACTATTTTTGAAAGGGCGTTATTTATGTCATCAGTAACCGGCTGCTGACGTTTAAGCTTAAACAAAAGCGAAGTGTCGTCTGCAAACAACACTATATCATGGTTATCCTTTATGAGGTATGGCAAGTCATTTATATAAATGAGAAATAAAAATGGACCAAGAATCGAGCCCTGGGGCACACCCATTGATACTACAGACCCGGGTGATCTTTTTCCATTTACATCAACTCTCTGAATCCTATCACTCAAATAAGAAGTAAGAAGATCCAGAGAGGAATTCCGGATTCCGTAATGGTGTAGTTTCCTGATTAATGTTTCATGGAGAACGCAATCGAAAGCCTTGGACAAATCACAAAAAATGCCCAGGACATCGCATTTGTCTTCCCATGCATTATAAATATGTCCTAAAAGTTCAACCCCGGCATCGGTTGTTGAACGACCCCTTGTAAAACCGAACTGTTTATTATGTAACAACTTATGTCTATTAAAAAATCTTTGTAATTGATGTAAAATTAGTTTCTCAAATATTTTACTAAAGGTGGGTAGCACTGAAATAGGTCTATAATTTGTGGGGTCAGATGTACTACCCGTTTTAAACAAAGGTATTATTTTACTATACTTCATTAAGTCAGGAAACTCGCCACGATCAATACAATTATTAAAAATAAGTGCTAAACTAGGAGCTACAACCTTTATAATGGACTTTACAACATCCACAGAATTTCCCCATAAATCTGTGGTCTTTTTTACGTTCAAAGTGTTAAAGGTTTTAATTATGTCCACATATGTCACATGTTCGAAATTAAAATCTGAATCACAAACTTTAACATTTTCTTTAAGCAGAGACTCTGCAGCAGTGGGTGATGAGTTCAGAGATTTAGTAGTTAATATGGGGATCTCTGAAAAGAACTTTTCAAAAGCTGCAGCAACTTGTGAGTCCGATTTGATCACGCTGTCATTAATTTTAAGGCTATAGTCACTACAACAACATACATATACAAACAACATGGATGCGTACTATGGATGTGTGCTATGGAGGTGTGCTATGGATGTATGCTATGGTGGTTATAGTGTCCTATGGATGCGTGCTATGGATGTGTGCTATGGATGTGTGCTATGGATGCGTGCTATGGATGTATGCTGTGGTGGTGATAGTGTCCTATGGATGCGTACTATGGATGTGTGCTATGGAGGTGTGCTATGGATGTATGCTATGGTGGTTATAGTGTCCTATGGATGCGTGCTATGGATGTGTGCTATGGATGTGTGCTATGGATGTGTGCTATGGATGTGTGCTATGGATGTGTGCTATGGATGTGTGCTATGGATGTGTGCTATGGATGTGTGCTATGGATGTGTGCTATGGCTGTGTGCTATGGATGTGTGCTATGGATGTGTGCTATGGATGTGTGCTATGGATGTATGCTATGGATGTATGCTATGGTGGTTATAGTCTCCTATGGATGCGTGCTATGGATGTGTGCTATGGATGTGTGCTATGGATGTGTGCTATGGATGTGTGCTATGGAGGTGTGCTATGGATGTATGCTATGGTGGTTATAGTATCCTATGGATGCGTGCTATGGATGTGTGCTATGGATGTGTGCTATGGATGTGTGCTATGGATGTGTGCTATGGATGTGTGCTATGGATGTATGCTATGGTGGTTATAGTGTCCTATGGATGCGTGCTATGGATGTGTGCTATGGATGTGTGCTATGGATGCGTGCTATGGATGTGTGCTATGGAGGTGTGCTATGGATGTATGCTATGGTGGTTATAGTATCCTATGGATGCGTGCTATGGATATGTGCTATGGATGCGTGCTATGAATGTGTGCTATGAATGTGTGCTATGGATGTGTGCTATGGATGTGTGCTATGGATGTGTGCTATGGATGTGTGCTATGGATGTGTGCTATGGAGGTGTGCTATGGATGTGTGTTATGGATGTGTCCTATGCATACGAGCTATGGATGTGTACTATGGAGGTGCGCTATAGATGCGTGCTATGGATGTGTGCTATGGAGGTGTGCTATGGATGTGTGCTATAGATGCGTGCTATGGATGTGAGCTATGGATGCGTGCTATGGATGGTCGCGAGTGGTATAGCTATGTGCAGAGCAAAATACCTATAGTAGGCCCTTTAATTTTTACACTATCTATTAAGTGCCATACATACATCGCATAGCTTGAGCTGCGTATCTTCCTCGCGCAGCTTCATAGCTTAGTATCAGTGGAAACGGCTACATAGTATCACAGCTTAGCTATTACATCCTCGCAGCATGGCTGCAGAGCACATCTCTGGTGGAAAAGCAACCTAACACCTGCGTTAGGCAAGAAATGAAGACACCATGAGGCATCTGTAACCACACCTCATAAGAGCTATGTATCGCCGAGATTGTGGCGTGCCCAGCGCTGGATAGCGACAGTCGCTATCTCCATACCGCGCAACTACGTTTGTACTAGAACTGTCTGCCTAAACTTTCTGATCTTGTAAGTTACCATTAGAAATAATAGGAGTACCTACATTCAACCACGCTCCGCATTCACGGAATATGGTCGTCACCGCATATCACAGTAGCATTTACGTTTCTACAGCGCAATATAACTAAACTTGGCTTAATGCCTGATGTACTGTGTAGGGCCTGAAAACTAGCGAGAAAGTCTAGAATTCTATCTATATATATAAAAGAAAGTCGTGTTAGTTACACTTTTTATAACTCAAGAACGGCTGAACCGGTTTGGCTGAAAATTGGTGGGGAGGTAGCTTAAAACCAGGAGACGGACATAAGAACTACTTTTTTTTTTTTTTTGAGTAGATTAGGGTAGGGTAGAGTAGGGTAGAGTAGAGTAGGGTAGGGTAGAGTAGGGTAGAGTAGAGTAGGGTAGGGTAGAGTAGGGTAGAGTAGGGTAGAGTAGAGTAGGGTAGGGTAGAGTAGGGTAGAGTAGGGTAGAGTAGGATAGAGTAGGGTAGAGTAGAGTAGGGTAGAGTAGGGTAGAGTAGGGTAGAGTAGAGTAGAGTAGGGTAGGGTAGAGTAGGGTAGAGTAGGATAGAGTAGGGTAGAGTAGAGTAGAGTAGGGTAGGGTAGAGTAGGGTAGAGTAGGGTATAGTAGGGTAGAGTAGGGTATAGTAGGCTGAAGTAGGGAAGAGCGGGAGCGAAGCCGCGCGCGCAAAAGCTAGTTTACATTAAAAATATCTATTCGAGAAGAAGGAAGAAGAACATGAGACAAAATGTTGAGAGGCGAGTCAATTAGAAATTTTGTTTGTCAATGTTTAGGAACCTTAATACAAGAGCCGCTAGTTTAGTGGCCTTACAAAGCGCCATCTTCTCGCTTTCCCCATTTATTCTTATGCACCTGTTTTGTTCAAACCATTTACTTGCAAAGATTCCACAGACGCCAAATATTTTTACGGCTACATATAAAATTCATTTAAAACGTCTGTGACAATAATATTAAGGTTAAACATAAGTTAAATGTTTAAACTATTATTTTTTTTCCTTAGCTATCAATGTCCCACAGCTAGGCAAAAGATTCATCCAAGACCTTCCAAACATGCTTCTCGCTTGCTCTTGAACCAGTCCTTGTGGTACGCGTCTAGGTTATCTCTCCACCTCTTTCTGGGCTTACCTCAACTGCGCTTTTTTTCTGTAGGAACCTGCTGCATGCTTATACTTACCCAGCGATCAATGTGCATGAGGCTGATGTAACCCGCCCAATCCCGCCGGCTTACCTCAACTGCGCTTTCCTTCTGCAGGAACCCGCTGCGTGGTTATACTTACCCAGCGATCAATGTGCATGCGGCTAATTTAACCCATCATCGTCATTATCATTTCAGCCGATAGACGTCCACTATTGGACATAGGCCTCCCCCAAGTGTCGCCACAAAGATCGATCCTGTGCGTCCCGCATCCATCGGATTCCCGCAACCTTCAACAGGTCATCGGTCCATCTTGTAGGAGGCCTTTCGCCGCTGCGACTTCCGGTACGCGGTCGCTACTCCAGAACCTTTAATGAAGATGTAACCCGCCTAATCCTATTTAAACCTGGAATCCAGGAGCGCACCAAATTGAAAATTATTTGTATGATCTTTACATTCGACTGCACGTAAATATAATATAATACCTATATAATATAATATTCCACAACTATCACACAACGTCGTGTAGTCGCAAGCTAAGCAGAGCTTGTGTTATGAGTACCTACTAGACAACCAAACACACAAAAATGGAAACTGTTTCACAATAGCAGCGTTTTTTTATTGAAGAAGCAATAAGAGAGGGTTTTGTAGTGCAAGTTATATGCCATATTAAGCCTGACCACAGTCACAGTAAGAAGTTGAAATTAGCATAAAAGCATGCTAATTTGAAACAGACGTTACTTAGTAGCGTTTTTTAACACATTTATTTAAAAATATTGTGAGAATGTTCAAGAGCAAGAGTCTCGAGAACAAAGTATCTTACTGTACTAGATACCTAGTAGAAATGAAGAAATTATGGTTTGCATTTCAGCTGTAATTGAGTTTTCTTGTTACAAGCTTAGTGTGTGAAGTTATGCCTACATATATGTACATTACATTAGAGTACATTAGCAAGGTCCTCCACCATGTCTGTTTGTCTGTCTGTTCGCATTCTCATTCTAAAAGTTCTGAACAAATTGTCATATAATTTTGATCAAAAGACAGAGTAATATTAATAGGAAACTTTTTGTTATAATTTAAATACATGCATACAGAGCTTTACGTCACGAATAGGCGTGGCATTTTATAGAAAAAGGCGAAAACATATTAGTTTGAGCTTATTATTTTTTTCCAACTTAGACAATTAAATCAGTTACATTTGTATACTTAACCACTTTCAAGTCCGCTGGTTTGTAAGAGTGATTTTTGAATGTAAAATTCAGTGTAGTAAATAAGTCGGTGTCGGTGTGTTTTCTTTCAGCATTATAAGATGTTAAAAAAATACTTTCGGATCGTGGGGTCCGAGTGCTCACAAATTGTATAAAGATATGTCTAAGCGTTTTGTTAACACTTCGCGTAACCTAAGGACAGTAACCTTTACCTCAGACAGAGGATAAGCATTGCCATACAGCGTGGCACTGCCACCAATTTTTTGGGCACATAACCTGTCGACAGCAATGTGGAGGAGTTTTTTGATGCCATATTTTAATTTCTATTTTAGTTATTTTTAATTAGTTTTGAGTTTTTATTATTATTTTATAGTTAGTTATTTTTGGTATACATAATTTTTATGGAAATTAAATATAAAAATAAAATGACATTTATTTCTTACAAAAGTCCACATATTGTTAGTAACACAGAAAAAGAAAAACAAAAATAAAATAAAGAATTAAAGTAAAGTCAAACTATTCTTTTCTAAACTCGCAAACCTATTCAAATTTTTGCAACAAATTAATCTCAGAGAGCCAGACCACACCGTTAATCTGTATTCTTCACAACACTTACTCAAAAAATAAACCAGCTAGATATCACAAATTTGAAAAGCATCTCAACATCATATCAAGTATTTACGGTTGAACCCTCTCACAACCTCATCGAACTTTAAGATGTACTAATGAATTAACGAAGAACATTATCTTGTGGAATATGTTAAGAGAAAATGTATTTTAATTACTTACTCAAACTGGATATTAGTTATTTGGATTCTGAGTTATCATTTGACTGGGGGTCTTAAAATGAACATGGATAAAACCAAAATCATGTTTAACAACCATGTAGCGCCCACTCCTATCAAGGTCGGAGACTCTACACTCGAAGTTGTGGACGATTACGTCTACCTTCGACAGACAGTCCAGTTGGGTAGGTCTAACTTCGAGAAAGAGGTCAACCGTTGAATCCAACTCGGTTGGGCAGCGTTCGGGAAGCTACGCGGTATCTTCTCGTCCAGCATACCACAGTGTCTCAAGACGAAAGTCTTTAACCAGTGCGTGTTGCCAGTGATGACATATGGCTCCGAAACGTGGTCGCTCACAATGGGTCTCATCAGAAGGCTTAAAGTCACCCAAAGAGCAATGGAAAGGGCTATGCTCGGGGTTTCCTTGCGTGACCGAATAAAAAGTGAAGATATCCGCAGGAAAACTAAGCTTGCCGGACATAGCACGAAGAATTGCCAAACTTAAGTGGCAATGGGCAGGGCACATTGCTCGCAGAACAGATGGCCATTGGGGCCGAAAGGTTTTGGAGTGGCGACCGCGTACCATAAGACGCAGTGTTGGAAGGCCTCCTACAAGGTGGACCGATGACCTGGTAAAGGTAGCAGGAAACCGATGGATGCGGGACACACAGGAACATTCGATGTGGCAACGCTTGGGGGAGGCCTATGTCCAACAGTGGACGTGTATCGGCTGAAATGATGATGATGATGACAAAATTAAAAAAAAAAAAAACGCATCAAAATCGGTCCATTCGCTGAGGAGCTACGAAGCCACAGACAGACACACAGACACCTCACACTTATAACACCCCTCTTTTCCGTCGGGGGTTAAAAAAAGGAGGTTCTATGTTCAGCTGTGTAATTTTTCTCGCCTTAAATCCTAAGTCCAACAACTTTTTAATCTGGCTTCGATTTTGACTTCACGTCTACAATAACCGACATTCACACGGACGAAGTCACGGGCAAAAGCCAGTCTAAAACAAATCATATTTCACTGAATCCCTCTTATCATTTTGTTTTCTTTTTCCTGTACCCTTACATCAACCTTCATATTTAAAACTTTCTGCCCGTCCCCTGTTAATTTAATCCTCCAATCTCATTAGATTCAGAGCAGCAGCTTATCCTTAGCCTTTTTAATCTAAGTTCAAACACTAACGGGCTCATTCTAATCCTTTGTGCTCACGTATTAACACTCGACCCCTAAGTAAATATGCTCAAAGCAAATATTAATCAAGAATCAACATGCACTATATAACCTCGTAGCGTAAGGTCTACGGCGCTATGAAGACGCTGCTACGAAAGTGCTACGGCGTAGCCTGCGTAGCGAGATGCGAGATATTTTGCGAAAATCAGGCCATTTATTACAAGTGAAGTGGTTTCCAACCTTTTTTAAATACGGGATTACTGAGATTGAATTGAAGGATAAAGAAGGATGAACTGCGCCTATATAAAAAGGTTTTAAGCATATCTGTTTGAAAACTTAGAAAAAGGTATATTGCCCTTAGAAACTACAAAGAAATGTGTATTTTATGCTAAACTCTTTCATTTTCGGTAGATCAGATAATATTGCAAAACTAAAACAAGTGTTTGCCACAAGCTGATCTCGTATCAGTTATCTACACTAATAATATCGGTGGCGGAGACCTCTCGCACCGGGCCTTGGTTGAGGCCATGGTCCGGAGCGAGGAGGAGTGGCAGTCGGTTGCCGACTTCTGCGAAGCAGTAATGCTCGCTAAGGAGGAGGCCGACCGCATCAGGCAACGGCGCTCTCGCCGCCGCCGGGATTCCGATCCCGATTTCCAGCCACCGTAGGTGCGGGCTTGCGGACAATGAGCAATGGGTAGCTCGCTGTCCGGCCGTCCGGTAACTGTCCGGACCAAGCCCAAGTCGTCGACGGCGCGCGCTGTTCCCGCGCGCCTCAAGGAGTTGTCAGCAACAGCAGGGGCCCAGCCGGGTCGAAGCCTACTGGGGCCAGGGTTATCCGAAAGGGCGCTCGAGCCCCGGTATGAAGGCTTGAAGGAACGGGATGGGTTTTTTAGTCAGTAAGAGTCTGACACTATCTCCCGCTCCGCCCAAGAGCGGGGGTTGTTATTGGATGATTTTTCCCATCGAAAAAAAAAACACTAATAATATAAACAGGTAAAGTTTGTTTGTTTGTAATCTTTGAAAGTCCTGGCCCGATCAAAAAAAAATTGTCACTGATAGAAAGCAACTTTATTAACATAGGCTATATTTTATGTGTAAAAAGTTAAGGCTCAAAGTAGACCATGATGTATGCACATTACGATAGAACTTTTTTTCTTTCGAAATCATTTTGTTTTCCGACTTCCACGTGAGCGAAACCGCGAGCAAAAGTTACTTATTTTGTGTAGAAACATTTTTGATTTGTAAACTTTAAAATTTTTAGCTGTTGGGGTTCAATGGTTGAGAACCTCTGGTTTAATGTAAAAGCTGTGTAGGTGTGCTATTATTCTGAGAATGTACGAGTCACGTAATCGCATTGTTTTATTATTAGCAACATAATTATAATTAACGCGAACACCTTAACTCAAACACTGCCTGACATGGCATTCTACGATTAACTTATTTTGTAATGTTAGTACAAGATTTAATGGTTACCTTGTACTTGGAATTGTTTTACAGCTATTTAAATGAAGGTTCCGCACTAACGCTTCCGTTCTGAAAGAGCTTCGCATCAAACAAAGACTTTCATCGATTGTGCAACTAAGAATCTTCAAAATGTTTGGACATAATATATCATCCATAATTAATTTTTGTTTTCTATACATATTATTCTATATATTTATATTATTATATTCTTATTTGTTTTTCCTAGAAAAAAAAAAACGTGTGGCACTCGGGGACTGCCGCGGTAAAGCTATTGCATAGCATTTTTATCAACTTAGGCAATTATAATTATTTATTTATTTTATTTATGCAGTATTTTTTTTTCCTTTGTTTTTTTTTCTTTGATATTAATTGGAGTTACACTTTCACACATTGTATTGAATTTTGATTGATTGTTCACTCATTTGTTTTCTTATCGGTCACCACGCTCAAAAAAGAAATGAGTGGGGGGTGTTAGGTTATTTTCGTTACGGAATTTCTGGATTCGGTCTCCACGCTCAAGGCCCGCGATAAAACTAAGCAATAGCTTAAAAAAATTTTTTGGTTATTTACTTGAACAGTGCAATTTTCCGGGTCACGTGATCCCCTGACGCTCGAGGGGTTAAAGCTCTTTAGAACGTTTAGTGGTGCAGGGTAGAGTAGAGGGCCAACGTTCTCGCGGTCGATCACCTACCAGATGAACAGATCTCATCAAATCACCTTCTAAGTATTCCCTCATTGAATGCACACGCAATGCCACGAATAAAGAGAGATGGAGAAGTCCCGCAAAAGTCACAACCAAACTACCAGACGATCCATGACCACGACCACTCCGCTATAAAGGATAAATGATATTTATTTTGTAAATAGGTTTAAAAAACACTTTTACACGTCAATTTTTTTTCATCAGTTTATACTAGATGAGGCCGGTGTTTCCTATCTGACTACCCTGAGAAGAAACACCGAAACAAACTCAGGGGTCAAAGTCTCTTTTAAAGTCCATACAGTAAATATGTAATGGTCAAATCACATGAGAACCATGCAGATTTGTCTGAGATGGTCTTTTGAAGAAAGAACCATACAGATTTGAGTGGACCTGTCCAATCAGTGTAAGCATTTGTCAGTATTCGAAAAGCTCAACTTAGGACTACTAAGGAGCTCTACGACTTGACGAACAATACCAAAGAAAGGACATTTGGGTAGGCCGCAGAAAACACTCAAATTGCCAGACATACGTTAAAATTACTGAAAAGAAAAGAAAAAGCAATCAACATAGTCCTCACATTTACAATAATATAAGCAAATCGATAGTTTACAAAATATTTAGAAAAGTAAATATTTATGTCAATGTATACATGTCATTTTGTAAAATAAAAATAATCTCCAATGTCAAATTGTAAAAAAAAACAAATAAAATAAAAAGAAAAAGCACATTTGAAAATAATAATAATTAAAAAATACAAAAGAAGAAAAAATAAAAATGACAACAGTTGTAGTAGGTACTGGAGCAGGTCAATCCCAAGCCTTTTCGTCCTGAATATAGTCTTTTACAGTGTAAAAAGCCTTTTGACAAAGTTTACGTTTTACAAATGATTTGAACTTATTAAGGCTTAGTTGTTGAATATGACTAGGAAGTTTATTATAGAAGTGTCTGCATTGGCATCTAAATGAGCCCCCTATTTTTTTGAGCCTGGTTGCAGGAACTACAAATTTATGTTTGTTTCTTGTATTAAAATTATGAATATCACTGTATTTTTTAAACATGTCTATATTTTAGGCTAGGAGTGTACGACTCAGAAGAAGAAGTCAGAAATAAAGGGTACCTACTATAATCTTAGGCACGCCATAATTGCGGCGCTAAGCTGGCTGAAAAGTTGTCCCGTTGTCTTCACCTTCCACATGACATAGGTCCTCATCGGACTTGGTAAGTTCGAGAGGTACTTGAACCGGTTTTGTATGATAGAAAAGCCCTTTGTGTGGACCACCTGGAGGCAACGGACTTCCTTACCCCCCGACCCCGATCTCAATTTCCAGCCACCGTAGGCGTCGTCTTACGGACGACGAGCAATGGGTAGCTTCCTGTCCAGCCGTCCAGTAACCGTCCGGACCGAGCCCGGGTCGTCGATGATGCCAGCAAAGCCGTAGGTGCTCAGCTGAGCCGAAACAAACTGCCATGGGTCATCCGAAAGGGAACCCTGGGGTAAAACTTCGTCCGGTAACTGTCCGGACCAAGCCCAAGTCGTTGACGGCGCGCACTGTTTAGTTGTCAGCAACAGCAGGGACCCACCCGGGTCGAAGCCTACTGGGCCCAGGGTTATCCGAAAGGGAACTCGAGCCCCGGTATGAAGGCTTGATGGAACGGGGTGGGTTTTTTAGTCAGTAAGAGTCTGACACTATCTTCCGCTCCGCCCAAGAGCGGGGGTAACATTGGATGATTTTCCCCACCATAAAAAAATCACTTACTACAACCACTACATTATGAAACAAAGTCACTTATGTTGAGGATCTGTCTGACCGCGTTTTTCTTATAAACTAAGCGGCGGATTTTGAAGCATTTTCTTTCTCATTTAGAATTTTGATTCTCGAAGGATTACAAATTATTTGTGAATATAAATGGTATATTAATTCTGTAGATGCTAGCTAACTTGTTTTAAAAATAGGCAGAACAGATTGTAAAGCCTTGCTTACCTTCTTTGAAAGGAAAGGATCCTTCGACCAGACAGATGTTGTGTTTGTTCTGGGTAACTGTCCGCTAGGTGTTGTTAGATGGTTCTATAGGGTAACTGGCAATTAGTGCACGATACTTAAATACGTGATTGTGCTCATGATAACAAACAATTTTTATTATGGGGCAAAGCCGAAATCGCGAAAAAAATATCAGCTGTTCAGTACATTAGGCAAACATAAATGTACTAATGATGATAATTATGTTCAAATCATGCAGAAAACTCACATCACAAAAAGGAACCCTCGACTTATCATGCTTTCTAAACCACGTGCATTTGGATCTATACGTTATATTTTGTTTGTAGAATTTATGCTAAATTAATGCAAGATTTTGACACAGGTTCCAGTGTGAACAGTGTGTAAGGATGCAGGATGACATGCATGACTTGAGTTCAATGTACGTTAGTATCGGACAAAGTAATAAAAGGATCTAGCCGAAGAACGCTGGAAATACAACCTTATTTTGAAACACGTTTCTATTGTTTTATTTAACGAATCTATGTACATTTCGTAACTGTATTACGAAAACTCACAAAGTAATAAGCTTGTTATGTTAGCAAAAATACATAGTCATCGGGCTATCCAGGTGACTGGGTCAGGTCATGAGCGAATTCAATGATTTATAGGTAGTAGTCGGCGTTGCGTACTAATTATCTACAGGTCATTGAACTCGCTCAGCTGACGTTTTCTTAAAGAAATTAATTTCGTACATGCATAAATGAACACGAGTTTAAAAAAAGGTACTTTATTTTTTAATTTTATCTTTACAAATCATTAGTGTTTCATGTACCGGATCGACCCTCCACGGGATTAAAACGATGAAAAGTTAACGGGGTTTTTTTTTTTATTGTTGATAGGTTCGCGCTTGACCGCTATCTCACCTGATGGAAAGCGACGATGCGGTCGACGAAGGAACGCGCTTACCTAAAAGAAACCTATTCACTCTCGACTTAAAGAATACCGGGTTGTAGCTATCAGGAAACACAGACTCCGGCAAAGAATTCCACTCCCTAGCCGCACGCACAGTGAATGTGTTCCCAAAACGTTTTGTGCGTGTTGGTGGGATATCCACCATATACCGGTGGCGCATATTATTATATAACGCGGGGTATTATTATTTAAAGTGTATTTTTTTTCCTAAAATAATTAAGAACTATTTTAGGTCTATTTTATTATTTTTACTATTTTATTACTTTATTTTAACCTTTTAATAGATTCTTGATAAATCTTGATTACGTCACTAGCGTGTTTGTGGGTACATACATGTACACGCAAGTATAGTAAGTACCAATATCGATACGCTATCAATGTATATAATATTCTATTATTCTGCTTATATTATGACTGTTATTTAATGTACAACATTTTTTTTTACGTCTATCAACATTAAAAATTTATAAGTTATAGAAAACAATTTCTTTCGATTCAATTTGGTTTTGGAATTCTTTTTTATTCTTAAAAAGAGAACCAACCGAGATTTTACTTGTATATTGTGGATTTGTCCTGTTGTGTATTTATTACTTGCGCAAAAGCTCGGTCGGGAGGAAGATGGTTGTCCATCCCCATTAATCAAGCAGACATTTCCAAGTCCAAGAATACAATAAAGCCAAGTCACCCTGGGGTCATAAACCACGATTTACTTCACCTAAATAATGCCGATTCGATAATCGTTGGCCGCATTACAAACTGGACCCACATTAATAACCTGGGCCCTTGACAGGGGTTCGCGACGGTCATGGCTTAGAGCCTGTAGATAGAACCGATACTTATCAGTGCAGTGAGTATTTGCTATTTGTTTGGTATCATTTGTTGTAATAATTGTTAGAGACGAGTGTTAAATGGTGTAGAAGTTTGCGTTATTAGAAACTAATTGTACTTATCTCACTAATACTATTACTCTATTTAAAATTAGATTTAAATTTTAATTGTCCATTTAGCCAGTTTTGAATTCTATTCCGTAGGCTTAAGGGCCAAGCGCCCGAAAAGTACCATAAAACAGTGATTTTCTGAAGCCTACTCCTCCGTAACGGCTAGGTTAATTGGTTTGAAAAAAATATATGTTTATTATAGATTCATGAACAATAATATCAACATTTGATTTTTTCGTGCAATTAATACTTTTGTCAAAAAAAAAATTTAGCAATTTCGCAACTTTTCGCAACTTTTCTCTACTCCTTCGAAACGGCTTGAACCTTTAGAAACATTTTTACACATAAAAATTGGTGGTTAAATATTCTTCAAAGTGAACATTGCATATGTAAATCAATCAATATCTCGCAGAGAAAATGGATTTAAAGCGCTTTCCGGGCGCTGCTGGCTGCAAATAAATGCACAGATTTGCGTACTGCCGCCTAGGCGAGTGCGAGAGTTGCGTTCACATAATTTCGGCCAGATGGTTCAAGGGACTATACGCCTTAAAGCCTTCGACAAAGTCGATGGCATTAAAAGCAATTTGGAAGTATGCGGAAAGGTAATAGAGAGTAAAGTCCCACATACGTCCTTTGGAAAAGGAGGATCCTCCGGTCAGACGGGTTATGTCTGGTGAGCAACTGAAAGATAGATGATTTCGGGCTGTTCTATATGTCCATCGACTTATATTCTAGTGAACACATAGATATATGAGTTCACTAGAATATATGTCGTTCAAATCACGTGGGGAACTTTAATTGTGTGTTGCAAGATTATTTCTTATGTGACGCCATAGACATCTACGCAGCGACATCGCTGCAGCAAAAAGAGGTTATATTACCAACTGTTTACTGCAGCTGCCATTTCACATGCCATCAATGCTATAAAAGTCAAAATCGGTTGAACGGACAAAAAATAAGGTTTGTTTAACTATAACTGTCCCCTCACACGGGCTTCAAAAAAACGCCGTTTCAAGCTTCTTTTTTAAGGCGGCCTTTTTTTGTGGCTCGTGTGCGGCGGTGCCGCCACACAAAAAAACGCTTGAAGCGACTTCAAGCTTCTCCGGACACAAGGTGTCGGTGTCGCGCGCTTCAGCTGTTTTTTGCGGCCGCTTCTAGCTTTTTTTTGTGGCGGCGGCTTTTAGCGTTTTTTTGTTGCGGCGTTTTTTTTGAGGCCGTGTGCCGACACGCTTACAATCATTAATTAAACATCCCCAAATCTTCTAAATGCTAACCCAAACCACCTGGCGAACACGATAAGGTAATCATGACATTTTCAAATTCTAATCGCTACCTTCCGACCTCCATCAAATCGACATCAAAAATGTTACTACCCCTTTATCTCTTACTGATAAGAACACTGAAACTTCTAAAGTAGGCGCTAAATAAATGTGGAATAACGGACATTGACCCTTCTACATTTTTTTTTTATTGATAGGCTCGCGTTTGACCACCATCTCACCTGATAGTAAGCGATGATGTGGTCGACGATGGAACACGCTTGCCTAGAAGTAACCTATTCACTCTTGACTTAAAGACCCCCTAAGTTGTAGCTATCAGGAAACACACTCCTGTAAGGAATTCCACTCCTTGGCTTTATTGACTTAAATTGGAATGAAAGACATAAAGCTGTCTTAAATCGACATCTATCGTGATCCTCTAACTTTTCTGAAAAACAGTTTATTGATGGTTTTTCGGGTACCTTAGATATGTTGGAGATATTAGGAAAAGGTCAATGTACTTTATTTTAAGGTTATCTGGCATCTTGTATAGTCATTATTATCAGTAGATACCGCAGCTGTGTCTGACAACTTCCATACTAATATTTATAGCAGAAAGTTCAAAGTCGTTTGAACAAAATGTCGCAGATTTGTTATGCAATTATAAAACCGCCTGTAGCTGAATTATTTCACTTTTTTAATTGTTTCGCTTTTTGATACCGTTTTCTGGAATGACGTTATTAAAGTGGCCTTTAGCCTTAGGGGGTCGGTAGAGAGATGTGCCTATCAAAAGTTGGCTGAATGTTTTAGTGTGTTGGAAACACTCCTGAGTTTCAGGACGATTCTCGGCTATCGTAGGTGCGGGCTTGCGGACGATGAGCAATGAGTAGCTCGCCGTCCGACCGTCCGGTAAGTATCGTTGTTCTCTACATTCACCAAGAATTCCATTCTCAAAGAGATGAATTGAAGAAACTGAAAGATCCCAGCAGGGCCGATGCCTGCTAGGGCTGTGGAAATGTACAAAAGAGTTATCGTAGCTCTGGAACTCAAAGGGCAATTGGAGGAACACGGGTGGGTTTTAGACAATAAAGGTATCCGGCCGTCCGGTAACTGTCCGGACCGAGCTCGAGTCATCGAAGGTACGTAGTGTTTCATGCGCGCCTCAAAGGGAGGTCAGCAAAACCGTAGGGGCCTACTAGCACCATGGGTTGGCTTCCGAAAGGGAAACCCGGAGTCCTGGAATACTAGGGCAAGAAGAAACATAGGTGTGGTTTTAAAATCACACTTCATCTATGTTCCTGAAGAGTTATATTCATTACTACCTGACCCGCCGAACTTCTTACCGCCTAACAGTCAATGAATGTAGTTACATATCTTTTGATATAGGAAACCGATTGCGATGAAACAAAGTGTAATTAATAAAAGGTGTAAGGGACAGCCCTCCACAAACTTTAAGGGCTTGCTCAGTAGACGAAACTGAACAAACTTCCACAAAATTTATTTTCAGGAAACGAAAAAAAAAAATCAGCATCACCATACAAAATGGTAAACTTGATTGGACAATTTGTATGGCGAAGCCGATTTTTTTTTTTCGTTTCCTGAAACAAAATTTTGTAGAAGGTTGTTCAGTTTCGTCTACTGAGCAAGTACTTAAAGTTTGTGGAGGGCTGTCCCTTACACTTTTTAAATCAAGTTACACACAATTTTAATATGTAAAAGTTATTAACATCGATTTCGTACATTTTACGTGATACACGCACAAAAAACTTCCACAGATTTTTTTTAATCTGATATAAATTAGGTAGTGCTTGACTGAGATCCTACCTGATGGTAAGCAGTGATGCAATCATTGATGGTGAGGCGCACTAGTTTATTAAGAGCCTATTCACTCTAGCCTTGAAGACACCCAAATTATAATCGGACGGGAAGACCGCAGCAGGCAAATTGTTCCAGTCCATCGATGTACGCGGTAAAAACGACGAGGCGAAACGCTTAGTCCGGATCGTAGAGGTTTATTATGTTTTTTTTTTTTGTTGTTATTAGATTTAACCTAGTGATTAACTGCGATCCCACCTCATGGTAAGCAGTGATGTGAAAAAAGATTTCATTCTAGTGAATTTATATCCGCTACGCTTGAGAATTTATCGAAGCTTAACCACAGAGGCCGGTGTTAGGAGCTACCCGGGGCTGGAAAAGGGTTCCTACACACATGTAGCCAGATGAGTTTTACATTATTCATGACCTTAAAGTTCTTGTTTAAATAGAAGACAACGTGGGGAGACCTTTCGGCTATGTAGGGCATAGAGCTCGATACAATAGTTTGAATACATATGAAAACATGGGTACACGTGAAACAGACAACAGAAGTACAAAAGCAAGAAATGTAACTCATAATATGATTTTTAAATGAGTGTCCATGGAGTTTCTTGCACGTCCTTCTCCGTAGAGATCTACGCTTTCATTTGACTTTTCAAAAGTGCTTGCAAATGGTCTATTTGAAATATATGCTTCGATTTTGATTTTGAAACATTAAGGCCCTAACACTCGGGTGCACTCGGGTGTTAGGGCCTTAATGTTTCAGTGCTATGTTTCAGTGCTTTTGCAGTGCTGTAAAACAATGACTTTCTGAAACCCACTTTTCAGTAAAATAAAAGCTAAGTCAATTCCAATAATAGATTCATGTATAACATTATAAACATACGATTTTTTCGTAAGAGTAATACTTTTGGTAAAAAAATGTTTTTCGAGTCATTGACTCCCTTTTGGGGGGGGGGGGTTCTCCGGTTGGTAAAAATCATCCAAATGACATCCCCCGCCCGTGAGAAATCATAAAATGATCTTCCACTGTAGGCGAAGCGTGAGGGATTATCAGGTTTTTACTGACTAAAACCCACTCGTGGTTTTTCTGTTGCCCTTTCGTGTTCTTTAACCACGGTGACTCTTAAATAGTCCTGCAGCACTGGTATTCCTTAGATTATTAGGTACATTTGAAATTGAAATGTTATGTAATGTACTTACTATTAACACACTTAGGTACTATATAACTTACTATACAAGGCGCTAGATAAAATTGGAATGTAGTACATTCACCTTTTCTTGCATCTCTGCGAAGATACCCGAAAAATATACAATGATAACTTCAATACTAAAAAAATGGAAAGGATCGTGATACGAAGTCGATTCAAGACCACTTAACAACATTTAAAAAAATTAAGAATGTAAATAAATGTAGGAGGTTCAATGACCTTTATCCCAAGTTCACCTGGCACCGTATTCTACTGAAAACGGTTCGATATTTAAAATTCACCAGAAGGGAAATGACGGTTAATATTATAACAGTTCGATAATATTATTCAATACGCTACCCATACGTGCGCACCCCTGGCACCGTTGTAAGTAAACACGTATAACACGACTGTATGTATAATGTATATCCATTTCCGCGTACTGAACACGGATATTGCACGTCGATGTTGAACGCCGCTGAAACGTTGAAATATTAAAAAGACATTTATATTGAACCAAGTACAGGTAGAGTAAAAATGGGTTCGTCATCTTTTGGTCCAGAGGTTTTTGATCCATTTTCGTAAAAATAGACAGTAAAATAGACTTACAATTTGTGAGTCGCGGGTTACTTTCAGCAGGCACATGCTACTTTATAATAGTTTATTTAATTACCTCTCTTCTCAAAACGGTGAAGGAAAACATCGTAAGGAAACCGGCATGTCCTAGAAACAATCATTCGAAGACATATGACATTCACCAACCTGCACTGGGGCCGTGTGATGGATTACGGCCCATTCCCTCTCTTATGCCTTGATCACACGTACCGAGTAAACGGGCGAGAAGTAAAGTTGCTCGGCCGAGACGGTGATGTAAGCGAATTGTGGAGATAAGCGCTCGCCGAGCACTCGGCGCTGTGTTTACACGTACCGAGTACTCGGCCGAGAGCACTGTCTCGCCCGTTTGCTCGGTACGTGTGATCAAGGCATACCTGAGTCCCAACAGTGTGAACATTAAAAGGCTGAAGGCAGGCAGGCAATGTCTACATTTTTTTTTTCCCAAGCTATTCCCTGTCGCATACTGAAAGAATTTTTTTACCATTACATACTTTTGTTTTTCCATCTCCTTGTCTTTTTTTATATGAGTACATTATCTGTTAAGTTATTAAATACCTATGTATCCCGAAGAGACAAGATCCGAGACAAGGAAGATGTGTCTTCCTTGATATTTAAGATATCAGTTATCCTTATGTTTTGCGCGAATCTCCTAATGGAAAGACTCAATTCTACCTTCCCCGGGGTATTATTTTTCAACAGTTGTATTTACAATAAAGACCAACAAAAAATATTGAATTCAAATAACTTCTATTATGTAGTTGTTAATTAGTTTTCGCCGCTGAAACTGTAAAAATAATTGTATGGCTGTGCGTAATATTTAATCAACTTTACAAAGGAAACATTATCGCAACATATTTTCTATCGTTTTCCATCAGACAAAAATATACTTAGCATTTATCTACACTAATATAATAAAGAGGTAAAGTTTGTTTTTTTTTGTTTTTATGTTTTTTTTGTTTGTAGGAGGTAATCTCTGGAAGTACTGGTCCGATTGCAATGATTTTTTCACCGTTAGAAAGCTGTTTTATTCCTGAGTGACATAGGCACATATATATTATGTATGTGGGCGCAGCCGCGTGCAAAAGCTAGTTTCAAATAAATTTATAGGCACTTGTGAATTGTCAAGGTTGATCAATCACAAAAAAATGGTGAAACTAATTGCATGTACCAAAGCGTAGATTTATATGGAGACCGTAGGCGTGGGCTTGCGATCGAAGAGCAATGGGTAGCTCTCCGTCCGTCCAAAAACCGACCGGACAGAATCCGAGTCGTTGACGGTGCGTAGTGTTCCACACGCATTCAAGAAGATGTCAGCAAAACCGTAGGGACCCAGCAGGGTTGAAACCTACTGGGGCCATGGGATCGCTTCTGAAAGAAAAACCCGGGGTCCTGGAACGCAAAACAAAGAAGAAACATAGCAGTGGGTCAGTAAAAGCCTGACACGCCCTCTCGCCCCACCTCGGAAGGTGAGTAGTTATTGGATGATTTCCCATCTAAAAAAAATATCCCTATGGATAAGAACTTGCAAGCAACTCCGGACACTCTTTTAAACCAGTAAATAATTACAAAATTATCATCACGTCCTTAATGTTGAATTTATACAAATACTAGCTTCTACCCTACTCTACCCTACTCTACCCTACTCTACCCTACTCTACCCTACTCTACCCTACTCTACCCTACTCTACCCTACTCTACCCTACTCTACCCTACTCTACCCTACTCTACCCTACTCTACCCTACTCTACCCTACTCTACCCTACTCTACCCTACTCTACCCTACTCTACCCTACTCTACCCTACTCTACCCTACTCTACCCTACTCTATCCTACTCTACCCTACCCTACTCTAATCTACCCTACTCTACCCTCCTCTACCTTACTCTACCCTACTCTACCCTACTCTACCCTACTCTACCCTACTCTACCCTACTCTACCCTACTCTACCCTACTCTACCCTACTCTACCCTACTCTACCCTACTCTACCCTATTCTACCCTACCCTACTCTACCCTACACTACCCTACACTACCCTACTCTACCCTACACTACCCTAATTTTCATTTCCTTCTCCTCATAATAACGAACACAACAAAAAAGAAATTAGCGAAATCGGTCCAGGCGTTGTTGAGTTATGCGCTTACCAACACATTTTGCGATTCATTTTTATATTATAGATGAGAACAATATAGAAAGACGTGCTCATAATACTTTTTACGAGCACGTCTTTCTATATTGATCAACAATAAAAAAAATAAAAAAATTAACTGTGGCAGCTGAGAGGTCGAGGTCAAAAACTGGTTCAATACAAAAAAAATAAACAAATGCATTAAAAAGTATAAAGTACTTATGAGAGCTTCAAAACTAACTCCCAAATGACTAAATAAAACTTAAAAAAAAAAATATTTGATGCTTTCTACGAAGTAATACAAACAAATCGTAGGTATTAACTAAAAAATAACTATAAATATTGTGTACTATTTTCAACTAAAATATTTTAATGTATGAATAATATTTACGTCCAAATGGATATTTACTTTTACATCAGATTTTAGAAAAACTTTCACGATTGCTAATGGATGGAAACATTTTAATTTTTCGTCAGCCATTTTGTTAAAAAATAAATGAAAATTTAAATTGCATTTCACATTATACATTTGTAAACATAAAAACCGTCCATTATTTGTAAAGACTTATTTTAAAACTTTTAGTATTATTTCAAACAGTTTATCCATTTTAACTTTGAAAAACTAAACAATAGCATTTAGAGCCTTTCGTCTCCAAACCGCTTTAGGCTTTTGTGGCGAGATTTTGAATTGATATGTGGTTAAAGAAACTTTATTCACTCAAAAAGAATAACATTTTCACTTCTATGAGGAAAAAAAAATTAAACATAAAGTATCGTGGAAATTACAGACACAATAGAAAGACAATAGGTGCGCGAACGCCGGCGTTCGCTTGGGGTTTAAAGAATTAATCGACGGTATCGCAGAAAAATAAAAGAACAAAAACTAAAGTAACATTACTGTAAACTTAAAATGAACACTTGGTAACATTTAAAATATGGTGTACCTATTTGTGCCTTTTAAAAGTTGGAACAGATTTCGATTCCTTTATGTCTATGTGTAACTGGTACACGAAAGTCCTTCTACCGTTATTTGTTTGATATTGTGACATAAATCCACGATTGGACAATATGTGGAATCATTGAAAAAGGTGCAAAGATTTTATTGGCTTGTCAAGAGAAGGCTGATTGGAGACATACAATTTGTCATTACCAAAATACTGCAAAAATATTAGGAAGTGAAAACCTATTCTGTATCAAATACTTCCGAACCGTTGTACGATGGCGAGGCGTGGTGATGGGACCGGCGGCCATACTGAACGCCTGCCAGAGGGTCATGGCGATAAGGATGGTGCGCGGATACTGCACGGTCTCCCGCGAAGCGGCGAGCCTTCTGGCTGGCCTACCACCGTGGGATCTGGAGGCAACAGTCCTTGCACACATGCACGATATGCGCGTGGAGATGCAACGCCGGGGTGAAAGTCCGCTGCCGCGACAGGTCACGGCATGGCGGACAGAGCTCCGGCGGGATCTTATGGTGAAATGGCGTCAACGACTATCGCAACCCAGTGCTGGGCACGCCACAGTCGTGGCGGTAAGTCCCCTCTTTGAGGCGTGGCTGGAAAGACCTCACGGCGTCCTTACCTTCCGCATGACGCAGGTCCTTACCGGACATGGTTCGTTCGGGAGTTTCCTGCACCGGATTCGTGCGGAAGTGACGCCCGGGTGTCGCCACTGTGCGGAATGCCCGGAGGACACGGTGGAGCACACAGTCGAGGTGTGCCCTGCTTGGGCGGAGCATCGCCGTGCCCTCGTGGGGGCGATCGGCGGCGGAGACCTCTCGCGCCGGGCCTTGGTTGAGGCCATGGTCCGGAGCGAGGAGGAGTGGCAGGCGGTCGCCGACTTCTGCGAAGCAGTAATGCTCGCAAAGGAGGAGGCCGAACGCATCAGGCAACGGCGTTATCGCCTCCGCCGCCGCCGCCGGGATTCTGATCCCGATTTCCGGCCACCGTAGGCGCGGGCTTGCGGACAGTGAGCAATGGGTAGTTCGCTGTCCGGCAGTCCGGTAACTGTCCGGACCAAGCCCAAGTCGTCGACGGCGCGCACTGTTCCCGCGCGCCTCAAGGAGTTGTCAGCAACAGCAGGGACCCAGCCGGGTCGAAGCCTACTGGGGCCAGGGTTATCCGAAAGGGCGCTCGAGCCCCGGTATGAAGGCTAGAAGGAACGGGGTGGGTCTTTTAGTCAGTAAGAGTCTGACACTATCTCCCGCTCCGCCCAAGAGCGGGGGATGTCAATGCATGATTTTTTCCCACCATAAAAAAAAAAAAAAAAAAAAAGGCGTGGTGATGGGGACGGGCCCTAACACTGGCCAAATGCACAAACCGTGCAAAGTAAAAAGGAAAAGAAAATCGCTTCAAGCCAAACTTTTCATTTATTTGTTTTTGTTTCCAATTATCCCCAGGCAGTCAGGCTTGTTTGTATCGCGTCGTCTGAACCTCAACTTACCATAACGTTCAAAATAAGAAAACCTATCGTGAAACTTGATTAACAAAATTAGGTTTTATTTAGAGTGAAAAAGCGGTGGCCAGAGCGATAAATGATACTGTGACTAAATGCGTTTAGGTGGTCACAGTAAATTGCAAGATGTCGGTGTAGGTTTAGGATTTCGGCCTATTTATGAGCACTGCTTCGTCTGACCTAGGGGCCTCGAAATATCAATATAAAATTTTAGATACATGCCGAATTTATTTCTGCGTTAAAACCCCGTGAGAGAACCGTTCATTTGGACTCATGGACAGTCGCTATCCGTTTGCCCATACGTCTCATTCACATACATCATGCTTTCAATGCTATTTAAAAAAATCATATGTTTTTAATTCACATGGGCTTACATGGATACTTACAAAACGTTAGAAGCTAGTGCACGGTTCCAAATTGGTAGTTTCGTAAGGAAAAGAACTGGCAAGAAACTCCATGGTTACTCTTTTAAAAAGAATGGTTTATCTTACAATATTTCCGTATTACAATATTGATAATATTATCTAAGGACAATGTAGAGCAGTCAATATTGTACCCAAAAGACACACAATATTAATGAGTTACCAAAGGCCACATGTGCGTGCAGGAGCAGTCATTTCCAAACAAGCGTGTCTTCTACATAGTCTTTAACCTTGTAATACGCTTTTTTATTCAGGACACGATACGTTATTACGTACACAAGAATTATTGGCTAGACATGATTCAAAGCTTCACAGAATTAAACTACAGGCGATTGCTTGGTAGCTAGTTTGCTTATACCACCACTATTAGCAAATACTTAGTGACATCTAAAAGGGCCAAAAATCATTAATTTCAGGACCCACAAAGGGAGTCTAAGTTACAAGTTTAATTCTCCGAAGCCTAAAGTTTAGACAACTGTAGCAGCTGGCTAGCTACAGTTTTCTTATGATATTGTTGGACACTAAACTTGACTAAAGCACAGAAACGTGCGAAAATATAGCCATACTAGCTTTTACCCGCAGCTTCGCCCGCGTAAATAAAATATAGCCTATGTCACTCACAGAAATAAAGAGCTTTCTACCGGTGAAAAAATTTTAGCAATCGCACCAGTACTTCCTGAGATTATCTCCTACA
Source organism: Mythimna ferrago (assembly GCA_910589285.2). NCBI lineage: Eukaryota > Metazoa > Arthropoda > Insecta > Lepidoptera > Noctuidae > Mythimna > Mythimna ferrago. The sequence goes on along the minus strand of OU342694.1, from coordinate 10,687,964 downwards.
AACAAAAAATACAAAAACAAACTACACCTCTTTATTATTTTAGGGTAGATTATATATAAATATATAACTTTATAACCAACAAATGGTTAAACCGTTTTTTTATTTATTTTAAAGTTGGGAAATCATCCTATGACTTCTCCCGCTTTAGAGCGAAGCAGGTGGGCGTGACAGACCTTTACTGATTAATACAACATCTATGTTCCTCCAGTTTTGCGTTCTAGGACCACGATTCCTTTCATACTTTACCTTAAGGGCCTAGCAGATATCGACCCTGCTGGGCCCCTACGGTTTGCTGACATATCTTTAAGGCGCGCGTGGTGCACTGCGCGCCTTTTACGACTTGAGCTTGGTCCTACCCATTTTTTTTTCATTGGATGCTACCCATTGCACGTCGTAACCCGTGCCTATAGCTCTGCGATTTCCGACACCCACAAAAACCGATGTGGTTGCGTATGTAACTGTTTACGTCAGGCATTATCCCACAAATATTATAAAGACGAAAGTTTTTTACTTCTTCACGCTCAAAAGCCTCAACGGATTTGGATAAAATTTGGCTTATAGGTAGACCATAACCAGAAACAGCACATAGGACTTTTTATCACGGGAGTATGTTACCTTAGGGTAAGTCTGGTGACGGTCTGCGTCAGGCGGAAGATAAAGATGCCGTGGTGCCTCTCTAGCCAGACTTACCACAAAGATTGTAGCCTGTCCAAGCGAGGAGGAGTGGCAGGCGGTCGCCTCCTTCTATGAAGCAGTAATGCTAACAAGGAGGCTGCACGTGCACGCGCGATGGAACGGCCCTCACGCCCCAGCCGCCGGGATCCTGATCCCGATTTCCGGCCACCATAGGCGCTGGCTTGTGGTCAGCGAACAATGGGTAGCTCGCCGTCCGAATGTCCGGTAACCGTCCAAGTCGTCGATGGCGCGTCCCAGTGGGGTCGAAGCCTACTGATGCCAAAGGTTTGCTTCTTAAAAGAAAACTCAGCCCTGGCATGAATTGATAGGATCCAGGAGTTGGGACTCGAGGTGGCGCTTCACAAATCCGAGGCGATGTGTTTCCACGGTCGCCGGTCTCGGAACGCGCCGCCATTGAGCTCTCAACTAACGGTAGGAGGAGTTCACATCGGTGTCGGGTCGACGATGAAGTACCTGGGACTCGTCCTCGACAGCCGGTGGAATTTCGTGGAGCACTTCCGACGTCTGGCTCCCAAACTCAACCGGGCTGGGGCTGCGCTCAAGCGGCTCCTGCCCAACCTTGGGGGTCCAGACGCCTCCTGCCGGAGGCTCTACGCGGGGATCGTTCGGTCCATGGCCCTCTACGGGGCGCCGGTGTGGGCGCCGTCGCTGAAAAAGCAACCGGCGGCCATACTGAACGCCTGCCAGAGGGTCATGGCGATAAGGATGGTGCGGGGATACTGCACAGTCTCCCGCAAAGCGGCGAGCCATCTGGCTGGCCTACCACCGTGGGATCTGGAGGCAACAGTCCTTGCACACATGCACGATATGCGCGTGGAGATGCAACGCCGGGGTGAAAGTCCGCCGCCGCGACAGGTCACGGCATGGCGGACAGAGCTCCGGCGGGATCTCATGGTGAAATGGCGTCAACGACTATCGCAACCCAGTGCTGGGCACGCCACAATCATGGCGGTAAGTCCCCTTTTTGAGGCGTGGCTGGAATGACCTCACGGCGTCCTTACCTTCCGCATGACGCAGGTTCTCACCGGACATGGTTCGTTCGGGAGTTTCCTGCACCGGATTCGTGCGGAAGTGACGCCCGGGTGTCGCCACTGTGCGGAATGCCCGGAGGACACGGTGGAGCACACAGTCGAGGTGTGCCCTGCTTGGGCGGAACATCGCCGTGCCCTCGTGGGGGCGATCGGCGGCGGAGACCTCTCGCACCGGGCCTTGGTTGAGGCCATGGTCCGGAGCGAGGAGGAGTGGCAGGCGGTCGCCGACTTTTGCGAAGCAGTAATGCTCGCAAAGGAGGAGGCCGAAGGCATCAGGCAACGGCGTTATCATCGCCGCCGCCGCCGCCGCCGGGATTCTGATCCTGATTACCGGCCACCGTAGGCGCGGGCTTGCGGACGGTGAGCAATGGGTAGCTCGCTGTCTGGCCGTCCGGTAACTGTCCGGACCAAGCCCAAGTCGTCGACGGCGCGCACTCTTCCCGCGCGCCTCAAGGAGTTGTCAGCAACAGCAGGGACCCAGCCGGGTCGAAGCCTACTGGGGCCAGGGTTATCCGAAAGGGCGCTCGAGCCCCGGTATGAAGGCTAGAAGGAACGGGGTGGGTCTTTTAGTCAGTAAGAGTCTGACACTATCTCCCGCTCCGCCCAAGAGCAGGGGATGTCAATGCATGATTTTTTCCCACCATAAAAAAAAAAAAAAAAGCCCTGGCATGAAAGGCAACGAAGGAACAGGAGTATGTTTTAGTCAGTAAAAGTCTGGCACACCATTGTGCTCCGCCCAAGGACTGGAGATGTCATTAGATGATTTTCCCATCTAAAACAAAAACCCTAAACAAGGCCTTAGGCTAGCTTGAAATATAAGAAGTGCGTTTAATTAAGTCTTCAGCCTGTAAGACCATAACCACTCACTTTCCACGTGCTTGCAGTACAAACAGTTAAAACTTTTAATGAGTTCCTCCTAAACTGTTTATACTTAGACGAGATAAAAGAAAAGTCGTCCGCTCGCCGCTCACTTTTCTCATTTCGATTAAAGCCCGGGATTAAGGGACTTAGAGTACCCACCGGGTTTTTGGAACCGTGCAACTGGTGTATTGATGCAATATAATAAAAATAAATACTCGTCGCTGAATATTTGACTATTTTCGACAAACAATCTAAGGAGTGGCCAGCCGCCGCGCTGGGGCGCTGTGAGCACCGCTGTTGCCTGATGCGGTCGGCCTCCTCTTTCTGCTAGCATTATTGCTTTGCAGAAGGAGGCGACCGCCTGCCAATCCACCTCGCTCCGGACCATAGCCTGTACCAAGGCCCGGCCCGAGAGATCGCCGCCGCCGATCGCCCTCACGAGGGCTCGGCGATGCTCTGCCCAAGCGGGGCACACCTCTTTTGTGTGCTCTACCGTGTTCTCCGAGCGTTCCGCACAGTGGCGACACCCGGGCGTCACTTTCGCACGAATCCGGTGCAGGAACCTCCCGAACTTGCCATGTCCGGTGAGAACCTGCGTCATGCGGAAGGTGAGGACGCCGTGAGGTATTTCCAGCCACGCCTCAAAGAGGAGACTTACCGCCATAACTATGACGTATCCAGCACTGGGTTGCGATAGTCGCTGACGCCATTTCACCATGAGATCCCGCCGGAGCTCTGTCCGCCATGCCGCGACCTGTTGCGGCAGCGGACTTTCGCCCCGGCGTTGCATCTCCACGCGCAAGTCGTGCATGTGTGCAAGGACTGTTGCCTCCAGATCCCATGGTGACAAACATACACACTTACAATTTGTAAGTGTGTATGTTTGTTGCCTCTTTACTCTCGAACGGTTGAACTGATTTCAATGAAACTTGGTCCACAGGTAGTACGTATTTAGTAATAGTACATAAGATACTTTTTATGCCGAGAGTAAGTTCCACGACAATGTTCTACTTTCACGAGGATAAAACCGCTGGCAGTAGCTAGTTATTATATAAAAGCGAAAGTTCGTATGTGTGTGTGTGTACAAATACATGTCTACAAAACTGACCTCTACCAATATTAACCTGGGCTCTACCTAACCAACTTCTCCAACCTTTTCATTAGCTAGATTTATCTAATCTACACGTGTATTCCAGACGTCTGCTACCAAATCTTCTACCAAATCTTTTACCAACTCCAAATTAACTTCAAACTTCATTATTTATCTAACTACAAAAACGTTCAGTGGCGTATACAAAGTTTAAAGCTAAAGTTTTGATCCAATCGATCTAAATATTTATTCCACATCATAATATATTAACAAAAATATCCCCTGCTGGGGTTCAGGCCTCGTCTCTAGGAAATGGTTGGCTGTCTACATCATATGCCTAGTGGCGGTGATGGTAAATGTCAAATATCTTCAACGGAACTAGGACACGCCGCTTACCTCACGATGTTTTCCTTTCATTTTGAGAGTAATAAAAAAAAACATGACATAGAACTAGTAAGTCTGGGTCGTTATTACTGGGCCACCACTGCACATAAATTAACAGATCACTAGGAAAAACTCTTTTTCTTTGAAAAGCGAGCTTGAAAACTTTAGCACCTTGCCTCAAATAAAATAATGTTAGAGTTTTGTTACATAGAGAAAAAGCTGGTGGAGGTGGTTGGAAAAGCATTGTAGTATTTTTCTGACTAGAAAAACGATTTGGTAACGGCCCGTTCATGACCTTGCCGCTGTGAGCGGGAGCTAAGCGCGGGGCGGCGAGCAATAAGATTAAAAGTATGAAAATATTTGAAGCATACCACGAGACGCCACTCATAGCGAAAACGTGCGCACTTAGTGATGTCGCCCTGCTCGCCGCGCCGCGCGCCGCTAAGACCGAAGTTGTGACCAGGCCGTAAAGATGGTGCCGCCCCTCCTGTCTACCGCCCGGGTGAGGCCCTCTTGACCTTAAGCTAAATACGCTACTGAGCACGTGGATTAGACGCAAAGCAATTTACGTACGAGTATTTGTACTTTTTTTTTGCCAACATTTTGGGTGATATTAAATAATTTTACTTCGGTAAGCTCTTTAATATGAGAAAGGTTTGAAGGGTTTAATGCCCTTTAGCATTAGATGTGGGAGTAGAAAATATACTTTGTTATAACAGCTTATTGTACTGTTCAAATAGTAATAACGAAAAGAGAATTGTTTGTAGCTCACAAATTTTTATTTCTTACTTAGGTACCCAATTTAATTCTGGCAAATATACCTACTACTTAACTATTTCTTAAATAGCTGAATTAGGTACAAGGGCTTACATTATGGATCTTAGAAAATTCTAGCACCCAAAAGACTCGCCCATGGAGGGTTCCGTAGCAGCAAGTAATATAATATAATAAAAGTTCCTGTAGTTCGTTGTAACTTTGATCGATGTTTTAATAATATTGTATTTTTTTAGATTTATGACGTATTAAAAAATAACTATTCTCGTTCAAACCAATTTTCATTGGTAGTTTGCATGGTAATGTACATCATATATTTTTTTTAGTTTTATCATTCTCTTATTTTAGAAGTTACAGGGGAGGGGACACACATTTTACCACTTTGGAAGTGTCTCTCGCGTAAACTATTCAAGTTAGAAAAAAATGATTTTAGAAACCTCAATATCATTTCTGAAGACCTATCTATAGATACCCCACACGTATGGGTTTGAGGAAAAAAAATTTTTGAGTTTCAGTTCTAAGTATTGGGGGGCAATAAATTTTTGGGGGGACCCCAAAAATTTAATGCTTTTTTTCTATTTTTGTGTGAAAACCTTAATGCGGTTCACAGAATACATCTACTTACTAAGTTTCAACAGCATAGCTCTTATAGTTTCGGAAAAAAGTGGCTGTGACATACGGACGGACAGACAGACAGACAGACATGACGAATCTATAAGGGTTCCGTTTTTTGCCATTTGGCTACGGAACCCTAAAAAGCACATGTATTTTTAAACAAAACAAAACATCGCCAAACAACATAAAATCACACTTATACTAAAAAGACGAAATGAGAGTGTGTTTGTATGTATGTTTGAAGGGATTTGGACAAAGTTAAGGATAGAATATCTCGGACAACACAGGATACTTTTTATCCCGGATGTCAAAAAATTAAAACCGTTGTTTTCTTTTATTTTAGCTTTTTTTATGGTGGGAAAAATCATCCAATGACAACCCCCGCTCTTGGGCGGAGCGGGAGATAGTGTCAGACTCTTACTGACTAAAAGCCAACCCCGTTCCTTCTAGCCTTCATACCGGGGCTCCCTTTCCGTTCCCTTTCGGATAACCCTGGCCCCAGTAGGCTTCGACCCGGCTGGGCCCCTGCTGTTGCTGACAACTCCTTGAGGCGCGTGGGAACAGTGCGCGCCATCGACGACTTGGGCTTGGTCCGGACAGTTACCGGACGGCCGGACAGCGAGCTACCCATTGCTCACTGTCCGCAAGCCTGTCTTTAATTTTAGCTGGCTACTTTTCTGCTACTCCAAAAGTTTTGCACGGGTGGTAGTGTATGGGTCTGTAGTCGTTTGGGCCCGCTTGCTTTGGGCCCGCGGGATCAATCGACACAGTCCCATTTTGAAAGTGTCGATTGGACCCACCGCCCAATTTTATTATAAGTACAGTCATGAAAGAAAGTTAAATCTTTTAGTTTTATTTTTAACCGACTTCTAAAAAAGGAGGAGGTTCTCAATTCGGATGTTTGTATTTTTTTTTATGTATGTTCTCGCATAACTTCGTCACTTGCCAACCGATTTGAAAAATTATTTTTTGTTGTACTTCCCAAATGGTCCCAAAGTCACCAAGTCGGGATCTGATGATGAAATCTTGGCGAAATCGAGGGAACTCCTCAAATATTATAGGCAACCATATAGTTCTTTTGGTATTTTCATCAACAACTTAAGCATTTATAGTCAAAACATGACATTTGATGAAGTGGAACTGGTGAAGAAGACCAGAAATGGCCAACGCAAGTTCATACTCACACAGATCTCCCAATGAACATAGTTACAAATAAATGAATAGTTCTGAATAGGTATGTTGAAAATGATATCATCGATGTGGCCTGATGATGATGATGGAGCCGGAAGATAGGCATCGGAACTCCGTAATTAATCAATGTATCCTAGCCGTGTTTGGGCTTATTAGAATTGACATGAGATGCACTTCGGCTATAAGATACTATCGAACAGATCTGATGATGATGATGGAGCCGGAAGGTAGACACGGGAACTTCATAATAAAACAATATATCGCAGGGTTTGAGTTAATTGGAATTGTCATGAGAAAAAGGTCCTCAGGCTGTAAGTGTATTGCAACTAAAAAGTGTGAAATAAAAAACTTTTTACAAAAAAAAACCGTCTTACTAAAAAAAAAACACTAAAACCATCAAAATAACTTTAATTTCGGAAGTCGGTGTTAAATAACGAAGAGGCAAAACTATTATAGAAACACCGACTTTCAAAATTAAAGTTATTTTGATAGTTTTAGTGGGTTTTTTTTAGTAAGTCAGTTTTTTTTTATAAAAAGTTTTTTTTTATGACTTAAAATATGTATATAATATTATTTATATTACTGAGAATATACATTTTTGATTTATTCAATTAAGGGGCCGGCGGAGGATGAATTTCCACACAAACGTAATACCACGCTCATTTGCAGTTGGAGCATATATACAACATATTATGATGATATTCGGTTAAAGACAATATTTATCTAGGTTCCTACGTCGAGAATATTAGAAATATTGTTATTTTTAATACAAGAAAAGCCAAATGGCATGTTTTGCCATTTACGCTATAAAAAAGTGCGAAATACAATTTGCTTAAACTTCTTTTTGTTTTTTTAAAAAAGAAAGACGTAGGAACCTAGATAAATATTGTCTATAACCAAATATCATCATAATATGTTGGAAATATGCTCCAACTGCAAATGAGCGTGGTATTACGTTTGTATGGAAATTCATCCTCCGCCGGCCCCTTAAGTATTTACACTTACGCGCCACACTTATCTACAAACATTAAAACTAAATATTTTTTACTGTAATAATACCTAAATTAAGTGTACGAGCACTACTAATTTGAAGGTCAAGCATTTGGGCCTTTTACGGATTACCTTTTCGGGTCATCCAATCATAGGCCTGCTTTTTTCGAATGTAGGGATGCGCTTTTGTCCGTTTGAATATAAAAAAGTATTGGACATATTTTTTCTTTTTTCGATTAAACAAAAAATAACAAAGATATAGATAAAGTTACGTATGACGTCACCCTATGCGAAAAAATGCAGCAGGGCGTGACGTTACACAAATACGTGTCCCTTATTTTTGAATAATCTAAAAGACGGTCTAATTACATTTTTTACGGCAACTAGCCTACTGTTGATTGTTATGTTTTAATAATACTATTTACTACGTTAATTTATACAACTGTATTTATGAACGATCTTTTATCTGCCTATGATTTATACCGAATATTTGTTCCACTTAATTTAAAAAGATTTTAGAATTTGATTGAAAATAAACTTTTAGATCTAACTGAATTGCTTTTTACTATATTTTGACTTACCACTTTTGCACTTGACTGTATCTACCAGTAGCTTTAAACAATGGATTTTTTTTAAATTTGTATGTAGGCCCAATCGACCACCAAAAATAAATTAAATAAATTGTGTGGTCGTTTGGGCCCGCGGGACTAACATCGAGCGGGCCCAAACGACTACAGACCCGTATATCTATCTTTTACTTTTTTGTTCAATGTAATATTTTAACATTGAGCAAAAAAGTAAAAGACAGATTTACACAATTATTTATAAGCTACTTATAAATAACAACTAGATAATACAATCAATTGTGTCTAACAGTTAGCATCTGCTGCTAAACTAGATTTATGGCTTGTATTTCAACAAGCATCGCCTCAAGCTCTCGAGTAAGGTTGAACCTGTAAGTTTCTAAACAAAAAAATTTTGATTGATTGTTCACTCATTTGTTTTCTTATCGGTCACCACGTTCAAAAAACAAATGAGTGGGGGGTGTTAGGTTATTTTCGTTACGGAATTTCTGGATTCGGTCTCCACGCTCAAGGCCCGCGATAGAAGCTATGCAATAGCTTAAAAAAACAACTTTGTTACTTATAACTAGACTAAATAAAATTTAAAATTAGAAGTACCATAAATATCTGTACACATAATAATCTGTAGAAGTTTTTAGTTGTGCGCGCATCAAGTAAAATGTATATGTACTTTTATACATTAAAATTGTATAGGTACATTAAAATTGTATTTAAGCCTTGTTTCATCTCAATCGGTCGACTATATCGAAAGATATACTAACTACATTCATTAACTGATAGGTGGTACAAAATTCGCTGGGTCAGCTGATTACATATATTTTTGTTTCTGTAACAAAAAAAAAAACAGATTTTATTAATTGAATTTTATATTAATTTAGTTGATCGCTCAATAAATTAATCATTTAGAGGTAGTCCCAAGGCTTACAAAAAACAATATCGTAAGTGATTGAGGCTTCCCTTCTGGCCCTAATTACTTGACGCACTCAAACCATTTTTCGAAGCATCGAATATCGTCAGGGCAATGAAGGTCACCCAATTATTATAAGTGATAGGCTATTGACCAAAATTGCTCTTAATAGCCAATCCTACATCAATAGCCGACACCGATATATCAGAAAGGAACTAATTCCGGGAAAGTATTCCAGATATAGCAATTATGTCAAGTATGGTACTTTAAGCCATTTTACCAAATAATAATAATAATAATTTATTCAAATACGTTTACAAAAATATAAACATTAAGCAACAGTAACAAGGTTTCCTATTACAATAATGATACATTTACAATTAACAGTGGTTTGGAATTGCATTATTTGATAGTGGACCGCCCAATCTAGGTTAATTTTAACCTGTGTTTCAGGCCATCACTTTACAGTCCAGTTTCATGTAAATAGGATAGCCTTAATCCATCGCAAAAACGTGTTTTTTTTTTAAGGTAGGAAGACATCTAATGACTTCTCCCGGTCTAGGGTAGAGCAGAAGGGCCTGTCAGACTTTTACACGCCATTGACGGCGACTCCCGACACTCAGTGCATTTCCTGTGGCAGTGACTGAAGTAAAGAGGGTTTTTAATGTAAGTACACTTCAAATCTGTAAGAACAAGTGCATAATAGGCGATCTTATCGCACAGCGCTTTCTCGTACGAACAATATTTGGAAGGACTGAATGAAAGAGATCGATTTAACTATATGTAGTACAAGTTTTGCCCGCGGTTTCGTCCGCGTACAAAAAATAAAGCCTCATACCTCACTAAGGAATAAAGCGAATTTCTATTATGACTGGCCTGTTGGTCTAGTGGTTAGTGACCCTGACTGCTATACCGGAGGTCGTGGGTTCGATTCCCACCCAGGACAAATGTTTGTGTGATGAGCATGATCATTTGTTCTGTGTCTGGGTGTAATTTATCTATATATGTATGTATTTAGAAATATGTAAGTATGTTTATCAGTTGTCTAGTACTCATAACACAAGCTCTGCTTAGCTTGGGACTAGACGGCGTTGTGTGATAGTTGTGAAATATTAAAAAAATATTAAATATTATTGGTAAAATAATTTTCACTTTGACCGAGAATCGGAATCGAAAGTACTGACTTTCAGAGATTACCTCCTTTAAACAAAAAAATCATAAAAACAAACTATCTCTTTATAATATTACTGTAGGAGCATTTCAAAATGGCAGCTGATTTAAAAAATCTTAACTATTGAAACTATAACATAGTTTAAGTCCCATATATCGTAGAATTCCCTGACCTCAATTTCTTTATTTTCTCCTATTTGTTCGATCCTTGTGAATTTTGTTCTAACATTAGTACAATTCAGCTCGAACAACGAACTCTTCACAGTGACCTCTTGACTCACAACTATATTGGTATTAACTTTTACGTATGTATTAGACAAGCCACCAATCACTTTTGTTAAAATCTATTTTTAACCGATTCCTAAAAGGAGGAGATTTTTTTATGTATGTTAACCAATTTTTTGGTCAATGATACCCCCAAATCGGTCTGATAGAAATATTATAATGATCTGATAATGAACTTCGAAGATGTGGAATAGAACTCCTCATAGGATAATAACAGAACTGTCATAACAAGTAAGTTGCTTTATTTATACTACTTTATTTATACTATTGTAGTCGAGAACTGACTGGAAAAGAAGAGGAAGAGGGAATACATCGAGCTCATCTGATGATGAATCCGGGAGGTAGGCACCGGAACTCTATATGGGATTATTAAAATTGTCATAAGATGCACTCTGACTATACCTAAGGTACCACGGCACTAATCAAATGATGGAGGAAAAAGGTGGAAGATATTTAAGTTTGACTGAAAGATACCACAAATAAAAAAAGTGAAAATAAAAAACTTTTATAAAAATAATACAACTGACTTCAATGTAAAAAAAAACACTAACAAGTTCAAAATAACTGTAACTTCGGAAGGCAATACTAACATAGAAACACCGAACACAAAATTATTATAAGAACACCGACTTCCGAAATGAAAGTTATTTTGCACATTTTTTTTTTTTTTTTTGTATTCTTGTTCACCAGCATTGCCTTCGAGGGGCTTATTTTATTCATACTCTAAGGTAACACAGACAGTTGCAGGTCGAATTTCTTTACGGTATTGTCGAAAAACCTTGCCTGGCGTTAAGTGTTTTCGATTTGTAATTGACTATTCGTGTTTTTGTACCAGACTTAAGTACTATGTCAGCTAGTCTTTAAGACATTATAAATCGTTACTATTAATCACATGTGGTTGCTCTCTGGGCGTGATTAGAAGACTTAAAGTAACCCAAAGGGCAATGGAAAGAGCTATGCTCGCAGTTTATTTGCGTGATCGAATAAGTCCCCCAAGCCAAGTCACGCCCAAAATTCTTTCGTTCTGACCACGTGACTAAGCATTGAGATGATGTCATTCCCGTACATTTGAAGCTTCTACTAGCGTTAACGATTGTAGATTAGCAACTTGGCTTGGGGTACAGGAATGAAGATATATGCCTTGTGGCATTAAGTCCGCCTATGTACCACTATTGTACATGAAGTTTAAATAAATAAATAAATAAATATAAACAGAAGAACCAAAGTTATCAACATAGCCCGCAATATCGCTAAACTTAAGTGGCAATGGGCAGAAGACATTGCTCGTAGAACAGATGGTCGATGGCCAAAACATTTTGGAGTGGTGAACGCGTAGCGGAAGTCGCAGAGTTGGGAGGCCTCTCACAAGTTGGACCGGTGACCTGGTAAGGGCCACCAGAGTCCCATGGATGCGAGAAGCACAAAACCGGTCGTTGTAGCGATACTTGGAGGAAACCTTTATCCAGTAGTAGCTGAAATAATGATAATGATGATTGCCCATCGTGTGAACATTAATTACTCGTACCAAAGTCGTAAAGATAATACCCAATGTGATAACTCGTACAATATGTATAAAACAATAATATTAATATCCATTTATTTCGGACGGAGAGACCCAACTATACTTATAATAAATTTGTAGAAGTGAAAATTCTGTACATTGAAAATACAAAAAAAATAAATGGCAGGGGGTGTTACTAGACCGACACCGAACCCAAAAATGTGATTAAAAAATTTTTGTCTGTCTGTCTGTTTGTTGAGGCATCACGCAAAAACTACCGGTTCGATTACGATGAAACTTGGTACAATTATTCCTTAATATCCTGGGCACCACACTGAGTACTTTTTATCCCGGAAAAGTGTATACAATAAAAAACAAACTTAATTTTGCGGTTCGATCCCTAGACCCGATAACTGTACCAACCGCAAATAATAAGTTTGTCGTAGGTTACGTCACCCGCAGTGGAGTTCACTAACCCCCCACAGAAAGGGGAACCGTGTTACCCCGAATTTAACGCGAGCGAAGCCGCGGGCAAAAGCTAGTTCCAAATAAAAAATAGGTAAAAAAACTTTTTAAGTTAAACGGTTTTATGTTAAACATACATTGCAATGTTTAAGATAAATGTACTAAAAACCAAAAAATAATAAAATAGATACAGTCGTGGGAATTATAAACATATGCATAGACTAGACTGAAATAAAACCGTGGGGCACGTCAATTGTCTACAAATTAATTAACATTTCAATCAACGATTGTAGACAATTGACGTGCCCCACGGTTTTATTTCAGTCTAGTCTATGCATATGTTTATAATTCCCACGACTGTATCTATTTTATTATTTTTTGGTTTTTAGTACATTTATCTTAAACATTGCAATGTATGTTTAACATAAAACCGTTTAACTTAAAAAGTTTTTTTACCTATTTTTATTTTCTAGTTTTTAGTTTTTATTTCGCATTCTGTATGATAATTATTATTACGTATTATTATTATCGCCTGAGTCTTGAGGGGAAAACGCTAACGACGTATCATTTTTAGCCACCCTAACGCCACACAGTCCTCAACACGATACAAAATCTTGACTTGGGTGGTGGATTCAGGCTGGATTAATCAGATACCTAAATTACAGATTCAATTTCTAAATTTAAATCTTATTATTATACGCCATTTGGTGGCTGCGCCCATCTTAAATATTGAGGTTGTATAGTGCACTGTATTCTTCTTGTCAAGCCCTTTTATTTGATACCCATATTGGTGGGATTGATAAAAAATTGTTATCAGCCATTTGGTAGCGGCGGCCATCTTAGATTTCAATTTTGCATAGTAAATTGTATTCTACTTGTTGAGACCTTTCATTTGATACCCATGTTGATGGGATTGATAAAACCTAAGTTATCCGCCATTTTGTAGAGGCCGCCATCTTGGATTTTAATTTTATATAGCACATTGTATTATACTGGTTGAGCACTTTCATTTGATACCCATATTGATGGGATCGATAAAACCTACGTTATCCGCCATTTTGTAGCGGCCGCCATCTTGTATTTCAATTTTTTATAGTATATTGTATTCTGCTTGTTGAGCCCTTTCATTTGATACCCATATTGATGGGATTGATAAAACCTACGTTATCCGCCATTTTGTAGCGGCCGCCATCTTGGATTTCAATTTTTTATAGTATATTGTATTCTGCTTGTTGAGCCCTTTCATTTGATACCCATATTGATGGGATTAATAAAACATAAATTATCCGCCATTTTGTAGCGGCGGCCATCTTAAATTTATAATGATAATGAATAAACATAATTGTATTGTCACCAAAATCCAAAGTGTATACAAAATTTCAGATTAATCGGTTGACAGGAAGAGGGTGAAATTTGAATTACTAAATTTGATCAAAGAATAATAAATAAATAAAACAAACGGGGTGAGCTAAATAAAACCGTTTAAAAATTGTGAACTCTTCAGTATCATAACTAAATATGAGAAGCTCTTGCTGTTACTATTACTGCTACCCTGGCGCTTTCACCTTTCTACCATCGGATAAACCGACGTACGAGTATCCTCCCTTATGTTGTTTAAATTTCTACGGTCCGCACTAAGCGTTTCGGTTTGTCGTTTATACCGCGTATATCGAAGGACTGGAACAGTTTGCCTGCTGCGACCTTCCCGTCCAATTCTTCCCTTCAAGGCTAGAATGAATAGGCTCTTAATAAACTAGTGCACCTCACTATCAGTGATTGCATTGCTGCTTAACATTAAGTGGGATCGCAGTCAAACATTGGTTTATAAGAATTAAAAAAAACGCTTGTCACTCACCCTAAATCGAAATAAACCAGCGCTAAGCGAGCTATCGTTTCATTCACACGTACCTACATACTTTACACTGGCGACGAGCGAACATTTCCTACGTACTTGGCTAATCTCCGTTGAGATTTACCACCGTGAACCAAATTCGGCCTGCTGTTACATTACACCGTCAATTTGAATGTTTTGGTATATTTTTTTATGTTTTGGTTTTAGTGTGGTTCTCAGTAATCCCACCTACTTATTACTTTGTTTTCTAACACCATCTTTTGGGTACCATATTCCCGTCTGATTATAATTTGGGTGTCTTCAAGGCTAGAGTGAATAGGCTCTTAATAAACTAGTGCGCTTCACCATCAAAGATTGCATCGCTACTTACCATCAGGTGGGATCGCAGTCAAGCACTAGTTTAACTCAATTTAAAAAAAAAACTATGTGCTTACCTATTTGTTAGAAACGAATCATGTAACCTTTCCAGCCTCATTCCAGATTGCCCATTTGAGTCAGAATATAATAAATATTACCACATAACAATTTCCCCAGCATTTACATACGACACACAAAATTCTAGGGTCAAAACATGAATTCCATATTCATAACCTCACCGTCCCCACGACTCGCTGAACCCACACATAAACATGCATAAGCCGTCCAAACTTTGAGCCAATATTGGAGGCAACACATCACACATCTATATCGTTTAATCCAGGAGGATTCAAATCCAATCTGGAAGTTGGGAACAAAGAAGCACTCATCCACAATAGTCTCTTGGCATACAATACGGACAGACAGATTTGAACCGGGGTTCCGTATCGTGCAGTAATACCTTAATTAACCGACTTCGAAAAGGAGGAGGTTCTATGTTCGGCTGAATATATGTTTTTTTTTTATGTATGTTTGACCGATTTGAAAATTCTTTTTTGATTGAAAGGTTATGCTTCCAAGTTGGTCCCATTGAAATATTGTTATGATCTGATCATGAACTTCGAAGATATGGCACAGAACTCCTCATAGGTTCACAGCAGAACTGTCGTAACAAGTAAAATTGCTTTATGTATACGGTAGTCGATGACTGGCTGAAGGAAAAGGGGGAGGGGATGTATGGACGAAGCCAGAAGATAAATTAATGTAATCTAACCGTGTTTGGGATTATTAGAATCGTTATGAGATTCTCTCTGGCTATAAGGTATTTAAGTTTGGCTGAGAGGAACTTTTAGTAGTGGTAGGTACCATAACTAAAAAGTGTAAAATAATAAAACTTTTTATAAAAAAAAAATACAACCGACTTCAATGTTAAATAAACACTGAAAAGTACAAAATAACTTTAATTTCGGAAGTTGGTGTTAAATAACGAAGAGATAAAACTATTATAGAAACAGCGACTTCCGAAATTAAATTTATTTTGTACTTTTCAGTGTTTATTTAACATTGAAGTCGGTTGTATTTTTTTTTTTTTGTAAAAAGTTTTTATTTGAATACCTAGTGTGCACAGGACCTTTCGCCTTTTGACTGCAATAATGATGATGACAAGGTTGTAAATAATGGTTATTGTTGGATGCAGGAGTTTTAAATTTCTGGTCTCGTATCTTCTAAAGTTCAAAAAGCTAATACCGTAATAAATTCTCTCATATAAACAAGAGATTAAAATGAATTATATTTTTTTTTAATTTAGCATATACTTTCCCATATCTGGCCTTCCTTACCTTCTTCTAGGTTTTTTTTCTTTAGCTTGAACCTTAAATCAAGGTGGCTAAAGAAAACCTTAAAAATAGGCCGATAAAAAACAAGAGCGAAAGGAGGTTGCCAGCCATGTAATTCTAATAGTTTTATTCGCTGGATCCAACTTAGTTCACATATTAAAGGGGATTGCCCATTTGAGGCCATGTGCGGACAATTGACTAGAGAAAAAATACTTTGTTCATTAATTTTGCCATAAAAAAATATGTATTAAAAAGTAACTTTATGGAAAAAAAACAATAGTTTTAACATTGATAGTTGAATAGGTATGAATAAGTGTAGCGTCAACGTTGGCTGACGCGATATAAGTTTCTATAAAAAAACAGGCTACAAGGATGGTACAAAATTGGAAGTCAGGTACTCACTGGGTGCTGGGATCCAGGATCATCTTGGACGCACTTTCAGACGATATTTCACGGTATTTTCAGAGGTTGTTAATCGCGCGCGCGTAGATAAGTTCGCCGGCCGGCTCGTTCGATTCGAATCGTAGTTTTTTCCTTACACCGTCAGAGGCGGTACTGTGCGGTTTGGATATGAGGTTTTTGGGACGGAATGGGATAAGGGAATTCATCCTAAAGCCTGTTCATATCCCCCCACTTGAAATCAACGAGGGATTTCATAAGATAAGATAGATGAAGTTCGAGACTTGCGGTCCATGCAGATTCAGATATGTGTGTGTGTAGTTTTATGTTAAGTGTTGAGATTATGCTGGTTAAATGTACTTAATAAGTATATGATTGAGAAAAAATAAATAAAATAACAAGTGTTAAACTCTTAAAAAAATAAAAAAAAATAGTTGATAGATATTTGATATGATTTGATATGGGTATTAATTATTTTGAGCGATTGGAAGAGGACAAATTTTGATAGTAGGTCTTACAAATAAGCCTTTTGAAGTTTTGACTGTCACAACACGAATGACATTATCTTTGCCCGGGTGGAGCTGGACGACGCGACCAAGTCTCCATTCGTTAGCGGGTAAGTTAGGTTCATAAATGGTTACAAGATCGTTCAATTTTGGCTGACCGTTACCGTGTTTAGACCATTTCATTCGCTGTTGCAATGTATGCAGATAGTCCCTCTGCCAAGTGCGCCAAAAGCTCTGAGATAGATGCTGCAAAAGCTGCCATCGAGTACGTAAGGTCTCGTTTTCAGCATACACCGGTTCAGGTAGAGATACCAAAGGTCGACCGATAAGGAAGTGACCAGCTGTAAGAGCGTCAACCTCGCCGGGATCGGTAGAGAGTTCCACTAAGGGTCTAGAGTTGAACATAGCTTCCACCTTCGTTAAGATAGTATAAAATTCTTCGTAAGTCAAAATTTGTGATCCTATGACACGTTTGAGATGCACGGCTTTAGTGGCATGGCAGACTATGAGGCAAAGGTAAGCTTTATAAGTTTTAGCGTTACGGCGTTTACTCTCTTTTATCATAAAAGGACCTCCGAAGTCGATGCCTACTGTTTGAAAACAGTGACCCAGTTGTAATCGGGAAGGTGGAAGATCACCTTGTAAAGGTTGAAGTGAAAGAGGTTTGATTTTAAAACAGGTTACGCATTTAGATAGCCGCGATCTGATAAGATTTCTAACGCCGAGTATCCAAAATCGACGCATAATTAAAGATTGGAGTAGGCGTGGCCCACAATGAAGATAAGTTTTATGATAGTGGTCAATCAGAAGAGTACTTAACCGAGAAATCTTAGGCAGGAGGTATGGATGTTTGACGCGACCTGGTAACGATGCGTGCTTGAGACGTCCCCCCACTCGCAAGATTCCGCGAGTATCGAGAAAAGGAGAGAGTTTAGATAAATGTTTGGGTAAAGGTTTCTTGGATGCTATCAAAGATATGACATCACTAAGACTTTGATGTTGAACATACTTTGTTATCTGATCTAAAGATTGGCTTAATTCAGTGGCTGTCAGGTAAGGTAAGAAGTTACGTTCTGAACGTTTAGCCTTTGCGTTATTAATGAAACGGTATATCCAAGCAACCACTCTTTCAACTTGGGAAAGAGAGGAGTGGCGTTCCATGATAGAATCCAGCACGTCGGCTTCACGTGCCGCACTAGTATGACACGCGCGTGATGCAGGCTTGAGTTCTGGCACGTTATCGGATACTTCTACTGCTGAAACAGGCCAGTTGAAGAGTTCGGTAGATAGCCACTGAGGACCAGACCACCAGATTCGAGAATCAGACAAAGATAAGCATGATAAACCACGGCTACAGATGTCGGCTGGATTGTCATGGGTAGACACATGTCGCCATTCAGTTGGCACAGGACTGTCGTTAATTAGGACCACTCGGTGCGCAACGAAAGTCTTAAGCTTATGTGGCTCAGTGTTTAACCATGACAATACAGTCGAGCTGTCTGTGAATAAGATAGATTTATTCAAAATGAGTTTTGAACTAAGCAAGGATTGAATGCGATTTATTACTTTAGATAGTAATACAGCACTGCAAAGCTCTAAACGGTTGATAGTCAACACTTTTAGAGGTGCTACCTTGGACTTAGCAACTAAAAGAGAAACGTGTACGTCATGAGAGGTAACGACACGAAGATAAACGCAACATCCATATGCTTTGGTGGATCCATCACAAAATCCGACAAGCTGGAATTCCTTAGATTGAGATGGTATAATCCTACGAGGGATTTTTATTAGTTTTAAGTTATGGAGATCGGCTATAAAGTTTCGCCATATTTGTGTGATGTCTCTCGGCACAGGTTCGTCCCATGAAAGATTAAGACGCCACAAATCTTGAAGGAGCAATTTGGCTTTTAGGATACAAGGTGTAAGCCACCCTAGAGGATCGGAAATACTTGCGACGCTAGATAAGATGGAACGCTTGGTGTATTTACTGTCCTCGATAGGGGACTGTGAGTAATCAAAACTGTCACTCACAGGGTCATATTGGACTCCTAAGATTTTTAAAGTTGATTTAAACACTACTCTCAGTTTAGTGGTCGTGCTCTTGGAGCGAACGACGCAACTGTGAGGGATAAGATAAGGATTGAGAGTAGGTACCGCAGGGTTAGGTACAGGATATACGTGATGTAAATTCTCGTACTCGCGCATAAAGTTAATATAATCGGATTTAAGTTTAGTTTGACTACTAAGTTTCTTTTCAAGATGAGTCAACCGCGATAAAGTACTATTGTAAGATTCATCCAAAGAGCATTTGTTATCCTTTAAAAGGATGGGTACGACGGATCGTCCGTCAGGTTGGCGATAGGTTAGATCAGTGTACAAGCGTTCGCAGATGTCATTCTCGGGTACGGTGATGACAACGCGCGGTGGTTCCTCCACTTCCCAAAACTTTTTAATTTGTTCATCTAATTTGAATGTGGTGGCCACTAAAGAGCACGCGGTGTTTAATGGTGCAGAATTAAAGTTTACTGTCCCTGTGAGAATCCACCCAAAAACGCTATGCATAGCCGCAGGTAAACCGGGCCCCAGATTGATACGTTGACCGTCATAGATTTCGTGGAATAACTCCGCTCCTATTAATAAATCAATTTTGGCGGGAACATCGTAATCGCGATCAGCTAGCACGAGATGGTTGCACCGTTTACGAACAGCTGACGGTACTTTAACGCTAGGTATTAGAGCAGTGATGTTGTCTAGTACGACTGGCTTGATATTAAATTGTGGAGCATCACCGTGTACAGGTCGTATAGTGCATTCCACCACCCCTTTTACTTGTGTGACTGAGTTTTGTCCTAGTCCGGCTATGCTAAGATTACACCGGCGGAGTTTTAACCCGAGCGTGCGTGCGCACGCAGAGGTGATAAAGCAGTCCTGCGCCCCACTGTCCACGAGTGCCCGTACAGTACATTGAGTGCCGGCGGCGGTGTTGAACGCGCGCACCTGACATGTTCCTAGTAGGACTAGCTCGCGGTTGGGAACGGCGGCCTGAGCGTGAGCCGTGACGCTCGCTCCAGTAGTTGCGCCGACGCTGGATGGCGAAGGATCAATATGCAATAGGGTGTGGTGACGTAATCCACACATCGTACAAGACATTTTAGACAGGCATTTGTCTATGACGTGATTTGTACGTAAACAATTGGTACACATGTTATGTTTACCTTGTACTAACGCGAGTCTAGTACGAGAATCTAAGGATTGAAAGATAGGGCACCGATAAATCGAGTGCGCTTCACTGCAATGAGCACAAGTCACATTTGCAGGTGGGTTGGAATTTGTGAGATAAGATGAGCGTTTGGATCCGCTGCTATTTTGCCTACTAGTCGCGGGCGAGGATTTTTTCCCCTCAAGGTTACGAGGGTTAGAATTGTTGTTGACATTAGATTTAGAAGATAAATGACTAGTTTCTAAGATTTTTACATAATCTTGAAGAAACTTTAACAATTCATTAAAGGTGGGTATTTGAGAAATGTTTTGCGATTCGAAACGATCACGCGTGCCTGAGTCCAGTGCGCGCGAAGTTAAACAAAATAAGATAAAATCACCTAAGTCGTCAATTTTTAAAGCTTGAAGTGCATAGTATGCCTCATAAATTTCGTTTGTTAACCTTTGTAAATCTTGGAAGTTACCCGATTTTAAAACTGGCTGGTTGATGAATTTATCTAAGTATGTCAAAGCTATAATTCGCTTGTTTTGATAACGTTCGATCAAACTATTAAAAACAATTTCATAATTATCAGCGGTCATAGGGACCCCTTTGACAATGGATGAGGCCGGGCCTTGTAAACAGGACGCTAAATAGTGAAATTTTTCTATTTGTGAGATCGAATTGTTGTCGTGAATTAAGGTTTTATAAATATCATAAAATGCTTGCCAGTTCTCAATTTTACTGTCGAATTTAGGTAACTCAAGCTTAGGTAGCCGCGCGTTACGTCCCGTTTGCATGGAAGTCGCAGGCGGCGGCCCGTCGACGTTGTCGCTCCTGTCAGTAATGTGCAGATCAGTCGCTGCACTAATTACGGCGTAGTACAAATCGTCAAACGAACTCAAAGACTTTTGACACACTCGTGCGTCAGGTTTTATGGCTAACTCCAAACTTTGTATGTTACTACATAACGAAACGAATTCTTCGCGGATTGAATGTATTCGAGTATATCTCGCCTTGAACGCCGATACCTTTGAACGATCTTGAATCATAGTTTTTGATAAGTCGTAAAGGATTTGAATATCACGATATACATATTCGCGTTGAGATTGAAGAAGTTTTAATTTGCTTTCTTCCATTTTGCTTTGTTCGAATGATAAGTAGGTAGGTAGGTACGAAATACGAACGAACTTAAGTTGAGATTTATTAAGTGTGTAAATCGATACCTTTAGGTGAAATAGTTATGTAATAATGTTTGTAAGTGTATAAATACCGTGAATAGTTATAGATAATAATATTTCTACAACAAATTACGTAAATTACATGAATTTTTGTGACTATAATCCGACTAAATTAAGATGACCTCTGAATCCGCATGGGTTACACGGCGAATATGACCAACACAATTTTGTAGGATAATACTTTTAAAATGCAAAAATATAGCAAATCTCAGAGTTTTCATTCAAAATTGAACCTGAGAATGCCTGAAAAAACTGTAATCTACAGGTATTCGCGCTCGAAATGGACCAAAAATATGAATAGGTATGAATAAGTGTAGCGTCAACGTTGGCTGACGCGATATAAGTTTCTATAAAAAAACAGGCTACAAGGATGGTACAAAATTGGAAGTCAGGTACTCACTGGGTGCTGGGATCCAGGATCATCTTGGACGCACTTTCAGACGATATTTCACGGTATTTTCAGAGGTTGTTAATCGCGCGCGCGTAGATAAGTTCGCCGGCCGGCTCGTTCGATTCGAATCGTAGTTTTTTCCTTACACCGTCAGAGGCGGTACTGTGCGGTTTGGATATGAGGTTTTTGGGACGGAATGGGATAAGGGAATTCATCCTAAAGCCTGTTCAATAGTAATATTTGATGTCTGTCTTTGGCCTGGAACACCATAGAGGCTGGGCAATCCCCTTTGTTACGTCCAGTTCTTGAGAAATTGCTGTTTAAGTAACCCGTATTGACCTATTTACATTCGTGAAAAAAAAAGAAATTTACAAATACTCGTATTCTACAATATAATGTTTGCAATATAATTAAAACGTTGACGTATTTAATTTCGTTTGTTGGACCGATGACCTGGTGAAGGTAGCAGGAAACCGATGGATGCGAGACGCACTGGAACGTTCGATGTGGCGACGCTTGGGGGAGGACTATGTCCAACAGTGGACGTGTATCGGCTGAAATGATGATGATGATGATTTAATTTCGTTTGTTAGTCCAACTGCGGGAACATCATTCACCATTTTTGTAAAGGATCGAAATACCATCGTTTACTAAAATAATATCTGCGGGGTTACCATGACGTTCAAAGCAAGATTATTTTATTCTTATTCCAGTGTGAGTAAGAGACAGAGCCATACAGGTTGTCTAGCGACATCTCTTACCCACACTGAATCAAAATTAAAACAGTCTTACTTTAAACCTCGTGGTCTAGGTCCTATCCGAAAGGGCGCTCGAGCCCCGGTATGAAGGCTAGAAGGAACGGGGTGGGTCTTTTAGTCAGTAAGAGTCTGACACTATCTCCCGCTCCACCCAAGGGCAAGGGATGTCAATGCATGATTTTTTCCCACCATAAAAAAAAAAAAAAGGTCCAGGACGCAGAAAGATTAATTCTTAATCCAAAATCGTCTGTCATTGTAAACTATATTCTGATTTTTAATTAGCTTGACTAAACTGACAGCAGTAAAACAATTCCCAGCCTATATTTAGGGTGAGTTGCACCATTTAACTATAACCATAACAAAGCCGTTAACAGTTGTCAAATCGTCGAATTGACCAATAGGCGGCCCTTTCACGGCTGGTTATGGTTTGGTTATCGTTATAGTTAAATATTGCAACTCACCCTTAAGCTAACCTAACCTAACCATTATTATAACTGTCACTTTTGTCTATTCAATTAAAAATTATATGTAGTAAAGTCTTTTATTATCCCTTTTAGTTTCTTATTATTATTATTATGTCTTTATTGTCAGGCAACTAAGACCCATTTATAAAATACTTAATATTAAAATCTTACAAAACATTTAAACTAATACATATTAATAACTTCATAAAAAATAAACTAAAATTATACACGGAACATCGGCATCGTGTTCCGCTGCATGGTGTCGCGTAGCAGACCTCGTAATCGTCGATATACTACACCTTTCGGCCAAAAGTCCTCTCATTTAATTTTAAATCTTGTATGCAATTTATGGACTATGTCTGAAATAAATGAATAATAAAAAGATCTGTAGGCCTTAGGGTCACCGCACACGAGGCCACAAACACAAAACGCCGCCACCGGCATATTTCCTATAGGTTTCACACATTTTATATGGATTCGCTGCACACGATTGACGCCGGTGGCCGCCACGCGCTACAAATCGCCGCTACTGGCTTCTTGTGGCCCGAACCGGCCAATAAACGCCGATACAAAAGACCATGACACGCCATTCGCATATTTAAACCTTCTTCGACAGAGTCCAATGATATAGGTTAGGTTAGGTTGCGGGTTCAAACTCAGCCAGGCGCATTACATTGTATAATAAAATTTATTTCATGACCACTGTTCTCAAAACGGTAAAGAAAAAACAGTGTGAAGAAACCGGCATGTTCTAAAAACGAAAAATTCGAAGGCATGTGACATCCACCAATCCGTACTGGGCTTACGTAGTAGATTACAACCCTCTCCCTCTCCTAGAAAGGAGGACTGAGTCTCAGCAATGGGAATATTATAGGGCTGATTATGCTCTTAGATTACTCGCATTTATAAACCCAATAGGTTCATCGAGTCTATTTGAAATAACAAAAAAAAATATCTAAACTATACGATTTAATAAAAGCTTCAGCATAATAAAAATAAAAAGTTCTTTATACAGCCGCAGTGTGTACAGCTGTACTAGCAAACAAAACAGGATTAACTGAAACAAAATTTAATTGCAAACTAACTTGTTGAAAAATAAAAGTAAATAAAACACAACAACCACACAATTATTCCCCGAAATAATCTAATCAAACTAGCCCATTGTGTCCCACAGCTGGGCACACGCCTCCCTGTCCCTTGTCTACATACATACATCAGAATCTGTCTTCGGTCAAGTTCATCTCCTCCTCCGTCTTGATCTGCCGCGACCTCAATCCCAATAAAAAAAAAGATAAATCCACACTACCTATTATTGTCGAACGGTACTCACCATATCTTCAAATTATTATTTTATCTTTACCAAGAACAACTTATATCCAATATTTCTCGAAAAGGACATTGTTATTTTTTTCCACTCTAAGATATATTTATCTAGGGAAATAAACGTTTACTTTTCAGACACACAACCATAAGGATTCTGGTAATCTATTCTTTCCTTTATCTTCTTGAGGTTGCCATACAAAAAAAATCCTAAACAAGAAGTTTTATAGCGGCCAGACCTTTTTCCTTTCACAGCCAAAAAAAAACATTGCATAAATTCGTCATATCGCCGTTTTTGCAAAAAACCTACGAGTACATAAATTATTTAAATTAAAAACAAAGCAACAGGCGACCCTTTTTAACCTTTTAAAATATCGTAGCCCCAACCGAAATAAATTTGAAACGTTACGAATGGCAGAATCTAGATCATCGGATTTTATGTCTGGCTTGACAATAAATTGGCAACATGGGACTGAGTTCAGCTTACGTTGATATATTTTTAGTATCTGGAATTTGAGTTATCTCTATATACCTTCGATTTATTATCAATAAGGAAAGGTAAAGGACTAAAAGCATATGACTGTATGAATATTATCCCAAAATAAAAATTCTTCATCCTCATAAATCTAAGTCTCCGACCGCGTCTGTCTGTCTATTTGTTCGCAATACACGGATTTAAATGCGGTTTTCATCAGTGAACAGTCTGATTAGTGAGACAGATTTAAATGTTTTATTATTGTATCTAACCTATACAGTCCCACTGCTGGGTAAAGGCCTTCCAACATTTCCTACATTGTTCCCGGCTCTGAGCCACTTAAAAGAAAAGAAAAAGAGTTTATTAGCGTCAAACATAATAAACTACCAACAACAGCATATAAATTACCAACTATCAATCTAACAACTGACACTCCAACCCCCCTCCCCCTCCTCTCTCTTCTACTTCTTGCCAATTCCTAAGAAACACATCTAAGTCGTCCCATTATCTCTTTCTTGGTCTGCCGCGACCCTGTCGTATGATTATAAGACACCAATTTTGTGTTCTACTAGCAAATTATAATATATACAGACGCTTCAAAGGCAAAAATTATCAAGCGACATTACTTAATGTCGCTTGACTTTACAAGAGAGTGATTCAAAGTTAAAATTTACAAAATATTTGGATTTATGTATTATTAACGTCATGATAATAGTATCTAAGCCCGATTTTTTTTTAACATACAATTTTTTTTTCTAAAAGCTTTAAGTCACTCTCCTGTAAAGTTTACTCTATCATCATCACCGTCATCATTTCAGCCGAAGGATGTCCACTGTTGGACATAGGCCTCCCCCAAGCGCCACAACGACCGATCCTGTGTGTTTTTCATCCACCGCATTCCCGCGACTCTCGCCAGGTCGTCGGCCCACCTTGTGGAAGGCCTTCCAACGCTGCGTTTTCCGGTGTGCGTCGCCGTCTTGCTGATGGTGGCACGTGTTATTGGGTCATTGGGTTCCCTTTAAAGTGGTTGAGCTGAGTGGGGCTGATGCACGTGTCATGCCCGTGAACGGGTGCCATCGATTGAGGCTGGTCATCTCTTGGCTGCCTGTGGCTTAATTCGGTTTCTGTTTTTAATTACATTTAATAAGAAGAATATTAACTTATTATTGTTGCGTATCTGCCTACATTGTGCTCACATATTAGAAGCGACAAGAAATATGTAACCAAGATCTATGTAACTCATAATATGTTTTAAAAAGAGTGTCCATGGAGTTTCTTGCACGTTGTTCTCCATAGAGACCTACGTTTTGGAACGTGCAATTTAGCTTCACTTTTCTTGGACTGACCGACATTTGACTATTCAAAAGTGCCTGCAAATTGTCTATTTGAAATAAATGATTTTGACTTTGACTTTGACACTAGAACCTAGAACCTATCGGCCCCATCGACCATCCGTTCTACGAGCAATGTGTCCTGCCCACTGCCACTTCAGTTTGGCGATTCTTCGTGCTATGTCGGCGACCTTGGTTCTCCAGCGGATATCTTCATTCCTGATGCGATCACGCAACTTTAATCTATGTCGCTTGGTAATTCTTACCTATAAAGCGCCGATACATATTATAATAGTGGAGAAAAGCCAAGAATTTCAAAGATTTGACAACATCCGTGTGTAGCAGAGACGGGTCGCTTGGTTCAATATATTTTATAAGCTCACTCACTGAAAGCTATTTAATATAAATTCTGGAAGGCGAAATGTTAATCGTATTAATGTCGGTCTAGTAGTTTCGGAGATAATCCCGACAGATTTACTACTGCTGAAAGCTTCTTAAGGCTTGTATAGACAGGCGCGAATCGATGATGCGTCACCGATGTTAAGACCAGTTTTGATAGGAATTGTTCTAAGGATAATAATAAATCCGTAAGAGCAAAACTGTAATAAAAATCGCTAGCGCAAGCGTCTTATATAATGTATCGAATATGTAAAACTGTAGAAATACAGCTTCCAATACTGTTCACACACAGTACGATGAAGCAGGACGGCGCGACGGCGCGGGTCTGAGTACAGTACACATCAAGCATTGCATCGTCCGGCACGACCACGCGTACACGTACTTTTGAACTATAACCTACTTTTAGCATAGCATAGCATAGTCAGCCTTATAATGTTCCCACTGTTGGGACTCAGGCCTCCTCTCTAGGAGAGGGAATGGACCGTAATCCACCACGCGGGCCCAGTGCGGGTGGGTTGGTGGATGTCACATGTCTTCGAATTTTAAGCTATTGCATAGCTTCTATCGCGGGCCTTGAGCGTGGAGACCGAATCCAGAAATTCCGTAACGAAAATAACCTAACACCCCCCACTCATTTGTTTTTT
Source organism: Mythimna ferrago (assembly GCA_910589285.2). Taxonomy (NCBI): domain Eukaryota; kingdom Metazoa; phylum Arthropoda; class Insecta; order Lepidoptera; family Noctuidae; genus Mythimna; species Mythimna ferrago. Next base: position 10,660,750 of record OU342694.1, on the reverse strand, counting down.
GAGCGTGGTGACCGATAAGAAAACAAATGAGTGAACAATCAAAATTCAATTCAATGTATGAAAGTGTAACTTCAATTAATATCAAAGAAAAAAAAAACAAAGGAAAAAAAATACTGCATAAATAAAATAAATAAATAATTATAATTGCATAAGTTGATAAAAATGCTATGCAATAGCTTTACCGCGGCAGTCCCCGAGTGCCACACGTCTTTTTTTGTTCTAGGATATGCCGTAACCTACTTTTGCTAAGATTAAAATAAACTTCTACACAGTCCACTTGCTTTAATTTAATTCCTAAGCCTAAAAAAATACATAAAAATCGCACATCACATTGTTTGTTATCGAATTCCTCCGAAACGGCTTGACGGATTTTAATGATTTTTTGTGTTTGGTAGGTTTGGGAATAGGTCGTAAGCTATTTTTTACTCTCTTACCTCCATCTGCCATTTTTTAATCGTGATTTTTAGTGTTTTAGTTTTGATTTCTTTACGACAGAATAACTTTTGCCGGATAACTCTGTCTGTCTTTTGGGCGCGTTTTGTAGCTTTAAACTAATTTTGTTAAATTATCGAAAAGCGTTATTTAATCCTCTGTCTTATTCTTCATATTCATTGTCACACTTCTATTCACTATTATGGCTATTTTTCTGGAACTGCGGAATCTCTGGAACTCTCTCCTACACTCCCTTCGCCTTTCTCTAGAGGTCATTTAAAGAAAAATATTAAACATTTCCTTTCAGAAACGATATATTAATTAATTATTAGTACTCTAGTACTCATTGTAATTTATTAGTGTGTATAACAAATTTTAATATCGCCATGGCGACAGTAAAAGTGGACTCCAGCAGAGGGAAAACGTCGACGTTGCCATCCCAAAAAAGGTGGCGAAATGATCTAGACGCGTACTGACGTGTGAATCCAAAACACTGTATCTCAGAAATAGCTATTTTGCGAAAATGGCATTTAAAACTAGTCTAATGAGCACTATTAAAGCAAAACACTGTAACTCGAGTTACAATGTATTGGATTTTCACGTCAGCATACCACGAGAATTGTTTCGAAGCGGTGCGTAAAATAAATGTGCAGACAGATTTGAAAAACCTAGCAGTTGTACAGTAATGACAAGTGGAGGGGAAGCGGTCACGCGGGCGCTCACCTACGTGTTGGACAGGCCTCATCAGATCTGCAACAAAAACCTCCATAGTTCAGAGTTCTCGAGACGCCACGCCGTAAACCCTGACAAGTGGAGACGCATCGCGGGAGCCTCACTTGCCAACGAAAATGCAATATTGTTAACCACGTCCACTCTGTCAAGAGTGAACGACTAAGAAGGGAGGGGATATAGGCTATAGTAAAAAAAGAAAGAAAAGAAAATGTAACATTGGACTTGTCTATGCCTTCGAATGTGATCTCTATTACTTAAAGGGTCTAGGAGAAAAAAATTCAAATTTGTTGAAAATAAAAACTGAGTTTAGCGTATCTTTGTACACGAATTGTCAAATCTTACTGTCCCCACACACGGGCCTAAAAAAAACGGCCTTTTTTATGTGACTCGTGCAGAAGTGTCGCCACAAAAAAAAACGCTTGAAGCGGCTTCAGGCTTCTCCGGACACAAGGTGTCGCGCGCTTCAGCTATTTTTTGCGGCCGCTTCTAGCTTTTTTTTGTGGCCGCTTCTAGCGTTTATTTTGACGGCGTTTTTTTGAGGCCCGTGTGGACGCTTAGAGAAGGACAAAGGATACTTTTTATCCCGGGACTACCTTTCCCTTTTTTTTATCTGATATAAACTAGTGCTTGACTGCAATCCCACCTGATGGTAAGCAGTGATGCAATTCCCCCCCGAAAATTGAAAACCCAGTCCCCAAAACAAACCCCAACCCTAACCCCTGAAATTGATTACGACTTTTCCGCATTCGACAAATCTCGGTGAAGAAGCTAGTAGTCTATAAAAATCGTGTTATGCCTCCTTCAGCATAAAACCTCGCTTGAAGCGGCTGAGCTACTCATTTTCAGTGGCGTTTCCCACAATTTATAGGCAGTAGCTATAAAACCGGTACACAAATAATAATATATTGGCGTGTAGCAAATAAGGGCGTTTGGTTTTATGATAGCAAGCAAATTACAACAGTCGATCGTGGTGCACGGAAAACGGTAATCAAACCAGCGCCGCTCGGTCCTACAGGCCGTGGTGCGTGTCATAAGCGGCAGCGATGTAAATAAAAAACCGGACAAGTGCGATTGAATTCGCACATGTATCCCGGTCCGTAGCAAAAGACGGCAAAAAAAATCATTTTTGGTATGGGAGCTATTTTTGTTATAGCGGCAACAAAAATACATCGTCTGTGAAAATTTTATCTAGCTACGGTTCATGAGATACAGCCAGACAGACTGACAGACTGACAGACTGACAGTCTGACAGACTGACAGACTGACAGACTGACAGACTGACAGACTGACAGACTGACAGACTGACAGACTGACAGACTGACAGACTGACAGACTGACAGACTGACAGACTGACAGACTGACAGACTGACAGACTGACAGACTGACAGACTGACAAACTGACAGTCTGACAGACTGACAGACTGACTGATAGACAGACAGACTGACTGACAGACAAACGAAGGGACAGAGGAGTCAGCCATAGGGTCTCGTTTTATTCATTACTTATGGAACCCTAAAAATGGAAGTTTGTTTAGAGTAGGTAACATTCTCGGAGAACTACTTTCTTTGGGCATACGTGGGCCACGTACGCCGATCTGCGCGCGTCGGTCTCCATACATTTTATATGGACTTGTAGAGCTATATTAGAACCACGCCACGCGACGCGACTCTACGTACAAATCAGGCGTGGCCTACGTATGTCGGTCTAACATAGGGTGAAGTAGTGCGTAGCGAGTAGTGGACTTCACAGCTAACGTAAAGATTGATGCTTATTGTATCTCACCTACCGTATTTACGAGTTGCTGACGATTTGATTCAATATATTTGGACCATACAGATTCGGACACATTTTTATTTCAATTTTTTTTTACTGACGATTTGCTTATGTCCAGCAGTAGACGTCTATCGGCTGAAAGATGATGAGGATGACTTCGTAAATGTAAAACTAGAACGACATCGAAGATCTAGAACAGTTGGCCTACTGCAGCCATCCCGTACGATTATAATTTAGGTGTCTTCAAGACCAGAGTGATAGGCTCTTAATAAACTAGTGCGCTTCATCATCAACGATTGCATCACAGCTTACCATCAGGTGGGATCGTAGTCAAGCACTAGTTCAAGTCATTTAAAAAAAAGAACGACTTCTATAAAATGAATAAACTCAAAAGCTTATAACTTAAAACTGGTGCTCACTACATGGTTGTTGCAGCACTGTCTGCAATGCGGGGTATTATGGCTCTCGGTCATAGCAGCCGGGACTTACTCGATGCGATCCCGATGTAATCCGCCTCCAAATTGCCGCAGACGTTAAAACAACACTTACAGGCTGTAAACACTGAAGGAAACTTGTAATTAAGGAAGTAGTTTGTTGAGGAATGGGAGTTCAAATTGATGGAGTGATTTTTTCGACGTCGGCTCTGGTAACTGAGGGTTCGCACACAAAAGTGTAATAAGATGCTATACGATGGCGCATCGCCGAAACCGTTTTTTGATTAATATAAACTAGTGCTTGACTGCAATCACACCTGATGGTAAGTAGTGATGCAATCGTTGATGGTGAAGAGAGCCTATTCATTCTAGCCTTGAAGACATCTAATTTATATTCAGATGGGAATTAGTTCCAGATCTTTGATGTTTTTTTTGTTTTACATTTAAGAAGTCATCATCATCATTATTTCAGACAAAAGGATGATGATTTTAATGAGTATATGTAGTTGTGTAAATACAATGTCCTTACCGCAAATATATTTTTGTAACCTAAGCCTAAAGTAAACCTACTATCCGAGCAACAAATTGTTTTTCGAAGAATTTCTCGTTATTTTTTTTAAAGTGGATAGTCATCCAATGACTTCTCCCGCTTTAGGTCGAAGCGGGAGGTTGTGTTAAACTTTTACTGACTACTAAAACCTACTCCTATGTTCCTTCTTTGTCTTGCGTTCCAGGGCTTTGGGTTTCTCTTTTGATAGCCCCAGTAGGCTTCAGCCTTGCTGGGCCCCTTAAGGTTTTGCTGACAACTCCTCGAGGCGCGCGTGTAACACTCCGCTCCGTCGACGACTTGGGTTCGTCGGGATGGTTACCGGACGGCCGGACGACGAGCTACTTCGGGTTACCCTGGAACATTCACTTTAACTACACAATGGATGTATTTCCTTGTTCTTCTATTTATAATCATTGAGTAAAGATCAAAAACTCCCAGATAATTTCTGAAAACAACACAATTTTCCAAGAAAAGCGTTTTGGGAACACATTAAATTGATTGAACATAGGTACAGCCAAAGAGTGGGATTCCCTGCCGGAGTCTGTGTTTCATGATAGCTACAACTTAGTGGTCTTTAAGTCAAGAGTGAATAGGTTACTTCTAGGCAAGCGTGCTCCATCGTCGACCACATCATCGCTAACCATCACGTGAGATGGTGGTCAAACGCGAGCCTATCAATAATAAAAACAAAATTTCTAAGTGCCAATAAATTAAATTAAGCCGAAATTTGATTTCAGTGGCAAATAAAAAAGAAAAATCACAGCGAAAGATGGCAACATTCTCAAAGTAAATTGAATGTAGGTAATTTTCGGAGGAAAATGTACCTAACCTTTGTTTATTCACATTATACAGTTACAAAGAGGTAAATTTCTTTCCCCGTGAAGGATAATCCCTGCTTCATTTCGAGATATTTCTTCTTTATTCGTGTGTTTAGTAAATGATGAGATTAAATATGCTTACGTTCCGACATTTCTTTTGTTGCTTTTAGAATTTCTTAGTGTAAGTAAATATAAATGGTTGGTTCACTCCGTTATTGCTCAGGGTATTTACCTATTATAACTTTTATTAACGTTTTATGAATATAAGGTCGTAGTTATTAAGTTTTTTTTTTCTTAAAAGACGTTGCCCCAATTTAGGAATTAAGCTAGAACTACATTAAACCGATGCACAGGTGTAACACGCCTGATTTGTACGTAGAACGACGTCGCGTGGTGTGTATCAAGCGTACTCTACAAGTCTAGTTTACATTTAAAATGTAAGGAGACCGACGCGCCCAGATCGGCGTACAAGGCACACGAAGGCTAGACACATTGGTTTAAAATTCAAGATTTACAATGGCTCGCCGGGCCTTGGTACAGGCCATGGTCCAGAGCGAGGACAAGGGGCAAGCGCTCGCTTCATTCTGCGAAGCAGTAATGCTAGCAAAAGGAAGCGGTCGCAAGCTCCGATCCCGATTTCCGACCACCGAAGGCGCGGGCTTGCGGACGGCGTGCAATGGGTAGCTCGCTGTCCGACCGTCAGATAACCGTTCAGACCGAGTCCAAGTCGTCGACGGCGTGTAGTGTTACACGCATGCCCCAAGGAAACATCAGCAACCGTAGGGGCCCAGCAGAGTCGAAGCCGACTGGGGCCATGGGTGAAGCGAAAGAGAGCCCCGGGGCCCTGGAACAATGGCAAAGAAGGAACAGGAGTTGGTTTTTAGTCAGTAAAAGTCTGACACGCCCTCGCGCTCCGCTCAAGGGCGGGGGAAGTCATCAAATGATTTTCTCACGTAAAAAAAAAATACAATGGCTCAATGCCACACTAAAAAACAATCTATGATGCTAATAGCATTCAAAATTCAGACTAAACAAATTCGCCAACAAAATCTCACCTTCATTACGGATAGAATCGAATTACAATATGAGAATAAAAGGATCTCAGCTTCTTTTATATTAAAGCTTTTGTTTTCATTCCATCAAAGATAACGAGGAAAACCTTTTCGATTCCTCTTTATAAAAACGATGATGGAGAAGTATTGTCAAATAAAACACTTGTAACCATTCAGATCATGGAGTGGCTCTTTTATTTTAATTTAATATGGAAACAAATATATATTATGTGCGTGTGGACTGGGGGACCACACTGGTATTTCGCAAAATAAAAATCATAGAATTTAGTAGTAGACTTAAAACAATTCTGAAACAAATCTGCGAATGTGTAAACAAATATCCTAAAAACCAGGGACCACACTTTAAGGGTTAAATAACTAGGAGGAATATTACTGAATCTAATAAATACAATCTTTCGTTTTCTACATAAAAATTTAGTAAGAGCCTTAACCTATTTTGTAAAAAGGGAGTAGAAAAAAAATAACGACTCAATTTGAGGGACCAGTTTTAATAATCGCTTATTAAATAAACGATTATAGAACTATTCCCTCAATCTTCACCTTCTCTGACATGTTGACGAAAGATATATCGGAAAGTCTAGTGTACCAATCTTTTGATGGAAAGATTCTACTAAATAATATGCATCTAAAATAGTACATTTTTTACCTCTTAGCGAATATAATATTATTTGTTTATTCCTATGAAAATAGAGTAGTGTGACCACTTAATAAAACAACATGTAGACGAGTTTCCTTTTCAGAAAATTCCTGCGGACCTAGCGGGCATCGGCCGTGCTGGGTCCCTGCCACGTGGTGAAATCTCTTTGAGGAGTGCGTAGATCACTACGCGCTGTTGACGACTGGGCTCGGTATGGTCGATTACCGGTCGACCGGACGGCCCGGCTACCTCGACGCTCGAAGGTCGACGTTCGCAAGCTCTACCGTGGCTGGTAGTCGGGGTCGGAATCTTGGCGACTGGAGCGGGCTGGGGCGGCTGGGGTGGGCGGGAAGACATTCGCTGCCTCACGCGTGCTGCCTCCTCCGATATAAGTGAAAGTCTGTACATCTGATTGTTCAGATGCTTGTTAATTAATTACACCCTAACCTCTGAACGAATTTGAACTACGTAGACACGTAGGCAGACCATTATCAGCATTAGGACGTGGAATAATTTTCCATTTTCAAACTCTCTAAACCCTTGATAAAAATGACTAACAATAAAAAAAGATGTGCCAGCTTTATTCGTACGAAACCTTTCGATCAATTCGCCTTTGCCCTATTTCTAAATATGATTTTAGGCACGAAAATTTATATGTCTGCTATCAATATTAAAATTGGCACAACAAAGGCAAAACTTCTGGCGTTATCGTTGTCCCTTGTCAAAAGTTTCTTTTGATATTGATAGGTTTTCGAGCCCGCATTTCATTTTAAAAATAGAAATAAATTTCAAATGGACTTTAAATGAATGAAGGAAATTGTTAGAGCTGTGTTCTATTGCTATTCGATATTTGATTTGATTGATTTTGATTTGAAGTGGAAAACAAATTAATTAATTTGTCCACAATGTAAATAGGTGTTTATAAAGCTCGGCAGGGAGATATTATAATATTAGTTTGTATTAGTTAGCGATATCTACCTATGTACTATGCACTATATTCTATAACTTTAACATGGACTTTACCGAATCATGCAGACCAGTATTTAAATCACACAAACTTCTTACCGCTCCATGTATTTATATTTACGAAATCGCAAAATTTGTTAAAACTAATTTATCACTATTTGAAGCAAAAAATAATTTTAACAAGCGAAAAGTTACACAGTACTCAGTAAGGGTCTAAACAGACGGACCGCATTTCAACTGCAATCCAACCACAAATTGTAGTTTAAGCGCAGTTTGAATTCAGTTGACACGACTGCAATAGAACTGCAAACCAAACGTGCAGTCCGATTGCAGTCGTGTGAACTGTACACCGACTGCATCCGAACTGCCATGCGCGGGAGGGCGGAGCGTGCGGGCGGGTGGGTATGGTGCAGTTCGGATGCAGTCGGTGTACAGTTCTATTGCAGTCGTGTTTGCAGTTCTATTGCAGTCGTGTCAACTGCATTCAAACTACACTTAAACTGCAATTTGCGGTTAGATTGCAGTTGAAATGTAGTCCATCTGTTTAGACCCTAAAGATCCCTGTGCCTAGAATAGAAATATTCAGACGCAGTTGCGTATAATTATATGGCACCACTTATTTTTAATTTGTTACCTAGCTGGATGATCAAATTACCTAACAAAAAATTCTGTTTAGTTTTAAAAAAATGGTTGATATCGCATAGTTTTTACTCAGTTGGCGAATTTCTGAAAAAAAAAATTGTCAATCCTTCCACTTTAGAAATGCTTTGTAGTTCGTATTAAAGTGTTGTGTTTATTTTTAAGTATTTACCCAAATCTCTGGTTAATATTATCTAGTTTAAATAATTTGGGTAAAGATCTATTTATATTTCTGTTTTATTAACCATAGAACTCTAAATAGTTGTAAGTTACTTTATGTTACTAAAACACTATCGACTAAATATTTGCATGCCATCATTAAACGGCGAAATGTGTCTTTGCATTTGTCTATTTTATGTAACATCTTTTGTACCAACCACATTTTACGCAAATAAACGATATTATTATATTACATATATTATATCATATCATATCATATCATATCATATCATATCATATCATATCATATCATATCATATCATATCATATCATATCATATCATATCATATCATATATCATATTATATGCTATTAATACTTTTGTCTAAAACAAATATTTAATAGTAAATTTAATCACAAATGTCAATCAAATTAAATTACAAATGTCAATTAAATAAAATATAAAAGAATCAACATTACACAAAGGAAACGTCAAATGTCAATAAATAACCCGCCCCTGATCGTTCCCGGTGCAAAGGTGCCCATAACACTCGCCGCATTACCTCGCTGAATAGCGATGGCCATTCTTTGCATATTATATTATATTATATTATATTATATTATATCATATCATATCATATCATATCATATCATATCATATCATATCATATCATATCATATCATATCATATCATATCATATTATATTATATTATATTACATTATATTATATTATATATTATTATTATTAATAGATTAGGCGTGACGAACACTCACTTCAATCGACTCAGGTGTAATGTCGACTGTACACCTTGAACATTAGACTATGTTGAACGATACTCGTAAGTGCTACGAAATTTATGGCGCTTAAGACATTTTGGTCGCGAAAAAAAGTATTCTCTAAAAGCTATCTTAGCGCTGCATGTTTTAATAATCCTGTCAGACGACATAATGCCCATGTAGTACTGCAGCGAATTTATGTTTTAACTTTCAGTATTTTGACAAATAGTTTCCAAGAATGGGGTTGTCTACCACAAGAAGTATTTAAGTTTATTCATTAGAAACTGTTCGAACCCGAAGGTCGACTTGGAGAGGGTAGCGAAAATCAAACACTGGACTGGTAACTAATCGCGTATATTGAAACGTAGTACCGAACTGAATCGCAATTTCACAATGTTATACCTACTGCTCTCAACAAACAAAAATTCTTAATCTAACTTACGCTACGAGCGGTAACGAAACCATAGCGACTTCTAATTCGACGCCAATGCCATCTATCGAATTCGTGGGTACTAATTTCCCAGTATTGAATTAATATTGAACGCTATGATTCCGTTACCTTTTGGAACGAAGTTCCTTATTGCGCGTTGTGAAGGTGGGCTAGACGGAAAAAATTCTCACGAAAAATTGTACCGACACTTTTACTGTCAAAATGTAAATCCAAGATGGCGGCTGCAAGAAATTATAAACTTTTTCGTCATGGGTGTCGTTTTCATGGTTTTCGAGGGTGTTGAAACCGATGGTACTGTCAAAATATAAATCCAAGATGGCGGCTGCAAGAAATTATCAAATTTTTCGTCATGGGTGTCGTTTTCATGGTTTTCGAGGGTGTTGAAACCGATGGTACTGTCAAAATATAAATCCAAGATGGCGGCTGCAAGAAATTATCAAATTTTCCGTCATGGGTGTCGTTTTCATGGTTTTCGAGGGTGTTGAAACCGATGGTACTGTCAAAATATAAATCCAAGATGGCGGCTGCAAGAAATTATCAAATTTTTCGTCTAGGGTGTCGTTTTCATGGTTTTCGAGGGTGTTGAAACCGATGGTACGGTCAAAATGTAAATCCAAGATGGCGGCTGCAAGAAATTATCAAATTTTCCGTCATGGGTGTCGTTTTCATGGTTTTCGAGGGTGTTGAAACCGATGGTACTGTCAAAATGTAAATCCAAGATGGCGGCTGCAAGAAGTTATCAAATTTTACGTCATGGGTGTCGTTTTCATGGTTTTCGAGGGTGTTGAAACCGATAGTGCTGTCGAAATGTAAATCCAAGATGGCGGCTGCAAGAAATTAACTTTTCCGTCATGGGTGTCGTTTTCATGGTTTTCGAGGGTGTTGAAACCGATGGTACTGTCAAAATGTAAATCCAAGATGGCGGCTGCAAGAAATTATCAAATTTTTCGTCATGGGTGTCGTTTTCATGGTTTTCGAGGGTGTTGAAACCGATAGTGCTGTCAAAATGTAAATCCAAGATGGCGGCTGCAAGAAATTAACTTTTTCGTCATGGGTGTCGTTTTCATAGTTTTCGAGGGTGTTGAAACCGATGGTACTGTCAAAATATAAATCCAAGATGCCGGCTGCAAGAAATTATCAAAATTTTCGTCATGGGTGTCGTTTTCATGGTTTCGAAGATGTTGAAATAGTGCTGTCAAAATGTATATAAAATAGGATAGTATTTTTTAGTTATATTGTATTGGCTAGACGGAAAAAATTTTCACGAGAAGTTGTAACGACACTTTTTGCTATAGTAAGCTATTGTAAGCCGAGCGGCGTGCGCATATTTCTCTGTCTGTCTCTCTCTCTCTCTTATAGAAAGCAAGCCAGAACGGAACTTCGTTCCATCCGGGTGTCCCTTGACACCTCAGTAGTTTTTTCTAACGTAAACAGAAACAAAACAAAAAAACCATACAAATCGAAATACAAGGTGCAGTTTTAAAACTGCACAATATTTCAGGAGGTTGTAGTAAAACTCATAAATAGTCATATAAAAAAACGATACCTGGTCAATAATCAGTAATACTTGTTATTTAATTTTTTAATTACTCTAAACTAAATCGATTGATCGATGGCCGCGGGGGCGTGGCTAGGGTGTGGCGTGCGGGATGATGATTGGATGATACATTATTTATGAAACTATCGTTGCGAGTTAGTGTGTGTGAAAACGACCTTTATTGTTCCGTGTTTGTGTGTGTGAAAAAAAGCGCAGTTATAAAAAAAAAAAAAATACCTACTTATTTTATTATTGATTCGGGTCGAGAATCACTAACATAATTACCTCCTGAAATATTTTGCAGCTTCAAAACGACACCTTGTATAAAGCTATTGACCTAAGATGTTATTCTTTACATTCTAATAAGAATTTTGTTTGTGAAGAATACACCTACTTACATTTTAAAATTTTAAAACATCGACGACATAAGATGGCGAATCATGTTCACCAACCGTGCTAAAGATAAGCACAAGGTTGAATAAATCCATTATCCACACAAAGTACATCCAAAGAGCTTTCTATGATACACCACATAATACAGAAACTTCTCATATATACCTTTAATACATCAAATTATTTAAATCTCGTCTAAGCATCTCAGGAATGGAATTTGTATCGCTCAAAGCAGCTCTGTTCATTTTGGTATCGTAAATAGCACTTTGAAGATTGATGTAGCAACTAACAACATTATTATATATACATAAATATGTAGATATAATACTAGTTAATATGAATATTATTTGTAACAACTAACCCACCAAAACAAAGACTTGCATATGAATTACATTCCGCCATCACCTTTCTAGGATCGGACATCCCAACGTATGGCAAATGTGGACAGTTGCCTTATGTTTTTGCCGGCACAAACCCAGCGCGAGCTAGCGGACCGATCCACGCGCTCAATTGGGCGTAGGTGTGTAGACATCTTTACGTTGATACCTATACGGTCCGGACAAAGCGTTTCGCCTCGTCGTTATACCGCGTGCATCATTATAAACTGTTTGACAATCGTTATTGATAAAAAAGTCACGTTTTTTAATGCTGTTTTTATTAACTGACTTCGAAAAGGAGGAGGTTCTATGTTCGGCTGAATGTACGTTTATTTTTTTGGTTTTTTTTTTTATTTATGTTCACCGTTATCTTGGTCAATTGTGGATCGATTTTGAAAATTCTTTTTTTGATTGAAAGGTTATGCTTCCAGAACTGTCGTAACAAGTAAAACTGCTTTGTCTATACGTGTAGTCGATGACTGGCTGAAGGAAAAGGGGGAGGGGATGTATCGGACTGATCTGATGACGAAGCTAGAAGGTAAATTAATGTAATTTAACCGTGTTTGGAATTATTAGAATCGTTATGAGATGCTCTCTGGCTATAAGGTATTTAAGTTTTGCTGAGAGGTACTTTTTAGTGGTGGTAGGTACCATAACTAAAAAGTGTAAAATAAAAATCTTTATAGAAAAAAAAAAGTACAACCGACTTCAATGTAAATAAACACTGAAAAGTACAAAATAACTTTAATTTCGGAAGTCGGTGTTAAATAACGAAGAGACAAAACTATTATAGAAACACCGACTTCCGAAATTAAAGTTATTTTGTACTTTTCATTGTTTATTTAACATTGAAGTCGGTTGTATTTTTTTTTTCTAAAGAGTTTTTTATTATAGAAGGAAATCATCAAATAACTTCTCCCACTCTGGGTGGCCCGAAAGAGAGATTCAGACTTTAACTGACTAAAACCCAACTGTGTTTCTTCGCCTTTGCGTTGAAGGACCACGATAACTCTATTAAACCACCCCGTAAACCACAATGTTAAGAGGCCTTAAGCTGTCAAATATCTTCAAATTCCAGCCTGATAAATAGTTATTTCAGCCTTTAGACCCTTAGATCCTTACTACGTTACCACACTCCCTACTCCCCACACCACCAAAAATTCGAAGATATATTATGCGACATCTACCAATTCACACTGAGCCCGCGTGGTGGATTACGGCTCACTCTTTCTCCTCGAGAGGAGGCCTGAATCCTTATAGTGAGAACATTACACAACATCATTTTTAGTTTATGCAAAACCTGAACAAACTAATTCAAAATCAGTAACTGAATCGTCACTAGTTAGACACCACCGACGCTAAGTAAAACACAAGACACGGCAGGTCATAGCGGGCATTAGGCGCCAGCATACAGCTGGATGCTGGAGCAAAACAACCTCTCAGTCGCCCGGATGGCCCGGTGACTATGTATTTTTGTGGACAACCGGGTAACAAAATAAGCTTATAACTTTCTGATTTTTCATGATGCAGTTATGAAATGTTCCTTACAAAAAAATGCTAGACAAGTATTTCGGGTTTTGCATATACTGAAACTATTGTTGTATACCTAAGGCTGATTATGTTTATGCCCGTACATAATTATCAACCTTAACCGACTGTTTTTCATACAACCGTTCTTACGCGATTATGACGTTATTACACATTTTTCATTAGATATTTTGAAAACACAGTATCTTGTGGATATTATCTAGGCTTCTATGAAAATCAATTTATTTTGTGTAAAACTAATCCAGTTAAGACCTCTGAAAATCTGCTATTTTGCATGAACTTTTGACACTTCATAATTTACTCAAAAATTTAAAAAGTCAAAAAAATACAATCATTCAAGCCTAGAAAATTTTATCAAGATTCTAAATAACGACAATGTTTTCCAAAAACTTTTAAGGGTTTAAAAAAAACACGTATTTCCTGGAACAAGTTTTATAAAATATTCGAGTAAATCACGGAATTACCGAATGCTAACAGAGTTTTCAGGTCTTATCTCTCTTTTTTCACGTTGCCTTTTCGTCAAACATCGCGTTGGATTGCGTTAGATGAAGTAACAAGCTGTTAAACCATGCTCGATGTTGACGATAGGCGATTGGAAAAGCAGCCTCTTAATGATCAAACTTCTACAACTAAATCTAAACAAAGGTCCGATCTAAACATGAAAAACCGTTCAACACCGCATTTCAACGCTCACAGCAATTGATCGGGATCTCGGAACTTTACGGGCTGACTTGTAAATAAAAAAACTGGCCAAGTACGAGTCGGAATCGTGCATGAAGGGTTCCGTACCGTCCGTAGCAATAACACAGCAAAAAAAGAAGTCACGTTTGTTGTATGGAAGCCCCTTTTAATATTGATTTTATTGTGTTTTAGTATTTGTTGTAATAGCGGCAAGAGAAATACATCATCGTGTAATGATTTTTAAAGAAAATATTCATAAATCGTTCAACTTACAATGATAAGCGATAGATGGCGCTAGTAGTTACATGAACTTTAGACATTCGTTGTAGATATTAAGTAATAATTTATAATATTAGACTTTATGGATTTGTTTTGTATAAATATATCATAATTGTTAAAATGAAATATTTACTTGCAGTTAATTATTAGATAAACTCTAATGTATATTAGTTAGTCAATTGATGTTACGTACTCTTTACTTTGCTCTGATTGGTCGGTTAGTCGACCGAGTGTTTGTGAAAGTTTGTGGTAGGGAAACACTGAGTTTGTTACTGTCATTTTGGACAGAGTCAGTCTGCTTTGAGTCGTTGAACAGAAAACATGTCCGACTAATCTGTGTATTTGTAAATGATTGTTAATAGAACGATAAGTATGAAATTGTGTTGATCAAAGTGAATAAAATATTTATACAATTTATCCTGAAGTGTTTGATTTATCACATTTCAGAAGTGGGATATGCCTACAAATATGTGCAGTGATAACAGGAAGAGGTTACGTGTGCCTAAATTGAAGATAAATGAGTTCGAGAAATATATTTTTGTCTTTCCAAGTGTACTAGTGTGATTTTAGACAAGAGGTTATGTGTGCCTAAATTGAAGCTAAGTGAGCTCGAGATATTTTTTTTTTGTCACCAAAGTGTGCAAGTGTTACTTTAAGCCAAGAAGTTGTGTGCCTAAATTGAAGCTAAATGAGCTCGAGATATTTTTTATTCTTTTTCCCATGTGTGCTAGTGTTACTTCAGACAAGAGGTTATGTGTGCCTAAATTGAAGCTAAGTGAGCTCGAGATTTATTTATTTTTCTAGCCAAGTGTGCCAAGTATTTTAGACCAGTATTATACTCACCCAAATTTCTTACTGATGGTGACAGGCTCGTGTATTGAATCATTCGATTCCCTTCAAATGTGTGAACTGAGTGGTACAGATATGCGCGTCATGTTCGTAATCGAACGTTGACAAGACTAAACACCTCTTAAATGCTGGTGATTCATTTTAGTTTCTATATTTCAAATTGGGTTGCTTTTCCTTTATTTAATTTCATCGAAATCGTATAGTGATAGATTAAAAAAAAAAACAGTTTATATGAAAAATTTTCCTATTTCCCAAAGCGATAATTGTCATTGTTGCCTCGGATTACTTTGTGTGGCACGATAATTTCCCTTTCGTTTCGACGCATAGTTGTAAAAACATGTTGTACCCCTTATTAGTATGTCACAATAATGATAAATGATATATAATGAATGATAAATGATAAATGATCAGTGATCAGTGATAAGTAATAAGTGATAAGTAATTAGTGATAAGTGATCAGTGATAAGTGATCAGTGATAAGTGACCAGTGATTAGTGACCAGTGATTAGTGACCAGTGATTAGTGACCAGTGATTAGTGACCAGTGATTAGTGATCAGTGATAAGCGATCAGTGATAGGTGGTCAGTGATCAGTGATAAATGATAAATTTATTTATTTATAAATGTTAAACGATAAATTATAAATAGTAAATGATAAATGATAAATTTTATTTATTTATAAATTTTAAACGATAAAAGATAAATGATAGATGATTGATGATAAATGATAAGTCTTAAATGATAAATGATATTTATTTTGTACTGTTGTTTTATGAACTAAATTTCCACCTATGACAAACAATAAATGAATTTGAGAGAACAAAGTTAAAACTGAGTTTGTATATGTATAACACGATTTAAAAGGCTGTAAATGGAATTTCTTCTCCATAGAGATCTACACTTTGGAATATGTAATTACCGTCAATTTGCTGACTTACTGACTTCTTGGCAATTTAAGAGTCTGTAAATGGTTCATTAGAAATGTTTTGATTTGATTTCAGTGCTTTGATGAGGCCAAGAGTGTCTTTGATGAGGCCAAGCGTGATTTTGATGAGGCCAAAGGTGCCTTTGATGAGGCCAAACGTGCCTTTGATGAAGCTAAGTGTGTACCTTTGATGAAGACAAGCGTGCCTTTGATGAAGCCAAGCGTGCCTTTGACGAAGCCAAGCGAGCCTTAATAAGACCAAGCGAGCCTTAATGATGGTTCATTTGAAATGTTTTGAATTGATTTCAGTGCTTTGATGAGGCCAAGAGTGTCTTTGATGAGGCCAAGCGTGCCTTTGATGAGGCCAAACGTGACTTTGATGAGGCCCAACGTGCCTTTAATGAAGCCAAGTGTACCTTTGATGAAGCCAAGCGTGCCTTTGATGAAGCCAAGCGTGCCTTTGATGAAGCCCAACGTGCCTTTAATGAAGCCAAGTGTACCTTTGATGAAGCCAAGCGTGCCTTTGATGAAGCTAAGCGTGCCTTTGATGAAGCCAAGCGTGCTTTTGATGAAGCTAAGCGTGCCTTTGACGAAGCCAAGTGAGACTTAATAAGACCAAGCGAGCCTTAATGAGGGATGAGGCAAGCATGCCTTTGATGAAGCTAAGCGAGCCCATTTGAGGCCAAGTGGGCCATTTGAGGCCATGTGGGCCATTTGAGGCCAAGTGAGCCATTTGAGGCCAAGTGGGCCATTTGAGGCCAAGTGGGCCATTTGAGGCCAAGTGGGCCATTTGGAGCAAAGTGGGCCATTTGAGGCCAAGTGGGCCATTTGAGGCCAAGTGGGCCATTTGAGGCCAAGTGGGCCATTTGAGGCCAAGTAGGCCATCTGAGGCTAAGTGGGCCATTTGATTTGGCCAGATGAGCCAATTAAGATTCGGGTTAAGTGTGCCCGGTGCAGATGAAATTATCCTCAAGAGCGTAAGTAACGTATGAATTTACCTATTAATGTGATTTTAGTCTGACTACGTTGGCTTAATGCAGATGTTGTAAATGAATTGAATAATTTATTAAGTTTATTCATATCATATTTGAACTGTTTATTGGATGAGATTTGAACATTCTGTTATAGTTTTTGAAGATATTATAGGTATAGATAAATTGAATTGAAAGTATAATTTAACACTGGGATTTGATTCTTAAAAAAGAGTTTCAAATGAACGATACAAGTACTATTTATTTCCTGTAAATGTTTTAACCACTGTTTTTTTTATTTTTGAGGACTTGGATTCCGACAGAACTACAGAAGGTAAAATTGCCAGTCTTATTGAAAAAATAGATAGTTCCTGGTTCAAACAGTACAGACTTGAAGAAAAATGATGCAAAGAGACGATTTGGAAGGAATAAGACACCACCACGATGCAAGAAGCGAAGAGTTGGTTGGCCCACGTTGGTCTAAGAGAGTGGTTGAATGATTTTCAAGGAGGAAAGCGTTACAAGTATCGAGGTTTGAACATATCCATTGGAACTTTGTGATACGGGAGTTCTATCACTTCTGTAAATTTTGAGAGTATTTAAGTTTGATTAGAAAGAGTAATTATAATTGATTTGTATTAAGCAAGTAGGATCAGAAACTGACTATACAATTTGTCTCAAAAACTTGCTAGTCTTACCAAGAGAAAATAGAAAATTTACGAAACCTTGCCAAGTTTTGTAAGTTAGCATTTAGTGACGAAGTGGTAAACTAAACTAAAATGATTTTATCTAATGAGCAGAATTATGGTCGGTTTCAAGCAGAAATGTTAGCTAGTAAGAATTAAGGTGTAACTTATGTGAATATTATTACGACAAATTAATGCTTATATACGGATAACATTTAAAAGTAAAAGAGCTGCAGATAGAAATTTAAACACACGGGATTAATGATAAATCTATTAGGAATTGAGCCAAACCATTAAATTGTAGACGAGGAAATGGATTTATTATACGTTTTCAATTCCTGTGACGTGTGCATACTGTAGCAGAGACTGATTCCATAGATAGAGAACACAATGATATTTATTTTACAAGTAGGATAAAATATATACTATTACATGACCATAACAAGTTCTCGTCGTCCAGACTGAAATCGAAGCCGGTTCCTAAGATGATTATGATACAATGAATGATTTAAATAGAGCTAAATATTAAATCGTTATTTATTCGGTTAAGGGGAAGATGGATTGAAAATCCATACACTAGATTAGAGGACCAATTTCAAGGTTTCAAATAAAAATAAAGTTTGACGAACAGTGCGATCCGAACTTCATTATTAGAACCTTTACTTGGTACGAAATCACGCACATATGCTGCTAATATTATTTGAGAGATAATATTAGTACAATTAAGCCCTTAGCCTCTAGCTGAAGGATCACTTTTATTCTAAATGCTTAAGTTTCTGTTTTATATTATGCTTTCAAATAATGAAAGTAATGAACTCTGACTAAACGAGTCGCCACACAACATGTAGCAACATGGTGACTACAGATTTGTGAGTTTCATTTAACCACTGAGAGTGTAAGATCTAGGACGCGTATGTCGATACCTTAAGTCGTAATATCATGTTTTCCACAGAAATTAAGACGAATACTGTTTCTGTTTATAGTATTGAGACGAGAATTGATCTAAATATTAAATTTTCGAATACTTTGACTAGAGACACAATAGAAACAAAATGAGAGAGCAAGCGCCAGCATTTGTTTAGGATTAAATGAATAAGATCTAGATTTCAAATTCTTATAGCTGAACCCGATGAAAAACCTAATGACATGAAGTGAATTCAGTGCGCGTAAATAATGAAGAATACTTTCGAACAAAAATCTGATCAATTTTACTTTATGCAGTCTCACATAATTAACATTGACCAATGGTTTTGAGTACCTAATTGAGTGTTGGTTATAAAACATATTTGACAGTAGTTTACTAACTTGAATAATACTGCAATCATGGATTTCTTTTAGATACCCTACTATCAAGAGCTTTTGCGATAGTCATGGTATTGACCTTGTTTTTAACGCTGTATCTTGTCTAAGGTTGAGCGCGGTTTTGCTAAAATGTATAACCACTATTTTAAATCCCTAGCAAAATAAAATGATTCCTATGACGAACACCAAGGAAACATATGCCTATGGCGTGTGATTAATTCTGTTAAATGTCCCACTAGACAGACTGCCACAAAACTACCAGGATCAAAATGCCTTTAAATGATAAACATTACGAAGTAAAATACGTTAAAAAGTTTAAGATATGACGTGAGCGCCAATATCTGGGTTAGACTAGCAAAAAGATACTTTCGTTATCAGTAAAATCCTTGATACAGCCTACAGCATAAGTGGTTTAATAAAGATTAGTAGATCTGATTGCAATTATGAGGGTAAAATTGAATTTGCCTCATTTTAAAATCCATAGATCCATTGAAAAAAAAAACAAAGTTTTAAGTATAAAATTACTGTAATTACCGATTTTGGCAAACTGAGGAATAACATTTAGAAGCATACTTTCCTCCGACCTTATATAAACTCGGATATAGAGAAAAGCCTTTGACAAAAAAAAAATACTATATTCTTCGTGTGATGAGAATGTTATAAACATATGACGTGACGATAAAGCAAATAATCAAGACTAAGCCGAATGTAATGATTATGACTGTAAGACTCAGTTCCTTGTAGAACTGGAATTAAGTTTCATAATTTTAATGAAAATATCCTATCATTTTAATTGTAATCGTGCGTCAGGGGATCGCACGATGTCGGATGGCCGAATGTAATGATTTTTAAAGAAAATATTCATAAATCGTTCAACTTACAATGATAAGCGATAGATGGCGCTAGTAGTTACATGAACTTTAGACATTCGTTGTAGATATTAAGTAATAATTTATAATATTAGACTTTATGGATTTGTTTTGTATAAATATATCATAATTGTTAAAATGAAATATTTACTTGCAGTTAATTATTAGATAAACTCTAATGTATATTAGTTAGTCAATTGATGTTACGTACTCTTTACTTTGCTCTGATTGGTCGGTTAGTCGACCGAGTGTTTGTGAAAGTTTGTGGTAGGGAAACACTGAGTTTGTTACTGTCATTTTGGACAGAGTCAGTCTGCTTTGAGTCGTTGAACAGAAAACATGTCCGACTAATCTGTGTATTTGTAAATGATTGTTAATAGAACGATAAGTATGAAATTGTGTTGATCAAAGTGAATAAAATATTTATACAATTTATCCTGAAGTGTTTGATTTATCACAATCGTTATAACAATTGTTGTTCCATTTCAAAATACCTATCCAATGACATACATCTTATTGCTATTGGAGGGTGATCTCAATGTGCCCATTCTCCTTTCAACTATCTAGCTATCACGGTTCATAAGATACAGCTTGGTGACAGACGAACACTCCCTCCATCTTCCCATGGCCAGACTAACTAACATGTGTTATACGGGCCAAATCGTGGGGTGGGTACATACATAGCTCCCTTGGCCATCTTATTTTAGTGTCCGCAGGCTCTTCTTGATCCCTTACAAATCAGCTATCTTGTGTCCCTGTTGATCCTGGTGACAGGCGGAAGGACAGCGAAGTCTTAGTAACAGAGTCCCGTTTTACCCTTTAGGTACGGAACCATAAAAAGTTGGTTTCAAAATGGCGGCAGTTTAATGCCCACTCAAACAAAACGCGAAGTCTAATGGAGGCCACTGAAGATTAATCCTGAGCGAGCGACCTCCGTCGCCGAGACCTCTAGTTGAGAGTGCAACAGATGAATTATGAATTTTTAATCTTGATTTTGCAATGATCGGGGGTTAAATATTCACGGGAATTTCGAGAGGGAATATTTTGTGCTGAGTTTTTAATGTGTTTGGTTCGTTACTTTGCGCGATCATTTGTTCTGCGTCTGGGTGTAATTTTTTAATAAAGAGGTTTGTTTTTTTTTTGTTTGTAGAAGGTAATCATTGAAAGTACTGGTCCAATTCCCAAAAATTTGTCGATTTTCACCAATAGAAAGTTGCTTTATTCCTGGGTGACGTAGACATATATTTTATGTACGCGGACGAAGGCGCGGGTTAAAGCTATTCTGTAAAATATTTATATGCATTTAAAAAAAAAATTGGTTGCCTGTAAAGTCGGTATACGGGCGAAAGTTTTACGTGACAACGACTTTGAGTGGTAAAATAATTTTAATGTGAATATTCATTCGTATAGTAGGAAGAAGGATGAAAATGTCTGTCTCTCTCGCTCTTAGGCGGGCTAACCATGCACGCGTGCCTCTCACTCGCTCTCATTGTGAGCGCATAACGTGAGCGGAGCGTAACGCAGTTTCTTGAAGTGTCACCCGGCAAACCAATTTATAAGACGTTGTCACGTCAATATGTAAGTCTGTTTATCAGTTGTCTAGTACTCATTGCAGAAGCTCTGCTTAGTTTGGGACTAGACGACATTACGTGAAAATTGTGGAATATTATTACTTCTTCAGTTATCGATCGGAGGACTTCAACCTCCAATTGTTAAAAAAATATTTAAATTTATAGATTCTCTCACCACGCCATGCAGTTTAATAAACCATTTAATCCATTCATTAGTTTCATTAAGTCTGAAACTCCCTCGCACTCAACCTAGTGCGATAGAAGTATTTGATGGTTTTCCAACCCGAATAAAAATCATCGCTCTTTTCTTAGCTGACTGTATATGCACGTCTGGTGAAACGTAGTCTCAGGCAAAGTCAGAACTCTGATTCGATCATAATAAATCCGAATCATAATCCTCGCGCAGGGGCTAAACATTTGTTAGACATAATACCTATGGGTTTTCCTAGATAAACCTTTTATTTAAAACATTTTTTTTTATGTAGAAAATTATCACATGACTTTTGCCGTTCTAGAGTGAAGCGAAAAGGTGTGTCAAAGTTTTACTGACTTAAACTCACCTGTGTCCTTCTAGCCAACTCCCGCCAAAAATTCCCGCGATCTTAGCAAGTAGCAGCTCTCTCGTTTCACCCTAGAGCGGGAGAATTCATTCTGGATCTCAAAAAACGCCGCCACAAATAAACGCTAGAAGCAGCCACAAAAAAAGCTAGAAGCGGCCGCAAAAAACAGCTGAAGCGCGACACTTTATGTCAGGAGAAGTTTGAAACCGCTTCAAGCGATTTTTTGTGTCGGCACCGCCGCACACGAGACACAAAAAAAAGGCCGATTCGAAAAGAAGCTTGAAGCGGCGTTTTTTTTTGGCCCATGTGTGGGCACAGTTAGTCTTGATTTGTTTTTAGCCCTGATTTTAAGAGTCGGTTGTCGTCACCGAGTATTTTATATGAACTCTGCCCGGCTCTATTTCGATTTCGCGGCCCTGTAACAGCGGTTTTATTTTTATAAAAATAAAAAAGCAATTGTAAAAAAGATAATTGTTTTTGCGAGGCCCTTCCAAATAACAAGCTTTATTATTTTTTTTAACTTTCAAATATTAATAGTATATTGCAATATTCGAAAGTTGGGAATCGTAAGTCAGGGTCAGATTTGTGATTTTTTTTTATCGAGCTAACTAATTAATATAATGTTTTAATTTTTACCCGGCGGTTGGTCATAGGTATATTTAATTTTAATAAAATATTTTTTCATGGTGTTCTCTTTTATATTTGTGGATTTCCAGAAGTTTAAAAAAGTTCATATTGAGTAAAACCTGGCCTTAATTCTGTCGGACCTGGCAACACTTGTTTGAAACCACAACTTACAATTCATTAGTCGGGAGCTTGGAGGTGGCACAACCCTAGATGTAACATAATTATGTCCTATCTGTACCGGTGAAACTTCGGGCTAGATTCTCGGCAAGCCGAACTAATTAACCCCTGAATGCTAATAGCCTGATAGTAGCTGATGAGTGAATGAGATATCAAACCTCAAACATACCTACGTAAATCTATGTACATATACATAAGAATAAAATTGAAGTATCTGTTTGTAATGTCAAAATAACACTTTTTTTACTAAATGCGTATAAAATTATTGGAAGAAAGAAAGAAAACATTTATTTGAGACTCGCACAGGACAAACAACAACGAAATAAAAACTACTACTACTAAATAGTAATTACTTAATCTAAGATATATAACTAATTAATCTAAGATATTAACTTAAAATAAAAAAAAAAATAATAGAAGTAAAGCCAAAAAATAACAATGTTTGGCTTTTAAAATAGTTGTCTACCTTTCTGCTGCGATATTTAACAAAAAAGTAAATATATCAAAAAATTCATTAAAAGTAATAAATAAAAAAAAAAGTGGTTCACTAGCCCGAATAATGTCAGGATCATCAAGATTCTACCGAAATACTCGTAATTTATAGTGGGTATTTCTTCTTCCAGAGAGAGGAGGCCTGAGTCCCAACAGTGGGAACATTATAAGGCTGATTAGGTTAGGCATGATCTGTCATCAGGCGATAGCTGCTAACCAGGCAACCATTGAAGCGGCGGTTCATCAGAGTGATAGTCATCAGTCAGTGTAATCTTTACTAATCCAATCTCTTCTATTATTGCAGAACATAAATGTGAGTATGGTACCGCTGTCTAAAGCATAACCCACTTATTGGAGTGCCTCAAGTTGCCATACACGTGCATCATCGAGGACTCTACAAACGCTACTAATGCTGCTACAAAATGACAACTTCATCATCATTATCAACGTTACTTTTTTTTTGTAAAAATGTTTTTTATTTTACACTTTCTAGTTGTGGTAACACAACTAAAAAGTACCCCTCAGTCAAACTTAAAGTCATCGCATTTATGTATAAACAAAGCAATTTTACTTGTTACGACAGTTCTGCTGTGATCCTATGAAGAGTTCCCTTACATTTCTTCAAAGTTCATCATTAGATCATAATAACATTTCTATGGAACCAGCTCGGAACTTTTTCTTCAAAACCTTTCAATTTAAAAATTAATTTTCAACATCGGTCCACAATAGACCGAGTAATTGGTGTAAATACAAAAAATAATAATAATACTTCCAGCAGAACATAGAACCTCCTTCTTTTTGAAGTTGATTAAAAGAAGTACTTCCAGTAACTTGGACACTAGCAGTACTGTCATGCATATTTATAAAACCTCTAAAAACCAGGTCTGAATACAAAAAGCACGCTAAGTAAGTCTGAAGAGGGTTCTTAAAACCAGATTGTATAGAATTAGCCATGTTAATGTGCGCTGCATATGAGCCGACCTGACCTGTTTATGTAAATTACTGGTATCTATCTATACACATAGATGTACTCGTACCAGTGGCGTAGTCAGTCCTAAAGGGGCCCCATATCAAAGTTATCGAAGTTTTTGTACAACGTAGACCCTTCTAGCTCAGAGATATAAGACAGAATCGCGATAGGCCTCGAAAGATAGGACTAGAGTAACTGGATAGATTTCATCTATGTCATGTAAGACCGATGACCTCGTTTATTGGAGTATTCTGCAATGAAAGAGAGATTAAGACGGTGCGCAAACAGAAATACTTTTTGTTCCAGTTACCGACACCAAACACTTTTTGATCGTCATGAGTATGTGTTAAGTGGAAGCTACTGGACACAAAAATGGATACGTATGCACAGGGAGTGGATGATTTCACACTGGTTCTATAGAAATCAAATATTCATCGGTAGCTTGTATCTGATTCAACACACGTCTATGTTTGTGCCTTGCCTAAGATTTAGTTATGATCTTATGTAGTGAATGCCAGAACAAATGGAGTAAGCTATAAAAATGGAACATCCTATCATTTAGTAATTAATCAACTACGCATCTCTCATCAATAAAAGAATTGAAGGTTGGGGATAACATGTTACGATTTTTTACAAATGTCGGGGCCCTTGTAGCTTGGTGGCCCCATTGATATGGCTGATATAGCGGTGACTACGCTACTGAGTCGTATGTATCTATACAGCTTAGACTAGATTCAGGCCAGGGTCGCCTTTTTGTAGCAAAAAATAAAGATTGGGTGAACGGAAGTTTTTATATTGGGTTTAATTTTGTATGGATCAAAGATGTTTTATGATCTGAAGGTTGACTGTCAGAGAATGCCTTCATGTTAGTGTCTACCATGTTTTGTGGTTGAGGTATTCATAAAATTTTAAAATGACGCTGCGATTATAAAGTTAGCGGTTTATGTATTTTATCGTTTTTGTTGTTTATTTTATCGGAATGGTATCGAAAATAACTATAGCATAATTGTAATTATAGAAATCAAAATGGTCAAATGCACTAATATTATAGACTTTTTTAGGTGGGATATAATCTAATGACTTCTCCCGCTCTAGGCTAAGTAGGAGGACGTGTCAGACTTTTACTGACTAAAACCCACTCCTATGTTTGTTTTTTGCCTTGGTTCTGGGGCCCCGGGGTTCACTTTCACATAACCCATGAACTAACATTGTAGACTAATGTCACATTTTCTTTTCTGTCATCTCATCATCACCTGTAAAGACTGTCAAAGATCTACAAATGACATTCAGGACTAACAGCTTAGCGTGCTTTCAGAGGCAATCACGTCGGTATGTCTAATCTCGGTCTGGTAACCAAGGATGGTCAGGGTCACCCATCCAGAGACCGACTTGGCAAAGTAATGTAGGTTCTCGTGGAGGCAATTGGCGGCAACGACCTCTCTCGCTGGCTCTTTGAACCAGTAATGCTAGCGAAGGAGGAGGCCGCACGAGTGAGGGAACGAATGTCCTCACGAAACAGCTGCCGTGATTCCGACTCCGACTACCAGCCACGGTAGACGCGGGCTTGCGGACGTCGAACAATGGATAGCTCGTCGTCCGGCCTTCCGGTAATCAACCGGACCAGACCCAGTCGTCAACAGCACGTAGTGATCTACACGCTCCTCAAAGAGATGTCAGCAAACCCTTGCCAGGATGCCCGCTAGGACCGCAGGGAATTTCTGAAAGGAAACCCGTAGTCCTACAACGCAAAGGGCAACTGAAGGACACAGATTCAAGCTCCACCCAGAGCGGGGAAGTTATTGAATGATTTCCGACCTTAAAAAAAAGTAATGTAGATACATAATCCAAAACATAGACATTTTTCTGTCAAAAATAGCGTCGTTGACAATATCCAAAGAACCCAATAAATACTTTAGCAAGGACATTATTCAAGTAAACTTTGTTAATAAGCGCCATTTTCCGCTTTATCTGTTAATTATCGCCGTTACTGAAAGTTTCCAGTTTGACGAACTTCGCTAACTTCGATACAAAGTTGAAACATTTTCGTTTATGAGAAGAAATATTATAGATGGGTAACAACATTACCGGATTTAATTTTATTAATAAATACAAAAATTGTGACGTGAAACCCTTGGAGCCTAGCAGGACCGAAGCCTGCTGGGGCCATGGGTTGGCTTCTGAAAGGGAAACTCGAGTTCTTGGAACGCAAGGCAAAGAAGGAACAAGGGAGTTAGTTAAGTCAGTAATAGTCTGACATGCCCTCGCGCTCTGCCCTAGAGCGTGAAAAGTCATTACACAAAAGGCAAAACACAGAAGAATTATATATATATATAAAGATATTGTATCTTTGTATTTGAATAAAACAATTTGGCTCTACATCATCCAAAGGTTGACTAACAAAATTTATTTATTCTCAAAGCATAAAGTTCACCGTTCAGTCGGTATGTTTGCGTGCTAAAAGAATCAAATATGTAAGTAAATAACCAATTTTTACCATCAGACTAATTACAAGCACATAAGACACTTCAAATATGTGTTATAGGTAGTGACACACGTCTATCTACACTTATTATAAAAGTCTAGAGGCGTTGGTACCACTTACCACACATCTCGTATAAGTTTTTCACAGAATAATGTAAAAATCTCGTTTACTGACCGAGGTCTACGATGCTGCTACGCCGTAGTCTTCTATACTGCTACGGCGTAGCAAAGGAATTACAGTACACCAGTTACAGAGTAACCAGCAGCAAAATATATTTTAAAAATGATGACGGAGTTTAAAGTAGAGTAGAGAGTAGAGTAGAATAGAGTTAGAGAGTAGAGTTTTTTGCTTCAAGGAGATGTTAGCAAGAATGACTGGACCGGTTAAGGGCGGTGCCTTAGACCTACAGATAATCCAAAAGAGAACAATAAAAAGGGGCCCCTGTGGTGGATTATGGCTCATTGCGTCTGTGAAGTGGCCCGAGTCCAAGCAGTGCGACATTATAAGGTTGTTTTTTTTTAGGAGGGAAATTTTCCAATGGCTTCTCCCGGCCTGGGGCGGAGCGCGAGGGCGTATTAGACTTTTACTGACTAAAACTCACTCCAGTTTCTTCTTCGCATTCATTCCAGAGCCTCGGGGTTCTCTTTCGCACAACCCATGGTACTGGCGCCATGAACCCTGCTGGGTTCCCACGGTTTGCTGACATCGGAAGGAGCCATAACGTCTTTCCAGTGGCAATTATGGCGTGCCCAATTACAAGACTTGTTATGAATTGAATTTTTGGAAGTATACGGAACAGAGAGTAAAGTCCCACATACCTCCGTTGAAAAGAGAGGATCCTCCGACCAGACAGGTGTTATGGTCTGGTGGGCAACTGCCCGATAGGTGATTTCAGGTGTTCTCTGTGTTCAAATCACGCGGATAACTCTAATTGCGCGACACAGGATTAGTTCTTATGAGACGTCATAGATTGTCTGACTGTTGTTCTAGTGGTTAGTGGCCCTGACTGTTATGCTGGAGATCGTGGGTTCGATTCCCACCCAGGACAAATGTTTGTGTGATGAACATAATCATTCGTTCTGTGTCTGGGTGTAATTTATCTATAATATGTATGTATTTATAAATATACAAGTATGTTTATCAGTTGTCTAGTACCCATATTACAAGCTCTGCTTAGTTTGGGACTAGACGGCGATGTGTGATAGTTGTGGAATATTATGTTGTATTATATATAGATATCGCTACAAATTGGTTTACTCAGAGTTCAGTACCCATTCATTTCTTCAATCTTCCCGCCACCTGTAAGCTTCAGTTACCACAGATAGTAACAACAATTCCTGAACAATTGAATTTCCGAGAGACGGAGAAAATCTCACTCGTTATACAATAACGGTTTTCAATTTGTTTTCTCAATGTAGACTGCGATTGGTATCATGTAATTGAACGAGATAAAATATTAATGCAATCTGCTTTATATCTTTTTAGCTGGAATTGTTCAGATGGATGTAATTGCGGTGCTTACAGTTGGTATTAATATTTGAAAACGTTTAAAATATTGTTCCGTTTTGTGAAAATATGATTTTTCTTTTTTTGGATATTTATTCGTGTTTAGTTAAGGTTCTTCGTTGGATAAATCGTTTCGTGGGGCGTTAGTTTAAATACATAGATAATCTAGTTTTACATATTAGGTCTTTTGCTATAAAATTAGTGATATATTATGTCCTTATCTATAAAAACAGTGATATATTATGTCCTTACCTATAAAAATAGTGATATATTAGGTCCTTGCCTATAAAAAACTGGGCAAGTGCGAATTGGATTCTGGGTCAACGGTAAGTACCCTATGAATTTTGATCTTTGAGAGTATCAAAATATACGTTTTTTTCCGAAATAAACGGGCATATCTTTTTTATTCGCTAACTTACAAGTTTCATTTTTGCACAGCTTGAAGGGACCGCAGACCTGAGTATATGGTTTTAATGTCAATTCGATACTTCCACGCGTTCTCGAGATAAAGGGTCTTGACAGACAGACTGACAGACAGACAGACGGACGGACAACAAAGAGATCCTATAAGGGTTTGGGCACGCCACAATTATGGCAGTAAATCCCCTCTTTGAGGTGTGGCTGGAAAGACCTCACGGCGTCCTTACCTTCCGCATGACGCAGGTCCTCAACGGACATGGCAAGTTCAGGAGGTTCCCGTTCCGGATTAAAGCGGAAGTGACGCCCGGGTGTCGCCACTGTGCGGAACGCCCGGGTGTCGCCACTGTACGGAACGCCCGGAGGACACGGTGGAGCACACAGTCCAGGTGTGCCCTGCTTGGGCGGAGCATCGCCGTGCCCACGTGGGAGCGATTGCAACCATAAAAAAAAAATCCTTTTGAGGTACGGAACCTTAAAAATAATGATATAATAGGTCCTACCTATAAGATTGCCGATTTTTAAAAAGTTCCTTTGAACTGTGATATTTTCGAATTATATTTATAACTAGCTGTGCCCGCGACTTCGTTCGCGTGGATGTCGAAACTTAACAATGTATTTTTTAGTGCGAAGCGCCGTTGGAGGATACTTACCGATACAAATATAATTTATTTATTCTAGTGCTTCTTTATAACAACATTAGCTGTGGAACCATCTGGAGCGTACACAAAAAGATTATTGTGGTTGTTTACGCGTGAAAGAACTACGTATAGTTGACCATGGGAAAAGCATCTAATACTTAGGTCTACCCCCGCAACGGATAATGTCTGGCCCTGAGCAATATTAATCGTCATGGCATAACAGGGACTGACTGGGAATTGCACACGTTTGAAAGAGAAAGGAAAGTTGTTAGGAATTATAGGTATTCTTAGAATAAAAACAATATCACCGGCGCCGCAACCAGATAATATTTCAGCTTCGATTATGTGTTGCTGCAGATTCATGGTTTTGAGTCGAGTACCGTTACAAAGTTTGGGAGGACATACATTTCTGAGGAGAATTATTGGTACACTGATTTTTAAAACTATTTTGTGGGTTGGAAGTCCGGGTGTGTTGAGGGAATCCAAAAATTCTACCGGGTAGTGCGTGGCGTCATCTTCTTCCATAACTGTATTTTTAGAGGTGTATTCTCTACTATTACCAGACACATAAGTCAATATTTTTAAATTAATTGCCGCAGCTTGGTCATTGAGCGGAGTCAAAATATCTCGCTGACATAGCCAAGAACCGGCTTCATTTCCCATGTTTGTGCAATCTCCGTACACAGAAGAAATTAGCTCCTGTTGTGATGTAACGCAAGAACAGAGATTATCAACCAAAATAACTTTTCCATCTTCTTGTACGGAGTATGTCTCTGAGAGCGACTCGCACTCGAGTGAGAGAGTGTGGCGCTCTCGGTCAGCTGATAAACGCGCTTCGCGGTCCTCTCTGCTTTTTTGGGAGCGCAAAGTCGCGGTCAGAATTCTTTGCGAACTTAAGCGCGACTCCCTTTCGGTGAAAATCTCAGACTCACGTGAGAGGGCGTGGCGCTCTCGGTCAGTCGATAAACGCGCTTCGGGTTCCTCCAAACTCTCCTGTGATTGAGAAACTGCCGTAAGAGGAAGCTCTAAGTCGAGACTCACGTTGAGTAGGCGTTTCTGACGCAAGAGTTCTGTCTTGCCTTTCTCGAATTGCTGTTAGCCTCACTTCTCGATCTTCTTCTGATTCTTGGGACCTACTTAGTTTGTTTTTTTTTTCTAGAAGGCATTAAATATGAATAGGTATGAATAAGTGTAGCGTCAACGTTGGCTGACGCAATATAAGTTTCTATAAAAAAACAGGCTACAAGGATGGTACAAAATTGGAAGTCAGGTACTCACTGGGTGCTGGGATCCAGGATCATCTTGGACGCACTTTCAGACGATATTTCACGGTATTTTCAGAGGTTGTTAATCGCGCGCGCGTAGAATATGTTGGCCGGCCGGCTCGTTCGATTCGAATCGTAGTTTTTTCCTTACACCGTCAGAGGCGGTGCTGTGCGGTTTAGATAT